>CM035422.1:158639688-158642188 GCA_020310875.1 Ceratopteris richardii
TCGTGAGTACATTGATTCCCCTATTATTCTTGTAACAAACCCTCTTCAGCTTGTAATATCTTTCCTGTTGTCTATAAAAGGGGAAGTTCTTCCAAAGAAGAGGATATAGAGAGATAAATGTGAAAAATTAGGTCTAGATCTCAAGTCTTGTCTAGGTGAAGGTCTAAACCCGTACCAGCACAAAGATTGACTGTCTTGCTCTTTCCCCTAGAGCCAAGAAGTCCCTCCTAGTTGATGCTAGCCAGAGGGTACTTTGGAGGTAGGGAACTGAGTGGATTGTGTAGCTCACTTGTTTGCAACCATTGTTCCAAGTATATTTCCACTTTTTCCACTATCATTCTTCAAGTGTTCTTCTCAAGTGTGTTTTTACGTGTGACACTGTTTGATGTTCATGCTCTAGGAGTAGTGCATTTTGCATTCACTACACCCACACATACACTTTCATCATCTACAAGTGAAAATTTGGCATCCTAGGTCGGACAAGCCTTCTGGAGATTCCTATTAGTGGTCACTTTGGGAGAATACTCACATGGAATGGCCATTTCAGGCAACTTCTATAGTCGAGACTCGACACCTGGAATATTTTTAGGAGACTTAGTTTGAGTGGATGGCTATCTCCACCAATTAGCGACCATAGCATTGCGAAACTTTGTGCAACAAGTAGTATTCTTTTGGGAGACCCAAAGAAGAGCATCCCAAAATTCAGGGCGATTGGTACCACTCTTTTCAAGGCGACCCAAGGAGTTCTAAGCAAAGCATTCAAAAATTTTGGGCATGGTGTAGCCCTATTTGCATTCAAAAATTTTGGGCGCACTATAACCCTATTTGCATTAAAAATTTCTGACTCCAGTGTAGCCCTATTTTTTTGATTTCCAAGAAAGAGGGAGACCCAAATATGGGAGAAGGGTGTTTATCCTCCTCTAACTCGTTGGAAGCCTCTAATCCTGTAAACATGATAAATAACCTTCACAGTCCTCTCGAGTAAGGCTTCCCCAAGATGGTCGATGTCACACACTAGAGCTCGCAAAGAGAAAGAGTTGAGTCCTAAGAAGACACCCATCAAGTGTTATGAGAGAAGGCGGAAAGACCCCTATTCAACACCAGTGAGAAGCTTATCCACCTCCAAGAAGTTTGAAATAGTGTCCAGATTAGAGGATAAAGCGAAAACCCAAGAGTTTTCACCACAAATTGTTGTTGCTCCTATAGAATTTCCTAACCTTAATGTTGGAGTTTGAAGTATGAGGAAGCACACGAACAACACAAGGAAGAAGAAGAAGCTTGGGGCACAACACACAATACTAATTGTATTACCAAGTGAATGTATAAAGATAAGTAACCCGTTAGGGTTATAGGCATATATACAAGCCCGGGAAAAAAAAACTTCTAAACAGGGAAAAAAGTGCCTCGACAGTCCTAAGTGTGCTGACACACACATCACTACCAAAATATATCAACAAATGCGCCCGGGGAGTAATGTGGCAAACAAGGAGCTTGCACTCAGGTATAAGGAAGTGCCAAGCTATGTGGAAAGAGATCAATCCACAAAAGGAAGTAAGCCAAAAGCTTTGCGGAAAGCTTCAAACTTCTTCTAGGCAGAACCTTTGTGAAAAGATTTGTAATGTTATCGTGTATGGGCACATATGCCAAACTAATCTCTCTACCAGAGAACCTCTTCATGACATAATGCCAATGCACCTCAATGTGTTTTGTGCAAGCATGAACACAATGCCAATGTGCTCTAATGGTCAGGGTGCCCATTTGAGTACTGCGTCTACTTTCTGGGGGTCGGCGTGGAGGCCCTGTTCGGAAACGATGAACCCCAAGAATTCCACCTTCTTCATGCAGAACTCGCACTTGCTTGGCTTGGCGAAAAGCCGACGTTGCCGTAGTCGTAACAAGACCGCCCGAACGTGTTCATAATGTTCCTCTAATGTTCGGCTGTAAATCAGCAGGTCATCGATGTAGATGATGAGGAAGAGGTCAAGCATATCCCGGAAGCCGTCGTTCATCTCTCGACAGAAGGTGGCCGGTGCCCCTGTCAGCCCGAATGGCATGACGAGCCACTCATAGCTGCCGTAACGTGTGCGGAAGGCCGTTTTCTCGATGTGTTCCTGTGCCACCCTGATTTGATGATACCCGGATCGGAGATCTATGCGCGTGAAGTATCGTGCCTTGCCCAGGCGATCTAAAAGTTCCTCCATCACGGGTACGGGATACTTGCTCTTGATTGTTCCTTTATTGAGTGCTCGGTAGTCGATGCATAGGCGTAAGGAGCCGTCTTTCTTTTTCACAAATAGGACCGGGGCTCCATATGGGGAGCTACTTGGTCGGATGTATCCTTGCACTTCAAGTTCCTGTAACTGCCGCTTCAGCTCCTGAAGGTCGGCCTCATTCATCCTGTATGGCGCTCGCGACGGTGGCGGGTGATCCGGGAGCGTGTCGATCCGATGCTGGACATTACGTAAGGGGGGGAGACCGGGTGGGAGGGTATCCGTGAGAA
>CM035422.1:158647188-158672188 GCA_020310875.1 Ceratopteris richardii
TAGCCAGAGGGTACTTTGGAGGTAGGGAACTGAGTGGATTGTGTAGCTCACTTGTTTGCAACCATTGTTCCAAGTATATTTCCACTTTTTCCACTATCATTCTTCAAGTGTTCTTCTCAAGTGTGTTTTTACGTGTGACACTGTTTGATGTTCATGCTCTAGGAGTAGTGCATTTTGCATTCACTACACCCACACATACACTTTCATCATCTACAAGTGAAAATTTGGCATCCTAGGTCGGACAAGCCTTCTGGAGATTCCTATTAGTGGTCACTTTGGGAGAATACTCACATGGAATGGCCATTTCAGGCAACTTCTATAGTCGAGACTCGACACCTGGAATATTTTTAGGAGACTTAGTTTGAGTGGATGGCTATCTCCACCAATTAGCGACCATAGCATTGCGAAACTTTGTGCAACAAGTAGTATTCTTTTGGGAGACCCAAAGAAGAGCATCCCAAAATTCAGGGCGATTGGTACCACTCTTTTCAAGGCGACCCAAGGAGTTCTAAGCAAAGCATTCAAAAATTTTGGGCATGGTGTAGCCCTATTTGCATTCAAAAATTTTGGGCGCACTATAACCCTATTTGCATTAAAAATTTCTGACTCCAGTGTAGCCCTATTTTTTTGATTTCCAAGAAAGAGGGAGACCCAAATATGGGAGAAGGGTGTTTATCCTCCTCTAACTCGTTGGAAGCCTCTAATCCTGTAAACATGATAAATAACCTTCACAGTCCTCTCGAGTAAGGCTTCCCCAAGATGGTCGATGTCACACACTAGAGCTCGCAAAGAGAAAGAGTTGAGTCCTAAGAAGACACCCATCAAGTGTTATGAGAGAAGGCGGAAAGACCCCTATTCAACACCAGTGAGAAGCTTATCCACCTCCAAGAAGTTTGAAATAGTGTCCAGATTAGAGGATAAAGCGAAAACCCAAGAGTTTTCACCACAAATTGTTGTTGCTCCTATAGAATTTCCTAACCTTAATGTTGGAGTTTGAAGTATGAGGAAGCACACGAACAACACAAGGAAGAAGAAGAAGCTTGGGGCACAACACACAATACTAATTGTATTACCAAGTGAATGTATAAAGATAAGTAACCCGTTAGGGTTATAGGCATATATACAAGCCCGGGAAAAAAAAACTTCTAAACAGGGAAAAAAGTGCCTCGACAGTCCTAAGTGTGCTGACACACACATCACTACCAAAATATATCAACAAATGCGCCCGGGGAGTAATGTGGCAAACAAGGAGCTTGCACTCAGGTATAAGGAAGTGCCAAGCTATGTGGAAAGAGATCAATCCACAAAAGGAAGTAAGCCAAAAGCTTTGCGGAAAGCTTCAAACTTCTTCTAGGCAGAACCTTTGTGAAAAGATTTGTAATGTTATCGTGTATGGGCACATATGCCAAACTAATCTCTCTACCAGAGAACCTCTTCATGACATAATGCCAATGCACCTCAATGTGTTTTGTGCAAGCATGAACACAATGCCAATGTGCTCTAATGGTCAGTGAAGATGGTGGTGGCAGAAGACTGGCTAACACCCAAATCAGCCAAAAGACGTCTGAGCCACACACTTCACAACTAGAAGTGGCCACTGTAAGGCTTCTTCTTGCTCAAGAAACACATGTATGTGCTACCAAGCATGAAACAAAAAACCACTAGTGGACACACTAGTGTCATAGCAGCCAATGAGTGTCGTGGCAACATAGTACAACGAGAGGTTTAAAAACGAGATTTAAATCAAGATTTAGATCGTTTAAATCGTAGAGGTTTATAAAATCCAAAATAAAAGGCGATATTTTTTTCACCGTGAGAGATTTTTATTTTCTGAAACATGAAACTATATACCAGTGCATATTTAACACCTTTTTGATATACCTGACATGAATAACATATAAAATCACCTAATAGTCTATAATCCCTAGTGACCAGACTACTTTCTACCCATCTAGACTCTATAAGGCAAGTGGCAAGGGGCAAATAGTGTCAAAGTGAAGCTTGAAGAAAGGGGCAAATAGGGAAGGTTGAAGCAAAGGGAAAATAGAGAAGCCTCAATTCCAAGGGAAATTGCAAGGGGCTGATCATGCTCTACTGCAGAGCGCTCTAATGCTCACCTTATGTTCTAACTTCTTCCTAATGCAAGCTCTCAAGATGAGTGTGTAAGAGAAGACCAAAAACTATTAGCGAAACTGAAAGCAAATTTGAAAATACATGGGGCTAGGTCTTTTGCCGAAAAAGATTTTTTCCGAAAAAAACCTTCATAAAAATCGTAAAAAATCGTTTAAATCGTTCCAACGATTTAAAAAACGATTTTTATATAAAAATCTACGATTTTTTTTACTATGCATGGCAACCTACTAGTCAGAGTCAAAATAAGCATGTAAATCTGTTGGTCGTGATCCCCCCTTGGGATAAACCAATCCAAGTAGCCAACTATCACTCAAGTAGCGAAAGATGCGCTTGACCACCTGCGAATGCTTGACACCTCAACAATGCATAAACCTGCTCATATGCGAGACAACAAATTGAATATGAGGTGGAGTTATGCATAAGTAAATCAAACATCCAAAATCTTGGTGATAGAGGACAACATCAAATGCATCTCCAACATCATGAAGACTCAATCGTAAACTTGTCTCCATAGGAGTGGAAATAGGTTTGGAATCTTCGAGGCAAAAACATTGCAATAATGTGTCAATATATTTTGTATGAGGCATGCAAATCAGCCTTAAAATCAGCAATATGCTTCTCATTAGGACCATAGTGGTTAGCAACGGGATGGCAACGTCGTAGGCAACGGGTTGCTAACGCGTTAGCAACGGGTTCAAGTTGCGAACCCCAAGTTGCGATAAAGTTGCGTACATATCAATTTTTATTTTAGATTTTATTTAAATTTTAGATACCCTAGGTATAAAAATCTTCCTATTTATGCTTAAACATCATAGAAAAGGCATGAAAACAAGACAATTTAAGATTTATACAATGTTCATATCAAATATGTAGGTCGTCGCTGTGTCTTGTCATGTACATACATACATACATACATACATACATACATACATGCATGGATTATATTATATTACACATGTAGCAGTAAATATATACTACATACATATGAGTAACATGATACATGCATTTTTATGAACATATATACATAGTATATACATATTAAATATATACACACCACATAGATGCACACATACATGATACATACATGCATACGTATTATGTACATAGATGATAGTAGGTACATACTACAAAAATAGAAACATAGATATTAGATACATACATAAGTAAATACACATGCCTTTCAATATACATAGAGTAATAAATTTTAGGAATAACATCATACATACATACATGCATATATAGATAGATAGATACATACATACATAGCTAGGTGAATAAACCTATCTTTGGGGAAACATACAAAAATAGGAATATACATAAAAGATTACACATATAGTACATACATACATACATATTACATAAGCACATACATATATATGCATATGCATGATGTGATATGGTACATGATGTTGGAATGATCATATGGTAAGTGGGACATTGTATACTCTCTTTATCTCGCTGCATTCTTTTCCTCATTGAGGCATTGGTTTTCTTGCTTGATCACCAATTTTTTGTTCATAAGTTGTAAGGGTTAAGACTTAAAAGACCCTTGTGGACCATTTTTGAACTTTTGGAAAGGAATTTTTTTTGCAAGATTAGCAACGCGTTGCGAACGCGTACGCAACGTGGAGTTGCGTTGCGAAAGTTGCGAACGTTCGCAACGCGTTGCGTATGCAACACTGATTAGGACCAATGAGCAGCATCTCATCAACATAAACAACAATGATCAAAAGCACGTCATTTGCACACTTAACATATAAGGTGCTATCAGTTGGACTGTTCTCAAAACCATGTGCAATCAAGTAGGCATGTATCTTTTCATAACAAGCACGTGGTGCTTGCTTCAAATCATATAATGCCTTTTTCAACGTGAACACTTTGTTTTCATGCCCTTTCTTCACAAAACCACGGGGCTGAAAAGCATACACTTCTTCATGTAAGCCATCATTGAGAAATGAAGTTTTAATGTCCAACTGATGTACATTCCAACCATGATGGACTGCAAGTGCATAGATGCTACATACGGTATTCATTCGACGTGTGGGTGCAAAGGTCTCATCAAAATCAATGCCTCTTTCTTGAGCGTAACCTTTTGCAACAAGCCTAGCATTGTACCTCTCAACTGTTGCATCAGGTTTACATTTTAGCTTGTATACCCATTTAGTGCCAATGGCCTTTTTGCTAGGAGGCAAATCACATAACGACGAGGTATCATTCTTCATAATAGCATCATATTCTGATTGCATAGCAGCCATCCAATTTTTTGAATTTTGTGCTTCATCAAAATAAATAGGTCCATTCTCATCACAAAGACCAAAGGCACCCATAGTATAGCAATCTGATGCAAAAGAAGCACTATGAGAGCCTGAACGAGTACAGTGTGACAAAGGTGTATCTAATTTGCTATCTCATAAAGTCTTCACTAGCAATTTAAGCATAGTTTTTGCTTCTATATCAACCCTCTCATCAACAAGTGCATCATGTAAATATGCATGAAAAATGGAATGATATGCATCATCGTCTCCTTAGTACATGAAAGTAATGGTTGAATTGCATCTCCACAAACACATCACGGCTAACCAAAATGCATTTAGTATGTGGATGATATAGATAATAACCTTACCTTTTAGAACTTACCCAACAAAAACACATTTCATTGCTTTATCATCCAATTTCCTGCATTGATGTTCATGCACTAATGCATATGTCAAACAACCAAAGACACGCAGATGAGAAACAAATGGCTTGCAACCATGCAAAGCCTCATATGGAGTGATAGACTACAATGCTTTGGTGGGACACCTGTTAAGTAGATATGCTACACACATAACAACCTCAAACCAAAAATTGTGGTAAAACCTGACTTTTGACCATACACTTAGCCATTTCCATAAGTGACATGTTCTTTCTTTCAGCAACTCCATTCTATTGAGGTGTATACGGCATTGTACACTGATGTTTTACCCCACGTTCAACCAGAAATGCATTAAAATCAGAAAACATCTATTCCTCCCCTCGATCGGAATGGAGGTTTCCAATTTTGCATGCCAACAAATTTTCAGCCAAAACCAGAAACTATTTGAAGCACATGAACACTTCGGACTTTGCATTTAGTGGATATACCCATGCATGCCTTGAAAAATCATCAATGAAAGTCACAAAGTAAAGGTAGTTCCCAAAAGAAGGTGTCTACATAGGGACATCCCTTTGAACAAGCTGCAATTTCTGAGTAACCCGAACAAAACCATCTTTTGGGAAGGAGTAACACTGCATTTTGCCCAAAATGCAGCCTTTACAAACATGTTTACAAGGTGCCTCAAGTTTGGGCAAAGAGGACACCATTTCAAATTTTTGCAAGCATAACAAACTAGTGAAATTCAGATGACCAAAGAGTGCATGGCAAAGCTTTTCATATGTGTCACATAATCCTAGTAGGAGATGGTTGAACCATGCCTTTAGAGAGAGGATTAAGAAGTAATCCTCAACCATGGCTTTTGGGGAAAGTGCTTAGCCCATCGCACTCTTAATTGAAAGGGTATGAGTTCAATTCCCAACATTGGTATCAGAGCCTAGTTGAGAAATTAGGCACTTGGAAAAAGCACTTATCCATGGTGAGTATGAAACTGTCCTTAGATGAAAGTGCATGGGCATTTGGGCATCCACAGAGGGTAGGATATGTCCAAATTTGGTCTGTGTGCTAGATTTTGAGGTTGGTGGAAGCGCTTATGCATGGAAAGTGGGTCCAAAAGAGCTAGAAGGGTCCACAAGTGAGCATTGAGGGAAATGCTCAGTCTAAGGGGAAAGGAATGTCACTTAATCCTAGTAGGAGATGGTTGAACCATGCGTTAAGATAGAGGATTAGGAAGTAATCCTCAACCATGGCTTTTGGAGTGCTTAGCCCATCACACTCCTAATTGAGAGGTTGTGAGTTCAATTCCCAACAATATGACATAGCCTGAGAATCTTGAACTGCACACATTGAATCATTCATAGATTTTGCATAATCTATGAGCTTATATAACCCATGACATAAAATGCCAATAGCAATAATGACATCGTCATTTGACAGATCATGAATTGTACATCTATCATCAATAAATTTCACAACCAAGCCGATCTGGAACAAATCAAGCATCCAACAATGTAAAAGAACTACCTTCAACATTAGCCAGAATCATCTTACCAACTCCCATGACAGGATAAGAGGAGTTGTTGCAAGTTTGCGCATGTGACAGTATTCCATGTAAGGGCATGCTCAAATGAAGTGAAGTAAATGCATTGCGAGATAATATGTTTGGTTTCTCCACTATCAAAGTACCAAACATCTAAGTCTACTGCAAACATACACTCCTCATGAGAAGATTGGTCATAACTGCAAATAGTAGTAAACAATCATTCTTTATTCTGCACAAAATTAGTAGGCTCTATTTTAGGTGTAGAGGCCTCTGCAACAATCATTCCAAATAGTGTAAACAACCATTCTTCATTTTGCACAAGATTTGCAGACTCTGTTTTAGGTGTAGAGGCCTCGGCAACAACCATTGCAACCTCCTCCTTGTTTGCCTTTTTTGCAGCCAATTTTGGACAACTCTTTATGACATGCTCATTTCCTTTACAGTATTTGCAAAACAATTTGTGCTTGTTTGTTTCCTTCTCGTCTTTGTAATCCTTCTTTGATTGTGCAAAATTCGCAGATTTTTGCTTACTAGTAGATTTGCTCCATTTACCTTTGCCCTTCTGAATAGCTAGGAAAGCTTGATCTACAACACGCATAATGGACCTGTTATGCCTCGACTGACCTTATTGGAACAAAATAGAGACTAACTCCTCAAATGTTAAGGTATTTGGATTGCCTTCATCATCAATCGAAGAGTAGAAGCAAAACTTTGATATGAATCTGCAAGACCGTTCAAAACAGTCTCCACAAGTGAACTCTCTAGCAAGACTTCTTCAGCAAAAATCACTGCTCCAAATCTTTGATCTTTGTCAAAAAACTTTGAGAGGTAAGCAACACGAGCCTCATTTCTTGCCTCGTATAGAGTGGTAAATGTATCCCAAGCATCCTTGGTTGTTTTGCAAGAGCGAATGCACGGAATAATGGCACGTTTAACAAACAAACCTATCAATGCATGTGCCTGAGCATCTCTTCCATACCAAAGAAGTTGCTCTGCAGCAAGTGTAGCACAAACTGAAGCATGAACAAGAATTTGAAGATCGTAATCTTCAACGCCATCCACATCACCTTCAATGACTGTATTTGCATGTATTGTAGGTTGTTTTTCAACACCGAGCACAATATTCCATAGTCCTTTTGCAACCAATACATGATGCATCATATGTGCCCATAATATTTGGTAATTGGTACCATCCAACTTATCCTCAACTGCCAACATACCGAATGCATCATTGCTTTCAACCATGGCCGCTGATTAACATACCCTGATGCAGAAAAAATAGTGAAGCTCCAAATGTTGAGAAGAACTACCCTCTCAAGTTGTGCTAAAACTATAGCGAACCAAAACCTGTATATATGTTTGGCACAAAAAGATGAAATTGCCTGCAAAGCATTGCGATAGTGCATTTGGAGGTCGAAACGAGCTCACATCGAGATTTCGACACCACACAGTGAAGCTGTTTTAAACTCCTAATCGCCTTGAGTATGCTCATCACTTTTTGTGCGATTCTGAGACCATGACCAAAGGGGTGTTGACAATGCCCTAGATGAAGTGGCTACCTTCTCTGATACCAATTGTTGGAGTTTGAGGTTTGCGGAAGAACACAAACAACACAAGGAAGAAGAAGCCTGGAGCACAACACACAATACTGAATGCATTACCAAGTGAATGTACAAAGATAAGTAACCGATTAGAGTTATAGGCATATATACAAGCCGAGTATACAAAGATAAGTAACCCGTTAGGGTTATAGGCATATATACAAGCCGAGGGAAAAAAATCTTCTAAAGAGGGAAAAAAGTGCCCCAAGGGTCTTAAGTGTGTTCACACACATCACTATCGAAATATATTATCACTTAACATGGCTAAGGAGCTTTTTGCCTTACTATCCAGACTCTATATCAGATTCTCTTGATTTCGCAATGGTGCCAATGAGAACCCACGAGACCATGTGCACATATTTCTTTCAACATGCAAGAATAGGGGTCGACAATAACGATAGGAAGTGTTCCTTTCCCTGTTTCCTTCCACACTCGAAGGATTAGCGGACAAGTGGTTCAGTCACTTCCCTAACGACCACTTTCAAACATGGGAGGCATTGAAGGCCGAATTAACGAAGGCATTCTGGTCAGATAGTGCGACATAAAAAACATTAAATGAATTGGAAAATTAATATTACGTGTGGGAGAGTCCTTTTCAAAATCCATTACATGGGCAAGGTCACTGGTGGTAAGACTTCCCAATATACCAAGAGATTTCATGGTTAAGAAATGGGTGGAAAAAGCTTTGCTAGATCCATCCAACAAAGACTGAGAGAGCTTTTACAACAAGATGCCACCTTATGAGAATTCGAGGAGGTAGATACAAGGGTTGAAGGAGAAAAAGTTCATTTCCAAACTCAACAAGGTAAGACTCCTTCCCAAAATGAAGATATTGTGTTAGAATTACAGAAGGAGCTGGAAGCTTTAAAACTTCATAAGAACTGGGGAGAAGACAAGAGTACCTCTGATGGACTCACACAGATACACCAAGAACTTGAAGAACTGAGCACACTGAAGGAGGTAAGAAGTGGACTTTGATGTACTCTTTGTGTTACTCAAGGGCACACCTCCCAAGAGTGTCCAAGATGACTAACATGTCAATTATGTGGGAAGAAGGCCTCGAGGCCAAGTACTTCTATTTTCTAAAGGGTATAGGAAACCATGACATCATATCAAGACAAACACCAACCACTCAATGAGTGAGTGCGACTCAACCTTCTCTGTTAGGGCAACCAACCACATGAGCACCTGAGTCACTACTAACCAAGAAAAGAGAGGCAAGAGGGAAGGCCTCAACCCACCTAGACCCATACTTCAAAAATTCTTGAGAAATTTTATGGAGGCCCTAGCTATTATCTTCGTCCTCAAGAAAAATTTAGACACTATCTACTGGGAATGCCATTCACTTTGATTACTGCTCACCAAGCTTTAAAGTATCTATTAAACAAACCCCAAGGTGCAAGAAGAGTATGGAGATGGTTGATGCTCTTTCAAGAATTTGACTTCGAAATTATACACAGAAGTGGAAGACAACATGTCATCGGAGACCACATTTCACGTATTAAACACCCTCCTCAAGCAACCAAGGACGTAGAAGATGATTTTCAAGATAGTCACATATAAGGTAAAAGTATCACCTACATGGTATGATGCCTTAATTCAAAGATCAATTTCCTTCCAATTCTACTCCATTGGAACAACGTAGACTACTCTTGGAAAGTAAGGATTTCCTGATGGCCAATGACACTCTCTACAAGGTTGGACATGATGGGATGTATAAGAAATGTCTTCAAGCACGCGAGACCGAAACTGTATCCCAATTGGCACATGAAGACACATCAATTGGACATTTCCTTGGACACATTACGACACTATGAATACTTCAAAGTGGGTTATGGTGGCCATATCTGTTCAGAGATGCAACAAACTTCGCAAAAGCTTGCAACATCTATCAATCATGTGCGACAAAACCAACAAAGCAGAGGAACCAATCAATTAATGTTTCTATGGCATGAAAACCCTTCGAACATTGGGGGCTCGATTTTGTGGGCCCAATTCATCTTGTTCCATGCGATTCCCATGCAAATTGAAAGTCGAACTGCACCCTTGGGTAGTACTTCAATGACACGAAAAGGTTCATTCCATCTTGGTAAGAGCTTCTTTTTGGACTTCTTCTCGAAGAGTCCTGGAAGTTGGATGATACATTAGAACTAAGCTTCCCTTTTAGGCTTGAGATCTCCAAAGCTTTACATCGTGACTCTACTTCCGCTTTTCTTACACTATTGTGAGTCGACCATTGCCAATTTTCCTCTTTTCCTCGAGAGGATGCAACCTGACGAAATGTGATGTGGCGAGAACCTCAGTATCCTATTTGCTCTAATACGGTTAGAACCATGCACGAATTCAAATGGAGCAATAGAAGGTAAACTAATTCAAATGGTGTATGCTCAATGGTGGCCTTGAATGGCATTCTATAAGCCCAAAGTGTTCCTAAATAGGCTTGTCCCTATGTATTGGGAGATTGTAGGCAAGTTTTTGTGAGTAATAGCATGAGGATTTTGTTTGTACTTATGGCTTTTCTGTTGGCCCTAGGGTAATATGCACATGACTTACGATGGAAGATTTGGTATTTTTCAAAGATGAGCGTAAGTACCTAATTGATGAAATGTGATCCTTGGTATGTGGTTACTGTCATGGACAAAGGAAACCATCCTGAATCTCAGATTCCATGTGAACCCTATATCTCATGATTGGTTTAGAATTTGGGGAAACTAATGCTTCCATTGCATCCCGAACGTGCCAAAACCCTAAGATCGACTGTCTTCTTGCTTGATTCTGACATCCAAAGACCATGCTTCGAATTGATGGTTATAGTGGATAGATTTACAAAGATGGCACACTTCATTCCAACTACCAAGGCAATCACAGGTGAAGCCACCGCTAGGCTTTTCCTCAGATACATCTTTAAGCTTCATGGATTGCCTGATGATATTGTCAGTGATCGAGGTCCGCTGTTCATATCCAGCTTTTGGAATAGACTTTGCAAGCTCCTTGGTGTTCAAGTTAAACTATCTACAGCCAATCATCCACAGACTGATGTGACAAACAGAACGGGTGAATCAAGTCCTAGAACAATATCTCCGTTGCACCATAACTATCATCAAAATGATTGGTTTGAGCTTTTACCCTTTGCAGAGTTTACCTATAACAATAGTGTTCATACATCTACTAAGCAGACTCCCTTCTTTGCAAATTATGGACAACATCCAAGGATGGACATACAACTCGCAAATCATATCAAGAACCCAGCTTCCAAAGACAAGGCTCAATACCTCATGGAAATTCACAAAGAACTCAAGGAAGAGATCCATAAAGCTCAAGAACATTATAAGTACTATGCAGATCAACATCGTGTTCAAAATCCATCATATCAAATTAGGGATAAAGTATGGTTACTCAGAAACAATTTGCTAACTTCAAGGCCCTGTGCAAAGTTAGATCATCAAAGATTTGGTCCATTCACCATCTTGGCCAAGATCATTGGAAAGGGTATGACATCAATGATCGTACTTGGGAACCTGCAGAAAACCTTCAGAGAGCACCAATCAAGGTTCGAGAATTCCATAAGAGAAATCCAATGAAGCCGAGACCACAGAACATGACCGCTCCTCGTGGAACTCGTCGCTTGAGGGGGAGGTAATGTCATGGACAAAGGAAACCATCCTGAATCTCAGATTCCATGTGAATCCTATATCTCATGATTGGTTTAGAATTTGGGGAAAACTAATGCTTCCATTGTGTCCGAAACGTGCCAAAACCCTAAGATCGACTGTCTTCTTGCTTGATTCTGACATCCAAAGACCATGCTTTGAATTGATGACATCATCGATGACATCATCAATTCGTAACCGCCTTAGAACCGCCCTTGGAAAACCTATATAAGGAGAGGTTGGCCACATTCATAATCAGTCTTGCGCTTGGGAGCTCAAGGAGTCATGACCGCCAAGTAAGTACTCTCCAAGTTCCAGTTCAAGTTCCTGTCTTGTTTCTTGTTCTTGTCCTGTCTAGTCTAGTTCTTGGACATCCTGTCTTGTCCTCTTGTAATCTCGTAGTACGAGATCTCGTCAAGTTCTTTCTTGTATTCAGTTCATCTCCCAGAAGGGAGTTCTTGTAATCCAGACATCTTGTCTCACACTTAAGATCCAGGGTTGTGGGATCTCTTGTATCAAATCCGTCTTCTTGTATTATTTTCCCTACGTGGGTGTTCTTGTAATCATAAGTGTATTTCCAAAATCTTGTCTAGTGAAGTCAGAGAGCACAATCTAGTGCTCCCCTGACAGTTACCTCAACAGGAGATCCAAATCTGTAGAAGATACTGTTGTATAAAAATGACGTCACGATTTCTACAGTACAATCCTTAGTTGCGATGACCTCATCCCACTTACTAGCGTAATCCGTGGCCACCAAATATTGTAGAGTTTGGAATTTTATTTTCTCTTGCGTGGTTATCCAATTTCCTAAGCATTTTTGCCTAAATTTCCAACAAAGGTAATTGTAACTCTGTCACAAGGCTTCCCTTTGATCTCACCATAGTAGTATCTAGACATCTCCATGTGAGACTGCTCTATCGATAAGGATGACCCTTCTCTAGCCTATGCGAATCAAGGCTCCCTCAAGGGCTCTCTCTCTCTCTCTCTCTCTCTCTCTCTCTCTCTCTCTCTCTCTCTCTCTCTCTCTCTCTCTCTCTCTCTCTCTCTCTCTCTCTCTCTCTCTCTCTCTAGCTAATAAGTCATCCCATCAATTATTTAGTGACCACATTTTTTTAATGCGAAAGTCCTGGTCTACGTCTTTAATTGGCCGGCACAAAAACTGGTGAATTGCAAAAACTCAACTCTAAAAAGCAGTCTAACTTCAAATATTGAAACTTGGTTGACTTGGAAAGTGTTCAACTTCAAAAATTGAAATTTAATCAATTGGGAAAGTGGTCAACTTCAAAAATTTAAAATTAGCCGACTTGGTAAAGTGGTCATTTGGTAGGCTGAGCAAGGTTGATCCATCCAAAATTGGTCTACTTAATATTTTCTAAGCTGCTGAAGAAGTCGCATGATCCATAATCTTGGTAGACTGCCCTCTAAAGAAATTAATCTGGGTCGACTTCTCTCTCAAGAAGTTAGTCAACTTCCTTGAAGCACTGGTCCGTGCTGAAGGAATTTGCCGACTGGTGCTAAGCTGGGGAAAGGGGGGGAAAGAGAGAGAGAGAGAGAGAGAGAGAGAGAGAGAGGGAGGGGGCAAAGAGAGAGAGGGGGGGAGGGGGGGGGGGAGAGAGAGAGAGAGAGAGAGAGAGAGAGAGAGAGGGGGGGAGGGGGCAGAGAGAGAGGGGGGGAGGGGGGGGGGGGGGGAGAGAGAGAGAGAGAGAGAGAGAGAGAGAGAGAGAGAGAGAGAAGAAGAAGAAGAAGAAGAAGAAGAAGAAGAAGAAGAAGGAGAAAGAAAGTGTTTTTACGTCTATTAGGAGGCCGAACTCGGCCTATGAGACAAATTGGTGTACATGGGTGTATCTTCTGTCAATCAGAAAAGATAAAAGTGCTGAAAAAACTGGTAAAGCTGATATAGATCTTTGTAGTATGCATGTGGAGATACCCATGAAAGTGGGGGGTGTATGGAGTGCGATATCTATGATAGTCTATATGCAAAAGGGTAGTACAACAAGCATGGGAATGCATCTGAAAGGACTAACTATCTCCATCCTGTGCTAGTGGGTGGGTGTAAGATGTGATACATAGGTGGGAGTGGAGTCACGGCCATCCTGATGGCTGCAACGGGATCAGCCATCATCTAGGATCGTCTCTCCTCCATGGCACAATGGTCACGAGCCTGGATCTCTGCAATTCGGTGTCGGTGAAGTCTCGGGGCCCGTAGCACGAGGTAGTCTCCAAGCTCGAGAAGTCTAAGCCTGCTGAAGAGTCACCCCTCTCGGTGTGTGAGCTGAGGGGGGGAGGGCTACTGCATGTCGTGGAACAAAGAAGTCAGTGAGCTGACTCTGTCTCCCTCCTGTATGGGCTGCTACAGTAGGCTAGAGTAGGGAATCTCTTTGACTCTGTATCTCTAGTAAGAATCGCCCGAGCTGTCGCTAGTCTCTAGAGTCCATGATCTCTCGGAGGGTGGGATGCCCTGTAAACAGAGTCTCGTATCTGCCTCTGATGTCATCATATGCGCTACATCTGCATAGAAAGTGCTCCTCATCCATCTCTACTCTACATACCCTGCATATCCGCTCCTCTCTGGAAATGCCTGCGGCTCTGCCCGTCTCAATCTCTAGTCGATGTGATGAGACTCTCAACTGGCCAATCACTACCCTAGAGCTATGAGGCATGTAAGTATCCATATAGCATGGTCGCTAGATGAAACCGTCCGGTAGTATGTCTAAAAACTGGTCTCGGTAGTGCGATAGTCTCGATCCCATGTGTGGTGTGTGCCATGTCTAACTAATGTAGAGCTGCCAGAGATCCTGTCTAAGCACAACATTCCTCTCACGATGAGAGAGGTGGATGTGAGGTGAGTCTAGGTCATACTAAAAAGGCGGTAATCTGTCCATATCAAGTCCATGACTATCAAACCAGACTCTAACCTGAGTGTACCAAGCTCTCTCATATCCTGACTCTGATATCTGCATAGATGCCTCAAAAGCTCTGCGTGTGAATCTGTCTAGAGGGAGCTCCCTCATCCTCTGAATAAAGCAGATAGTCTGGAATAGTGCATCTACTACAATGGGTGGTGCAGCTAGCTCTACCCTGATGATGTCATGTGGCACCGACTGTTTCCCACGAAATAGTCGCGAGATCATACGTACCTGTGGCCTCTCGCCTCTCGATGGCACTCCACTGTGTGATTGTGAGGCCTGGGGCCGAGAGAGAGAGAGAGAGAGAGAGAGAGAGAGAGAGAGAGAGAGAGAGAGAGAGAGAGAGAGAAGCTTAGACATGGCAGCAGTGGAAAACAAGTAGAGATTCTTGATGCCTCACAGGAAAAGGTCACATCTCCTTGCTCACTTTATTAGTTCAGATTTGGGAAAATTCTCCCCTCCAGCAGCTTAGTGCCTCCCTTTAAACTCTGAATATTGCAAAAGCACTTCAAGCGTGAAGAAGAATAAGTGTCTGCCTCTTCCATCACTTTTGAGAAGTTCCTCAATGGCAAAAGGAATGGTCAGCATCAGCCATGGCTCTCGCACTAAACCAATCATGTGTCCCTTCCAGACTTATTGATCTTGCTAGTTGGCAACCTCTTCATGTAGTTCATGGACCAATATCCATGGTCCTACAAATGTACCAAATAACATTTCTAGATAGAAAGAGATTGCTAGACCGCATGACAAAGTATATGATTAGCACAGCTGCAACAATACAAGCAATACATGCATATGACCTTCATTTGATTCGAAATCTGCTAGCTGCAACAATACAAGCAGTACATGCATATGACCTCTTGAACCACTCCAATCAATGCATGTACCGAATCCTGGAATTGGATGTACAACAGTTCTCCAAAACAGAACCAGGTACCTCTCGGTGCATCTTCAATGCTTTGCTCTTACTGCCTCAATCCTCTATGCCTGAGAGAGAAGGGGCTTTGCTCTTACTGTTTCAATCCTCCATACCTGAGAGAGAAGGGTCCCACTGGGTGTGCCATTTGTAGAAGGAAGACCCCAGGCCTCTATTTTTGAAGAGGAAACAAAGTGAATGTTTCACCTCCTGGGCACCTTCTACTCAAGGGGGGTTCTCCTTAGGGAAGTATACCCTGCGCCCTCTCAAGCACACATACAAAAAAAAAAACAGCAGTTGGCTGGCTGTGCACCTTATTGAAGATTCAGAAGACAGCACGGACGTTAGGACTCCTACTTAGAACATCACATGAGATGATACCAGCTTATTTGTAGAAACCATTCTGACAAAAACAAACATACTTGAAATAACAGGAGAATTCAATAACCAATTACATGGATAAGGTACAATAACAGAACCTAAAGAGATGGACAATTGAGGGCGAGTGTCCCAACTCATTACTACATAAAGGGAAGACATCTTTGCAGCCTAGAAACTTGACAACTTGAAAGGCAGGTAGTGGCAGCTACCCTTGCTCACTTCCACCAGTTCGTCAAGTGCCAGACCCACTCCTCCTTCACACAGCTCTCAATTCCATGCTTCAATCTGGCATCCACTCCTTGGAGAAGCTAGAAGGGACTCCCCCTTCTACACACTATATAGAGGTCTTGTGTCTGTGTCTCCTATGTCTCTTTATCTCCCCTCCCTTGATGGAGAGGTCTTCTTATATAGTATTTTTAGGGAGTCATAGGAGTTGTCTGGTAGCAAAAGGGACAAAATTAGTTTCTTTCCTTTGCAGGATTACTGACAATTCTTGCAAGTTCACTCTCTAGTCCACTTAGTTGTTGCTTCCACCGTCAAATCCAAATTCTGGCATTCGGTCGGGCCCTCCTCCATTCGGCGCCATCCATGAGTCCATGAGCAATCCACGTGCAAGGTGACTGGAAATTTAGTCCATGGCAATAGGTGCAAGTCACTTGGAAATTTAGTCGCTCTTTTTTCAAGAAGTAAAATGGTATACTTAATTTAATTCTAAAACAAGTAGACCACTTTAAAAATTAGGCAACTTGCAACTTTTAAAAGTAGTCAACTAAATTTATAAAAAATAGGCAACTTTTGAAATGGGTCGATAGGCAACTTTGAAATGGGTCGGCTAAACTTAGGCAACTTGGGAAATTGGGTATTTTGGAAAATGGTCAACTTGGAAAAAAATATGCAACTTTGGGAAATAGGGTAATTTGGAGATAGGAAATTGGGAAAAATAGGCAACTTGGGGAATTAGTCAACTTGGTACATGCGTCATCCGGAAAAGTAGGCAACTTAAAAAATTGGGCAATTTGTTGATTCCTTTCTTCTTGATGAACTGGATCCTCTTTCTTTTCTCCATCTTAGTCCTCTTTGCTTCGTATGCTATCTTGCTCAAAATGAAGATAACTTCTTTCCTTCTTTCCTACCATCTCATAAAAGTAAAAAGGATAAAAATGCATCATTCGAGGGACTTTATCATCGGAGTATCCTACAAATACTCCACCTCTCTTTGCATACCACCCTTAGGGCAAGTTCTCCACCCTCCTATTCCTACCTAAACAAGGCAATCCTCATCATATTCACTCCAACTAAACATAGGCGTGTACTCTTACCTAGGTGACTGCTCCACCTAGGCGAGTACTCTTCCTAGCTACACCAACTACCTAGGCAAGTGCTCCACCTAGGCGAGCCCCCTACCTAGGTAAGTGCTCCATAGGTGTCATCTAACTTGTGCAATTCGGGCAACAATACAATAATAGGTGACCTCTCCATAAAAGAGAGTATTTCCATCTTTGATACCTTCTACCTATACTTTTAAGAGGTTCCATCTTCAAAACCTAGGCAGCACTTTTACTCTATAAGGAAACATTTTTTATATATCTTCTCTCCTTTTATCTCTTTTTCCCTCTCTTTTATCCCCTCATACTACTAGAACTGGGCGTCATCCACCCTATCAAAAGTATGGAAGCATATTTGGTGTCAATTTTCCTCCCCAAAGCTAATCGGCCAGCCTTCTCCCTACTCTCCTTCTCCCTCCCTCCTCAAGAGATGACCCCTCGCCCTCCCGATGTCACTAGTGTGCAGAGGCGACCCCTCACCGGCTCGAAGTTAAGTGACCCTCTCCCGTTCCAACTCAATTATGTCTATATAGGAGACCCCTTGCTCTTTCCAACTCAATTATGCATACACAAGCAACCCCTTGCCTTTCCAACTCAATTATGTGTATACAAGAGACTCCTCGCCCTTTCTAACTCAATTAACTGTATACAGGCTACCCCTCGCCTTTCA
The DNA here is from genome assembly GCA_020310875.1 of Ceratopteris richardii. Classification (NCBI taxonomy): domain Eukaryota; kingdom Viridiplantae; phylum Streptophyta; class Polypodiopsida; order Polypodiales; family Pteridaceae; genus Ceratopteris; species Ceratopteris richardii. The sequence goes on from CM035422.1 coordinate 158,664,946, forward strand.
AACTAAATTATGTGTATAGAGGAGATTCCTCTCCGTTTCCAGCTCAATTATGTGCATACAAGCAACCCCTCACCCTTCCAACTCAATCATGTGTATACAGGCGACCCCCCGCCCTCTCTAACCCAATTATGTGTATACAAGCAGCCCCCCACCCTCTCCAACTATCCATATAGGCACATACTCAAAATATCTAAGGGTAGCATGAGGTTGAAAGAGCTCCCCAAGTTTTTATTGAGAAGATTTTGGAATGGCCTTCTCCACCCATTTCTAAATTATGACCTCATTAGGGATGTATGGTAACTTGGCCGCTAGGGATGGGGCCCTAGTCATGAGTTATGAGAAGTTTCACCTACATGTAAAGTCAAGTTTTCAATCTTGTCAAGAGTTCTCTCAATAAAATTACCTCATATGAAGAGTTTTGTTAGCTCCGTCTTCAAGGTCTCCCAAGTCTAGAAGTGGTCCTCTGCATATTGATTGTACCACTTGTGAGCTAGCCCCTTTAGGGTGAAGGAAAATAGGGCCAAGAACATGCCTTTCCTTTGATGCAATTTTAGGCTCGTACAAATAGATAGGAACATTCTGATGCCCTCCTTAAGATAGATAGGAACTTTCATGCTCCTATGGATCTTCATAAATATCATGATATTATCGACATATATGAATACAAAATCATCTAGATATCCTTGAGAGGTATCATTCATCATATACTAGACCACTTGTAGGGTATTATTGAGATCGAATGGCATAACAAGGTATCTAAACTACCCGTAAATTGTGCAAAATGTTGTCTTCCATTCACCCTTTTAGTGTTTGAGCCACACCTAGATGGGCTATTTGTATAATAGAAGAGAGTGGAAAGAGAAATTATAGGATGGCTACATGGTGGGGTGGATTGAGCCTTTGAGTGATCTCATGAAGCATATTTTAAGATTGGATCATCTCTTTTAAAAAAAAAAAATTGGCATAACATTGATATCACAGCCATACATCTTTGGGCTTAACACCTCATTAGCAAAAGAAGGAAGCACCTCTCAGCTCCATTGAATGTTCAAAACATCCAAAGAGAAAGAAGGTAAGTCCCCCACACAACGCACATAAAAGAATGGAGATAGAGCCAGCTTCCTACGCACCTTATTTTGAGGTATGAAACCACGCCGTTGTGTGATGTGTAGTATATACACATGCACCTATGCCGTACAATGTTAGAGCCCAATGTCACAAAAATCTGATGCATGGACAAGAGGAGAAGAGGTAGGGGAGAAGAGGAGAAAAGAAATGAATGAGGTGAAAAGAAAGAACGAACGGGGAGACAAAGATGGCCACAAGAAGAGAAGGCAAGGAGGAAAAGAGCAAAAGCAATAGGATAGCACAAGAGGAAGAAGAAGGCTATGAGGAGAGCAAAAAGGGAAGAAGAACGCTATGAAGAGAAGGAATATATAGACCCAAAAGGAGAAGTTATTTGTGAAGTGGAGGAAGATTCAAGCAAGTATGTGGCCTTCTTTAACTTTTCAATGCTAACAAGGAAGAATTGGAAAGAACAAAGGCAATATTTACGAAAGAAAAGCATGAAAATGTCTATATGAATGTCTTTGTACATATGTCATACGCTTGATTCAACCAAGGGATTTTATTGAAAGGTATTTGTTTGATGTACTTCTTATGCTTCATTAGCACATAAATATTTGGATCCCCATTAATCCATGTGTATTCCCAAGATATTAAGAGGAGGAGCTTCAAATCTACTTCAAATTTCTATGCATAGCTCTCCCTCTCTCTCCAAACCAATCATGTGCCAACTGCCTACCTTCATATGGCCATTCCTCTCAAATCAGGAATCACAATTCGATGCATTATAGCTCTTTTTGAAGCTCTTTTTGAGAGTTTTCTGATGCTACAAAGATCTCTTAAGATGGGTAAAGGATCAAATTTCTCACATGATTTTCTTTCAAGAAGCTTCGCTAGTTATCGTTAATTGTTTAAAGGTTATGTGACATCATATTGGCATGATTCCACTTCGAAAAGACTTGTCAGCTTATATAGGATTGATTTGTATGATGGTAATCCTCTTTGATATACTAATTTTACCAGCAGAGTGATAGAATCAACCAAGTTGTGAGTCTAAACATGATTAATTTGTACAAAACTTCGACTTTTTGGCACTTGTTTATGCACATGTGCTTTTGTTAAGACTTTTTACACCACCATTAAATGTATTTGACTTGGATTACCACCTGACAAGGATTCATGTAGTGGGTCATGAGAATCATCCCATATGTTTGGGAAGTTTGCAATGGTTTCAAAATCATTCTAGGATGTAGTTATAAAGCTTGTTTTATGTTATCCTTATTCTTTTAGCATATTTGCATACATGTTCATGTTTGGAAGTCATGGCTAAGCATTTTTCGAATGGCACATAATAGCTTCAATGATTTATTCAGCATGGATGGCTAGAAGAAAGCATTTACATATTGAGATGTTTTATTTAATGGCTTAATTGATACATGCATGCTTGTTAGAAGGATTATTTTATCAGGCATCTAATTTTGATATGCTTTGGCATCCTTTGTTTTTTACAAATGTTAGAAAAATACGAAGGTTGATATTTTCTTTGTTTCTAAAATACACAAATGATTTTGCCTCCTAATTTATGGCAATTTCTAAGTGTCATTGTGCCTATTTACCTATACAAAGGACCATACAAATATATAAGAAGGGATCAAGGAAAACCCTCAATTGATTGGTACTTTTTGGGATTGAGACTCATTGACACTTCAACTCCAAATTTTTGACTCTAAAGAAAGCAAACTAGACATAGAATTATTTTCGAGAAAATCAAGGATTTAAGAGGTTTTTAAAACGTCAAGTGTCTGATAAGATATAGAGCAAAACCGATATAAGATATGAATTAAGGAGGTGTTGGAAATGTGGTAGGCCCAAAAAAAATCACAAGTTTAATCCTTTACTTCCCAACGCTTGACCTTAGCACATTACACACCTTAACTTGATCAAAAGAGATAAATCACAATATTGAGAGATGAGAAGACAAATGAAAAAGTGCAGCAGCTTAATGTTATTACACACTAATAAATGCAAAATGTCAATATAGAATGTGTTTAAGATAGAATGTGTCATACCCAAAAAGTGGGGAAGCTCACTTTAGGATATCCCTTCAGCAAAGTGGTGAAGCATATATGTTAAAGCATTAAAGAAACCAACTTGAAGGGATCATTAAGATGAGTTTCATGAGAGAAAATCGATGGTACATGCTGACATTATTCAAGTGGTAGCCAAGAATGCCATAATTGATGGCACTAGCTCTATGAATTAGAACATGCATCCCTAGTTAGGAAGAGATTTGGGCTACCCAATATAAGAAGGAATCTAGATAAGTACTTTTATTTTAATATTGGTAATTCAGAAATGAATTAATTTTTAGTTCACAAAAGATATCCATGATTATGTGTTCATTTGAACCAAGCTAACGAGTTTGAAGCCTAGGGATTCATAAGAATCCATTCTATTAGACTTTATTTGAGTTCCATCAAAGATACGGAATTCATAGTTAGTTTACTAAGGATATGACACCATGAATTCAAGATGGGATCCATGTTGAAACTACCTTGTTTTGAGCATTCTTCTTTTATGGCCAAGGAATTTATTCTCTATAAACTAGGAAAGATCTGATATCCCAAGCCAGTATGCTTTGGGAGATTTTCTCTCCATAGATATTACACACACATGTTAAAGTTTATAGGGAGGATGATTCCACCAGTGTATGGCTTCTATTAGATCCATACATATGGAATAGTCATTAGAGAGGGTTTCCTCATAGTAGAAAGCAATATTTCCACAATATGGAAATTAGATAGAGAGTTTCTCTAGTATAGCATCCGCTTGGACGAATAGTGACCACTCCATTGTTAGGGCTTCTTGATCTAGATAAGGAGCTCATTTATTTCACTCCTCATTATGTTTTCAATCATTAATTGGAATATTTTCCTCCACTTACAAGGAAGGATGATATGAGAGTTTATGTGTTCATGGAAGAGAGGGAAAATTGAATCCATCAATGCCTTATATAAGGGGAATACAAAGTAGAAGAAACTTCACTTGATGCCCTCTTGAGTATAGGAGATACAATGAGTCCTAATTACTACTCAAGTAGAAGCAAGTTAGTTTACTCATAAAGGTGAGTCTTGTAGCTTCTCTTGTAGGGAGTATAGGGAGATTACTCCATGAAGCTATAAGAAGTTAAAAATTCATTTCTAAGGGAAGTGAATGCAGCTTACTCTTAGAGGAATAATCTAGATAGAGTTTATCTTTTAGATTTCCAAGATATGAATGGCACAATCTTGTTAAAGACAAAAGGGAGATTACATAAACATAATGTTAGTTTGACTCTCCCCTCAAAATTCAAATAGAAGAGTTGTTATATCCATATCAAATAATGGTCTTTGACTAGACCAGGAGTCCTAGTAATTGACATTAGAGAATTGGGAATTGGGTAATGAATTCTTAGTTTAAAGAATTAGGACGAAGGGATAAATCTAAACAATAGGAGCATCAATCTATTACTTGTTTTGTCATGAGGACGATGGCGTAGCACCATTTTGGGAAGATTGGTACTCAATGATTATCTTAATCTCACAAAGGGGATGCTTTTCACAATCAGTTGGAAAACTAAGGGGAAGGGAAGTGACTAAAGTTTACATCACAATGTCGTTAGAGGCTCTTCCAAAGAGCTTAGTCCAACTCATACATGCAAGAACTTCTAGGATAGTGATATGTAGAGAGTTCACTCTATTACTAAGAATTTCTTTTACATGAACTAGAATGGATTTGCAATAAGGAAAATTTTTGCAAGAATTGATACTTGTGAGTACACTCAAGGTTTGGGAACACCTAAAGTGGTGCAAGGAAAATCTATCATTTGATTCCGGATGAGTTTGAAATCACTTTTCTTATGGGACTTTGTTCTATTACACATGATTGTATGGTTTGTTATCTCCAAAATTATCCATCTTGACCTTTGATCAAAGTCACCAGGGGACGGGGACGGGTCCCGGGGACGGTGGTGTCCCCGGGACGGGGACGGAGCCTAGGGTGTCCCGGGGACGGGTCCCCGGGACGGCACCAAAAAAACGCTGATTTTTTCAAAATAATGAGATGAAACTTATGTACAAATAATTCCTCAACATGTGAAATGACCAATAATAAGAAAAACATAGAAAAAAAGTGTTTTTTAAGTATAAACGATGAGCACGTTGAGTCGTTGGCAGTTGAAAAAAGTTAGTAGTTAAATGGTACTCCAAGAGTTGAAACTTACAAAGTTACAAGTGATAAGTGACAAGTCTCATGTATTTCATCATGTCAAAAAATAGATTCTACATCATCATCATATCAAAAAGATGTTACATCATGAGATAAAAAGATCTTATATCATACGATCGATGGACAAATGCCAAAAAGACTACATATGATGGGAACATAAATAAGAAATGCAAAAGGCAGCAGGCTACAACATAAATGTGATGACTATGGAGAATGCAAGTGGGGAGTCATAGTGACAGACTCATTTTCTGCAACACAATCAGTGGTTGCTGCATCTTCATGTTCTTCATTTACCACTTGGTCCGATCCATGCTCTACCTCCCATTCTCTGAAAAGATCTCCCTCCATGCATTGCGTCCGTCGAAGCATCCTCAAATTTGCACTGACAAACACAAGATCACTAGCACGCTGCACACCAAGCCTGTTCCTCTTCTTAGAGGCTACATGTCCATACACACTCCATAGTTGCTCAAGGCAACTCGTGGTGCAAGCCTGGCTAAGTATCCGAATGGCCAATTGTTGAAGCTCTGGACCATCAGAACCAAAATCCTCCCACCATAGGGCAGCACCAACACGTAGCCTATCCTCTTGGGCATCTGCACATGCATATGAAGCATCTTTACCTGTTCTATATTTGGATAATTGATCTCTGATAAGTCGCCTAGCTGCACTATCCGGGACAAATCTCTCTAATATTTTCCTCCATCCATTAGCTACCTCTGGATCTGCATATTGCTTTTTATCTTGAAATTCTGGATCCAACATGTATGCTGCTGCGTGAAGTGGAGAGTAGTATGCATCCCATCTGCTAACACAAATAGCTGAAAGTTCTTCATACCTATCATTATCATTCACCAATGTTTTTAGTGCTTCAATTGAGCGATCCATAGCTTCATACACTTTACCAATACATGGCTCCATGGAATCCACAATTTTCAATAAGTGCACAAGTGGATGAACAATATCCACGATGTGAGAAATGTTTTCCCACCATGCTGCATCATCAGCTAATCTTCTAAATTGCTTTCCTGCTGAAGTAGAAGCTTCTGGCATCCTCGCGAATTCATCACTCAATAAAAGCCCTCTCAAGACACCACTACATTTTACTACTCGGTGTAACATAGTGAAATTATATGCAAACCTTGTGTCTGAGTACTTGAGCAAAGCAAGAGTAGATCTCTTGCTAAACTCATTCTTCACACGAGTATGGTTGTTGATGAAGCTAACCAATGAATTTGCCTCATTGATTACAGGCAAAATCCAATCCAAATTCCCAATGTCTTTGAGAATATTATTTAAACAATGAGCCATGCAAAAGCAAACAATGATGTGAGGGTACAAATTTTCAATAATTGCACCTGCAGCTCTATTTGCAGGCTCCCCATCTGCTACAATGCAAACCACATTTGATGGCCCGACAATCTCTATTGCACTTGCCCACTCAGCAGCAAGTACATCAGCTGACTTTCCTCTGTCGGATGCATCATGTGATGAGATGAAGTACATCTCCCCACGAGAATAAGCTACCACTCCATGGATAGAGCGTCGTTGGACATCACTCCATCCATCCACAAGCAATGATACTCCGTTTCGTTCCCATGATTTTTTAATGGTCTCGCATGCGGCTTCCACAAGCTTCTTCTCTTTCTCCAACAAAGTGGTGCGCAAGCTCTCGGAGCATGGAGGCACATAGTGTGCTCCATATTCACCAATCTTCTTTACCATATCTTTGAAATATGGTGATCTATGGAAAAGTTAAACAAATAAGATTTATAAGTAATGGCTTATGGCCCATGGGAGTGTCAAAATCTGAAAATCAGCAAATATTGAAACAAAATGAAGATTCAATTCTTACCGAGCCGCATTGAAAGCTATGTGGTCATGGTAAAAAAAGCGTGCCACTGCAGTATCC
>CM035422.1:158677188-158782188 GCA_020310875.1 Ceratopteris richardii
AGAAGTTGTGATTTACATAGGAGGCCCATGGATGGGGACACAACCATCACTAAAGGCCATATGTCTCAGTTGTGAGTTCTTTGGGTGGTGAGTAGGTTGATGATCAATTTGATAGGCAAGTGGTAGTAGTTAAGATCAGTTTGACACACATCGTAAGTCAGATCATGCTCTCTAGCATCATTTCTTATTGCATGGATGTGCTTTTGCATATTGTATGGTTGTGTTACCTTAACCTTGTTGGATCCATGTTGCATGAATGGAGGTGGTTAAGCCATCTGAGTGTTCATACCCACTCAACTACTTGTGATTTTCCAAACTTCAAGAAGGGTCTGACTTCCTTACTAATGGCATCACTAAACCTCTCTTAGATTGATATTTGGTGGAAGAGGGAACAACAGAAGTCAAAACAATAATCAAGCTATACTTGATGGAAGAGGGAAGAAAACTCAAAACACCGTTCAAATCATACTTTCTGATCAGAGCGGATGAAAAGTCTTTGCCTTCCTATGGGCTAGATGGATTCCATAAGTCGTTTTTTTGTATTCTTTTTTTTTTTTAAAATGGAGGTTCGGCCGAGGCCTACTCCCCCGGACTTTAACTTTGAAATTGCAACTGTACAAGGAAGGGCATAGTACCCATGGGACCCCCCTTATCCCACAAGGACAAGGGTTTACAAGACTAGGTTAAACGGCGGTCACAACTACCGCAAGGATGGTCAGACGGTGGCCAACAGCCACATACAACAGTTTCCAGGATTCAAATGTCCCTACATGTTGCTTCCAGGGGTTGAACCCTCGCCGCCGCCTCAAGAGGCGAGAGGCCCAACCACCAGGGCAGCGAACCGGGACGTTTTTTTGTATTCTTACTCCATGACAGTTTTTACTACTTAAGGTTTTTCTCATTATTTAAAATTTGAGTTTTAAAACGTGAGAATGTCAGCTATAGAGAAAAGAAATAAAGTGGTCGAAATTCACCCCCTACTATTTCTCTTTTCTTTTTCCGAGAAAGAAAAATAAATTGCTCAACATTCACCTCTAGAGCTTCCTCCGGGAGTCGGCGAGATTGAGTCTCGAGGGTGGTTAGAGGAGGTTGGCGATGGCGAGCCTTGGTTAGAGGAGGTTGGCGATGGCGAGCCTTCTGTTTGGAAGAAGAGGTACGGCTCATAACGGTAGAAACAGCTTCCCAGATGGACTTGCTCTCCCAAGGTGGAATCACATACCGTTCGGTATGGGGTATTCGCCAGACAAGTAGAGCATTCCGACTCGTTGAGATACCCAAGACACTGCGCCAATGCGTACTCCTGGTTCAAGATGGCGCTGGCGAAACCGCCTCGCTTAGGGGCCAGGCTTGTTACATTCTGCATCAGATTGCTGATAGCTGTCAGTGCCAATGGGTCGCTGGTTTTGGCGTAGCAGTAGCCTTGCACAAAGTTGGTATCGAGATCGAAAAAGGAGCTGTTCCCGTAGCGCAAAAAGCAACCATCCAATTGCATGCGCGCTTCAATGGAGAGGGGGCAATTCTTTTGCGGAAGGCGAGTGGTCGCATTCTTCACGCACTCTTGACAGAATTCTCTGGATAGATCTCCTCTCCACTGGAAGACGGCATAGACTCTATCCTGGCCTGGACTACCAACAATGTTTATTGCATACCGCGTCCCTCCAGAGGAGAGCACCGTGAAGTTTGACAGCGCTGTTCTGAGGTTTTGCGAAAAGGTAATGGAGAGAGAAGTCGTATTGCGCAGACAACCAATGTACGCGGCGCCTAAGATACGCTGCAAGTCGATCTGTGCTTCAGCTAATGAACTAAGCGAGACGAGAAAGACGGACATGTTGAAATAGAATAGCCACCAAAGGAAAGTTTGATGCATGCTTCTCTAAGAAAAGGGCTTGGAAAGATCACAATGAACTAAGATCGAGGCAATAGTAAAAGCTAATTTTCCAATTTGAGAGGCTTTTTTCGATTTTGAAACATTGTACATCATGAACACATGAAGTGTCTTCCCTTTCTTAGACAATATAAGCGAAGACCTCCACTCTTGTGTGAAGGATCAAAGAATATTCTCGAACTTTGCATAATCCCTTTTCTAAGTTTTTATAGAACCAATTTTACTTGAATTTTATGCTCCTATGGATCTTCATAAATATCATGATACTATCGATGTATATGAATACAAAATCGTATATATATCCTTCAGAGATATCATTCATCATGTGCTAGACCACTTGTAGGGTTCGAATGGCATAACAAGGTATCTAAATTACCCATAAATTGTGCAAATTGTTCTCTTCCATGTATCAACTTCATTGACTCTAGTGAGGTTGTTGGACTTAGTTTTATAAAGTGGAGCTTAAATTAGCGGACATGAACCACTTGTAGTGTTTGAGCCACACTATTTGTATAAATAGAAGAGAGTGGAAAGAGGAATTATAGGATGGCTTCATGGTGGGATGGATTCATGGCCTAAGAGAGTCGAAAGAGGAATTATAGGATGGCTACATGGTGGGGTGGATTGAGACCTTGGGTGATCTCATGAAGCATATTTTAAGATTGGATCGTCCGTTTAAAAAAAATGGCATAACATTGATATTGCAGCCATACATCTTTGAGCTTAGAGCCATTTATTATTAGTTCTAATTATGCCAAGTAAGTATAAGATAAAAAACATGGGTGTATATCTTGCACCACTTCTGAAAGAGCTGCACACTTTATGGGATGGAATTACTATGCACGACATTTCTTAACCTACGAGAAGAGGAGACGTGCGAGTGCAAGATATGCTTATATAGATGATGCATGATTCGCCCAGTTATGGTGAATATTTAGGTTTATCGATTTTAGCTTACCATGCTTTTTTCTTATGTAGACCACAACGTGAAGCACACTACCCCAAAGCATTTCAAAAAGCTCTCTATAAAGGATATCATAGATATTTGCCTCATGGACATGTTTCATGTGAAGGGCAAATCGATCGACAAGCATAATCCCAAATGAAAGCAAGCGATTGGAAGCATTTGTGGGATGCAAAAATACGAGTCGTTGGTATGAAATGGTTGTCGATCTTTCACGAACTACTTTATTGAACTCAGTTATTGATCAATCATTTGGTAGATCTAATGCATATTTTCAAGAATATGGGAGAGATTCTCTAGAAGAATTTGAACGGAAAGAAAGAAAGCAAAGCCATAAAGGGAGGACTTCGAAGAACGAAGTCACATGCAAGAGTTGTGGGTAATTACGAAGCCCAAAGGAATAGTGTCGCTACCAAGAGCTCCTTGGGTGCTTAGCAAGATGGAAGAGCAACAAGTGAAGAAGGTGATTTCAGAGTTTTGGACACCTACTAGATGCATAAGGTATTTAAAGATTACCTTCACACAAAATGATGATCTCGAAGGGCTTAAGTCTCATGATTGGCATAAGTTTTTACAGTTTGTGCTCCCTGTAGCTCTAAAAGATTGCCTTTTGGAGGATGTGCAAATAACCATTTATAAAATCAGATCCTTGGTATGCTGGATCTCTTCTAAAGAGATAAAGAGAGATCATATAGAGAGTGCAAAACTCAATATTCCTATGCTATTTGCATGCTTTTGTAGACCTCAAACTCCAACAATCGGTATCAAAGCAGGTCACTGCTTCATCTAGGGCATCATCAACACCCCTTCGATCATAGTCTCAGAATCACATGAAAATTGGTGACAATACTCAGGGCGATTAGGAGATCAAAACAACTTCACTATGTGGTGTTGAAATCACGATCTAAGCTTGTTTCAGCCTCCGAGTATGCTATCATAGTGCTTATGTAGGCAATTTTGTCTTTATGTGCCAAAGATATATACAAGTTTTGGTTCGCCAGTATAAGTGTCTCAAAGTCTGCTACTGGTTTAGCAAAACTTGATAGGGTACTTCTGTTCAACTTTTTGAGACAAAATCTTTTTCTACATGAGGGTATTTTACTTAGTGGCCATGGCTAAAAGCAGTGATGTATTCTATATGTTGGCTATTGAGGATAAGTTGGATAGTACCAATTACCCATTATGGGCTTGTATGATGCATCATGTATTGGTCGCAAAAGGACTGCGGAATATTGTGCAGGGTGTTGTTGAAAAACGTCCTATTACACCTACAAACATAGTTGCTAAAGATGATGTAGATAGCATTGAAGATTGTGATATCTTTCATGATCCTGTTTGTGTTGTGGTTTTCGCTGCACCTACTATAGACCAATTTTTTTGGGATGGCAGATATGCTCAGGCACATCCATTGATATCCTTGTCTGTCAAACATGCCATTATTCCTCACATTTGCTCTTGTAGAATAGCTAATGATGCTTGGGATACACTTACCACTTTCCAGGAAAGGAATGAGGCTCGTGTTGCTTACCTCCGAAAACAATTGGAGAGTGAGCACATGAATGAAGGAGATTCCATGGATAGTTTTTTGACAAAGATCAAAGATTTGAAGGAACGATTGATTTTTGTTGATGAAGTCTTGCCTGACAGTTCACTTGTGTAGATTGTTTTGAATGATTTTCCCAATTCATATCAAAGTTTTGCTTCTACTCTTTGCTTGATGATGAAAGGCAATCCAAATGCCTTAACATTTGAGGAGTTAATCTCTGTTTTGTTGCAAGAAGATCGGTCTAGGCAGAACAAGTTTATTATGTGTGTTGCAAATCGAGCTTTCCTGGCTATTCAGAAGGGCAAAGGTAAATGGAGCTCTTCTACTAGTAAGCAAAAATTTGCTAATTCCGCACAATCAAAGAAGGCTGATAGAGACAAGAAGAAAACATAAAAGTAGAAATTGTTTAGCAAATACTATAAAGGTAATGATCATGTCATAAAGAGTTGTCCAAACCCGGCTGCCAAAGAGGCAAGGAAGAAAGATACTAGAATGGTTGTTGCAAAGGCCTCTACACCCAAAATAGAGTCTGCTAATCTTGTGCAAAGTGAAGAATGGGCATTTACCACTGTTTGCAGTTATGAACCATCTTCTCATGGACAGTGTATGTTTCCAGTAGAATTAAATGTTTGGTACTTTGATAGTAGCACAACCAAACATATTACCTTGCAGCGTAGTTTCTTCACTTCACTCGAGCTTGCACCTACAGGGAATACTGTCACATGTGCTAACAACTCCTCTTATCCTATCATGGGAGTTGATAAGATCATTCTGACTACTCCTAATGGTAGTTCTTTTACATTTTTGGATGCTTTATTTGTGCCAGGGATCAAGAAGAATCTGTTATCAGTTTCAACTTTAGCTAAGATTGGCTTGGTTGTGAATTTTGTTGATGACCGATGTATAGTTCATGATCTTTCTATTGGCAATGTCATTATTGCTTGTGGAATTTTATGTTGTGGGTTGTATAATCTCATAGATTATGAAAAAATATATGAATGATTCAACATGTGCAATACATGATTCTTAGGCTTTGTCAGATGCAAAGCTTTGGCATGCATGCTTTGGTCATCTGGATTTTGCTAGTTAGCTACCTACAAAAATCTGAAATGGTGTCTGAAGTGATTCGACGGCGATGCACCACAGTCCGCTCTCCTTTTTGCGAGCTCCACGACGATATCCTCGGAGTAGAAAGACAAGCTCCTGAGGCCGCACACGATGCTATGCACAGAGACGGCAAAACACGTAGAAAACACAGTACACAGGGAGCACGAAGATAGACTTCTTAGGTCTTACAAGTGCGGTCGAACTTCCAGTCTGTGACTGACCAGACCATTATATGTTTTATTAAAGAACATATACAAGGAAGTGTCCGGTGGCCATTTGGCCTTTCACATGGACACTAATGGTAACAATCTCCCACTAAAGGCAAACATGGCCGAAGTAACTCTGGGAGAAAAATAAAGGGTGATAAAGAATACCTGAGTGTAAGTATACAAACTAGTGAAGTGATTCGACGGCGATGCACCACAGTTCGCTCTCCTTTTCATGAGCTCCACGACGTGTGTCTCCTCAGAGTAGAAAACCGAGCTCCTGAGGCCGCACACGATGCTCTGCACAGAGACTGCAAAACACGCAGAAAACACAGTACACAGCGAGCATGAAGATAGACTTCTTAGGTCTTACAAATGCGGTCGAACTTCCAGTCTGACTCACCTGGCCACTATATGTTTTATTAAAGAACATATACACAGAAGTGTCCGATGGCCATTTGGCCTTTCACATGGACACCAAGGATAATAGTGTCCTCTCTTCTCAAACTTGAGGAACCTAGTAAACATGTATGTGAAGGTTGTATTTTGTTCAAAGTGAAGCATTCCTCATTCCCAAAAGATTGTTCAAGTTGAGATACTCAAAAATTGCAGCTTGTTCATAGTGATGTATGTGGTCCTATGGAGACACCCTCGTTTGGAAACTATCTTTACTTCATGACTTTCATTAATGGTTTTTCTAGGCATGCATAGGTATATCCATTGAAAGAAAAGTTCGAAGTGTTTATGTGCTTCAAACAGTTTCTGGTTTTGGCTGGAAATCTGTCAGCATCTAAAATGGGCACCCTTCGTTCTGATCCAGGGGAAAATAAATGGCTTTTGATTTTAATGCATTTTTGATTGAACATGAGATAAAACATCAATATACAGTGATGTATACACCTCAATAGAATGGAGTTGCTGAATGAAAGAACAGGTCACTCATGGAGATGGCGAGGTGTATGGTCAAGAGTCATGCTTTACCACATAGTTTCTGGCTTGAGGCTATTATGTGTGCAACATATGTACTTAACGGGTGCCCCACTAAAGCATTGCACTGTATCACTCCATATGAGGCTTGGCATGGTCACAAGCCATTTGTTTCTCATATGTGTGTCTTTGGTTGTCTAGCATTTGCATTACTGCCTGAACAACAACGTAAGAAATTGGATGATAAAGTAGTGAAATGTTTTTTTGTTGGGTACAATTTTGAAAACAAAGGCTATTGTTTGTATCATCCACAAGCTAAATGCATTTTGGTTAGCCGTGATGTTATTTTTGTGGAAGATGCTATTTAGCAATTACTTTTATGTACTAAGGAGACATCAGTTAGCTCCAAAGACATGTATGACACTTTGTTGCCTCTTTTTAGAGGTGGTCCTAATGAGGCAACTTCTCAACCTTTACAGGTTTCATGTAATGATGTACATCATTCCGTTTCTGGTGCAAATTTATATGATGCACTTCTTGATGAAAGAACTGATATGGAGGAGGCAAAAACTATGCCTAAATGGCTAGTGCAGAGTTTGCAAGATAGCAAATTAGATGCACCTCTCTCATATTGTACTCCTTTAGCTCTCATAGTGCCTTAGTTGCATCAAATTTTGCTATGCTATGGTTGGCTCTAGTCTCTGTGATGAGAATGAGCCTGTTTTGTTTGATGAAGCAGGAAAATTAGATGCTTGTTATGCAATCAGAATATGATGTTATTATGAAAAAATGGTATACCTCAAGTGGGTATACAAGCTTAAGCATAAGCTTGATGGAACAATTGAGAAGTATAAGGCTAGGCTTGTTGCAAAGGTTATGCTCAGGAAAGAGGCATTGATTTTGATGAGACCTTTGCTCTTACATGACGAATGACTATTGTTCATAACATCTGTGTATTTGGAGCTCATCATGGTTGGAATGTACATCAGTTGGACATTAAAACTGCATGAAGAAGTGTATGTCTTTCAGCCCCATGTCTTTGTGCAGAAAGGGCATGAAAACAAAGTGTGCAGGTTGAAGAAGGCATTATATGGTTTAAAGCAAGCACCATATGCTTGGTATGAAAAAATACATGTCTATCTAATTGCACATGGTTTTGAGAATAGTCCGACTGAAAGTACCTTATATGTTAAGCGTGCAAATGATGTGCTTCTGATCATTTTTGTTTATGTTGATGACATGCTTCTCATTGGTCCTCATGAGAAGCATATTGCTGATTTTAAGGCTAATTTGCATGCCTCATTTGAGATGTCAAATTTGGAGCATTTGCATCATTATTTGGGCATTTAGTTTATGCAAGTTGATGGTGGAATGACTTTGTGTCAAACAGAATATATTGAGACATTATTGCAATGTTTTGGCCTTGAAGATTGTAAACCCATTGCCACTCCTATGGAGATAGATTTACGATTGAGTCTCCATGATGCTGGAGATGCATTTGATGTTGTTGTCTATCAGCAAGTTATTGGATGCTTGATTTACTTATGCATTACTTGACCGAATATTCAATTTTTTGTCTCATAGACGAGCAGGTTTATGCATTGCCCATGTGTCAAGCATTGGTAGGTGGTTAAGTGCATCTTTCACTACTTAGAATTACTCGAATACTTGGATTGTTTTATCTCAAGGGGGGATCACAACCACCATATTTACATGCTTTTTTTGACTCTGACTAGACTGGTTGCTATGACACTCGTGTGCCCACTAGTGGTTTTTGCTTCATGCTTGGTAGCTCATGCATATCTTGGTTGAGCAAGAAGCAGCCTATCGTGGTGACTTCTAGTTGTGAGGTTGAGTATAGGGCAGCTTTCACAATGACTGTTGAGTGTGTGTCACTTAGATGCCTTATGGCTAATTTGGGTGTCAGTCTTCTACCACTGCCATCTTCACTGATAGTCGAGTGGATTGGTAGTTGCGAGAAACCCTATGTTCCATGCTCGCACTAAGCACATTGAGGTGCACTATCGTTATGTCAGGGAGAGGTTCTCTGTTGGAGAGATCAGTTTGGTATATGTGCCCACAAAGGAGAACATTGCAGAACTTTTCACAACGGCTTTTTCTAGGGAGAAGTTTGAAGCTTTCTGCAAAGCTTTGGGCTTACTTCCTTTTGTGGATTGATTCCACATAGCTTGACACTTCCTTATACATGAGTGCAAGCTCCTTGTTCACCGCATCACTCTTAGGGGGGGATGTAAGGAATTGAACTCACAACCTCTTGGTTAGGAATGCGATGGGCTAACCACTTGCCCCAAAATCCATGGTTGAGGATTACTTCCTAATCCTCTCTCTTAGGGTGTAGTTCAACCATCTCCTATTGTCAAGGGTGTGGTTCAACCATCTCCTACCTATCACTTTATTACAGAGGATTTATTGATATATTTAGGTAGTGATGTGTGTGAACACACTAGGATCATTGGGGCACTTTTTCCCTCTTTAGGAGGTTTTTTTTCCCAACTTGTATATATGCCTATTACCCTAATGGGCTACTTATCTTTGTACATTCTCTTGGTAATACATTCAGTATTGTGTGTTGTGGTCCAAGCTTCTTCTTCTTCCTTGTGCTATTCGCGTGCTTCCACAGACCTCAAATTCCAGGATTACATAATCAACATTGTTCATGTTGATCAGGATTAATGTGAGTTTGGTAAAAATAGTTATGCAAGAGGTACACAAACTTGATTGACCATTATGTTTGAGCAAAAAGATTTAACTTCATTGATGATTTACAAAAAGACCAAGCTACTATTACTATACTTTTGTGATATTGTTGACTACTCAAAAATATTTTTTTAATCTCTTGTTTGGGGGAATGTTCATGTAGGGCGTGACAATGACAACAAATCTATTGAGCTCATTGTGCATGTTCACCCCTCACAATGTGTTCATTCTTAGTAACATTTTTCGTTGGATTTCTCCTCATCATGCATGATCACAAAGCTCAAACTTCATAATATCCTCAAGGATCTTCTAAATTTGGACTCCACATAGTGAATCACAATATGTGTATGAAGGTTGATTTTGTCGTAAAAGAGTTTTTCATAATTTATAAATTAGAATAGATTATTTTTGTGTTATTATTTTTTTTTTTTGTTGTGAAATTTTGATCTACATGTGTATCATAGCTCGGATAACGTATCAATATATATATTGATGGGTTGTTCAAAGCTGTACATACTTGCATGGATGCAGGCATGCATACATACAAACATACATACGTGCATATATATATATATATATATATATATATATATATATATATATATATATATATATATATATATAATTTTTTCCCACCTTTTTCTCCCTCTTTTATTGGTTACCAAAGAATTTTTCTAGAACACTTTTCTATTAGCACACTTTTAGCACACTTCTATTAAAATTTTTTATTAATATGTAGAAATAAATGCTAAGAAAAAATATTTTTATTGATATAAAATTTTACCAAAAGGGTATTGGTTGAAGTGCGTGAAAGTAATCAATATTGTTCGCGTTTATTGATGTGGTGCTGAATTACTCGATCAAACTATTGAAATATAAATTGGTACTTTTTCATGAATACTTTTCTTAAGTAAAAAATTGTTCATGTTTTCTCGTATCTTATTATCTTGAAATTACCTGAACTTCACATCCCCATACACTTCTTATTGTACCTATGGTTTTTCTATTGAATTCATTTGCTCCCAAGAGTCCACACCACATATTATCTATCCTTTCTCTTAAATTGCTCGTCATAATCTCAAAAGTATAACACTATAACCTCTATGCAGCATTTGATTTTCCATGTTGATTTATGATCCTCTTTTTAAATAAGCATTTAGTGCACAACACACCCTCCATAATGTTTCTCCTTCATGTGCTTGCAAGGTGGTAAGGTTTGTTTCAAAGTAAGCCCGAACAAAGAATCTTACTTCAAAGGTAAGGTTTGTAAGATTCATGCATAGAAACTATATATAAACATATAAAAATAGAAATATATTACTTTATGAATATTCAAATGTTTATATATTTATATAGATTTTCATAAATATGTTTTAGATGAAATATATTAATGATTATAGATGAAAAAGATTTCTACCAACTCATATGAGTACAATGATATATGTTAGTAGTGAATGTTAGTAGTAAGAGAAGTGATATAAGAACAAGATGAGGAAGAGAAGAAACTTATGTGGTATGTTCTCACGTTCATACAAGAGGATCATATTATAGTATATGATTGATATGATCCAAGACTAGACTTGATGCATGAAGTCATGAAGATATGAAGACATTAGAGGAACTCAATGTGAAGATAATATATTTATGTTTGAATTTTTGGAAACCATTTTAAGAATAAAAACATAAACCTTAACATGCACAAATCTTAAGGAGCTTACATGAACCGACTTAAATGAATTGGAAGAACCTTATTTGGGATTTGGTTCATTGAAGGGGAGCTTCCGATTCCTTGTGGCATAGGTTAAGTTTTTGGATATTATCACAACCACCCTCTATACTTGTCTGTACATATTTGCAAAAATGCACAGAAACTAAGGACTAGAGAGCAAAAATTTAGTATATGCAAGTTTCACAAATAGGTAGTTTGAGAAGAGTAAGCGGATGACCAAGGCACTATATGTTTAATAGAACATACATATACAAGATGTCTAGTGGCCATTTGGCCTTTTACATGGACAATAAAAATGGTCTTTTAGATGGACAACAATGATAAAAATCCATAGCAATGTTTCACTAAAGACCATTATGGCTAATATGGACAAGGGACAAAAGTAAACAATGAAAAGGAATGTCTATGTAGGGGGCTTCCAAGCTCCTTGTAGCATAGCTTATCTTTTTGGATGCCGTCACAATTGCACTCTATACTTGTCTGTGTAGATCTACAAAAATACACAAAAACTAGAGAACCATAGAGCATAATTTATTGTATGAGGCCAATATGACTAATATAGTGAAGGGAGAAGAATAAATAATGAAAAAGGATAACAGAGTATGAGTATATGACCTATACCTCCCACATGATGGGCATGTTAAATAGTGTATAAGGGATTGTACAAAACAAAATAGTGTTAAATAGTGTTTCTAAAGCCATCTTGTTGAAGAGCGTTTGTCAAAGCATCTATTGGTTTTTATTTGGTATTAGGAACCGTCTCAAGTAAAATGCACTCAACAACTAAGCTATCACACATAAAGTGATACCACACCTCAATGTTATTGTTTTTTTTTTTACATGATAGATCAGATTCTTAGTGAATGCCATAGGACTCTGACTGTGATTGAGTAAATGAGGTACATGTTGAGGTATGCCCATGTCACATCTCAATCAAGAAAGCCACAGTGCTTCCTTACATTCCTCACTTGATACAATATACTTTGCTTCTATAATGGAAACAACTATGTTCTTGAAGATGAGACCTCCAAGAAATAGCACCACCTATGAGGTGAAAAACGTACCACGAAGTAGACTTTATTTGTCTATGCATCCAAGCATAGTCAGAGTCTATGTGTCCAATAATGGATGCATCACCTCAATGCAAGCATAGATACATGTCCTTAGTGCCAATGAGGTATCTCAATCTAATTTTGACTCCTTCTCAAGGTGTCTTGACAAAATTCGACATATATCTACTTACAACTTCCTCTACAAATGCAACGTCTCATCTAGTAGCTAATAAAACATAAATGAGAATAGCAAAAATAGATTGATAAGTAATTTTTTTCATTTATGCCTTGTTCTCAGAAGATTTGGGAAAGTTATCCTTGCTTGTCTTCATATATGTAGGCCGTGGTGTACCCAATGCCTTTTCATCATACATCTTGGATATGTGAAGTACATTGGTTATGTACTTACTTTAAGACAAGCATATGCATATCTTAATCCTATCACAAGTAATCCTCTTACGGAATATATGTTTACCATCTCCCAAATCTCTCATGTCAAAATTCAATCTCAACTTTCTCTTCAAGAGAGACAAGCCTTTGAGGAATTTCTGGCAATTAGCATATGATCAACATAAATGATTAAGCATATCAAGCTTCCATTTGAACATCTCTTAGCATAGAGACAATGATCCTTACTGATTCTAGAATAGCCTTGGAACTTCGTGAATGCATTGCACTTTTGATACCATTGTCTAGGTTATTGCCCAAGTCCATACAAGCATTTCTTGAGCTTACACACTAGAGTCTCATTGCCACGAACAATATAACCCTATGGTTGTTACATACACATCTCATTTGTAATATCTCCATGAAAGAAAACAATCTTCACATTCATTTGGACCAACTTTAAGCTCTCTTTTGCATTTGTAATATCTCCATGAAAGAAAACAATCTTCACATTCATTTGGACCAACTTTAAGCTCTCTTTTGTAGCTAATCGAAGCAACATGGAAAATCTAGTTATTTTGACCATTGACAAGAACACCTCCTCAAAGTCAAATCCTTGTTGCTACTTGAATCCTTTTGTAGAGAGTCATGCTTCATACTTTGGAGAAGAACTATTTCATGTGAATCTCAAATTATATACCCATTTGCATGGTTAAACTTTCTTTCCCTTTGGCAAAGGTACTGATTCCCAATTAGCATTCTTATGAATAGAATCAAGTTTACTCTCCAAGCCTCACTCCCACTTGACATGAGCATTTATCAGCATAGATTCATTATAAGAAGAAGGTTCACCAACAACTCTCAACATGAAAAAAATCCAATTTTGGGGCGAACCTATCAAGTGGATACACGAAGATTGTCCCAAAGGTTTCCATTTAGGAGCACTAACAGCTTATTGTTGAACATTTTCATGAACAACCTTTTCTCTCCCATTCTTATGCTTGCTATCAAGGGCAATAACATTCTCAAATATGACTCCTTTCACTTCAACCTCTTTAATGGATTATTTATGCTTCTTCATTTCATTGAAAACAACATTCTTGCTTTTGATCACTAGAAATGTTTCAAGGTTCAATAAACAATATCTAAACTTTCCATCTCTACCATATCTAAGGAAAATGCACTTTCTTCTTTCAAGTTCTTTGGGACACGGACATATGCCTCTCAACCAAATATTTGAAGGTGATCATGATGTGGTGGTTGTCTTGTCCATAGCTCTTGTGCCACTTTCAATCCTTCGGTAGTACTACATGAAAGGTTAAGCACCTAAACTACAGGCAACACTATTTATTCCCAAAAACCTTGTGATAATTTTGGATCATGCAACATAGAAACCATTGTATCTTGAATAGTTCTATGGATTCTTTAAGCTAGAACATTATCTCATTGAAAGTAGAAAATGCATATTCATGAAATTTTGTAAGCCAATAAGGAGCACGACCAACTAACTTAACTTGGATCATACATATTTTATTGACTTTATTGAGATTTCAAGCTAGCAAATCATAACCATGGAGGAGTATGCGATCAAGATCCATAGAAGACTCGCCATGAAATTTGGTGTAAACAATGCCAATAAGTACTATGCACGGATTTTGATTTTCCATTTGAGGTAGGAAATTTATCAATCCTTTGGTAGTTGGAGTAATAGACCCACTCTCACTACTCCAAGAGGAAGAATGCGAATTACTATTATCAAGAGATCTTTGTGTGCCACCAGCCTCTTCTCTTATGATGTCTTCCTTTGTAAGAGTTTCCTAGAAACTTTAAGAACTAAATTGTAAAAGATGAGTGTGAGGGTTCAACTCTTCCTCCCAATCGGATAGTATATGCGCCATAGGCGAGTTGAAACCCATTCATGTGTTATTTTAGAACAAGTTGGAACTTTGTATGGCCTTTGGATCAGTTGATTCAACAAACTCTTGCTTTGTGAGATACGAGGGTCCCTAAATACTATCCCCGCTTACATTTGTACTTTCAATTCATTTAAGCTAATATGAAGAGATTACACCTCTTTCCGAACTTCCTTTAAAACAAAAAAGAGTAGACATACCAAAAAAATATGCACGGGAAAGTACCACAACTATCGTCTGATCGAACAAAGGCGAATGTAAAACATGTCCTTTCTGCCAGGAGATCCTTGCTGTGGCTGTGAGTCTTTGACCTAAGTTACAAAGAGATGAAATGGTTCTTCTCCATTCGAACAAGCCGCCTGCAAATTACAAGTTGACAGCGTCCCTCACCAACAGCAGCATCCGTCCCGTCCGTTAAAAGCGTCACTTCAAAACGTTGAAAGCGTCCGTTGAAAGCCAGGCGTGGAGGAGAATAGTTGATGTCGTCGATCAAGTCCTGTCAGCAGCAAGCTCCGCCAACGTCGTCAGCAAGCTGCGCTTCAAGGTTCCGCAGCTATCCCTGACAGAGTGCAAGGGACTTTTTCTTATCGTCTATCACGGTGCAACGAGCCGTCTGTCGCGGACTTTCAAACCGTCTATCACGGTGTAGCCATCTATCGCGGTGGAAGGGACCCATCCGTCACCGCGGCTGAATCCATCTTTCGGGCCGAAACCATCTATCGGGATTTTGCAATCCACTTATCACGATCTTAGTGGTGGTAAGTTGGTAACCCGTCTATCGCGGTCCTGGAAAAACCATCTATCGCATTAGTGGTGGCAACCCGTCTATCGCGGTCTTGGGAAAAACCATCCATCGCATTCCCTCAAGTTCGGGGCCCGCGCTTTCAAGAGACTCTTCGAAGTTTAAAGGAGCCTTGAAAAAGGATTAGCGCCAGTTGTAGCCTGCTTGCACTGTCGTAGTCCTCGTGGGTCAGAGTCAGAGTTTTAAAATCGAGTTTAGAGGATAGTTTTTTTTTTTTTAAACAAAAAGAAGTTCGGCCATGGCCTATTCTCCCGGACTTTAATTAAAAAAATAAGAAAAGTTACAAGTGATTGGGACTAGTGCCCATGGGACCCTCAAATCCCACAATGCAAGGGAAGAGTACAACAAGCTAGAGGGCATTACAAATGAGGCAGACAAATCTATCATCTCCCTCATGTGGGACCCATTTGGGTTTCAACTTGTTATTTTCAAGGAGATAAATACAATGATGTCTAAACGGTGGAGATCTCTTATCTCGGGAGATTCTTTTTCCTAGAGAAAACAAGGATTTCTCAATCGACCATTCCTTTGGAGTTTGGCCAAAATTGACAGCACATCGCTCCCTCCAAATCTTCCAAAGAGTCTCGCCCCTGATGGCATTCCACAGTCTTGCTGAGCAGCCAACTGCCTCACCCAACAGCGCCTGTTGCCAGTTGATTTGGTTCGTGATTCTCAATACCCGTGTCACGTGACGCCAGAACACGGGACTTTGGGCAATCGAAGAAGAGGTGGACTAGATCTTCGATGCATTGATGGCAACGCTTGCACCATGGGGGCACGCAACAAATTTTGTTGGCCTTAGCATTGGACCAGATACCCTTATGCAGGATCTGCCACATGAGAACGGACTTTTTGATCTCAATTAGGGGGTGCCAAATTGACATGAACTTTAGTTCCCATCGGAGTTTGGACCAAGAAAGGCACCACTTCCTGTTAAGGTGTGATGAACGTATGAGTTCACTTTGAAGTTGGGGATTCTCGACAGTTTCTTACCGTTGCTCCATTTGAGGCCCTCCAGGCAAGGAAGATCATGTCCGCAGAGAAGGCGGGTAGTTGTGCAGTCCCACGCTAAACACCTCTCTTGAAGAAGAGTCCATTCATCACGGGTAACTCTATGTCTCGGGTCTAAGTCTTCGAATCTGATCCACTGGTCAGTATCTTGATTCCAGAGTTGTTTCCACTGTTTGAACCCATTGTTCCAAAGCTGCTTAGCAGTTTGGAGGTTCCAAGATTCCACCTCCCTAATGCCGATGATCGGGAACCAGATAGAGTCATTTTGTCTCATCCCAGCCGCCCACTTCCACTCATCACTGATTCTGATGAATTGTTTGGCCTTGTTCAAACTCTTCCATAAGGAACAAACAAGGCTAGAGCCTTTAGGGGATACCCGGTGGGGGGAGAACAACAACAGGTAGTTTAAATAAGGAAATAAAAAGAAGAAGAGTAAAGAACTCGCCCCTGATGGCATTCCACAATCTTGCTGAGCAGCCAACTGCCTCACCCAACAGCGCCTGTTGCCAGTTGATTTGGTTCGTGATTCTCAATACCCGTGTCACGTGACGCCAGAACACGGGACTTTGGGCAATCGAAGAAGAGGTGGACTAGATCTTCGATGCATTGATGGCAACGCTTGCACCATGGGGGCACGCAACAAATTTTGTTGGCCTTAGCATTGGACCAGATACCCTTATGCAGGATCTGCCACATGAGAACGGACTTTTTGATCTCAATTAGGGGGTGCCAAATTGACATGAACTTTAGTTCCCATCGGAGTTTGGACCAAGAAAGGCACCACTTCCTGTTAAGGTGTGATGAACGTATGAGTTCACTTTGAAGTTGGGGATTCTCGACAGTTTCTTACCGTTGCTCCATTTGAGGCCCTCCAGGCAAGGAAGATCATGTCCGCAGAGAAGGCGGGTAGTTGTGCAGTCCCACGCTAAACACCTCTCTTGAAGAAGAGTCCATTCATCACGGGTAACTCTATGTCTCGGGTCTAAGTCTTCGAATCTGATCCACTGGTCAGTATCTTGATTCCAGAGTTGTTTCCACTGTTTGAACCCATTGTTCCAAAGCTGCTTAGCAGTTTGGAGGTTCCAAGATTCCACCTCCCTAATGCCGATGATCGGGAACCAGATAGAGTCATTTTGTCTCATCCCAGCCGCCCACTTCCACTCATCACTGATTCTGATGAATTGTTTGGCCTTGTTCAAACTCTTCCATAAGGAACAAACAAGGCTAGAGCCTTTAGGGGATACCCGGTGGGGGGAGAACAACAACAGGTAGTTTAAATAAGGAAATAAAAAGAAGAAGAGTAAAGAACTCGCTACTTGGTTGTGTTGAAAGGAGCTTATATATTATTAAAAAGAACTTTCCCTTTGATTGCAAGTTCGTGAGCTGCTAATGAACATGGTTGAGTACAAAGATAAAAGGCGACTTTTTTTAACGAACTTATTTTGATGCTCTTTTGAATTCACACTTCAAGGGGTAGACCGAGCCCTTTGTTTGCTCGTGGTCCTCTCTTTCGCTCTAATGTCGGCATTTATCCCTTCGTTGGTCTTGAGCAACGTGGCCCCACCTGAACCCCAGTGCCCCCTCGGGATGGATTCTGCCTCATCGGACCTCGACGAGGTCGAGATGGAGCTTGATTTTATCCCATATCTCTTTCTCCTAGCCGTCAATAATTTTTCCCTTGTTATTCCATCGGTCCTCAGGAAACTCAACCATGTTGAAGTCCCCACAAATCAAAACATTATGTGAGAGGGAGTCGAGAGAAGCCCAGGTATCAATTCTATCCGCTTCTCCATTAGGGGCATAAATTGAGACCACAGTGAATTGAAAAGGGAACCCGATAGAGGCAGCAATCCAACGATGATTTCAACCTTCAAAAGTCGAGCTCACACTGCCCGACAAGGAGTGACTAATACCGATCGCCGCACCCCCCGCTCCCCTAGGGTGAGAAGTGGAGAACCAAAGGTGGTTCGGAGAAATGCATTTAAGCCGTTTCTGGAGATCCTCTCCGTTGATTTTAACCTCTTGTAAGCAGATAAAGTCTGGGTTGAGGCACTTGTCTTTGAACCACTGGCCAAGAATCGCCGCTCTTGACGGATCCGACAAACCCCTAACATTTAGTGATGTGAATTTCATTATTGATGGTTGCCCTCTTTGAGGGGAGGGACCCGATCTTTTTTCTTCTTGTGATCTTTTTTTTTCCTCCCAGCTTCTTGACTTAGTATCCTACTCTTGAGGGGGCTCTTCCATGGCATGCCCGATGGTTGTTTTTCTTTAAGCTTTGACTTTTGTTGCGGTAATATTGGAATGCATACCGGAAGGGTAGGACCAAGGAAGGAGCTTTCACTGTCTGGTTGTCTTCATTGCTAGTAGTGAAGCCTTCCTCTTTACTCGTGGTAGAGCCCCCATGGGTATTATCAGTGAGGTCTTCTTCATAATGGTTGCCCCCTGGGAAGTCGACCTCATTAATCTCCTTTTCTAGGTTACAATACATGTTATTCAAAGGAGCAATTGTCATAGTGTTCCTTGGTGTTGATCTTCGAGGGCTAACTTTCCTCCTGTGTCTTACTTCAGTGAATCCTTCTGAATCCGTCTCAGCAACGCGAGTTCCCTCTACTTCCTCCATTGGAGGGGGATGACCCCGAGTGTCAACATGAGGGAAAGGATCCAGGGTTCCATCTGGTTTAAGCTTGTTTTTATTGGTACTTTTCTTCAAGGGGCAATCTTTGATCCTATGACCTTGATGCCCGCAACGGAAGCATGCGTTTGGCAAATTCTTGTAAGTAACCTCTTGTGTCCAAGACTTACCATCTCCATAGTTTATGGATATTTTCGAGGGAAGGACCTGGTTCAGGACTTTTTCAACGCAGATCTGTGGGTGCCATCTTGCATTGAAAGAGTGTTGAGCACCATCGTAGATTAAACCCCCAACATCCTCTCTTGAGGCCATCGGGCGACCGATCGCTGAAACGATTTCTCGAAGAAATCCATACAGAAAGTACGGCAGATTGGGAAGCTCCACCCAAAGCGGGTAACGAAGCGGGTTTGATCTGTTTGGAACAAAGTCTGGGGTCCACTTAAATAGGCAAAGGGTGGACCGGCCCACTTGCCAAGAGCCGGCTTGCGGGGCCTGGAAGGCCACCTCTTCATTCTCAAACACTAGAAGCAGGTGATTCGACGGTAGGAATTGACATTTGCACACAATTAGTCCGTGCGGGAACCACTCCTTGCGAAGCCAAGCTCTCACACTGTCTAGAGGGGGCTAGGGTGAAAGACATGAAGGGATTCTCCTGGTCAAATCTCCAATTGGGGGACTCTTTGAGGAAAGCAAGGCTTGATAGATGTTACATTGATCAAAACACCATCCTCTAGTGGGGTAGCCTGTCGATTTCCCAACATATGGACCTGACTATCTCGGACCACTACCCGATTACTCTGTCTTTCAAACCGATTCCCATGCTCCAGAAAGCCCCTTGGTTTCATGCTTGTGAGACATCGTTTTCCCTCCCCTCTGTCCACCAAGAAATTTCTGCAGTGTGGGCGGAAGCCTTTGCCTACTGTAATGAACCGGCTAAGTGTTGGCGAAGTGCGGTGGAAAGGACTCGAAAAATTCTGATCAGGACTCAAAAGGCTATAAGAGATATCCGAAAAAAAAGAAGAGAAACGGTGTACCGGAGGCTCTCACGGCTTGAAGAAGAGGTGAACAAAGGTAACTTACAATGCCAACAAGGTCTTTTGAAAATCAGGGGAAGACTAAGATTAGAGGAGGAGGTTCAAAGAAAAAATATTCAAATATTCTTCAAAGATTGGTGGGCGGGGAAGGCTGACAAACCATCGAAAGAGATGTGTAACATCCTCAAAAGGAAACAAGCTAGGGAATCCATCCCCTTATTGGTCGATAACAATGGAGTCGAATGTAGCACGAAAGTTGAGAATAGCTCTATCATCGTCGAACACTTTACCCATCTTCTCGGGGTCTCGGCTCCTCTGTCCCCGCATAGGCGTGACTCCATGGCAACCATCTCAAGGGTTGCTCAACCTAAAATCCCACAGAACATGATTTCTCTGTTGGATGCTAACATTTCTGAGAATGAAATTATCGAGGTTATTGATGCTCTTCCCAATGGGAAAAGTCCGGGTCCTGATGGTCTCACCAATGAGTTTTTCAAGTCCTTCAAACATGAGGTGGCCACCCCACCGCGTCCGGTGTGGCAAGAGGCTCTCTCCTTCGATGCCCTCCCTGAGTGTCTTAATAATGGCGTCATCAAGTTAATCCACAAAAGGGGAGATAAGAACAAAATTGAAAAATGGCGACCGATTACCATGCTGCAAACAGGATACAGGATAATTGCAAAAGTTATCGCCAATAGAATCTCTTGTCATTTAAAGTCTTGGCTTTGTGAGGACCAGAAAGGTTTTATCAAAGGTAGATCTATACTCGAAGCAATTGTCGATATTTGGGAAGGCCTTGCATTTGCTGAGGAGTCTGCGCAAGATCTGGTATTCATCAAGATCGACTTCGACAAAGCGTACGACAGATTGGAATGGGACTTTATTCTTCAATCATTGAAAGACCTTGGATGCAGCCGAAAGTTCACGAAGATGGTTTCCACTCTTCTTGGAAATGCTTCAACTAGAATAAATATCAACGGTAAGCTCTCTGAGCCCATTCGCTTAAAAAGATCAATTAGGCAAGGCTGCCCTCTGGCTCCATTACTCTTCGCCATCGCCTCGAATGGACTGAGTTGCCTATTCAAGCATCATATGGACGCTGGCAATCTCAAGGGTCTTTCCCTACCTCTTAATCACGGCCAAATGATAGCGAGACTTTTTTCCGGTGACATGAATGCCTTTGTGCATAACGATATAAACAACATTGAGGTGTTTTGGTGGTGCCTCGACACCTTTTGTGTGGCGTCTGGTTCAAAAATCAACCATGCTAAAACTGCTTTTAGAGCAATCAACGGACCCACACCCCAATTGTTGTTAGATCAGGGGTGTCAAGGTATCCCTAGTGGTCAAGTCTTCCGTCTCATTGGCATCCCGATGGGATTCGACATCTCAATGGACCAACGTTGGAACTGGGTGCTATCCAGGTTGGATAGCAAACTAAATCATTGGAAAGGTATGCAAGTCAACTTGGCAGGGCGTGCCATGGTTGTTAACACATTTATGCTGTCTACAACTATTTATTTTATCTCATGTTGGAGACCTAAGGAGAAAGACTTGGCCAAAGTGGAAAGAATCTGCAAAAACTTCCTTTGGACTAGGGACCCCAACAGGAGGGGGATTCCCAAAATCAAATGGGAAACTTGCATTAGCCCGAAAAACTCAGGGGGCTTGGGAATTTTGGATATTGTTGGATTGGCTGACAAGTTGGCGGCAAAGTGGCTTATCAATGCTTGGAGCAATAGTGAATCCTCTTGGGCCAAATTGATCTTCAGAAACATGGAAGACCTTACCCTTGTTGGCCATCCTGGTTGGAAGGACATAGGGATTCTCACGCTTTTGTTCTCCCCCCACCTGGTGTCCCCTAAAGGCTCTAGCCTAGTGTGTTCTTTATGGAAGAGTTGGAACAAGGCCAAACAATTCATTAGAATCAGTGATGAGCGGAAGTGGGCGGCTAGGATAAGACAAAATGACTCTATCTGGTTCTCGATCGACAGCATTAGGGGGGTGGAGTCTTGGAACCTCCAAACCGCAAAGCGGCTATGGAACAAGGGGTTCAAACAGTGGAAACAACTCTGGAAACAAGAGACCAGCCAGTGGATTAGGTTCGAAGACTTGGACCCGAGACTTAGAGTTACGCTAGAGGAATGGACTCTTCTTCAAGGAAGGTGTTTAGCATGGGACCGCTCAACTGCCCGCCTTCTCTGCGGTCAGGATCTTCCTTGCCTGGAGGGCCTCAAATGGAGCAATGGAAAGAAACTATCCAGAATCCCCAACTTCAGAGAGAACTTAGATGTCCATCACACTCTTAACAAGAGATGGTGCCTTTCTTAGACCAAACTTCGATGGGAACTAAAATTCATGTCTATTTGACACCCCCTAATTGAGATCAAAAAGTTCGTTCTCATGTGGCAGATCTTGCATAAAGGTATCTGGTCCAATGCAAGGGCTAACAAAATCTGTGGTGTGCCGCCATGGTGCAAGCGTTGCCATCGATGCATCGAAGATTTAGCTCACCTATTCTTCGATTGCCCCAAGTCCCGTGTTATCTGGCGTCAGGTGACACGGGTATTGAGACTCACGAACCAAATCAATTGGCAGCAGGTGCTGTTGGGCGAGGCGGTCGACTGCTCATCGAGGCTCTGGAATGCCATCAGGAGTGAGACTCTTTGGAAGATTTGGAGGGAGCGATGTGCTGTCAATTTTTGGCCAAACTCCTAAGGAATGGTCGATCGAAAAATCCTTGTTTCTCCTAGGTAAAAGAATCTCGCGAGATAAGAGATCTCCACCGTTTAGACATCACTGTATTTATCTCCTCGAAAACAAGTTGAAACCCAAATGGGTCCCACATGAAGGTGATGCTAGATTTATCCACCTCATTTGTAATGCTCTCTAGCTCGCCATACTCCTCCCCTGCATTGTGGGATTTGGGGGGTCCCATGGGCACTAGTCCCATTCACTTGTAATTTTTCGTCTTTATTTTAATTAAAATGCGGGAGAATAGGCTAGGCCGAACTTCCTTTTATTAAAAAAATAATAATAAAAAAATGCACGTGTAATGTTAGTCTCAAGCTCGTTTCAATGATAGTAGTATTTGACTTTTGAGACATACCTAGAGTTATGAATGAGAGTATACAATTCCAAGATAATA
Source organism: Ceratopteris richardii (assembly GCA_020310875.1). Classification (NCBI taxonomy): domain Eukaryota; kingdom Viridiplantae; phylum Streptophyta; class Polypodiopsida; order Polypodiales; family Pteridaceae; genus Ceratopteris; species Ceratopteris richardii. The sequence goes on from CM035422.1 coordinate 158,700,253, forward strand.
CACCACAATCAATATACCGTCAAAGGAGCTGATTTCTGCATTGAAAAGCTGAAGAAAAACGCGTTGACCTGCTTTTTCACGTTGGAGAATCAACTTTCGCATTGAGAAACAACATTGACATTGAAAATCAAAAGCACGTCAAAATCAAAAGCACGTCAAAGTCACGTCAACAATGGCGGCAGCCGCTTTCACACATAAAAAATCAATTTAGCGTCAAAGCAGCTGATTTCTAGCATCGACACGTCAAAATCAGAACTCAGCAGCATTAAAAATCAAAAGCTGATTTCTCGCATTGAAAAGCAAAGGAAGGGGTGTTGACATTCGCTTAGGAAAATTAACATTCCCATTGAAAAGCAAAATGAGGTGAAAATCAATTGCTGCTTTGTCGTCTTTAAAAGCCAAAAGTCTCTTCACACTTCAAGACTTTTTCGTTGTAAGGTCATCTTTTCATTCTCAAATACTACAAGCATGTGATTCACCGGTAGGAATTGACATTTGCACACAATTATACTTCGCTGGAACCATTTCTTGTGTAGCCAAATCCTCACATTTTCTAGAGGGGCTCTAGAGCCAAATACTTGACCGATTAGACAAGTTTTCATCAGTTCTTCTTGGTTTTCTGCCACAAACTCCTTGCACAAAGAGACCACTGGAGATGCTACATCCGATGGGTCGGAATCCATCTCAAGTGGGCACTCGGACTGGGGGAGAGCCACATTACTTAGGACCAATGAGGGAAAAAAGGTCGACATTGCAGAGCTTTATCCTAACAAAACAAGAAAAGAAACCAATGGGCCTCGGGAACAGTAGGGAACCGGTGATTGACGATGAACCGGGGCAAATCAAGGGTGCATGGTTGGGTCAGTCAAGGGGAGGGGGGCCCAACACGGTTTAGGAGGGTCTTTCATTTTATCAACAAGCAGCAGTCGCCAAACCGTCAATCGTGCCGAAAAATCGAAGGTCAACCAACACGGTCCTAACCATAGTTGTGGGGAAGAACTGTCCATCGTGGGGAAACACATCAAGGATTTGTCTTTCGCCTCATTTCATAGCCACGAGTAGCTCACAAGATTACGGCTTTCCCTGAGATTCGCTTTCACGTATCCTTTCTATGGTGTGAGAGCATTTGACTTAATCAGCAAAGGGTGGCAACTCTCGATAGACCCAATCAATCGCCACGGTGTCGAGATTCACAATGGACAGTGGCTTTACTCATTCGTCAATCGCGATGGATGGCAATTCACGATGGACACAAAGAGATCAATCACGCAATGGACGGAGAGATTCACGATGGACAGCTTCTCTCTCTTTACTTTGCGGCACGCCAATGGGAATCACGATGGACACAAAACGACAGCCACCGTTCGCCTTTTGTCAATCACAAGATTTACGACGGATAAGTTGAAATTTCACTTGCGATCTTTTGAATGAGCACTCCCGCCTAGAATTGAGGTGATTTTCTGAAGATGGCCATAGCTAGAAGACGACAATTTGCCTCAGCGTAGCTCCGTCACCACCACACGAGCAGAATGACACCGACCACGCCTCAGATCGTTGGTTGTTTAGAACTAAAATAGAACTCTGTCCTCTGCGTAGCTCCGTCGCCACTACACTAGCAGAGCGACTCTGTTCTCGTCTCAGTGTCCCTCTGCGCAGCTCCGTCGCCCTTTCTCAATACCCATTAAAGCTTTGATGTGTATATGTGTTTTAATACTTTAATTATATAATTCATTCATATGTGTGTATGTATATGTATGTGTGTGTATATGTATGTATGTATTGTGTGTATATGTATGTATGTGCATGTGTATGTGTGCATATATGTATGTGTGTGTATATGTATGTGTGTGTATATGTATGTATGTGCATACATACATACATATACACACACATGTGTGTATATGTATGTGTGTGTATATGTATGTATGTGCATGTGTATGTGTGCATATATGTATGTATATGCATGTGCATGTATAAGTGTATATGTATGTATCAATATGTGCATGTTCTTGTGTATGTGTGTGTATATGTATAACTCTATGTATATGTGTGTGTATGTGCATGTATATGTGTAGATGTAGGTATATGCATGTGTGTGTGCATCTTCATCATGTATAAGTGTATGAGTGCATATCAATAAGTGTGAGTATGGTATGTAATGAGAATAACACAATTCAAATGATCTACAAATAATAGAAATTGTACTTACAATTGTTAGCCATAGTTTTTGCTTGGTTAGCTTCTTGAATAACCTGCAATAAAGAGAGAGAGAGAGAGATCTAGAGAGAGAGAGAGAGATCTAGAGAGAGATATATAGAGAGAGAGAGAGATAATTCAAAGAGAGAAAGATGTAGAAAGAGAGAAACAAAGACAGAGGGAGACAATAACAGAGAGGGAGAAAATGCTGATTGCAGAGCCTCCAACGTTTTAATTTTTGTCCGTCAACAGATCGTCGTGTAAGCGATGCTATTCGTCGTCGTATCAGCGACATTTTTTAGCGTTGCTTATGCGACGGTTAGCAGCGTCGCTTATGCGATGCAAAAAAGCGTCGCTTATGCAACGCAAAAAAGTGTCGCTTAATCGACGCCTTTAAGTAGCGTCGTTTAAGCAACGTTGTACGAAAGCATCGCAATCCAAGTCGCAAATACCGTCGTTTTTTGCATCGTTTAATCGACGGTCCGCGCCCGACACTAATTATGATGCAAGTTGCAATTTTATAGCGATGAAATTCTGTCGCCTTAACCGTCGCTATACGCCCGTATTCCTTGTAGTGATTCTTTGCCGATGACATGAATGCCTTTGTACTTAATGAGATGAGCAACATTGATGTGTTCTGGAGTTGCCTCGACACCTTTTGTATGGTGTCAGGTTCAAAAATCCACCATGCTAAAACTGCTTTTAGAGCAATCCGTGGACCTCCACCCCAACTGTTGTTAGACCAGGGGTGTCAAGTTATCCCTAGAGGTCAATTCTTCTGTCTCCTTGGGATTCCCATGGGTTTCAACATCTCAGTGGACCAACGGTGGAACTGGGTTCTATCCAGACTGGACAAAAAACAAAATCATTGGAAAGGTATGCAAGTTAACTTGGCAGGGCGTGCAATGGTTGTTAACACATTTATTCTTTCTATGACTATTTACTTTATCTCGTGTTGGAGACCTAAGGAGAAAGAGTTGGCCAAAGTGGAAAGAATTTGCAGAAACTTCCTATGGACGGGGGACCCCAATAGGAGGGGGATTCCCAAAATCAAATGTGAAACTTGCATTAGCTCAAAAGACTCGCGAGGCTTGGGGATTCTGGATATCGCTGGGTTGGCTGACTAGTTGGCAGCCAAGTGGTTTATCAAGGCTTGGAGCAATAGTGATGCCCCTTGAACTAAATTGATCTTCAGAAACTTGAAAGACCTTACCTTGGTTGGCCACCCTGGTTGGAAGGAGATAGGGATCCTCACGCTTTTTTTCTCCCCCCACCCAGTGTTCCCTAAAGGTGCTAGCCTCATGTGATCCTTATGGAAGAGTTGGAACAAGGCCAAACAATTCATTAGAATCAGTGATGAGTGGAAGCGGATGGCTGGGATAAGAAAAAATGACTCTATCTGGTTCCCGATCACTGGCATTAGGGGGGTGGAGTCTTGGAACCTCCAAATTGCTAAGCGACTATGGAACAAGGGGTTCAAATAGTGGAAACATCTCTGGAAAATAAGAGACTGACTAGTGGATCAGGTTTGAAGACCTAGTTTCTTCTAGGTAAAAGAATCTCCCGAGATAAGAGATCCCCACCGTTTAGACATCACTGTATTTATTTCCTCGAAGATAACAAGCTGAAACCCAAATGATTCCAGCATGAGGGAGATGCTAGATTTGTCCGCCTCATTTGTAATGCCCTCTAGCTTACCGAACTTGTCCCCTGCATTGTGGGATTTGGGGGGTCCCATGGGCACTAGTCCCATTCGGTGTAACTTTTCTTCTTTATATTAATTAAAGTCCGGGAGAATTCACCTATAACTTTTCTTCTTTATTTTAATTAAAGTCCGGGAGAATAGGCCAAGGCCAAACTTCTCAATTAAAAAAAAAAAAACTTCTTCGTTGTATGCACTTGAACAACAATGCTTTTTTTTTGTTTTTTTCGCGTAAGTATAAGTTAGGCTGATGTTATGGGGCGAAATATTTCGATTGTTTTTGCGATTCAATGAATGAGGACTATTTGATTTCGAGAGGCTTGAGATACTTTTCGACATTGCCGCATTGTTAAACAAAATTTCAATTTTTATTCTTACACTTCTCAACGAAATTCAGCTCTTCTATCCTCCTAATTAAAAAGTGGAGACCATGTTAGTTATATATATATATATATATATATATATATATATATATATATATATATATATATATACATATATATATATATATATATTTGATATATATATATATATATATATATATATATATATATATATATATATATATATATATATATATATATATATATATATATCAAAAATACAAAAATGGGACTAAAGTGGGTGATGGTCGAAGTCATGAAAAGCAATTTTTAGCCAAAACTAGAAAGTGTTTGAAGCACATAAACACTTCGGACTTTGCCTTCAATGGATATAACCATGCATAGTCCCTTTCACCTTCTACTTCAGATCCTGTATGTACTACATCTAAAGATAAGTCTTCTAAGAAGAAGTAATATGTTTTTACTGCAAGAAACTTGGACATTTTAAGTCGGCATGTTATAAAAGGATTGCAGCAGAAAAGAAAAAGGCATCAGGTAATGTTGCAAAAGATGATAAAAAAGGGAAATCTCAAGGTGATTCTTATGCCTATATCACCATTGAGGAAGTAGCTTTTGATCAGGCAGCTTTACAAGTTCTTTCAACAAGTCCTTGGATATTTGATTCAGGTGCTACGAAGCACATGAGAGGTTGCAGAGATGTGTTTTCTTCTCTTTCCTATTCTTCAGGTAGAAGAGTTACTATTGCAGATGGCAATGATTTGGATGTTTTGGGAATAGGTACAGTAACCCTAAAGTCAAGAGAAGGTGGTAATTTTCAGATTTCAAATGTTATTTATGTACCTAAAATGAAGAAGAATCTGCTATCTATATCTGCATTTTTAAGTGATGGTTTTAAAGTTGTATTTGAGAGAGATCTTTGTAAGATCTTATCACACAAAGATGACAAGTGTATTTTACAAGGTGAGCATAGAGGAGGGATCTTTGTTTTGTCAAAAATCAGTCAGTCATATGCAGTCAAATCTTCATCATCGATGGAAGATATGAAGCTATGGCATGAAACATTTGGACATATTAGTTTTGGAGCTCTCAAGAGTATCAAAGACAGAGGTATGGTTCATGATTTACCCTCATTTAAGTTACTAGATGATTCAGACATTTGTGAAGGTTGTCTTGAAGGTAAAATGCATAAACTACTTTTCAAGAAACATGGTCATATTATAGCTACCAAGAAATTGCAGATTATTCATTCAGACGTGAATGGACCTATGAGAGCAGAATCTATTTAGGGTTTCAGGTATTTTGTTCTATTTGTTGATGATTTTACGATATACTCATGGATCTATGGTCTTTCCTATGTTCAAGAAGTTTGTAGCTATGGTTGAAAATGAAAGTCAGGAAGCTATCCATATTCTCAGAAGTGATAGAGGTGGAGAATACTTGTCAAAAGAGTTTCAAACATTTCTTGATGAGAAAGGTATTACTCGACACCTTACTATTTCTTATACTCCTCAACAGAATGGTGTTGCAGAAAGAAAGAATATAGTACTTGTTGAAATGATGCGGAGCATGATGGCATCCAAGAAGCTTTCATTGAAATTCTGGTTTGATGCAGTACATACAACTAACCACATTTTAAACAGATCATGTACAAAAGCTTTAAAGGTAATCACACTGTATGAGGCTTATTATTGTAAAAAACCTAATGTGAGTTACTTCAGAGTGTTTGGATCACTTTCTTATGTACATGTTGAGAAAAAGGGCCGAGGCAAACTAGATGTAAAGGCAAGGAAAGCTGTTTTAATTGGATATCCTATTGAGAGTAAAGGATACAGGTTTTATGTTCCAGAGACAGGTGACGTTATTCTTTCACGTAATGCTTATATTGCTGAAAATAAGGTTTATGATAAAGAAGCCGAAATTCCAAAATCCATTAGTGAAAATGACTATGGATTTTTTAGAAAGATTCTGGATGTACATGTTCAACCATATCAGGAGGGACTTAAAATTCCTAGGATTCAAGAAAGAGTTGAAGAAAGAGGAATTTCACAACCTTCTATAGAGTCAGTTCCACATCAGACTTCAGTTCCAGAAATGGAAGAAGTTAAAGTTCCAGAAAGTCCTGTTACCTCGGAAGGACAAGTTCTAGAACCTGTGGAAGCTGAAAGTTTAGAAAGAGTTTCACCACTATTTGAGGATACACCTACGTGGTTATATCAGACTTGGAAAGATAATGGTATACAGACTTTTACAATAAGAACAAGGAGTCAGACTAGACAACAACAACAACAAGATCATATAAGAACAAGAAGTCAGACTAGACATCAACAACAAAAAGATCATGTAAGTTTTGCTGAAGATGGCTTTCGAAGAGACAACCCACTATTTCCACTTCATCGTGTGAAGCTGAATATCGTGCATCATTTACAGCTACTCTAGAGTCATTTTGGTTGCAGATGATTTTCAGTTATCTTGATGTAAGAGTACATGAACCCATTCAAATATTTTCAGATAGCTAGAGTGCAATAGCTATAGCTAAGAATCTAGTACATCATGCAAGGACAAAGCATATAGAGGTACACTACCACTATATTCGAGAGTAGATAGCTAAGAAGCACATTGAGCTAGTTTATGTTCCTTCTAGTGAGAATGTTGTAGATATATTTACCAAAGCATTGACTAGAGATAGTCATGAGAAGATTTGCAGGTTATTGAAGCTTGTACCAATATGACATTGAAGAAGGGAGTGTTGGAAACAATGTTTACATTGGTCCACCCATCAATGTCTACATTTGTCCAAAACTGCTCAACAGAAAAGAAAGTATAGTAGGAATATTCTTTACATTCTTTAATAACAAAAGCACGTTGGCGCGTTGGATAAAGTACTAGCCTCCCATCATGATGACATGGGTTCAAGTCTCGTCGGGTGCAGTAGTGAATAGTGTAGTTTTTTTTAAAAGCAAAACGATTTTATCGATGGATTGTGATAGCTGAATTCGCGATGGTTTGTTTTTTGATCGATTGTAGCTTTTTACACTTGTGCTTTTGGAGGAGTATACAAAACTATATAAAGAGGTCCTTGGCTCATTCTTCACTCGCTCACTCAAAGATTTCAAGCTAGAGTTTGGAGGTCTTCTTGAAGAGAGAGTGTTCACACAGTCTTGAGGAGGTGGAGTTTTGGTGAAGGAGAGGCTACTCTCTTGGAGCAAGGAGTCTTCTACAAGGTGGTGGTAACTATCTTTTGTGAGTTAACCTTATATTTTGTTTTTAGGGTTTCTCTACCCTAATCTCAAAATTAGGGTTGATTGATTTACAATTTTGTTACACTATTTTGTGAGAATAAGGTTGGCTTCATTGCTGATTCACTTCACACACACTTTGATTATTTCAACATAATCTAAATTTTGTATCATCATCTTCTTGGATATTCTTCCATTAGTGAGTGCACCACTTTATATGGTTGAGTAGTACTCCCGTGTTGTAATTTGGACATCTATTTTTTAGTGAGTAAGCTTTGGCTTACGTTCCCTAATCTTGTCTCAAGATCTCTATCTTTCTCTATCTCACATATCATCTTGGTTAATTAAGTTGTGTATGCTCAAAAGGTTTTAGTTTGGAACGATCTTTGAGCCCCAAATTCCAACATCTTCTTCATATCAAATCTAGGGCAAATGAGGAGAACAAAGGTGGCTTCATTCTCCACCCTTGGATTTGGGAAGATCTAGACTATCGAATCAATGCTAACATGGATTTGGATAAGACTAGTTGTTATTTTTTAAAGAACTTTGCATTATTGCACTTGGCCATCAAATTACAATTTATGTAGGTGAAGAAACTCCTGGATTCCTCATAGCTGTTAGCTTTGGTGCATCTCCATCCTTGAGTGTGAGCTCATCATGATGATACAACATGGATCAATCATCTTTTTCCATGAAGAAGCCCTTCAAGCCTCTAATCTGCTCAATCTAGAAAAATGTGGTGACCTTGAAAACTAGATTTTGTGCTCTTTGACCCTCTGAATATGATTTAATGAAGATGAACCTTTGTAGCCTTATGTTCTCAAACATTTCCGTCATGAATATGTAAAAAAAACTTCCATCTGAATCTCTGTTATATAAGTTTGACTACATTTTGAAGTTTCCAATGTGACATTAAGGTGTGTAAAAAGCTCTAATAGCCTTAAAACTTTGTATAAATGTGTAGAATCATATGATCTTTATACATGACAAACCATATGGTGAGGAGAAATTCCTATTCAAGATTTTGTAGGGTCTAAGTAAAGAAAATATACTTTTACAAAATGCATATGGGCATATCAATGTGCTAGAAAATCCATTTACACGTGAATTTATGGCTATAGACTTCCTTTGATAGTCTTAAAAAGTATATGAATTTTCATTTGATTTGGTGAGAGTGAAATTTTTGCCCTTATTTCCAAAATTTGACTAGCTTTGACCGCTACCATGGATTTTCTTGATTTCTTCGAAACTTTGCATGTGAACTCTCTTTGACATCCTTTACACATCTTGGACTTCTTGGGGGATTCTAGCTACCTTCACCAAATGTGTTTCCTATAGGCCTTCACAAGTGAGAGAGGAGAGAAAATCTCAATGATATTTGCCCCCCCCTAATCATGTGATTCCTATAGAAGCACCACTCTAGTGTCTTCAAAAAACAACAAGTACTAAGCATCAAATTCTTTCATAAGGAACATAAGCAACATCGAAGGAAAAATTGATCATATTCATGAATGAGTAGGCAACATGACATCAAGGAACATATGCATGAAAGAAAAGATTGAAACAGACAACATGAATATGCATGAATGAATAGGGAACATATATATGAATGAATAGGCAACATAAATATGAATGAATAGGCAACACGTAAAGAAAGAAAAAAACAAACAACATGTGCAAAAATGAATATAAAGTGGAAGTGAATAAATTTAATTGTTTTAGGCATAAATTATTCTAAAAAAAAATGTGTAGTTTTTTCATAAAGCAATCTACCTTAAATACAAATCTAAACAAACATTTAGGTTTTTCAAGACATTTTTCATATTTAGCTTATTTTAGATCAAAGTATTTCCTAAATAAATATGAATATGTGCTTTCTCTAATACGTATTAATAGGAGCTAGGACTTCAACAAGTATGGTTTTGATACAGGATACATATGCATGTTTATATATGAAAGTAATGTTACCAAAATAGACCTCCAAAATGCTCTATCTTTCCATAATCCTAGATTATAGCCTATTTCTTAGAAGATACATTAGTACTTACACAAGAAGTAGAGAAATCTTCATTTTCCCTTTGGACTCAAGTCATATGAATATGCAATGCAATGCAACAATTGAGAAAAAATCATGCATAAGTTAAAATTGGCAACAAGCAAGAATTGGAGGAAAATTTGAAATGAACAAAGCAACATGAACTTGAAAAAGAAAAATATATTTATATTTATTTCTTGGATTTTTATTTTAGTATTAATATAAATAACAATAATTATTTTTTTCCATGTATTCACCTGTTTATGAATTAGTCTCATTATTGTGCTCTTCTTCAATGTCCTCACCTAAGATGTACTCCTCATAATTATCACGTTTCTTGAACAACTTTATCCATCTACATGCAATCAAAGTTTTTAATGCAACACCATTTAATTCACAAAGAGCATGCATACCATTGTTGTTAATTTTTGATACAATACATGGCCCAAACCATCGTTGAGTGAGTTTTTGTGTGCATCATATTCAGAGTCACATGTACTATCGTAAATGAACACCTAATCTCCTACTTAAATCATCTCAGGATGCAATTGATGAATTTTATCATCATAAATCTTGTTCTTCATTCTCAATTCCTTTAATTTTTCAACTACATCATCACATTTTAATTTACCTTGTTCTAACTGTTTAATGCACAAAATCAAAAAATCATTACTAGACTTGTTTTCAAACCAAGGAAAATTTGTCCATGCAAAAATATGAGATTGAATTGGAAACAATGGTTTTTTAAAATATGAGTTGAGCACGCATATAGCCGGTGGTACTTATGCACATAATTTTATCTTCCCAAAGTGCAAAAGGTAAGTATCTAGGCCATTGTTTAATGTCACCATAAGTTCAGGTTATTCCCCTCTCATGGATGACATATTGTGCAACACTCGCTGTAAAGTGCATTAATTTCAATGATAACCTCATTTGGCCTTGACTATGCATCACTTTAGGTTTTGATATGGTGTGTACGCCTCAGAGCCAAAGATTGTTAGGGTACTAAAAAATTCTTGATTTCTTGTGCTTTATTGATAATAATGTAAAATAAAAACAATTGGTGTAGCAACTCATTTGTTTTAATCACACCACGAATGTCAAATTGAGGAAATTAATTAGGGAACTCTTTGTTGATTAAAACCTAAAGTCAAAGATCTTTGAAGGATTCCATTGACACTTGATAAGGTGCGAGTGAGAGATTGTGTGAGTGAGTGTGCATGTGGTTCTAATTGAATGTTTGTGTAAGCGATTCTGAATTCTAGAAAGTGAATGTGAAAGTTGTGAAGAGAAGGATTTGTACTTGATGAAGATGAAGTGGTGTTGCAGAAACGTTGCACAATACCAGCCAAATGAACTCTAGGGATATGTAGTGGGTCCTTTTAGCTTGCCAAAGGATGTATTAAACACCCTATGTACCTTGAAAGAGCACTCTCAAAAAGTTGAATCAAAATAGACTAGTTTGACCAATAATCAACATGAAGAAACTTTCTATTTTGGTCATGAATGCTTCAGTATTTCACTCAGTGCTCATTCTCTCATTACAATTGACCAAAGATCTTTTAGAGGAATCTAATTATGAAGCAATTCAATCTATTGGGAGTTACTTCATCAAAAATGATTAAGCATACTAAGAGAAATAAGTTTAGCAAATCACGTATGTGATCCTGACTTTTCAGGAGGTAGAAGATGTAGAGATATAGGTGACTTCAAATGAATATATCTCACGATTGTGAACTCTAAATGAAATGAAATTTTGGGAGTATATAGTAGAATTAGAGAGATAACTTTCACATGTTCAATCACTGAAAATGATGCAACATGCTCAGAGAAACCATCTCTGCAATCTGACTGAAAAACTGAGAAGTATGGCAGTGAATAATACACTCACACAGGCGTGAAGATATGATCACAAATGATCATGAAAACAAGTGTATATTGAATGTAAAGTACAATGGACTTATTGGTACATGTGTGTCCCTTGAGATCACACTCTGATATGGCATGAAGCTCAGCTAAATGGTGTTGCAAACCCCATGACTAAACCATGTGTATATATAGTAATGATTGGAGCCAAGATTTGAATTTGAATCTTGGTCACCTAAAACAATTCTCCTACCTTTTAGTGATTGATTCTCCAACTAATTCAATCACAAATTTGTGGAGTTCTTTTCCTACTCATCAAGTTTATTCAAGCACTTTAGATTCTTTCACTTTTACATTAAGTAAAAAGTCAATAGTTACAAGGGTGAGTTCACAAGTGAACTCTTCAAGGCTTTGGCGTTTGCTTCAAGTTTCTATGTCTTTTCAAGACTCATGCCACCAATTAGACTTGCCATGGACATGTTCCAACAAATCCCCCTCAAGTCAAGTGAGATTGAGGTCTGCAATCTTCCAAGATTATTTGCAAACTAATCATACCTTTGAATTTATCGAGTTTTGTTCCATCTAATGCCTTGGTTAAAATGTATGCACATTGTTGATGGGTTGACACATAAGATAGCTGAATTTCCTTGCTCACAATATTCTCTCTTACATAGTGGTAGTGTACTTCAGTATGTTTAGTACTTGCATGAAAAATTGGATTGGCAGCCAAGTGAATGGAACCCATGTTGTCATTAAGAATACTTGGAGTTCCAATCTCCAATCCAAGATTTGTAAATAGTGTCTTCATCCACATTGCTTCTTGAGTGGCTATGGCAAGACCTCCGTATTCAGCTTCAATAGATGAGAGAGCAACTTTGGGTTGCTTCTTGGATGACCATGAGACAAGTTTTGATCTTGAAAAGGTAAGATATCCTAAGGTGCTCCTTCTGTCATCCTTGGAGCCAACCCAATCTGCATCAGAGAACAACTTTAAACTTAAATCAAATACATAAGGGTAGTATAACCCTTCATTCATGGTCCCTTTGAGATATCTAAGTATCCTCTTGGCAGCTTCCATGTGAGGTTTCCTGGGTGTGTGCATAAATCGAATTAGCACACTCACACTATATAGCATATATCTACTCTTGTCAATGTGGCATAGTTCAAGCTACCCACAAGACTTTGATAAGTTGTGACAACTTCTATGAGTTCACCTTCATGTGAGCTCAATTTGTGGTTAACCTTCATTGGAGTATCTGCAATCCTACAATCTTGCATCTTGAACTTTGTCAACAAGTTTTTAATTTATTTTCAATCTTGCATCTTGATCTTTGTCAACAAGTTTTTAATGTGAAAGTTGTGAAGAGAAGGATTTGTATACTACTTCCAATCCTAGGAAGTATGTAAGTGACCATAAGTCACTTATCTTGAACTCTTCTTTCATATGATCCTTGATCTTCTTTATCCCATCTGCATCATTTCCTATAAGTATAATATCATCCACATACACACACACAAATAGATGACTTCAGAATTACTCTTTTTGATGAAGAGTGATGGATCTGCCTTGCTAGATTGAAACCTTTTATCTTGTAAGAATGAAACAAGCTTGTGATTCCAAGCCCTTGGGGATTGTTTGAGTCCGTATAGAGCTTTATTAAGTTTACACACATAATCAGAATGTATTTGATTCTCAAAACTAGGTGGTTGTGCCATATACACCTCTTCTGTTATCCATCCATTAAGAAATGCATTTTTTACATCCAATTGAAGTATCTTCCAATTCTTGGAAGAAGAAATACTAAGCAGGACTCTAATTGTAGGCATCTTTGCCATAGGAGAGAAAGTCTCCTCATAATCAATTCCCTGAGTTTGTGCAAAGCCTTTTGCCACAAGCCTTGCCTTATACCTGTTAATGGAGCCATCTGAGTTCTTCTTCAATTTGTAGATCCATCTTGAGCCTATCACTTCCATTGATGAAGATTTGGGAACTAATTCCCAAGTGTTATTTTCCTCACACGCTTCAATTTCTTCTTTCGTTGCATGACTCCATTCTGATTTCTTCTTTTCTTCCTCAAATGTTGAGGGTTCCTCTTGATTTATGTCCTGTGCTAGATAGATTGAATATTTAGGAACTAGAGAAGTATCAAACCCATACCTCTCTGGTTTTCTCTTCTACCTCATGGACCTCCTTAGGCCATGATGTGATGATTCTGCCTCTTGTCCAAGTTCTTGCATTTTAGCTTTACCTTTAGGCTTCCACATTTTGAGTTTTTCAATATGAGTTGCTTCATCAACTTCTGAGGTATCCTGCTCTTCAATTTTAGGAGGCTTTTCTTTGACAAGTTTTAGAAAATCTTCTTCAAGATCATAAGGTAAGTTGATCTTCCTGAATGAATCTTCATACCAAGAACTATTCTCATCAAACACTACATCTCTACTCACCAAGAATCCTTTGGTTGTTGGGTTATATAATCTGTAGAGCTTTTGGTTATTGTCATATCCAATGAACACATCTTTCCGCTTTTGGATCCATCTTTCCTCGAACCTGTGAAGGAGCATGAGCATAAGCAATACATCCAAAAATCTTACATTGATCCAAGCTTGGTCTTCTTCCATTCCAAGCCTCACATGGTGTCATGCCATGGTAACTTGTTAATCAAATAAGTGGCTGTGGATACAACCTCAGCCCATAAATAATTAGGTAAGTGCTTCTCATTTAGCATAGACCTTGCAACTTCAAGAATTTTCCTATTCCTTCTCTCTACCACTCCATTTTGCTTAGGAGTGTACCTTGTAGTAATCTCTCTTTTGATTCCCCTCTCTTGAAGAAAAGAGTCAAATTCATGGGAGGAGTACTCTCCCCCTCTATCTGACCTTACCCTTTTTAGTATAGTATTGTCCATCTACTACAATAATCAATGAAGGAGGCATAATACCTTGATCCAATAAAAATTATGATCACTTTGGTTCCAAACAAGTAATGTCTGCATTTCTTTAGAGCATGCACGATGGCATAAAGCTCTTTCTCATCGGTAGAATAATTGCATTGAGTTGAGTTTAGCTTTTGACTTTCAAAAGAAATTGGTCGAATATCTGATTCAACATAGCTATGACTGCTAATTCACTTGCATCGGTTTCAACCACAAAGGGTTCATTTGGATATAGAATCTGTAGATTCAAGTCAATGCTAAGGATTTCTTAAGTCGTTCCATTCTTTCAGCACAATCCTTATCTCAAGTAAGGCTTTTAGGCTTTCCCTTTAGCTTTCAAATAAAAGGATTGAGATCTTTGCAAAGTTTTGTAAAAGCTTTCCTTAATATCCTTCTTACCCTAAGAAACTTTGAAGTTCTGAAAATTCTTTAAAGTGTGTCTAGCTAAGAATCATGGGTGACTTTTTGTCGCACCATGGTAGTACAATTTCTACTTAAATGTCCTAGATTTGAGCACTTGACATAAATCTTTTCATTCTTTTCCTTCTCCTAGACCTCAAGGCCAAGTCTTTGCCATGAAAATTGAGAGTTCTTGAAATCCCCTCTCTTGAAAGTGCTTAATTTCTATTTATTTCTTTGAAATATTTTATTCTCCTTGATAAGATGAAGTGGTTGTGCCTCAATTTTATCATGATCTTCATAAATTTTTGATAGCTTTATTGCATCTTCCAAACTCTTAGGGGCACTTCTCTTCCCTTACTTGTTTAATTTCCTTATCAAGGCCACAAATAAAGGGACTTACTTTATGAAAATAATCCATGTTTTGGAGCTTGAGAGCTACTTCCCTATAATGCAAAATATATGAGGAGAGGGGGCATCCTTGTTGAAGGACCTCTTCCCAATTATGTTTGTCCCCATTCTCAGGCAAGAACTCTTTTTTTAAAGATCTATTCAAACTGGTTCATCCACCACTTGCAATTTTTTGACCCAAGGGATAAGTTTGCTTCTAGGACTTGGTAAGACTCAAAGAGTATTTTTTTAGTTGATGCAAGTCTTTCCATTTCTCTAGAAAAGTCAAGATTGCATCCTTATTTTGGACTTTAGTTTCTCTTGAGAGTTGAGGCGGCTTTAAGTCTTTTGAGGAAGTCTTTGATCTTAAGGAACTAGTATGCTAAGGATTTGGGATCAGATTCTTAGCATATTACTTTGGATGGGTAATGGGACATCCGGTCCTTTACTTATCGATAGGTTCCTTAGTTGAATCGATAAGGATTCCATTTTCTATAGGAAGAGGTTGAGTTGGGCATAGCATATTTAATATTTGTTCCCTTTTTCCTTTCACTTCATTTATAGAAGCGTATAAGGTTCCTATCTCAATTTGGATTTCCTTAACCATGAATGTATCCACTTGGATATTAGTCATTTTTACATCTAAACCATTAAGCTCTTGGTATATTAATCTCATTTTTCTTTTATACCCTTCTTTTTAAGCCCTGGTGTGTAATCCATTTCTCTAACCCCTCAAATGAAATATATTGACATATTATTGCAACATTTTGGCCTTGAAGACTGTAAGCCTATTGCCACTCCTATGGAGATAGGTTTACAATTGAGTCTTCATGATATCGGAGATGCATTTTATGTTGTTCTCTATCAGCAACCTGTTAGATGCCTGATTTACTTATGCATTTCTCGGCCAGACATTCAGTTTACTGTCTCACAGATGAGCAGGTTTATGCATTGCCCAGAAGTCAAGCATTGGCAGGCGCTTAAGCGCATCTTTTGCTACTTGAGTAGTACTCGACTACTTGGGTTGTTTTATCCCAAGGGGGGATCACAACTAGATTTGCATGCTTTTTCTAACTCAGACTGAGCTGGTTGCTATGACACTCGTGTCTCCACTAGTGGCTTTTGCTTCATGCTTGGTAGCTCATGTATATCTTGGTTGAGCAAGAAGCAGCCTACTGTGGCCACTTCCAATTGTGAGGCTGAGTATAGGGTAGCTTTCATAGCGGCTGTTGAGTGTGTGTGGCTCAGACGCCTTATGGCTGATTTAGGTGTTGGTCAGTCTTCTGCCATCACCATCTTCACTAACAATTAGAGCGCATTGGCAGTTGTGAGGAACCCTATGTTCCATGCTCGCACTAGGCACATTGAGGTGCATTATCATTATGTCAAGGAGAGGTTCTCTGCTGGGGAGATCAGCTTGGCATATGTGCCCACGTAGGAGATCATTGTAGACCTTTTCACGAAGGCTCTGCCTAGGAAGAAGTTTGAAGCTTTCCATAGAGCTTTTGGCTTACTTCCTTTTGTGGAGTGATTTCCACATAGCTTGGCACTTCCTTATACATGAGTGCCAACTACTTGTTCACTGCATCACTCCCAGGGGGATTTGTTGATATATTTAGGTAGTGATGTGTGTGAACACACTAGGATTGCTGGGGCACTTTTTTCCCTCTTTAAGAGGTTTTTTCCCCCGGCTTGTATATATGCCTATTGCCCTAATGGGATACTTATCTTTGTACATTCTAGTGGTAATACATTCAGTATTTTTTGTTGTGCTCCAAGCTTCTTCTTCTTCCTTGTGTTGTTCGCGTGCTTTCGTAGACGTCTAACTCCAACACTAAGGAATGTGAAACGAAGTCAATCCACAAAAAGAACTATGCCCAAAGCTTTGCGAGAAGCTTCAAAGTGCTCCTTAGGCACAGTCTTGATTTTTATGAATTGAAGCACACACAAATGCCTTATTGATGGACCATCTTATGTGAACCGGCACATCCAAGAGAGAAGAAGACCATCTTGTGTGAACGTACTCATCCAAGAGAGAAGAAGAAAAAAGGAAAGTAGCCATTCTGGTCTTAATTATTATGTTTTGTTTTGTTTTGTTTTCTTTTTTTTTTTAATAAAAGGAAGTTCGGATGCGGTTTACTCTCCATGCTTGAATGAATAAAATAACAATTACACTATGAAAGAACAATTACTTTCCCATTATGGCCTTCACTATTCTTTTTTTAAATGGAGGTTGAGCAGAAGCCTACTCCCCCGAGCTTTAATTTTGAAAGAACAACTTACAGGTGAAGAGATATAGTACCTAAATCCCTTTATATTCCATGGAGCAGGGGTTAGACAAGTGTTACAATGGCCTGAAGACTACAAGATGATAAGATAGCCCAAATACTTTAGTTAGTTTGATTGCTTGAAGACATACATACGTCTTGCTAGTGAAGAAGGTCAAACCCTCGTCCCCACCTCAGAAGATGAGAGACTCAAGAAATCGACCCAATGGAGGACTCCACTATTCTTTGTATAATTTCATCTTAAGACTTTTAATACGTGTAAGTTCCTTATGAATGGAAAGAGGTGAGCATGAAAAAAAATTCAATGAATCCATATATAGGCCAGGGTACAACTAATGGATGATGTCATAACAAAAGAAAATGCACTACCATTTGTGCATGAATGGCATCACATATGGTAGCTAGTGCTCTCTCTCTCTCTCCATGTGTCTAGATTGAAATACTCCATATCTAGAAGTAATCGAGACAGAGGTCTCCAAGTTAGCCAAATGACACTGTGCTTTTTGATGCATCAAGTAGGGATAGAAGGTGTGCTAGTTTCCCTACAAATGGTAGCATCTTGCACCACAGAGCAGGAGATGCAAATTTCAAGCTTTAGCACTTTTGAGAGGACGTCATGGCTTTTGGGCTCCTGCACTTATTATCTAAAAGATTATGCATTATTTTTTGTTGTGAAATATCATGATTTTGTGGTTGAAGTTATGTGTAGAGATTCAAGTGGTAGCCTCTGAGTCAATGGGTGTTTCTTCCTCTCTCTCATGATGTCACACATGAGTGAGTTGAGAAAGTGTTACTACCTTCAACTTACAAAATATAAATCCTCACTAAAATGTTCACATCGCGTAGCTCAAGTGGTTTGGGTTTGGTCTCGAGGCAGAGGTCTAGAGTTCAATCCTTGAGTTGGGCATATAAAGCCTTTGGTTAGTTTAAACTAGTTGTTATCCATGTTATTTTGTCTAACCCCTCCTTTGTGGGATATGAGGGATCTCTCTTGAGGCAAAGGTCTAGAGTTCAATCCTCGGGCTAGACATATAAAGCCTTTGTCTAATTTAAACTAGTTGTTATTCATGTTATCTTGTCGAGCCCCTGCTTTGTGGGATATGGAGGGTCTTGCAAGTACTATGCCCATTCCTTTTACACTTGTCTCCTTTGATCTAGTGTAGGAGTATTGCTTTGATCTGGTACAAACTTTTATGGCTGATCCTATCAGCTAAAAATGTTAAAAGTTGATCATACCATGAATAAGATATAGTAACCTCAACATTAAACAATGGCACATCAGGTAATTCATCATCCACTCCAATATGTGCCTCACATGTTTCTAACCTACTAAAATGATTAGCCATAGCATGCTCTTTTCCTGGAGTATGGACAATTACAAAATCAAATTCTTGAAACAAAAGCATCCATCTTGCTAACCTACCTGTTAACAAAGACTTCTTAATGAGATATACCAATGCTTGGTGGTCAACATGAAAAATGACCTTATCCCCCAATAAGTAGTGCCTAAACTTATTCAATGCATTCACCATCCCCAAAGCTTTGCTTTCCATCATATCATAATTTCTTTATGCTAAAGACAATAATCTACTTACATAATATATTGGCCTATACCAACCTTTCACTTTTTCCTGCATTAGAATTGCCTCTACTACCACATCCGAGGAGGCAACGAAAACATGGAAAGGTAGTGACCAATCTAGTAGTTGTAAAACAGATGCAACAACTACCATCTTTTTCAACAATTGAAATGATTTGCCTTGAGGCTCCAAGAGACATCCTTCTTAGTTAAATATGTTAATTGCAAAGAAATATTGGCTAAATATGTGAGATATCTAGCATGCCAATTAGTTTGACCCACGAACTACATCAGTTCTTTCACATTACTTGGAGATTTCCCTATCTAAATAGCTTCCACCTTCTTCAGATCAATTGCCATCCCTTCACCACATATCACATGGCCCAATAAAATTCCACTCTTGACAACAATCACTCTTATAAGTATTCAAAACCAATTTATATTGCCTAAATTTTTCAAAACATAACTTTAGATGTAGCAAGTGCAGGTCCTTCTTACCAAAAACAAAAAATCATCAATAAAAACTCTCATAAAATCCTATAATTAGGGCTCAAAAACCTTATGTGCCACATAGTTAAATGATGGCGGACCATTCTTCAACCAAAAACTCATAACTCTGAAAACATATGCACCACACTCTATGATAAAAGAAGTTTTATGTTGATCCTCGTCAACAACAATGATATGATTGTATCCCAAAAATCCATCCAAAAAACTATGCATTTTATGACCTGCTACTACATCAAGTACTGCATCACAAAATGGCATAAGGAAAGGATTTGTTATCGATGTGTCATTCAATTCCCTATAGCCCACACATATTTCCAACTTGTCGTTCTTCTTAGGTACCATAATTATTGGTGAAAACCATGTTACTTGACTCATAGGTATAATAAATCCTATTGCCAATAGTTTATCTATTTCTTCTTTAACCTTCTTTGCAAAATTTAGATTCATCCTATATCTTTTAAGCACCGCTGTGATTGCATCTATTTTTAAATTAATCAGATTCTGATGTAATGTAGTATCTATATCCTTCACTTGAGAGTATTCCTAGGCAAAGACGTCACTATAATCCCGAATTGAGTTCCTTACGATCATCCTTGTTTACCCTATTCCACATGGCATACTTCTTGTCATAAATCTTTTTAGCCATATCCTTAGCATCCTTTACCTCCTAGCCCATTCTTTCCTTACTAGTGATTTCTAGCTTCTTCTGAAGTATCTGCCAAAATTCTACATCCTCAATTTCCTTACCAAGTATAGCTTGGAATTTCCTCCACCAACACTTTCTCGTGTTGTAGTGTTCTTTCCACATTTACCTCAAACATTGGGATTAATATTGGATTAACTTTCAAAAAATCCTCTTCTTCATCATCCTCAACTTCCTCAGCTAAACTAATGGTTTGGGAAATCGAAGGCTCTTCTTTAATTGAAATCTTTCTTCTCCCATGCATTGGTATAGTTACCTTCCTCATATCTTTAGTCAGAACCACCTTATTCAAACCCCAATCTTGCTTAACTTTGACCATCTTGAATCAAGGCCTACCCATCAACATTTTCTAAAGGAGAATTTGATTTTGACATCCAAATCACCACAAAATTAACCAAAAAACAAATCCCTGCAACTTTTATTTCTTGTTGTTTCAGAATCCCTAATGGTTGTACCCACATATGATTGGTCATTTTGACCTCAAACGGTGTTGGAGTTGATTCTTCTACATGCATCTCTTTGTAAATAATCTCAGGTATGACATTTACTCCTCATCCACTTTCCAAAAATGCCTCATCAAATGTTTTGCCTTGGTACTAGGCCTTAATAACAAGCACCACAAGATCTACATCTACTAGATCAATATTATTAATTGTTGATAACACAATGTGATTATTCCCCACTTTTGGTTGTTGCCCCTATAGTTTCTTTAATAGCCTTTCCTTAAATGTTGGATTCAAAGCTAACAATTGATCTAATGATAATTACAAAGGAGCATTAATAAGTACCTAAAACAATTGTTCTCTTTATCATTCATGATCCTTTTGTTGTCCTCTCTTTGTTGGTGAACTAGTAGATCTTCAATATCCAACCCATGTACCTCTTAGTTCTCTTGATTCCTCTGAATTCTTTTCTACAACCTAATCCTTGATCCCTTTTTGCTCCTTCCAATCTATTGGTCCTTTTTTTTGGACCTTGTTACCACAGAGACTTCAATCTCCTCCATCTGTAGACATTGATTACAATCACAAAACCATTCTCCCATGTGTTCTTTGTTTTTTGAGCCTGTGTTGTTGGAATCTGGTCCACTTGTTCCTTCTCATCTAACAATTCAATCACAATTATAGTGGCATGTGTTGTGCCACTATAATTGTGATTATAGTGCCTGATTATACTAATTATCATAACTCCCCTTTCTTCCCTATGCTTTACCCATAAGGGACAATTTGGTCATATCCAATGATCTGGAGCAAAGCAGTATGACCATGGCATTACTTGTGGTGGTATACCGTCCTGATTCTTATGCTTGCTCCATGGTGGCCTTCCTGGTCTTGGCCTTTGAAATCCTTCTCTTCCCCTTATTAGGGTTGTCAGAATTGTTGCGACTTCTCCTTTGCCTCTTCTTTCATACATTAGAGAGTACCCTCAATTTTTTGGGTTGTAGAAACATTGAGCCGTCTTATGTCCTTCTTCATAAAAAATCTCATAAAACTTTTTCTCTTTTTGTGGTAGCACAAAATGACCATAATTCTTTAATTTACTTATCAAATCCTCTTCTTTGGTGTGTTTGGCTTTGTTTTGTGATTTTTCTTGATCTGTACCTCTTCTTGCTCACTATGTGAACCTATGTGTGTATCATCATCACCTGAGTCTGGTACTATCTCGACTTAGAATCCTCATGTCTAATATACTTCCCCTTTGTCTTATCAAATCTCCTTTCCATCCTAGCTGCGATAAGCACTAGAACATTAAATCCACCCGCAATATCTATGTTAGCCACAAAATTCCTCAAGCCACTCCTTAATCCTTTTAAAAAAATATCATGTTAACATTTCATATGTGGGTCTTTCATTACCCTGTAATCTATCTACTAAAAGTTTGAACTTCTAAGCATAATCTTTTACTAGCATATTTTTCTACCGTGTTATGCCATACTAGCAAAATCAGCTCATGGCTTTCCCTTCCAATGTTGCCTTGAATTGCTACAACTTAATGGCATCATTATACAATGTTGTATAATCGTTAGATTGCCATTTAATTTCAAATTGGGCTACATGATAGTCCACATCTTCTCTAGACTTGCCTCTGAATTCGGCTTCCTTGGCTCTGGGGTTAGGGGATGGTTGTGCCATATGCATTGGTTGACGTGATCTCCTAGGTCTTTGTCTGGTAGTCCCCCGAAGTGGTTCAAACATATTCTTACTCTTTTAGTTCCTCCTGTTAAGATCAATGCCCCTAAAAGTCCTTCCACTACTCTTGCCTCTGCTGCAAACAGAACCCTCACCCTCTCGGTCTCCCTCAACCTCCTTAGGGATTTGGTCTAGCTGGTCATCATACTACTCATAGTGAACATTTCATGGATCCACTGTACCAACTCAGGCCTAAGCCCAAAAATAATACACTCTGCCAAACCTTCATGCTCCTTTTGACATTCATTTCTTGCCTCAAATCTGACAAGGTCAGAAGGATCGCCAAATGTGTTGGGTTTCAGTAACACATAAACAACTACACAGAAAACTCTAATAGAGCGCAAAAATAAAATGTGCTAGGAGTATTGCATACATTGAATCATAGGATGAGACTCAATCGTTACATAAATGCTCACACAAATATAAATAGATAACAATCAACTGAACAAAAATGGCGTAGTTACAAAACTATAGTGATGGTAAATAAATCAAGCATCAGAATGAGTCATACATTGGTATATTTGTAAATTTTGCACCATTCTCTTGTTAAAATTCTCTAATCACACACATCTTCTTCCTTCAAATAGACAAAGACAATCCGTAGTAGGTGAACTCAGCTGCTAAGTCCCAAGAATTTTTGGTAATATTTAATTACAACTAGTTCTAGTAGAATCTTGCTTAGCAATATTTGATTCAGCACACATTTGATTCACAAGACTTTCGAAATATCCAATTCACTAGTTTTTTGAATATTCGACTAAGTAGTTTTCATTTGCAGAGACTTCTAACTAAGGTTCAATAGTTACCCAAGATTGGGCAAGTGCATGATATCTGCCAAGATTGCACTCAAGGCAAGCAACCTAGGGCTCCAATTCCCAAAGAGGCTTCCACTCGAGCTAGGAACCCTCTAGCCCTAGTCCACATGGATTTCTATGGACCAATGAAAACCTCATCACAAAATCGATCATTCTACTTCTTTCTCTTAGTATATGATCACACAAGATATATCTAGGGATATTTTCTCAAGTCCAATGCATATACATTTTCTAAATTCCAAGAATGGATCTATCAAGTTGAGAACAATGCAAAAAGTTCAATGAAGACTATTAGATCAAAAGGAGGTGGAAAATTCATTAGCCATGACTTTGAAAAGTTCTTGAAACTACAACAAAGCCTTACCATCTAAGTTTTAGGCACAAGTTGTACACACAATAATTCACATCATTAATAAAGGCTTCACAAGTGCAATGCACAACAAGAATAAATTTGAAGCCTATGATGGATGCAAGCCCAATGTCTAAATAATTTAGTTTTGGAAGTGAAGCATTTGTATATGTGCCCAAGGAAGATCGACATAAGTTGCAATCCAAGTCCAAGAAACATCTATTCATTGGCTATAGTAAATATTCTAAGGCACACATACTATATGATCTTAAGAACCACTTGTCATCTTTGATGAAGCTTCAAATTACTCAACAAAAAATCCAATTTCAAGTTTGATTCCACCCATCTACACTTCAGAGGGGGACTCAATATTTCTAAACAAACTCATAAGCAAGTACTTCTTACTAACCTACGAGATCTTAGAGGCTCATTAAAAAGCAACAACATGAACAAAGCCACTATGTGGATTATGCACTTGTACTAGATTTAACAAATTCTAGAGCCTTCTAACTTCAAAGAAGCTCAAGGTCAACCTAAATGCGAAGAAGCTATGAAAATAGAAATGGATGCAATTGAAAAAAATAACATTTGGAAACTTGTTCCAAAGCCTTCAAATCATCAAGTTATTGGAGTTAAGTGGCTAAACGAAGTCAAGTACAAATTAGATGGTACTTTGGACAAATATAAAGCAAGACTTGTAGGTAAGGGTTATAAACAAAAACACACCATTGATTATGAAGAACCCTTTGCACTTATTGCAAGGTTTACAACTATGAGAGTCATTCTTGCACTAAGTGCACACTTCAAATGGCCCATCTACCAGCTCAACATTAAATGTGGTTTCTTAAATGGTGATCCTCAAGAAGAAGTATACATCAAGAAACATGAAGGTTTCAAGATCAAAGGCAAGGGAAATCATGTATAAAAACTTCACAAAGAACTTTATGGACTTAAGCAAGCTCCTAGGGCCTAGTATAAAAATATCCACAAGTTTTTTGAAGCTAAATGATTTCAAGAGAGCACTATTGATGCTAACTTATAAATATATCAGAGATTTTCCTTTGTTGCAATTATCATGATCTATGTAGATGACTTGATTTTGAAAGGTTCATATGATAAACACATCCAATTCATCATCACACAACTTCATCTTGATTACTTCATGATAGATCTTGGTTTACTTCACTACTTCTTAGGTATGGAAGTGTGGCAAGCAAAAGAAGGTAGCCTATCACAAAAGAAATAATGCTTTGATCTTCTTTCGAGGTATAACATGGACCAGTGTTGCCCAATATCTACACCACTTGATCCAAATATCAAGCTCATACCAAATGACTCTTCATCGCATGTGGATGTGCATACTTGTGGACAACTTGTTGCATTTTTCCTTTAGCTAGCCAACACGTAGCAAGATATTGCCTATGCAATTGGTATACTTAGATATTTTGCATGTCAACCTTGTCATACACATTGGGATGTCATTGAGAGCCTACTATGATACCTTGCCCTCACGCAACATCATGATCTTTGGTACAAGGTGGCATCAAACTCATCGAATATATAGATTCGGATTGGGCTAGTGATCTTGATCCTTAACAGTTGTTGGAAGCAGTCAGAGGCACAGACGCCACGGAAGCATGTGAAGACGAAGCAGGGAGCCAGTCGGATCATTTTTCAAAACAATTATATTTTTATTACTTCTTCAAACATCCAACAGTGATTTTCATCACTCTTGTAACATATGTAATATAGAGAAAACCCCAATTTTGTAATCCATAGCTCCATTTTGTGCAAGCCGAGGAGTCCTCGAGCTTGAGGAGCTTAGGTAGAATGCTCGTACCAATTTTCGTTAGTTTTAGACATCGTTTACCCTTCCAAATAGCCTCTAGGACCTATTTTTTAACTAGGCCGGCCACTAGATGTGAAACCGGTCAAAACTAGTCTAGAAACTATAAAAAGAGCTAGAGAGCTCATTTTTGAGGTTGGTTCATTGTAGCTTGTTTGAGATTAGAGTTATTCTTGAGCTTGTAAGAGCATTCTTGAGTAATAGAGCGAATCTCCCACCTTCCATTGTGTCTTGCTTGTCTCTTCATTGTGTGTGTATGTGTGTGTGCATCTTTGTGCTTCTCACCTTCACTCTCACATCTTCTCACATTCACGATCTTCATATCACTCCTACCTCTCCCTCGGATTGACATTAAGGAGGTGAAGCTTCTTAACGTGGTTCTCACCATTGTGCTAGAGCAACACCAAATTTGGCGCCGTTGCCGGGGATCGAGTCTAGGACGAATGTGTGATGGTAAGAGTATAGCAAGAAGTGGCGTTGGAAGGTAAAAATTTCAGTTTTTGTTGTTGTTTTTACTTAGTTTTTAGTGTTTTTCACCTCCCCCACACTCCATCTTCATCATCGCATCATCATCTCCATTTCCAAAAAAATCAGAAAATTCGCCATATCCACCCATCCACCTCATTTCCCCTCATTTGTGCGTGCGAGAGAGCGAGAGAGAGTTTTTGCGCTTGTATGCACTTGTGTTTTCTTGAGTTTTCTTGCAGGTACAGAGCTTCAGAGCATCAGGAAAGCTTCCAAAAGGTAAAAATTTCTGTTTCTGTCAGAAATTTCCGACTGTGTTGGACCATCGCGATGGTCCGCCAAGTTCGGAATTTGGAGAAGGCGACCACACCAGCGTGAAGAGCACATCTGCGCCACTAGGAATCCATACTCGCATCCCAAAAATTCGTCATTTGGTGGACCATCGCGATTGGCTCGGACCATCGCGATTGTGTCGCACCATCGCGATAGGCTCACGCCATCGCGACGGCTCGGCCGGACCATCGCGACGGTTTGCTTTTTCGGACCATCGCGACGGTTCACTTGAGCCATCGCGACGGTCCACTTGGACCATCGCGACGGTTCAGCTGAGCTCGGACCATCGCGATTTCCAAATCCCACGCCATCGCGACGGTCCACTTTTTCGCGCCATCGCGACGGTCCACTTTTTCGCGCCATCGCGATTGTCCAACTTTGACCGTTGACCCACGCCATCGCGATTGTTCGTTTTTTCGGACCATCGCGACGGTCCCAGACCATCGCGATTGCCCACTCCCATTGCAAATTTTGGACTTCAATTTTTGACCAAATTTGAGGGTATTTTTGGAAAATTTTTGGACCATTAGACTCATAGGAGACCCCTTAGCTCATATTTGAGGGAAAATTGGATTGTCAATTTTTACCCCCCAGGGCCTGAACGCGTGTAACTTTCTCATCCGAAGTCCGTTTTTTGAGCTTAATAGCTCGTTAGAAAGCTCGTGACGAGTACTATGTGACCTCAACTGTTTTTTTCATAGAGTATACGTCTATTTTTGGATAGGCTAATTTGAGGTTCACCTAGTCTGGGACTAGGAAGTCAGGGGGCACATATTGAAAATTTGAGCTAAAAAGGTGTATATACTCAAGTGTTTAATCATCTTGTGAATTGGTCTAACATTGGAATTTTCCAGGTCTAGCAAGGGCAATCCAAGGCAAGCAAGCAAGGTAGTGAAGACAGCAGAGCTTGGGAAGCACGGCTTCTTGGGCAACAGGGCATCAGAGCAACCAGAAAAGCCGACTCGAGGTTGGAAGATTACTCAACCCCCTCAGTCAATTCTTAGCTTAGGCTAAACGGTAGTTGTGGATTAACGACGATAGGAACGCCTCAAGTTTAAGAGACTTAATTATTTCAAGTTTAAGACTCAAAGTAAAGGTGTGTGTGACGAATACCTAAAGAAAAGAACATAAGTCTGACGGAACGAGAACCCAAAACTATAACGGAAAGTCGAATTCCTGACGCATAAATTAAGACAAGAATCCAAAGAAAAATTAAAAGGAACCCAGAATTAATCACAAAGAACCATTGACGATCTAAGTGTGTAATTGAGTGAGCAAGGAAGAAAATTAATGAACCTTAGATCAGGCAAACATATAGGTAAGTCGGATAGAAGAAGCCTTAGATCATCAGAGGCGAGTGTAAGAACCACCGCACGATCTTGGGCTCAGCAATTGAACAGCAGTTATCCCTACGAGTTGAGCTCAGAATCAAGTGAATCAGAAATGGCATTTAGCACAGACAGACCAGCAGGAGGATCTCATGTAGCATACCTAGAAAAACCTGAAGGACCCTATAGAACGCAGTTAGAGTTTCTCCGAACCAACCGACTAGGTGCTCGCATCTATGAGGATGGTTTGCAGAGGCAAGTGGTGCAACTGCACAACCCTGATCAACCCATTGGATTGGAAAGACCAGTGGTGAAGTTTGAGAGAGACGCGTACATAGACAAAGAAGGAACCATGTATATCTTGAGTACGCAGCCAAACGATACTAATGAGTTTGGCACAATCCAATTAGAGACAGAAGGGAAATTTCAAGGAAAAGAACCGTTAGAAGAACCTAGAACACCGAGAGGGAAATCCGTATTAACAAGAGTACTCATCCCAGAGTGGATCCCTCAAGATAACAGGAGCACAGAGTTGTTCATAAATAAAGAGACAGATGAAGCCTTTTGGAGGTACAGAAAGGAAAACCCCAGTGAGGTAGGCATCATTACAATCTATGAATTCAAGGACCCAGATACACCTGGAAAGGTTGTATACCTGGATGAGACTTCAGAAAGAGTCTTTGTGGTGCCTGAGCGTGCTAAAAACACATACACATGGAGAGGTGAATTGATATTCCCTCCACCTAGAACAAACATGAATACAAATCAACAAGGGGCAGGAACATCCTCAGCCCATGGAAATCACGAGAGACCGGAAGTGAGCTTCATTCACCCCATAGGGAGAGATGGAACAACCACGAACACTAATAGGACGGATAGACAAAGAGATCATGGAATACTAGGTGGTAGAGATGATTTTCCTCTACCTAGACCACGTGAACATGCAAGAGTATTGAGACCCACACAGTTGGTAAAATCAATGAAGAATTACTTTGATGGGACAGGAGATCCCTATGACCATGTCGCAGAATTCAAGCAAGTACTAAGAGCAGAACAAGTTGAAGACATGTTCACGCAGTACAATGCATTTGGACTAACGTTAAAGAATACCGCTTTAACTTGGTTCCAACCATTGCAACAAAGGCAATTTAGAGACATCCATCACTTTTTAGAGTCATTCATTACTGAATTCTCTAAAAGTGGGGTTAGACATGACACGTCTTCGCTTATTCATAGCTTTAAACAAACCCCTCAGGAAACAGTAAGACTGGCAGGTCGTAGATTCAGACAATATGTCGAGCGATGTCCAATGCAAGAGCTACCCTCACAAGCCAAACAAGTATCACTGTTCCTAGATGGCTTGTTGAGCGCTAAACTACGCTCTTATGTGTACCTAAAAGAACCCAGAACGCTAGAAGAATGTGTGAGAATATGTATAGACATTGAGGACAACCTAGGAGATGAATTAGAACTCTCAAAGGTCTATAAGGACTCAGATTGTTCTTCTCTAGCATCCACAAAATTGTCTAATTCGATAGAGGACCTAGCAGAAAAAGTGGCCCAAAAACTAGGAGTTTCTAGTAAACAGGTGCCCAAGCTACCTACAAATGTACGTTGTTACACTTGTGGTGGAAATCATTTGGCAAACATGTGCCCCAATGCACCTCAACCTCACGCCAACCCTAGTGGCCAATATTGCACAATTGAGAGAAGATACACAAATCATACAGCTCAGGACTGCCCATACAACAAACAAACCGTGAGACAGAACTACCCACAAACATACCAGCAGCCAGGTAGGTATCAAGGCCAATACAATGCTCAGCCTTATTACTATAGGCCTCCTCAGAACTACCCATACCAGGCTCAACAGAGACCTCAACCCGTCTTAGCTCAGCAGCCACCCCCACCAGCGAATGTCATCTCAGTCAAATACGCTGCTGCAGAAGAGAACCTAAGTAGGGCCTTAGTGCCTTCTTCACCCCTGATCACCGAAAGTGACCCAAACTCAAACAGTTTTGACTCTACTCATGTAACTAGTCCACCCGCCTATTACACGGAGTCACCAGAGCATGTGGAGACATATCATTATGATAGTCCTCCAATGGAACCTAGTTGGGAGCCAGACTATGCTAATGTGATGTACGCAAACCCAAACCCACGGCCCCAATTGAGACAACAGAGACCACAGGGCCCTAGAGGACCATGCTTTAGATGCCAAGGAGATCACTTCATAAAGGACTGCCCACATCCCCCAATAGCAAGGCAATCACAGTACTACAGCATCCAAGGCTTTTGCGCCGACTGCGGCAAAGAACACATAATCAAAGATTGTCCTAAGAACCCAGTTAACTCTTCGAATGTGACATCGATCAACGTGATAGGTATTGTAAAGAACGCAGATGGATCCAACCCTACATACGTGCCTATCCAAGCTATAACCAGAGCCCAGACGCTCTTACAAAACCAGCAGCTTAATCATGAGAAAATAGCCGAAATTAGTGAAGTTGCGGAATCGAGTAGTAAAAAGACGAAATCTTGGAAAGATTCCAGAGAAAGGATGAAGAGAAAGTGGAGTAAAAAGATAAGTGAGTTGGAAGGAAGTCTCAGAGAATCTAGAGCCAAAATACAAGAATTGGCTTCACAAGAATTAAATCAAGAAAACCCAGCTCAAAAATCGGGATCAGTTTTAGCGGAACCCATACCGGAAGATCTAGACATGATGTTTCGTGCATATCAGGCTAGAATAAAAGAAGGACCTCAAGTCACGGAAATGAGTAAAAACTACCCTCGAGCTGATCTAGAAATTGAGAGAACTAAATTGTGCATGAAGATGGTAGAGTTAGCACAAGCCTTGTTCGAAGCCTCTAGATATCTTAATTGGAATAACATGGCAAAACCAGAACTACACTTTCAAGGACTAATGGAGAGGCTAGAACACTTGATTGAAAGCAAAGAGAAAAAGGATCAGTCTAGGAACCCTACTGTTCCAGAGACACAGGAAAGGAATCCACCATCCCTGTCTCAAGTACCCAATGCAGAGAGTCAAGATAACCTATCCTCCATACATAGGTACTCACATGAATTTTTAAGGGAAATACAAGAAGAGAAATGGAGAAAAGAACAAGGAACTCATCCTCCTATTCAAGAAATAGACGACTTGCAGGAACAATTTCCCCAAGACATCCCCTCCATATATGATGATGTGGAGGTGGAACGACTGAGTGAACCCACAGGATTTGAATCTAATTCTTTACAAGAATTACCTCAGTTCACAGGACCTTGGGAAGCAAAGTCTATTAGTATGAGAGCACCCACGATAATAGTGAGGAATGAAGAATCAGTGATCCCTAGAAATACGGAAGTGATCAAGAATACGAAAGTACAGTGTAATCTCACTCTGGAGGAACTGTTAAAGGTAAAACCAGAATTGTGGAAGCACGTAGCAAATCAATTCCCTGAGCTAGCTACCACACCCTCTCAGATAGGATCACATAAGAAGGTACCAGAGATACCCGTGGAAAAGATAGGAGACGTAAGCGAAGGAGAGGAAGGTAACACATATCTTCCAATAACCCATCAGGGCTACACCACGAAAGCCATCTTAGATTCAGGAGCTGGAGTAGCTATCGCTACTACCGCCTTATGGAAACGTTGGGGTAAGCCAGCACTCAGACCCACCAGGATGAAGCTGCAAATGGCTGATGGACACATAGAAAAACCATTAGGCTTACTAGAAGGCATATCTCTCACCACTTGTGGCGTAGAATTTGAGCATACTTTCGCCATTTGTGACTTTGCTAAAAATCATGCGTATGAAATGATATTGGGACGACCATTCATGCGTCAGTTGCAAATTGTACAAGATTGGGGAACTAATTCTTTGTACTTGCAACATTTAGGAGTGACTACCAAAGTCAACCTTAAAGACTATTCACATAGAGATGTGCCCCCAATACAATGGAATACCATCCATAAGACTCCAGTAGAGACGGAATCCGTGCACTCATTAGAATCAGATCCTTCTTGGTTGCATGAGGATACCCATTTATGGATGTGTAAAGTAGCCAAACAAGAGGAAGAACGATTAGAAGCAAGGACCTTGGGTGCAGAACAACATCCACGAACCCTTCAAGATCCAGCCTACGCACCTGTAGTATTCCCAGACGAGGAGTTTGAACCCCATGGATGGGCGGAAATACTAGCAACCATGGATGTAGCCATCAATGAAGAACAATGGACACCCCACTGTGACGAGGATGGCTATGACATTTCAGTTTTTACGATAGAGCCAATCGTGTGCGATGCCATTTTAGAAGAGTGCGAACCAGACACTGATGCATTTGAGGACGCAAGCGATTTTGATTTAGAATCAATCATCATGGACCCACCCTTTGCATCAGAGGAAGAATATTTCTACGAAGTAGAGACTCACACTCAGAGACACGAGGAAATTACAAACGAGATAAGGTTAGCCACGGAAGTGACTACTAAGAGTGAAGGCAAGAAGAGAAAGAAGAAAGAAACCATGTCAGAAAAAGAAGAATCTTTGTTTGAAGTACCCGAGAATTTCAAGAAATATGAAATCGAAGATAGAAGAATCATGGTACGAATGCCCAATAGAAAAGCGAATGACGGACAAGCATATGATAACCGGGAGAAAACCAAGAAAGTCATAGTTGCCATAGAGGGAGAAGAAGAAAAATGCACCTACATAGGGCTCGATTTGACGACTGAAGAAGAAGAAGAACTAGTTGCTCTATTGCGCGAATATAGAGATGTTTTTGCTTGGAATTACAAAGATTTGAAAGGAGTAGACCCAGATATATGTTCTCATAGAATCCCTATGACTCCAGATGCAAAACCGACAAAACAGAAACCGTACACGTACAACGATAACTACGCTGCGAAGATTAAAGAGGAGATAGATCGCTTGATAGAAGCAGGATTTATCTACGAAATTGAGCATACCGAATGGGTATCCCCCATTGTGGTTGTGCCCAAGAAGAATGGAAAATTGCGTGTGTGTATTAACCTTAAAAAAGTTAATGCCGCCACGATTAGAGATAGTTATCCTCTTCCTATCACGGAACACCTATTGGAAAGAGTTGCGGGCAAGGAAGTTTACAGCTTTCTTGATGGATTCTCAGGCTATAACCAAGTAGCCATTGCTCCAGAAGACCAACACAAGACGGCTTTTGCCACAGAATGGGGCATATTTGCATTTCGTGTAATGCCATTTGGCTTGACAAATGCACCCGCTACTTTCCAGCGACTCATGTGTCATGTCTTTAAGGAATTTTTACGCAAGAACTTGGAAGTTTACGTCGATGACTTATGTGCTCATTCAAATGTAAGGCAGACACATATCCCAGAGTTAAGACAAATATTTGACAAATGTCGAGAATATCAGGTTTGTTTGAACCCAGAAAAGTGTGTTTTCATGGTCAGACAAGGCAAAATTCTAGGACACATTGTGTCAAAAAATGGAATCTCCACGGATGAGGAAAAGGTGAAGGTAATTGCAGAATTACCCAGACCAACTAACGTGAAAGAGGTACAGGCATTTATGGGCCATTGCGGTTATTATAGGAGATTCATACACATGTATGCAATCATAGCCAAGCCTCTGTACTCTCTTTTAACCAATTTTGAATGGACAGATGAGTGCGAAAATTCATTCAATGAACTTAAACGACGTTTGTGTTCAGCACCCATATTGACCACCCCAGATTGGAGTAAGCCATTCCATGTACATGTGGATGCATCCAATTATGCCATAGGATGTGTGTTAGCACAACCCACGAATGAAGGTAACATAGATCTCCCCATAGCTTACGCTAGCAGACAACTGAACGCAGCAGAAAGAAATTACACCACGACGGAAAGAGAGGGATTAGGGATGATCTACGCTGTAAAGAAGTTTAGGCACTACTTGTTGGCCAACAAATTCAAGTTCTTTACAGATCATCAAGCCCTATTATATTTAGTCAACAAACCTTGTAACACAGGACGACTGATACGTTGGTTTCTATTACTCATGGAGTATGATTTTGAAGTGGTAGTTAGGAAAGGAAAGACGCATCTTAGAGCTGACCACCTCTCAAGATTAACCTCAGGAGAAGCTCCTCAAGGAGTAGCGGATGATCTACCAGATGCATACTTGTTTAACCTTGAGATAGCACCAGAATGGGCTAAGCCGTTAGTCCCTATTCTGACATACGGACCCAAGAGTCCTAGGATAAAGATCAAAGAAGGAGAGATTACCAAATCTCAGAGATATCAAATAATAGCAGGAAGCATATATAAACAGGATAATCAAAAGATTCTTGCTTGTTGTATAGATGACTCAGAACAGGCGAATTGGTTGCAATTAGCACACTTAGGTGCACTAAAGCAACATCACTCAAAACATAGAACCCTACAGACTCTGCATAGATTAGGAGTATTTTGGCCTACGATGGAAGCAGATGTCTACAAATTGTGTAAGGAATGCCATGATTGTGGTGAAAGACCACCAGTAGAGCATGCGACATTATATCACGTGTCTCTCACACCAGACTGGAGTGAGCCTTTAGTGACATACTTGAGGACGAACACATTCCCTCAAGGAATGACCTTAGCTCGACAACGCAGTCTAGAGCAGGAAGCTCAAGACTATTCACTTATTGGCGATAATCTATACAAAAGAGGACGAGATGGATATCTAAGACAATGTGTTCATGAGAGCGATTATCTGAGAATACTAGAGACTGCACACCAAGGTGTTGCAGGAGGTCATTTTGGACCAGATAGGATAATCAAAGCCATCCTCTTTGCAGGATTATGGTGGCCCACTCTTCACATGGATGCACATACCTATGTAAAGAGATGTGATGTGTGCCAAAGAACTCAGTTTCCTACTCGCAGAGATGAAATGCCATTGAAACCCATGATGGGCGGACGTGCATTTTCTAAGTGGGGTATAGACTTTGTAGGACCCATTAACCCCCCTGCAAAAGGTACACATGCGGAATACATTATTGTTGCCACAGATTATTTAACCAAATGGGTAGAGGCAAAGGCTACGAAAAAGAATGATGCACACACGACTGCAAAATTCTTATTTGAAAATGTCTTTACAAGATATGGACTGCCTATAGAGTTAGTGAGCGATCGAGGCACTCACTTTCTAAACCAAGTCATTGAATATTTGTTACAGGATTTTATGGTGATTCACAAGAAATCCGCACCATATCATCCTCAGGCCAATGGTCAGGCTGAAAGCACTAACAAGATACTTTGTAACGTACTGACGAAACTCGTGAACAATAAACGTTCAGATTGGGACAAACAGCTACACCACGCTGTTTGGGCATATCGAGTGGCCTACAAGACCGTACTCAATGCAACTCCCTTTCAGATGGTTTTTGGTCAGAATGCAGTGCTTCCCTTGGACTTCTTGATACCGACCCTTAAGGTTGCACAAGAACATGAGTGGACCGGCCATGAATTATCAGCGAGAATAATTGACTTGGAACGATTAGGAGAAACCAGGCTAAAGGCAGCAGCAGGAATATACGCAGCGAAGAAGCGACAGAAAGCATATTTTGATGCACATGTGAGAGATAAAGGCCTAAAAGAAGGAGATTTAGTTCTAGTATATACGCTGAAACAGCACGCACGGAAGTTAGAAAAGCGTGGTTATGGACCTATGATCATTAACAGACTTTCGACTAGTGGAGCAGTACAGTTAGCCACCTTAGAAGGAGATATAATGCCTAATTACATTAGTGGCTGTAGAGTCAGGTTATATCAAGAGCCTCTTACTGAGGATATGCTTAGACGACTCACGTTGGCAAAGAAGCGTAAGGAGGAAGAAAATAGAATACGAGCAGAAGCTCAAGCAGAAGCCATAGAACGCATTAAGCGCATGAAGCTAAGAAGACAAGGACTAGGAAGAGAACATTATAACCATCTGGAAACACCACCCAGATATCCCATGGCCATGTGTCAAGTAAAGTCAACCACTCATCCTAGCATAGTGGACAGGAGACCATTCCTTACAGTAAGGCTAGAGCACGGTAACCAGAGCCAAGAACTCAGGGCTTTAATTGACTCGGGTGCTGCGACTAGTGCGATTAGATGGTCCCACTATAAGGATTCAGGAAAAGAAATGCGGCCAATTGAGGCATACCTCATAGGCCTAGGAGGCATGGAAACCCCTTGCATGGGTGAGGTGGACCTTCCTATCCTCATTAAGGATATGACCATGACAGCGAAGCTATTAGTGTGCCATGATGACGACCTGATAGAACCCCTAATCCTTGGCCAAGATTGGCTATACGATCACTCAGTGGACCTAAATCTTAGACAAGGCTCCTTACAGATTGGAACCTTAGAGCAGAAGCGAGTGATACCGCTTGACTTCCCTAACCGGACTCCGCTTGACGGTTGTGACCCTAGACCCCATGAAACGCATGCGACGGAAGACAGGAAGATCTTTGATCAGCTCAATCACGCTACGTCTGCACCAACCCACTCGGGCTTGGCGATGGATGAATGTCAGTCAGGAGGACGACAGGAGATCTTCCCTGGGACTTCCTGCAAACTAGAAGAGACAGCTACCCAACAGCAAGGGCAGAAGGGCACGATCAGAGGTCAGGTGGGTTGCATCAACGGCCAAATGAGCACGACACCCTACGGTGCTCATCCTTCCAAGCTTGTTGCGGACTGGCCTAGATTAAAGTTACAAAAGGCATCACTTCCTGATGGGCAGGTCACGCAAGTGTTGGAACTCCCTTCTTTTCCAAAGCAGAGTGTCCATCCGACCTCTCAACCTCAACAACAACAGAGTCAACCGCGACAAAGGAACCCAGACCGACGACAGTATCAGAGGAAACAACATGGAAAGCAGTTTAGGCCTCCCAAAGGAAGCGGCACCAGACAAATATGGGTGCCAAAAGGACAAAAAGCACCAAAGAACTCCAACCAAGCAGAGATCAACAAACAAAAGGCAGAACAGAAACAGAATCGACATCCACCATCCCCTCGACCTTCTTCTACAGGTCCGAGCATCCGACAAATGTGGATCGCCAAGAAGTACCTTACCCATAGACCCACGCCCACGCAGATTTGGGTACCCAAACCATGTATCATAGCTCAAACCATATGCCATGTAATATATAATCCTTACAAACCTTTTCATCCCTCGACACCACCACACCCGATACCACCTTTTACCCCTCAGCAGAAACCCACCACCCACTCCAAGATCTTTAGGAAATGGATACCGAAACGTGTCCAACCGTCTTCCCCTAACCCATTGTCTAACTACCCCCCGACTAACATACATCCTTGTACTAAATCACTAACCTTTAAACCTTGTATAAATTCACCCACCATCATCACACATCATTCGTAATCTCATCAAGAAATGTATGCATGATCTGAAACGTATAGGTGTCTAGAGACCTGCACTAGTGCTGCAAGAAACATTGCATCCATCACGTCACAGCACTTGGCTACACGGGTTACGCATCAGTTATGGAAAGGGATTGCGGTCTCACTTTAATGGGATCATGATTAATTTCCATGCTAATGTGTTAATCTTTTGTAGCAGATCTTTCTCACTAGCGCACCAGCCACCATGCAAACTGACGAAGGAACATCAGGAGCAGGCCCCAGCGTAGCAGCAGTACCACTCAACGTGCTACGCGCAGAGTCCCACCCTACTGCTCCACCGCCGGAATTTCAGGGATTCCCAGGGCCCATGCCTGTCGATAACCCCCCTATGGGCTACACCGAAAAGATACACAGGAACTCTCATTGGTTTCAGGGCCTGGCAGGACCCCTCGCGGACGCAGACTTTATATTTGAATCCTCTCTGACTTTTGATGACCGCACGTGGGGAAAGTACCAGTTTTTCTCCAGAGAATTCGAAGCCCTGCAAAACACCCAAGATTTAACTCATGTTTGGGCCAGAGCCGGTTTCACAGAATATTTCAGTGATCCTCTACCCAAACCAGATTTTTATCGGTGCTATTACTTGATCACTACCTTACAGGCATCAGAGAATAAGGACATCCCAGGAACCTTCATCTTGCCTACCCTAGTGGATGATCCACCTTACAAGAGATTTTATCTCTCTAAGGACCTAATCAGAGCAGCCATCAAGATTCATGGAACCCACACTCCCACAGACCGAGAGAGATTGATTCCAGAACCAATGAAACGTGGGGATGTCACGAAGTGGGAAGAGATTTCAGCCATCACCCCTGAGTTGTCAAAGCCATTAAGAATATGCATGCAACATTTTGCATTTCCAGCTCAGGACAGGTTTACCATGCCACACAAAAGAATATGGTTTGGATTATATTTGGCATGTACGGGACCTCAAACAGTTGATCTGGCTAGCTGGATCATAGATCAGATGTACCTGGCACAGCACAGATGGGAGCGTAAAAAAGTGCTTAACGGATGTTGTGCACTCACAAGAATTGTGTATATGTGTTTGGCTTATGACTTGCCCATCGAGCGTGCATTAACAGGAGAGGAATTGAAGGCATTCAAGAGCACAGCGAAGAAAGCTAAGAAGCCCAGTAGGACACGGGCTGGTAAGCGCATGCGAGGCACCATCCCTTGTCTCCAAGTGCCAGAGTCGCCGTCACCACAACCCTCTCCCGAGCGACCGCAGACAGAAGCTGAGCCCACTGTACAACCTATTCGCATACGGTTGTCCAGACCAGTAATTACGGAGGCCACCACGAGTACTGCTGCGCCTCAGGCAACTACCACCTCACAACCCGCCACCACAACCGCAGAAGCTCCCACCACCATTGGTGCGGAAGCGTTTTCTTTCCCGATACCACATATGGAGAACGACCCCATAAACACGACATTTGATTTTGAGATGCCTGATGCATTCTCAAACGAGTTTCAGTATTCAGAAGCACCACTGTTCTCCCAGGAATATGAGCGCCCCAGCTACCCCACTACGCCGCGAGACTTGCCACAGGGACAAGCTGTGTCGGGCTCTGAAGAAGAAAGGACTGAAACAGACGACGATCAAGGCGACGATGAGGCCAGCCAGGGCTCACAAGAGGAACAGACAGAGGGCCAAGGCCAACAGACTGACACACACGGCGACACCAGCACATATGAAGATGAAACTTTTGAAGCCGCAGCGTATACATTGGCCATAAAGAAATTATATCGTACCATGGAGAAAGTCTGGGCACGAAAGAGGTTAACTGAAGAGGAGAGCCAGGCATTAATTGAACAGGAACTCATCTCCGGAGGATTCGAAGACGCCTATATCAGAGGGTTCCGAGAGTTAGTCCAATCAGTTGGCTCCCATGAAGCACTCAGATTTTTACAAAGAAAGCAACTACCACAGTTCGATCCCCGCCGAGTGCGACTACTCTCAAAACCCGGGGAGTATATTCGTGTACCAACAGGAGCCCAAACTTCAGCACAAGCCAGGGAGGCACGCCTCGCCCCCGAACGTTCAGTAACCGCAGAAACCATTCTTGTAGATTCGCCACCCCGTACCACCATTGTACATACCACTACAATCCTTGAAATAACCTCCACCCCTTCGACTCCTCTTTCACCTCATCCTTCACCAACCCATCCTGTATCACCCGCACACCCACCTGCTTTCCCCACATCCACACCTGTACAAAGCAATATAGCCCCAACCTCTTCCTTACCCATTCATACCACCCGGCCCACACCCAGCCCTCTGCATCCCTATGTTAACCCCTTCGCCCCTTCATCCTTCCCAGCGTTTCCCCCACCTCTAAGAACCCCATTTCCCTTCCTAACCCCGCTAACCTTCTCACCCGTCTCACCTCCCCAACCTGCCATAACCCCTATTTCCCCGTTTCACCAAACTATTCCCCCTGTAAACTACTCTACGTTTGTAAATCCCGTATTCACACCTACGCAACCACCCCCAATCACACCACTGTTCACAGTCACAACATTAAACACGTCCAATGGCATGGACATATCACCACCCACCTCACCACCACCCACTACACTCACAGCACCCTCATATGTAGGCACTTCACAATTTTCCACAATCACCACTGCATCCACAGTCCCAACCCCGATTCCCATTCCCACTGCATCTACCATCACTGCATCCTCATTTAGCACTTCACTACTGCTATCGCCCACCGTAGACACAGCATTTCAACACATGTTCGCATGTATGACGCAAGTCCGAGATGAGTTTGCATCACTCGGCACCAACTATCAACAGCTGCAGAAAACGACGAACGACTTGCAAACGCAGCTTAACTTGTTGTCAATTGAGAACGCCTCACTGAACAGCCGGTACCAGGAGTTACGCGAGGCTTATCACAAGTTAGAAATAGAAAGTGAGGAAAAAAGCAAAGAGGCCACCGCAGATTTAGATAACCTACTTAGAGCCCAGACTGTCCGCAACGCGACGCTTACTAGAAATATGGGCTTATTAAGAAGACATTTAGCCGCAGCTAAAGAGGAGAACCAGCGACTCCAAGAGCAGAACAGAGAAAACCTGGAGGCGGCTTTAGATCATCCAGAACAGCCACTAAGCCCGAGCAGATTCAAGGCAATCCCATCTGAGTCGATGCGGATGTTGCTAGACGACCATGTCAGATTGCTCGAGGACTATGATCGGATGAACGAAGAACATCAAAAATTAAAGGAAGATCACAAACTGCTACAACTCAGAGAACCAGCAGCACAACCAGTACCAGTAGCAGCGGAATTACCAACACCTGTGGACCCTGCCCCTGAAGTTTTAGAGGAACTCAACGCACTCCGGGCCCAGGTAGTGAATCTTGAATCTCGAATCGCCATCTATGAAGCACCACCAAGGCCAGACTCCCCACCTGAGCTACCAGCTGAGGAAGAAACTGTCACTATCCCGGTGGAGGAGACCTTCGAAGAGGCTTATGAACCGATACCCATCCCAGGCGGACGTGTCACGGCCGAAGGCCAGATGACCTACGAACTACCTACCCCCGCGTGGATGAAGACAGTAGAAGAACTCGGAACGACACACTCGGCCAGAGTAGAGGCACAGTTACATGCCATGGCCATAATTGAAGAAAAAATTTTACAATCACCATTCTTTGCTCACATGGCCCCGCGAAGATACATATCCGGGCATGAGCTTCAGTATAAACCATACTTTATGTTAATGGCAGAATATCAATTAACCATAGAGAAAGAAACCGGCAAGAAACCTACGCATGCAACTCAATTCGAGCCAGAGGACTTGCCACCAAGGGCGCAGAGAGGTGAAATCCTCCAACCAGACTGGCGCAAAGATTTACTGCAAAATTATCCAGAAATGATGAGCACGTGGGTAAAGGCGCCTCTTCACTTAAAATTTAATCCGTGCTGGGGACCAGTACCACGACGCCGCTCTTGGACTGCCTTCGCTATAAAGCTACAGAACAATAAGCAGTGCCAAGACTGGCTGAACTACCCCTATTTCAAGCCACCAGTCGCGTTACCCACAGTTGGCTATATGATGGCAACGATCCGCCACTGGCTCCCTCGATTAAAACCTATGGATGATATAGCCGCGCAAATGACTGTCAAAATCTTTGACATGATGCAAATGGTCTTTAAAGTCTTCCGGCGCATCAAGGCTCCCCATGTCAACACCCCGGGCTTTGAGCATGGCAATTTGGATTTAGTCTATGATATGAGCACAACGCCATCGCTCCGGGTGTGTTACGCCTGGCACTGCAGGATCAAATATCTACCGGCCTGTTACAAGCAAACATTCGAAGAAATGTTCACCACCGGTTTTTGGGAGTACCATTCAGAAGTATTCATAGGCAGGCCGACACATTTATTGCAATTATTCGCCTGTGAACGAATGGTGTACTCCACACACTATCAGCTCCCACCACCAGACGAGCCGCAACCCATCGACTGGGAGAAACTCGAGGCTGATCTAGCCCGAGGTATTCGTGTATCAGAGCACACCCTCGCTCAAGACCTCCTACAGAATTACATCCGGCAGACCTCACAACAAGGTTCTGTCAGGGACGACAGAAGCAAGAGGGAGGGGGGTGTTGGAAGCAGTCAGAGGCACAGACGCCACGGAAGCATGTGAAGACGAAGCAGGGAGCCAGTCGGATCATTTTTCAAAACAATTATATTTTTATTACTTCTTCAAACATCCAACAGTGATTTTCATCACTCTTGTAACATATGTAATATAGAGAAAACCCCAATTTTGTAATCCATAGCTCCATTTTGTGCAAGCCGAGGAGTCCTCGAGCTTGAGGAGCTTAGGTAGAATGCTCGTACCAATTTTCGTTAGTTTTAGACATCGTTTACCCTTCCAAATAGCCTCTAGGACCTATTTTTTAACTAAGCCGGCCACTAGATGTGAAACCGGTCAAAACTAGTCTAGAAACTATAAAAAGAGCTAGAGAGCTCATTTTTGAGGTTGGTTCATTGTAGCTTGTTTGAGATTAGAGTTATTCTTGAGCTTGTAAGAGCATTCTTGAGTAATAGAGCGAATCTCCCACCTTCCATTGTGTCTTGCTTGTCTCTTCATTGTGTGTGTATGTGTGTGTGCATCTTTGTGCTTCTCACCTTCACTCTCACATCTTCTCACATTCACGATCTTCATATCACTCCTACCTCTCCCTCGGATTGACATTAAGGAGGTGAAGCTTCTTAACGTGGTTCTCACCATTGTGCTAGAGCAACAACAGTCTACTTTGAGATACATATTATTGCTTAGTTCAAGATCTATTTCTTGGGCAAGTAAGAAGCTACCTAGAGTTGCTCTATCATCCATCGAGGCTAAGTACCGAGCATCAAACTTTGCACCATGTGAGGCCATCTAGCTTCAACATTCATTATCGGACATTGGTATTTTGCAAGACTCCAACATGCATCCGTATCGCTATCCACTTAGCCTTGGCCATTGCCAAGA
Source organism: Ceratopteris richardii (assembly GCA_020310875.1). Taxonomy (NCBI): domain Eukaryota; kingdom Viridiplantae; phylum Streptophyta; class Polypodiopsida; order Polypodiales; family Pteridaceae; genus Ceratopteris; species Ceratopteris richardii. The sequence continues at coordinate 158,742,700 of CM035422.1, forward strand.
AACCAATATTCCATGATCAAACAAAGCACATTGAGATCCAAAACCATTTCATCCATGAGAAGCTCATATCCCAAGAGAATACTCTAGAGTACTCCACGTCTTGTCACATGAGAGATCATTTAGTGGCCTAAGGTAGTTATGCTAGAAGTGGGTGGAGGTGGCACCCTACTTTGGCCATGTCAAAAAGAGGTGGATGTGGCACCCAATTCTGGGTATGTGAAACTTTTGGGCCACTTGAGGCCTATAGTCCTTACCATTACTCATCTTCATTTTACCATGAATTTCACACCTTCCAAAAGAGTAACAAAAGAGTAGAATCTGCATGGCTTTAAAATTTCCCACCTAGAGCCTCAGAGTAAAATGATGCCTTGAGAGTGAAGCAATAGCTGATAATTGCTTTGTAATTGCCTTAGATTTGTAATTAGCTTAACTCCTTGCAGATACCTTAGCTCCTTGCAGTTATTCTCTGAAATTCCACACATAGTCACCTTATACTACCCATTCCCCATGTCCCCTTCAAGCATATGAAGTCGCCTTTGATAATCAAAGGAAAGTCCACAAGTTGCCCAATAAAAGTCTAAAAATGGCCCTAAAAAAGTACCAAAATTTCCTTCAAGGGGATATTATAATCACCCTATACTCCCTAAGGTGGGGTAAAAAGGTGGAGGCCTTGAAAATTTTCCCCCCAAGGTGCCTTGTCACCTTTGGAGGAGGTGGTGTATAGGAGGTAGATCTCCCCCTTGAGGAGAGTATGGAGGAGATAGTGGTAGTCGCCCATGAGATGGTAGGATTCAAGAGGTGTGTGATGGATGCTCAGTTGCCCCATGTGGATGTACAAGATCTCAGAAGAAAAATCCATGCCCATTTTTGTTCATTACCCCTAGCTTTATGGCTTTATTATTTATGTGCCATTCTTTATGAATATAGGCCTTTTTCTTGATGAACTTCTTCATTCTTTGGCTTCCATCTCTATTGGATTCTTTCAATCCCTTGGGTCCCCAACCTTTCTTCATTTATTTGCCATGCTTTTTCTATATTCTTTGCTTCAATATTGCTTCCAACTTCCACCTTCAGACCTCCTCTCGCTAGGGGTTGCCCTAGGGGTTCGTCCTTACTCATTGGGAGAGGGGTCACCCTAGCTGACCACAAAGCCTTGAACAAGGCAAGGGATCACCCTAAGGGATACAAACTAGCCCTCTTGGACAAGGGGTCACCCCTAGTGGTCGTCCCAAGCTCGAGGACTAGGGGTTGCTCACCAAAGACCCAAAGAAGCCCACAAGCCAACATTATTAGCATAAAGGAGAACATACTTCCTTAAGTGAGGCAATTAAAATGCATTGGTTATAAGAATTTCATGAAGCTCTGAGGCATGTATTCATTATTGGGAGGCAACAATCTTTAGCTTGGCATGTACACCCTGCTTGACCCATTTTTCACCTGAAAGTGATGTCATAAGCCTCATGGCTTGGCTAGGTCATGACTCGCTTCAGTCTTCTATGCCTATCTTGGATGTCCTTTGATGTCTCTGTCTTGCCATGGTGTTACCCCAAGGTGAGGTATCCCCCCCACAGGTGAGGGTGCCTCTAAGGAGGTGCCCCTCCCCCAAGGGTGAGTGTCACCCCCAATGAGGTGACCCTCGCCTCAAGGGCAAGGGTCATCCCCAAGGGATGGCCCCACCCAAAGGCGAGGGTCTCTTGCAATGAGGTGGCCTCTATCTCAAGGGCAAGGCTTATGCCCAAGGGATGGCCCCAAGGCCTAGGAGGACATCCCACCAAAGAGTGCCCAAGGAGATACTCCACAATTGTTCCAAAGAAATACTCCAACAACACTCCAACGAGATACCCTACAGATGCCCAAGGACTCCTACCATAGCCCAAGAAAAATGCCAACAAGTTTACATAGAGATTTAGCTTTTGGTTCCAAGGAAAAAAGGAAAACCAAGGCCTAGCCTTGTTATTCCAAAGAGCCCTATTCCCAAGAAGGATATTATCTTTTTTCTTGCTAGATACCCCCACATCAAGACTTTGCACTATCCTAGTACAACTTCTCCTTTATGCTTATTAAGAAAGATTGAACTACGAAAATGAACTGAACTACGGTATTTACAATGAGCAAATTCTTCCATACTTGATTCACATAAAATAAGGATTCACCCTGGAAATTCTACCTAAGCACTTCTTGTCCTCTTCCAAGTTTTGCTATTGTTGTATGGCACCCAAGAACAGCTCTTCCTTGACTTTCGAGTGTTTGCCATAGGTCCTCTTCTTTACTTCTATATGTTCCACTAATATCCTCATGAAACCTTCTTGCATCCCTGTAGAGTCTTCTTCTTGGTTTTATATGATGCTTCTATCTTTGACTTTGGCTTCCTCCGTACAGTACTATGAGTGCAAGTGAGGCTCTATCCTTCAATAACATTTTCTAGCTTTAGAGTGCTTCTTTTTTAGTTTCTTCCATGTCCTAGCTTTCCTATAATCCACAATTAACCTTATCTTTGGGGTGTGTCTACATGGTACCATAAGCATTTTGTTTCGTGGCTTGCTCAAGTGATGATTTTGATCCTCTTCAAGACTGGAATGGTTGTTGCAGAGGCCTCTACACCAAAAATAGAGTCTACTAATCTTTGTGCAGAATGAAGAATTGGCATTTACTACTGTTTGTTGTTTTGCACATCTTCTCCTCAATAGTGTATGTCTACAATAGACCCAAATGTTTGGTACTTTGATAGTGGGGCAACCAAACATATTACCTTGCAGCACAGTTTCTTCACTTTACTCGAGCCTACCCCTACAGGGAATACTGTCACATGCACCAACAACTCCTCTTATCCTACCTATCATGGGATTTGGTAAGATCATTTTGACTACTGTTGATGGTAGTTCTTTCACTTTGTCGGATGCTTTATTTGTGCCAGGGATCAAGAAATATTTGTTATCAGTTTTTGCATTAGCCAAGATTGGCTTGGTTGTGAAATTTTTTGATGACACATGTACAATTCATGATCTGTCAAATGGCGACATGATTATTGCTTCTGGCATTTTATGTCGTGGGCTGTATAAGCTCATAGACTATGAAAAATCTATGAACGATTTAGCATGTGCAGTATAGGATTCTCACGCTATATCAGATGCAAAGCTTTGGCATGCATGCTTTGGTCATCTGAGTTTTGCCAGTTTGCTATGCTTGCAAAAATATGAAATGGTGTCCTCTTTGCCCAAACTTGAGGCACCCGGAAAACATGTATGTGAAGGCTGTATTTTGGGCAAAATGAAGCATTCCTCCTTTCCAAAAGATGGTTCAGTATCTCTACTTCATGACTTTCGTTGATGATTTTTCCAGGCATGCATGGGTATATCCGTTGAAAGAAATGTCCGAAGTGTTCATGTGCTTCAAAGAGTTTTTTGTTTTGGTTGAAAATCTGTCAGCATATAACATGGGCACCCTCCGTTTTGATCGAGGGGGAATATATGTCTTCTAAGTTTAATGCATTTCTGGTTGAACGTGGGATAAAACATCAATGTACAGTACCATATACACCTCAACAGTATGGAGTTGCTGAACGGAAGAATATGTCACTCATGGAGATGGCAAGGTGTATGGTCAAGAGTTAGGCTTTACCACATAGTTTTTGGCTTGAGGCTATCATGTGTGAAGCATATGTACTTAATAGGTGTCCCACTAAAGCACCACAGTCTATCACTCCATATGAGGCTTGGCATGGTCTAGCATATACATTAGTGCATGAACATCACAGGAAATTGGATGGTAAGCATTAAAATGTATTTTTGTTGGGTACAATTTTGAAAGCAAAGGCTATTGTCTGTATCATCCACAGACTAAACACATTTTGGTTAAGTGCAATGTTGTTTTTGTGGAAGATGCTATTCATCCTTTACTTTCATGTGGGAAGGAGACATCTGTTAGCTCCAAAGACATGTATGATACTTTGTTGCCCCTTTTTACAGGTGGATAGTCTAGTGATAGTGCTATTGAGGCAACTTCTTAGCCTTTACAGGTGCCATGTGATGATGAACATCATTCCATTTTTGATGCAAATTTACATGATGCACTTGTTGATGAGAGAGATGATATTGAGGAGGCAAAAACTATGCCAAAATTGCTAGTGCACACTTTGCATGATAGCAAATTAGATGCATCTCTATCATACCATACTCGTTCAGGTTCTCATAGTGCCTCTTTTGCATCAGATTGCTATGCTATGGTTGCCTCTAGTCTTTATGATGAGAGTGAGCATGTTTCATTTGATGAAGCACAAAATTTTGAACATTGGATGGCTGCAATGCAATGTGAATAGAATGCTATCATGAAAAATGGTATCTGTTCTTTATGTGACATCTCTTGGCAAGAAGGCCATTGGCACTAAGTGGGTATACAAGCTGAAGTGTAAACTTGATGGAATAGTTGACAGGTATAAGGCTAGGCTTGTTGCAAAGGGTTATGCATAGGAAAGAGGCAATGATTTTGATGAGAGCTTTGCAGCTACATGTCGAATGACTACTATTCAAAGCATTTGTGCACTTGGAGCTCATCATGGTTGGAATGTACATCAGTTGGACATTAAAACAACATTTCTGAATGGTGCCTTGCATGAAGAAGTGTATGTTTTTCAGCCCCGTGGCTTTGTGCAGAAAGGGCATGAAAACCAAGTGTGCAGGTTAAAGAAGGCATTATATGGTTTAAAGCAAGCACCGCGTGCTTGGTAGAAAAGATACATGCCTATCTGATTGCACATGGTTTTGAGAATAGTCCAATTGAAAGCACCCTATATGTTAAGCATGCTAATGATGTGCTTCTGATCATTGTTGTGTATGTTGATGACATGTTGCTCACTGGTCATCATGAGAAGCATATTGCTGATTTCAAGGCTGATTTACATGCTTCATTTGAGATGTCTGATTTGGGGCATTTGCATCATTATTTGGGCATTCAATTTATGCAAGTTGATGGCGGAATAGCTTTGTGTCAAACGAAATATATTGGCATATTATTTCAGTGTTTTGACCTTGATTACTATAAACATATTGCCACTCTTATGGAGACAGGTTTATGATTGAGTCTTCATGATGGTGGAGATGCATTTGATGTTGTTCTCTATCAACAGAATGTATTATGATTGATTTACTTACACATTACTTGGCCAGATATTCAGTTCGCTGTCTCACAGATAGGCAGGTTCATGCATTGCCCAGGTTTCAAGCATTGATAGGCGGTTAAGCTTCTATTGCTACTTGAGTAATACCTGACTACTTGGGTTGTTTTATCCCAAGGGGGGAATCCTTAGTGCCAGATTTGCATGCTTTTTTTGACTCTTACTAGGCTGGTTGCTATGACACTCGTGTGTCCACTAGTGGTTTTTGCTTCATGCTTGGTAGCTCATGCATATCTTGGCTGACCAAGAAGCTGCCTAGTGTAACCGCTTCTAATTATGAGGCTGAGTATAGGGCAGCTTTCACAGCGCCTATTGAGTGTGTGTGGCTGAGACTCCTTATGGCTGATTTGGGTGTTGGTTAGTCTTCTACCACCACCATCTTCACTGACAATCAGAGTGCATTGGTAGTTGCGAGGAACCCTGTGTTCCATGCTCGCACTAAGCACATTGAGGTGCATTATCATTGTGTCAGGGAGAGGTTCTCTACTGGAGAGTTCAACTTGGCATATGTGCCCACGCAGGAGAACATTGCAGACCTTTTCACGAAGGCCCTGCCTAGGGAGACATTTGAAGCTTTCCGCAAAGCTTTGGGCTAACTTCCTTTTGTGGATTGATTCCACATAGCTTGGCACTTCCTTATACATGAGTGGCAACTCCTTGTTCACTGCATCACTCTCGGGGGGGATTTGTTGATATATTTAGGTAGTGATGTGTGTGAACACACTAGGACCACTGGGGCACTTTTTTCCCTCTTTAGAAGGTCCCCCCCCCTCCCCCCCATGTATATATGCCTATAGCCCTAATGGGTTGTTTATCTTTGTACATTCTAGTGGTAATACATTTAGTTATTGTGTGTTGTGCTGCAAGCTTCTTCTTCTTCTTGTGTTGTTCGCGTGCTTCCGTTAGACGTCTATCTCCTACAATGATCTCACCTTGAAATTTTAGAGATCGGTTGAGCATCCCAAAACCTCCCCAATCACTGTTTACTGCTAAAAAGAACCCTTTCTTTTCTTCATGGCCTCGAGTATCCTATTATTTTCCTCTAAAGCTCCATGTCAATCCTTCAGCACAAGCGTTACACCGATGTAGGAATTCCTCAATATTTTTTCCCTCTTTAGAGCTATACTTTTGAGGTACGGCTAAATGAATTATGGTAACCTAGTGTGTTCTAGTTCCACCTCTTTTTATCGTGTGTTGGGGAATGGAACGTATGGATGAGTGAGGAAAAAGGGAGGCCAAATTCGTTCTTTTGGTAAGAATATTACTAATTCCATGTAAGTGTCTTTCTTGGAATGCGTCCTTCACCTCTTTGTATCGTGTGCTAGGGAATGGGATGATTGAGGAAAGAGGGAAACCGAATCCGTCCTTTTGCTAAGAATATTATTGATTCCATGTAACAATTTTTTTTCCTTTTTCTTTTAGGAAGTCCGACCTTGCAATATACTCTTCTTGATAGCTTGAACTTACTGAATGTGGCATAGGGAGGCAATAGGGGAGCTAAAGATCAAATCCATAGGGGAAATACAAGGAGCAACGAATGTGACAAAAGAACGCAATGGGAAGAACTAAAGAGCATATCCTTGGAAATGGTCATGAAAACGCAAGGGGCATTCCGAGAATTGAACTCGGGACCTCTCGCACCCTAAGCGAGAATCATACCACTAGACCAAATGCCCCTGGCTGTTAAAATTCTATTTTCACATCTCTTGTATTTTATATATTTACACCACCACCTTCTACAAAGTTCAACGTAATTTCTTAAGGATTTAATGAACATCATGATTTTTTTATATCAAGGTACGCTCTGCGCATCTTTCAGTACCATGTTCATGTGCACGTAATTTTCTGTTCCTATCATCTGTACATAGAGTTTAAGTTTTTTGCACACTATATTTCCAACCGTTGAAAGATCTATGCTGGTTTCTAGTTTGCTATCATTTTCTCTCTCGACACAAGTTCAAGGGTTGGCTTCAAATAGAGGAGTTCCAGTCCCATTGATTTTTAGATACTTTGGATTGTGTTTTTTTGGTCCGCTGAGATGGAAAGTTCATAATGTGCATGTTCTGTCGTGTGTGAAAATGAATGCAACATGGTAAGAAGTAGTTCAATCTTTTTAGGACACTTGGAAAAATGTTAAGATGAAATGCACTATCCATTGGGGCCTCAAGGAGTCGACTGCAATTAGGCCCTACGACTCGATGGGTTCTAATCAGATAATTATCTTGTTTCCTTGCTATTTTCATTATTGTTATCTATTCATCTATCTATTTATTATTATTCTCATCATCTTTTTTTCAAATGGTGAAATGAATAAAAAAGAGTATTGAGGCAATAACTTTCACCACATGTGTCAAGTCTGAGCACACCATGTAAATCTGTCAATTTGAGAAATCTAGCACTTATGGGCTGCTCTTAGGATGTCCATTTCTAAGACAACTAAAAATAGCTCAAGACTAGAGTCGGAATCGTCTCTACTTGCAGCATGCACGTGTTATCATGCAAGCGAATCTACATGACTTCTTGCATAGAGACATTCCTCCTTTGCAATGGAACCCATCCATAATAAAAACAGTGAGGATGATGCTAACTCTATTACTAGTGCAAACAACAATGAATCTGACTGGATGAATGAGGATACACATCTCGGGCTATGTTGACATGCAACAAGAGAAGGAAGAAGAGCAAACAATAATGAACTTGGTCTTCTCAATAAGAACACATGAGAGTAGGATGACCTTGCCTGTGTTAGATGAGTGTTCAATGACAAGGAATTTGAGCCCCACTCGTGGACTCAAATATTGGCTACTATGGATGCATACATCTGAAAAAGTACATGAGCAATTTTGTGATGAATATGGGTATGCTCTTTTCATGATTGACATTTTCATGTTGAAAGACCTAGTCTTAGATGAAGTCCTCGATGAACTGGAATATCCATATGAGGATTATGAATCTATAGAGATGGATTGATGTTTAGAAAGAATCCGTGAATTAGAGCCTAACATAGTTGCGAATAACACAAGGGAGGAGACCACAAAGCCCTAGGGGAGGAAAAATATTTAAGTATGAAAAATATTTAAGTATGAGGTAAGAGCTACTCGATGATCAAGACACAAATATGGTTCCAAGGGAATGAGAGATTGCATATAAAGTAAACGTGGAAGGGGAGAAAAACGAATAAACTAGTCTCAAAGATGACGTGACGAGTATTAAACAAGGCAATCTTGTCTTTGAAGTACCTAAGAAATTCAAGAAGTATCACTACAACACATCAAGGGCATACTGACGATCGGCATACTGACGGTCACGGGCCGGCGTTGGTATGACCATCGAAACATTTTGGAAAACCGACTAAGCAATGGATGCGTTGGTACAGCTGTGTCCGTATGAGCGTCGATAATTTACTGGAAACTACCGACGTGCATATCGATGCACTGTTTTAACCGGGCCCGAGAGCAAAAATTCAACATTTCGGGTGTTTTGAAACTACATCTTCTACTATCGACTTTGCGTGTGCGAACAAGGGATCTCTGTTTGTCTCTCTCTCTCTCTCTCTCTCTCTCTCTCTTTCTCTCTCTCTCTCTCTCTCCCTCCCTCTCTCTCTCTCTCTCCCTCTCCCTCTCTCTCTCTTTCTCTAAGCACACCTCTATTTTTCTAGATCTGAAGTTTTGATAAGTATATCGCACATACTGTAGCACTCTTTTTTCTTTGTTTATGTTTTTCCTTTCCTAATATCTTCTCTCTTTAGTTTTGCAATAGATTTTGGGATCAAGTCTTTGGAAATTCGATGAAGGACAACTTCAAGTGGATTTTGACGACAATGATTCAAACAATTACATCGATGTAAGTGATTGATTTGTTTTCGATTGACATAGAGAGAGAGAGAGGAAGATATACATATACATACATACTCACATATGTATAAACACACTCACATATACATACACACTCACATATACACACACTGACATATGTACAAATGCATATGCATATATGCATATGCATACACACATGCATATGCATACACGCATGCATATGCATACACGCATGCATATGCATACACGCATGCATATGCATACACGCATGCATATGCATGTGTGTATGCATACACACATGCATATTCATACAAACATGCATATGCATACACACATGCATATGCATACAAACATGCATATGCATACACACATGCAATATATACATACACACATGCAATCGATGCATACACACATGCAATCGATGCATACACACATGCAATCGATGCATACACACATGCAATCGATGCATACACACATGCATATGCATACACACATGCATATGCATACACACATGCATATGCATACACACATGCATATGCATACAAACATGCATATGCATACACACATGCATATGCATACAAACATGCAATATATGCATACACACATGCATATGCATGTGTGTATGCATACACACATGCATATGCATACACACATGCAATATATGCATACACACATGCATACGCATACACACATGCATATGCATACACACATGCATATGCATGTGTGTATGCATACACACATGCATATGCATACAAACATGCATATGCATACACACATGCATATGCACACATGCATATGCATGTGTGTGTGCATACACACATGCATATGCATACACACATGCATATGCATACACAAATGCATATGCATACAAACATGCATATGCATACACACATGCATACAAACATGCATATGCATACACACATGCATATGCATACAAACATGCATATGCATGTGTGTATGCATATACACATGCATATGCATACACACATGCATATGCATACACACATGCATATGCATACACACATGCATATGCATACAAACATGAACATGCATACACACATGCATATGCATACACACATGCATATGCATACACACATGCAATATATGCATACACACATGCAATCGATGCATATACACATGCATATGCATACACACATGCATATGCATACACACATGCATATGCATACACACATGCAATATATGCATACACATGCATATGCATACACACATGCATATGCATACACACATGCATATGCATACACATACATATGCATACACATGCATATGCATACACATGCATATGCATACACATGCATATGCACACACATGCATATGCATACACATGCATATGCACACACATGCATATGCACACACATGCATATGCACACACATGCATATGCATACACATGCATATGCATACACATGCATATGCATACACATGCATATGCATACACATGCATATGCATACACATGCATATGCATACACATGCATATGCATACACATGCATATGCATACACATGCATATGCATTTTAACATCTCCACATTGGATCAGATGGGATCTCCACGTACACCTTGGGGAGCGCATGACCATGACGACTCCAAAATATATCACATATGTAATGGAGCTCCAGTCATGGATGCAGCTGGAAAGTCCATGCGTTAGCGCATTCAACAACTTTGCTCCATAGAGTTTGGAAATGCAGCGAACAAGATAGGGATTCCAAAAATTATATCACACAAGCGATATATGAAGAGTACCGGCCAGCACCTGGACATCCTATTGTGAGTTTGGATTGGATTCAGCATACGGCACACGAGGTGATGTCTCATGGAGGATCCGAAGCTCGCGATGCTTTCAGAGTAGGCTTACCGAAGCCTGTGTGGTTAGATGTTGAAGAGTGGGAATCGATTCAAGATGAGTAGCAACATACTCCTGATTGATATTGTCAACAATGAGATGCGACGGCCACACGTTTAGATACGGTTGGAATGTCGCATTTAGGTAGCGACGGATACGACAGTATGCACTACCAATTCGTAAGTATCATTTTAATTATTGAATTTGTTTGTGTTAAGCGCATCATTTATGTTCATCTAACATTTTGCATATTTATTAAAGGAGTTGGCAGTGGGTCTTCCTCTGACGTGAACGGAAGAAGCTTATGGATATCGTCATGGATTGGCTGCACTGTTGCAGGACTTAGAGGGACGCGGTGCAATCATTTCATGGGAGAATCTATGATTAGGTAAACTTATAGCTTGGTTTCGTATTTTTAGTTGTTGTTTATAAATGTCATGTCAATTTGTCTCATTTTACACATATGGTTTATTGCAGGATTGTAGGTGTAAATGTTTTGATCCCTTTGCTTATATGTATGGTAGTGCTTTGCCACAATCTTGTATTACACTCCTATGTGGCAATGATGTACCATAATTTTGTATTCGATTCCTATATCGAAGTGCTTTGTCATATTGCCACAATTTTGTATTACACTCCTATGTGGCAATGATGTACCATAATTTTGTATTCAATTCCTATATGGAAGTGCTTTGTCACATTTTGTGTTTGTTTCCTATGTGGAAGTGCTTTGTAACACTCTTGTACATCCTTCATTTATGAAATATACAACTTTTTGTACATGATTCATGGTTTATTTTTGCTCATATAAAATCATGTTTTGGTTGTCATTAGAGTACATAACACATGTACTCGGTTTAGAGTTGGGCAGAGTGTATTGTCTTTTGCTAAACAGCATCATGCTGTAGCAAAAGACAACACACTCTGCCCAAAAAAATTTGTGCAGATATGGTCGTCGGTACACCCAGTATGGGCATCGATATACACGTCGGTACACCCAGTGGGCATCAATAAGGACATCGGTATAAACGCCGGTATTACCGATGCTTATATCGACAATTATATCGACGATTATACCGACGCCTATACCGACGACGATACCGACGACTATATCGGCGTTATGTTTCCGACGCGTATACAGATTGTGACACCAACATCGCGGGAAAATTATGCCCGTTCATTTTCCTCGGTAACAGCCTCGGTATATGCTCCATATGTTGTAGTGTGTGAAGTGGAGCATGGGAAGATAGTCGTCCAAAAACCTAAGTGAGAACCAACCTCAGATGTAGCCTATGACAATAAAGTAGCCTATGACAATAAAGAACTAACTAAGCCAGTAGTCGTGGTAGTAGAAGAGGTGAAGAAATCAATAGCTACCTAGGAAATGATGTCTCTATTGAAGAAGAGAGAGACTTGGTTAGTCTATTACACAAATACCAAGATATCTTTGCATGGAGGTATAAAGATGTGAAGGGTGTAGAACCTGAAATATGCACACATAGGATCCACCGAACAAGAGATGCAAAGCCAACAAATCAAAGACCCTACACGTATGATGATTATACTCTACCAAAATCAAAGAGGAGATTGATAAAATTTTGATAACCAGATTCATCTATGATATAGAACATATGAAGTGGATATCTCTTATGGTAGTTTTCCCAAATAAGAATTGGAAGTTATGAGTGTACATAAACCTAAAGAAGGTCAATGTAGCTATGATCAGTGATAACTAACCCTTACCTATTAGTGGTCATCTACTTGAAAGGGTGGAAATTCATGAAGTTTATAGCTTATTGAGTGGCTTCTAAGCCTATAATTAGGTAGCAATTGATCTTGAGGACCAACATAAGACTAACGTCTCTAGCAAATGGGGCATTTTTGCATTTTGTGCCATGTGTTTTGGCTTCATCAATGTTGTAGCCACCTTCTAGTGCTTGACATTTCACATGTTAAAGGAGTTTATTTAGAAGTGTTTAGAAGTATACGTGGATGACATATCCATCTAACCAAAGCAACACATTATGCACATTCCTAACTTGCACCAATTTTTTGCAAAATGTAGGTTGTACCATGTGTGTCTCAATCCTGAGAAGTGTGTCTTCATGGTGAACAAAGCAAAATTTTGGGACACATTGTAGAAAATGGCATCTTAATATATGAAGACAAACTCAATGTCATAACATATCTAACTAGACCTAAGAATGTTAAGGAGGTCCAAGACTTTATGGGCCATTGTGGTTACTATAGGTGATTCATTCATATTTATGCAATCATTGCTAAACGTTTGTTTGGGTTGTTGAAAGAATTTGAATGGACATAAGATTGCGAGAAAGTGTTCCAAGAGCTAAAAAGTTGTTTGTGTTCAAAACCAAACTTGAAAGTTCCAAATTGGTCTAAACCATTCCATCTGCATGTAGATGCATATAGTCTTGCCATTAACCATGTTCTAGGTCAATTGATGGACAATGGAAACATGGACATTCCAACTGCAGGCTAGTAGGTGATTGGACAATGTTGAACCTAACAATATGACAACTAATCATGAAGGACTTGGAATGTTGTACACAATAAAGATGTTTTGCCATTATCTCTTGGGAAACAAGTTCAATTTCTTTATTGATCACCAATCTTTGTTATATTTGGTCATCAAGGCTTCTACCATGAGTCAAATTATGCATTGGATTTTACTCCTCATGGAATTTGACTTTGAGATACTAGTAAAAAAAGGTAAGATGCACCTCATATGTGACCACTTATCACAATCAACCACCAAAGAACCACTGTGGGGGTGCTAGATGGCCTACTTGACTCGCACTTGTTTAATTTGGGAGTAGTTCCAAAGTGAGAATCACCAATTGTTCTAACCCTTACACATGGAAATGAACATGAGTATCTACCTAAGGATCATACGGGGCTTTTGGCTTCACCATGATTTCACATTCTGTCAACAAGCATGTACTATCGACACCCATGGATGTTTTTTTGTGTTGTGTGGATCAACCTGAGTGAACAAAGCTCATAGCCCAAGCACATGAAGGTGCCATGAGGTAGCATTTCCCCAAAACTAGGACCTTAAAAAATTTATAATGGTGTGGACCATGTTGGCCTATGATGAAAAAGGATGTACATGCTTAAGTTTCATAATGTGCCAAATGCAAAATCTTGCCTCCAATGGATCATGGTACTTTGTACCAAGTTACAGAAGTACCCACCTAGGGTAAGACCCTACTCAAGTATTTATGTGGTCGTAAGTTTCTCAAAGGAGCTGATAGAGTCAAATGAAAGACCTTATGAGAAACTTTTAGAGATTATGCACCAATTGGTGATCAACTCTACAAAATAGGTCTAAACAATTCCTTAAGGTTTAGTGTACATGAAGAGGAATATTTGTGAATTCTAGAGTTGGCACATTCAACTGCAGCTAGAGGCCATTTGTCCTTTGAAAGATGTGAAATAATGATCCTCATTATAGGTCTTTGGTGGTGCACCTTGCATCATGATACCAAGGAATTTGTCAAGAGATGTGACACCTGATAGAGAGGAAAATACTCAATACAAGGAGATGTTATGCCCTTACAAACCATGATTAGTGGTAGAGCCTTTGGTAGGTGGAGGAGAGATTTTTTAAGTCCAATTAGCCCACTTGCTTATAGTTCTAACATAGAATATATAATCATAGCTATTGAATACCTCACAAAAAGGGTCAAGGCTAAGGCAATAAACAAAAATTATGCATAGACTTTGAGTAAATTCTTGTTCAAAAATACTTTCACTTTGTTTGGACTACCAATTGAAATGGTTAGTGATTGTGTGAATTATTTTATTAATGAAGTCAGTGAGTGCATGTTAATAGAATATTTAGTTGCCCACAAGAAGTCAGCACCATACCACCCCCAAGAGAACAGACAACTAGAGAGCTCCAACAAAGTCTTATGCATATTGCTTACCAAGATTGTTAATAGAAAAAAATATAAAGGTATGCAATGTTATCCTATCTGGGCACATGCCAAACTAATCTCTCAGTAGAGAACCTCTTCCTGACATAATGATAGTGCACCTCAATGTGCTTTGAGTGAGTATGGAACACAGGGTTTCTTGCAACTGCCAATGCACTTTGGCTATCGGTGAAGATGGTGGCCATGGAGATTGATGAACACCCAAATTAGCCAAAAGGGGTCTGAGAAACACACATTGAATAGCCACTCTAAAATTTGCCCTGTACTCAGCCTCACAACTAGAAGTGGCCACAATAAGTTGCTTCTTATTCAACCAAGATATGCATGCACTACCAAGTAGAAAGCAAAAACTAGTGATGGACACACAAATCTCACAAGCAAACACTAGTGTTGGAGACACAAAAAAAAATCAGAGTCAAGAGAAGCATGTAAATCTAGCGGTAATGATCCCCCCTTAGGATAAAACAATCCAAGTAGTTGGGTGTCATTGAAATAGAAAAAGATGCACTTAACCATTTGCCAATGGTTGTCTAGCATACACATTAGTGCCTGAACAACAACATAGGAAAGCGGATGATAACGCGGCGAAATGTATTTTTGTTGGGTATAGTGGTGAAAATCAAATGCTATCATCTTTATCATCCATAGACTAAACACATTTGGGTTAGCCATGATGTTGTTTTTGTGGAAGATGCAATTCAACCATTATTTTCATGTACTAAGGAGACTCCAATTAGCTCTATAGATGTGCATGAGACTTTCATGCCTCTTTTTACTAGTAGGCAATCGAGTGCTGGTCCAAATGAGGCAATCTTTCAAGATTTACAAGTTCCATATGATGATGTAGATCATTCCGTTTCTGATGCAAATTTACATGATGCACTTGTTGATGAGAGGACTGATATAGAAGAGGCAAAAAATATGCCTAAATGGCTAGTGCAAAATTTTAGAGATAGCAAATTAGATGCATCTATGTCATATCGTACTTGCTCAGGCTCTCATAGCACTTCCTTTGTATCAAGTTGCTATGCGATGGCTTCCTCTAGTCTTTGTGATGAGAATGAACCTATTTCTTTTGATAAAGTGCAAAAAATAATAAAATTGGATGGTTTTTATGAAATCAAAATATGATGCTATTATGAAGAATGGTAGTTGGTAAAGTGAAGCTTTAGACTAAGAAAGTATGCTTCATTATCTCTCCCATAAGATTACAAAATTTGGATATCAACAAGTACATGAAACAACTTATGCAAAGTAGAGTATCTAAGACACACGTGAACAAACTTGACACATAGATAGAAAATCACCTATATCTCATGATTCAAATAGCTAATGAAAATAAAACTTTATCTACATAGACAATTATTGATTAAGTGTTCAAGAAGCATAAAATTTAAAAAGTTGGATGTCAAAGAGTACATGAAACTGTTGGAAGAGATGGATGGATACCACAAGGAAGTGAGGTGGTACTACTAAAACTTGCTTTGTATCTACCCTAAATCACTTCAAAGTTTGATAGTAGGCTCTTTTAGCTTGCAAATGACACCATAAAAGTACCTAAGTAATTTGGAGTTGATCCTTCAAACAATTGAATCAAAACAGATTACTTCACGAGTTGCAAGTGCCACAAAACTTGCTATTTTGGTCTAGATACCTACTGGTTATTTTGGTCAGTGCTCACAGTACAATAACAATTGATAAAAAATTCCTTTTTAGGGAATCCAATTAGCTTAGATAGCTAATTATTACAATTGGAATCATAAAAAAAGATAAACTATGCTATGAGAAATGATGTTAGCAATCCAAGGCTTACCCCCGACTTTTTAGGGACCAAATAGTAGATGACTAGTGAGAAATTCGATGGTGATTTCTCCCAAATGGATGAAGAAAATACCTTGAATTTTTGATAGCATAAACTAGACTTCAAGATGGTTCCAAGAAGCTATACATTACGGAAAATGGTTGAGAACTCACTGAGATATGAACAAACAAAGTTCACTATTGTGAGTAGTCATAGTAGAGAAGTAGACAAAGATGATCAATGGAGTATATGTATTATAACACATGATAATACAAGATCATTGGCATTGTAATGATGTCCAATGATTGTGTTCTAAGTGATTTATGATGTAACTCACTTAGATTCTACAAAAGATCAACAATAGGCTCAGAAAAGAAGGCAGAATGGCTGCGAGTTCTACATAGTTTTTATAATGAGTTCTTCATCCAAGTTTGAATTTGAAATTCAAACTTGGATCCATCTAAAAGTGTTTCCTATGATTGAGGAGTTATTTCTTCATTGAAACTCATAACTTATCCTTCTCCTAGCTCCATGAGATATATGGGTTTACAAGATTCTCTCAATTTCCTCCAACCTCTTCATCTTGGCCTTTCCATTTGATTTCCATGCTTTTAAATCTTCCAAGTTGATGGTGTCCTCATCATCTGATTTGATATCTTCAATTGTGCTTGGCTCCTCCTTGGTGAGGATTGGAAATTCTTCTTCCAAGTCATATGGCAATTTGCCTTTCTTGCAGTCACTTTCAAACCAACATCTCTACTGACCATAAAACCTTTGTTGGATGGATTATAAAACCTATATCCTTTCTGATTTAATCATACCCTATGAAGATGCATTTCTTTGCCTTAGGTTCTAGCTTACCTCTTATTTGAGATGGAACATGCATGTAAGCAACACTACCAAATATTTTGCAATGATCAAGTGATGGTCTCGTACCATGCCATGCTTCATATGGGGTCATCCCATCAAGTGACTTAGAGGGTAACCTATTAATAAGGTAAGTGGCAGTAGACACACTCTCTGCCCACAAGTAATTTGGCAGTTTTTTTTCATTAAGTATTGATCTAGTTGCTTCCACAATCAAGCTATTTCTCCTCTCTACTACTCCATTTTGCTCAGGAGTATATCTGGTAGTAATATCCCTTTTGATACCTCTGTCATGCAAATATACATCAAAATCCTTTGAGAAGTACTCACCTCCTCCATCTAACCTTATCCTCTTTAGGCTTTTCCCTGTATGATTTTCCACAAGAGCAAGATACTTTTTGAAGAAACTGAACACTTCATCTTTATGTTTCATGAAATACAAGATATTCCACCTACTCAAATCATCAATGAATGATACATAGTACCTTGAGCCTGAAATTGAAGGGTCCTTGCTTGGTCCCCACACATCTGTGTGGACAAGTTTCAAATAATCCTCATGCATATAGCCTTTCTTTGTAAAGGTTAACCTGTGTGATTTAGCAAACTAACATGCACCACATTTATAGATCATGTGTTGTTTAGATACATTAGGTATCCCAAGTACACATTGATCTCTACATATATGCTTCAAGGTTCTCTCACCAGTGTGCCCTAAGCTTTTGTGTCAAATCTCCAACTCAGACAAAGTTTGATCCTTATAATTGTGAAGTGGAATGTTTATAATGTCCTCAAGCTCAAATGTAGATAGTCTACCTATTTTTTCTCCCTTGGAAATTCTCTTGAATCCATGTTGGGGGTCCTCCACAAAAGCTCCATATTTTTTGAACCTAACCTGCAAACTCTTTTCCACTATTTGTCCAACACTCATTAAATTCTTTGTGATAGTAGGTACATAAAGAACCCTGCTCAACACATTTCTATTCCTATCATAAGTTTTGACATTTCCTACCTTGACAAATACATGCTTGGTGTCATCACCTGTCTGTACTTGGTGCTTTCCCTTGGGCTCCTCAAGATCAGAAAGGAGAGCTACATTGCCTGCTACATGCTTTGAACAACCTGAGTCAATAAAGAAGAGCTGCTCATCATTCATACCTTGTTTTGAAGTCATGTTCATAATGAGAAGAGAATCTTCTTGATCCTCTATATAATTATTGAAGTTTTTTCTTGATTTGTATCCTCCTTGATAATTGTTGTTGTCGCCATGGTTGTAGCTTTGATTATGGTTGAATCTTCCTCTTGATTATGAGTAGCCGCCTCTTTGAAATCCTCTTCCTCTCTGGTTCTTGAAGTTCTTATAGCACTCATCTATTGTGTGATTAGATAGTCCACATATATTGCATGGGGAAGAGTGAAAGGTCTCCCCCTACCTTGCTTACTTCCTCTGCCCCTTCCTCTTGAGTTCCTACCTCTCCTTGCATAGTTAGCTTGAGAAGTAGTACCTTCATCTTCATCCTTTTTGCTCGTTCCTTTATCTTTAGACTTTCCTTTATCTGTATATAGGGTAGAAGAATTGTTACCTCATGATGGTTCTCCATTTTTGTTGAGCTTGGCTTCATGGGTAAAGAGTTGTCCCATGAGAGTGGTAAGATCTTGAATTTGCATGTCCATGTAAAGGTCCATAGCAGTTGTGAAAGCTTCCCACTTATCATCTGCCTTGATGCCATTGATTATTTCTCTCAATATTTGCTCTTCTTCAAACTCCTCTCCTATGCTTGCCAATTGATCAGCCACATCCTTTACTTTAGTCACATACTCTGAAACATTTTGCTTGGGTTGCTTCCTTTGAGTGGTAAATTCAATCCACAATTGATTTTTTCTAGCTCTTGTATTGGAAGAAAAGTATGAAGCTAATGTATCCCAAGTCTCTTGCAAAGTTTTACAATTCCTAATGTGAGGAAGAAGGAAGTTAGAAATAGAGTTAAGTAGATATGACATTGCTAAAGCATCTTTGGCACACCATGAGTTGAGTCTTTCTAGCTCCTCTCTTATAGGTTGACCTTTGCTCCTGAATATGGGCAGCTCCTCATCTCGTGATATGTATCCATAGAGACTCCTTCATTGTAGGTAGGTCTTCATCCTCAAGGACCATGATGGATAAATATTCCTGTCCAATTTATCAATCAAAGAAGGGAAACCATCTCCCATTTTACCTTAACTTGCTCTGATACCATTGTTAGAAGAGAAGGATGGATACCACAAGGAACTGAGGTGGTACTGCTAAAACCTGCTTTGTACGCCCTAAATCACTTTAGAGTTTGATAGTAGGCCCTTTTAGCTTGCAAATGACACCATAAAAGTACCTATGTACTTTGGAGTTGATCCTTCAAAGAATTGAATCAAAATAGATTACTTCATGAGTTGCAAGTTCCACAAAACTTGCTATTTTGGTCTAGATACTTGCTGATTATTTTGATCAATGCTCACAGTATAGTGACAATTGATCAAATTCCTTTTGAGGGAATCGAATTAGCTTAGATAGCTAATTCTTACAAGTGTTATCATAAAAAAAGATAAACTATGATCTGAGAAATGATTTTAGCAATCCAAGGCTTACCCCTGACTTTTTAAGGACTGAAGAGTAGATGGCCATTGAGTAGTTCGATGGCAATTTCTACCAAATGACAGAAGAAAATACCTTGAAACTTTTAACACCATAACATAGACTTCAAGATGGTTCCAACAAGTTATAGATCACTGAAAATGATTGAGAACTCACTGAGATATGATCAAACAAAGTTCACTGTTTTGAGTAGACATAGCAAAGAAGTAGACAGAGATTATCAATGGAGTATATGTATTATAAGACATGAGTATACACGATCATTGGCCTTGTAATGATGCCCAATGATGGTGGTCTAAGTGAGTTATGATGTAAGTCACTTAGCTTCTACAAAAGATCAACAATAGGCGCAGAAAAGAAGGCACAATGGCCGCGAGTTCTATATAGTTTTTATAATGAGTTGTTCATCCAAGTTTGAATTTGAAATTCAAACTTGTCTCCATCTAAAAGTGTTCCCTATGATTGAGGAGTTATTCCTTCATTGAAAATCGTAACTTATCCTTCTCCTAGATCCATCAGATATATGGATTTACAAGATTCTCTCAATGATTTATCTTTTACAAATGGTAAATGATCAAATGATTACAAGCAATGGTTCACATGCCTTCCATGCCTAGCCAAATGTGAAGATTTGGACATTTGCACCAACAAAAACAACTGAAACAAAACAAACTATCTATTAGAGAACCTAATCTAGAGAGATTATGGAGAAGATATGGAACCTTCGATGTAATTTTGGAATCCATATGCCTATTCTATAGCATGGAGATGCTCTCCATTTTCCTCCGCTACTATGGTATGAGTATATTGGTCTTTATATGCTGATTTACCCATGGATACACCTCAATTGATTCTTCACCTTTGAAGGTGAATCTTCATGTTCCTTTTTGCTTGGCCTTCCACCTACCCTAGCTTTTGCTACCTCAATTTCCCAATTTTGATAAGGTACCAAATTTGTGACTCTTGGTAACTTTCGTAAAACTTTGGACCCTCAAGTTAATGCTTGAGCTTTCCTTATGGTTGTGCATGAACCTCAAATCCTCAACATCACACACTTTGGAGATGTCAAGGGAATCAGATTGCAAAGTTTTTGAAGGATGTAATCCATTTTTCTAACATCACCAAGATTCTATGTCTCTAGATGAAATAAATTCAAAGTCAAATCAAACGGATTCTCTACGGAGAACCCCAACGATCATTATAAGCTGGTAGCATGATGAAAGAAGGAGAAAAGATTGTTTACTTTAGGTAAAGCCTAACCCTAATCACAATGTTTATTTCACATATGGAAAAAATAAGATTGTAGAACTTGGCATATGGCACAATAGAATGTGACATATCAATGTCCACAGGATGAAAGAGATGGAAAAGAAGAATCTTGTCGAGGGTCTTCCAAACTACAATGCTCAACAATTGATTAACTTATGTGACGCATTCCAATTAGGAAAATAGGAAAGGTTGCCCTTCAAAAGGAATAGATTTGTCATTCATCACTTATTTGATTTGGTCCATATAGATGTTTGGGGACCAACAAAGGAGTATTCATTGGGAGGTAATAGATACTATGTTACCTTCATTACTCGTTGCACTAAGATGGTTTGGTTGTACTACACAAATCATGTCTAATATGTTCTATTATTCAAGAAGTCCAAGGCTATGGTAAAAAAGAGACCAGAAGCTATATCAAGTGCTTAAGGTGAAATGGATGGGGAGTATACTTCTCCCATAAATTTTCTGAGTCCCTAAGTAATAATGGGATAAAGAGATAGTTTATGTGCAACCACACCGCCAACAAAGTGGGGTAGAAGACAACAAGAATAGATAAATAATAGAGTGTGTAAGTGCAATCCTCAAGGAAATGCATATGAAAAATTTCTTTTGTTGATATGTCAGAGTTGTTGAGAGTTCCATGCTCCACCCTTTTGTCCAAAGCTAGTTTCATTCTCATGCAAGGTCACTTATCCCACATGCAAGGGAATTCTCCCAAACTCCATATAAGCAAGGTCTCCCTTCACTCCTCACAAGCCATTTCACTCTAGCTCATTGCCAAGAGTGTGCTTCCACTCCTCATGGAGTCCCCATGCTCATAGAGCATCTCATGTAAGTCATTTCCATTTCTATTTTAATTCATTCATCATGTTTTGTTATCTTTTGTTCCTTCCTCCTTAGCTTGTTAGATGTGTGCATGTGAGTAGAGTAGGAGTAGTCCTTTTTCATTTCAACATGGGTATCAGAGCATAGGTTAAGTGTAGGTTAACTATTTTTTTCTTTGAGCTTATGTCTTCACTTTGCTTTGTCATCTCTAGCATATATGTCATTTCTAATCCCTCCCTCCCTCCCATATTTTCTTCAATAAGAGTGCTTCTAAGCACTATTTTCAGTTTTCAAGATGCATGACTATAGTCTTTCATTTTTGTACTTTATTTATCTTAATAATCAGTGCTAATGAGCACTATAATCAATTAAGAATCACCATTTTGTTGTGTCACTATCTTTGTTGCACGTGAATGGGTATGATAACCAAGAAAAACTATGTCGATGTGGTTATCGTGTGTCCGAGCATAGCTTTGATCTCTGTCAGAGACTCATCGTAGCCAGGAGATGGTAAATCTATCGATAAAAGAGAAAGCAATATGGACAGCTGCTACCACGCTCGCCTCTGCAGAAACGCCAGCCCAGTGCTTAAATTTGATGCCCGGCCCTGGGCATCACCAAAATTTGAGGGATGCCCTGGTGATAAAAGTGGGCATCCTTAAAGATCATACAAAACATGTTTCTATTTACACAAGAAAGTTGACTAACTATCAAGGCCTAATATTGGCAGGCAAAAATTTCTTATGATAGGAATTTTTCTTGACTCTCTTTCATATGATAATTTTTCTTACATTTAGAATCGTCAAATGACAGACAATTTTAGAAAATGACAGGAAGCTCAAAATGAGTTCAAATTCATATCTACTATAGGTTTTATTTTTTTCCTCTTCTATTCGCATCTTCAACCAAGAACTGGAAAAGATCTTGGAATATCTCCCCAAGAAAATTAACTGTAGAAAAAATAACTGTACGATGTGAAAGAGGCATGTCAAGCTTGTGTCATACGAGTTATTAACACAGTCTTAATACTTTACAAAATATAAACCTTCAACAATGCTTCTCTACTCCAAAACCTGTAAAAGAACTGTAATTCTGTAGCAATGTTCTTGTTATGCACATTGTAAATAACTTGAACTGTGCATTCCATGAAGAATAAATTATAATGCACAATGTACATATTTTTCCACTAACATTATGTCAAATATTTATTGAAGATTGAACTTTTTGAAAATCAAAATCAATAAACAAATAACAACAACCTATGGTCATTTTCAGGCACAAAAAATGCATTAAAACTTAAATTATGATGAATGAAAGTTCTAACCTTATTACAATGGGCTCCGTTGTTGAATTAATATTCTATCTGCATCGTGGACATGTCAAATAATCAGTGTCATATGTTCACTGTGCATATTGTTCACTGCACAATCACTGCTCAATATTCACTTCTGCCATATTTTTTTGTTCCAGTGACTGCACATCGAGTGTAAGTTGCAAGTCGTTGTTTACTGCCTTCAGTGAAAATGTATCAAACTTGCACTCATACATAGACGGAGAACTTACCATAGATGAAAACATCAAATTTGGATTTTAGAACCACGAGCATCAATGTACTTTCGCACATGTCCAACACGTATTTTATCAATATTGTCCATAGTCCTATGCATTACACTTTAAGAATTACTACGAGTTATAGTTTTTCACTCATGATTATATACAAGTTTTAGTGCTGTAGTTTTGCCAGTTACAATGAAACATAATTTTTGACTGACAAATAAAGTTTTGGCGCAATATTTCTATAATAGGTATTACTTCAATGTTCAGTGCTTACCTGCATAATGCATTTTGGAGAGAGAATTTTGTGTAGTCCAGCAAATGTGGTCGAAGTCCAACAAAGCACTGAACAAAACTTTAACAAGCTGCAATGCGGCTGAAAATGGCTACAAAGTGGAAAGTTGAACCATTATAGAGTCTTGCAATGGCACTGGAACCAAGCAATGGGAACTCGAACCATTATAGAATCTTGCGATGGCATTGAAACCATTATAGAATCTTGCGATGGCACTGGATCCCGACCACAAAGAGAGTTGTAGTGCGTCTGGAAATGGATACAAAATGGAAAGATGGAACGTTAAAGAATCTGGCGATGGCACTCGAACAAGACCACTTACAAGTTGCTCGCACCAATGAGGATAGAATGAGAAAGAGGCGGCAACATTTCTTATTCAAAAAAAACCTAGTTTTTAGATTGCGCGCTAGTTTCTCTAGTCGAAGAGCTGTCACTACTCCTCAAGGCTTAATCTTTCTTTGAAATTGCACGATGGCTAGTAGCTACACCTACTCGCAACTTTGACATACATACACACACAAACACACACACACCCAGAGTTGTTATCGTGCAGTCTAAATGAAGTCACAGGGATATAAGCTCATGGGCATTAGCTATCCACTTTGATTCTTTGAGTGTTAAGAAAACGTATTAATTGTTTAACATGTGAATCTGAGACAGAAGCCTGAGCTACATGTACACTCATCTGGTAGATGTGATCGCAGAAGCATATTCCTCGTATGAGTTGAAAACTACCAGTTCAAACACATATCGTTTCGTTAAAATGTCTCTAGAATACTCTCACTTCATGTATATCTAGAAATAGGTGCCTTTATTAATCTTTCCGATATACTATCAATGTTCATGTCTTGACACTCAATTAATGGTTCATTGTAAAGGATTAGACACTGCCACATTCATAAGTGGTAAGACCTTCCTTTGTGCCCCTGTTATATTAGCACTAAGTCTTTCTCTCCATTTCAGGTGCACATCGAAGGCAGCCAAATACTTTATTAAGCAAGCTTCTCCATTCAAACCCCTACCTCATTTTTGACTATGGAGGAAAAGAACGAGTCCACCTTCAATGGCCAACATTTTCACACTTGGCAAGTCAAAATGCAATACAAGCTCATGAAGAAAGGCCTATGGAGCATTGCTAGTGGCAAGGTGAAGAAACCCGCTACGAGAGAAGGTGAAGCTTCTTGGCAAATCAAGGACGAGAAAGCACTATCTACCATTGCCCTAGGATTAAGTGATCATTATGTGCATCACATTGATGAGAAGGGCACCGCTTATGATGCTTGGGCAAAACTTGATCATCTTTTTGGATCTAAAGCCAAATCTTCCAAAATCACCCTCCTTATGAACTTATTTGATCTCAAAATGGAGCCCGACTCCACTCTGGCCTCCCATCTCAATATCTTCAAGAGTATGTGTACTCAACTTGTTGATATTGACAAAAATCTTGATGAAGATGTACTCATTGCCTTGCTACTACGAAGTCTTCCCTAGGATTCATATGGCCACATCATCACCACACTTAGGCTTCTTCCACAACCAAACCTTAGCGATGTTGAAGCTGCCCTCCTTGATGAAGAAAAGAATCTTCAACACCATAGCTTCTCTCAAGAGAAAGCTTTGTTTAGCAAGAAGAAACCACCTCATCAAAAGTACAAACCTTGTCGCTTCTGCAAAAGAACAAATCATCTTGAAGAGAAATGCTACTACAAACCCAAGAAATATGCCAACATTAGTGAAGAAAGAAGTGATGGAGAATCTGATGGGTCACCCAAGGCAACCATTTGTAAAGAATATCTCTTCTAAAGCATCTCATTTACACCACCTATCCCATGATGTAAACCCTTTATATGTCTAGGGATCCCATATGTCCCTAGATCCCATTAAAAACCACTTGGATCCCATATGTCCAAGTTATGTCCTTGGATCCCATATGTCCTTGGATCCTAAAAACCCATGGACTAAGTGATCCCATATGCCACTAGTCCCCCATATTAAAAACAAAAGGGTCATCACATGGAGGGGGGGTGTTGAGAGTTCCATGCTCCACCCTTTTGTCCAAAGCTAGTTTCATTCTCATGCAAGGTCACTTATCCCACATGCAAGGGAATTCTCCCAAACTCCATATAAGCAAGGTCTCCCTTCACTCCTCACAAGCCATTCCACTCTAGCTCATTGCCAAGAGTGTGCTTCCACTCCTCACGGAGTCCCCATGCTCATAGAGCATCTCATGTAAGTCATTTCCATTTCTATTTTAATTCATTCATCATGTTTTGTTATCTTTTGTTCCTTCCTCCTTAGCTTGTTAGATGTGTGCATCTGAGTCGAGTAGGAGTAGTCCTTTTTCATTTCAACAAGAGTCATAACAACTTACATCATAAACAAGGCGCCAACATTAGGAATATGTACCACTACATATTATGAGGTTTGGTATGGCAAGAAACTATATTTATCTCATACCACATTGTTTGGATGCATATGTTCTGTCTATGTGCCTAGTGATAAGGGCACAAAATTGAAGAAAAATTAGAGAATTGTATCTTTATAGGGTTATATAGGTGCACAGAGGGGTTATGGGAGTTATAAACCCAATAAAAAAGAGCTAATGGTCTCAAGAGATGTAAGGTTCAACTTTTATTGCGGCATGCTATAAATGAGGATATGTAGAAGGAATACGACATTGAAGTTAGGAATGATCAAGAGGAAAAGTCACAAACGAGCATGGAGCTTAGTGGTCCATCAAGTTCAAGTTTGAAGTCAAATGAAAAGAGATACTTGTTATAAAGTAAGAGAATGCCATTGGCATCCGACTGATTAGATATATCTCAAATTAGATATCATTTGGTCATTCTTGTGAAGGTTCAAATGTCTCAAGTTTAGACTTAAGTATATTTTCATGTGCTATCTAAAACAAATAATACACTTAGCCTAGTGGTGATGGGAAGGAGGTCTTAGGTTTGATCCCCATTCAAAACATGAGGAGAGAGTTTTTCCCAAACAACCACTGTTGGATTCTAGTGGAAGATCTAAAAGCAGTGGTGGAGATTACACATGCATATGTGACTCTAGTTAATTGTGAGGCATAGGAAGATCAAGGACATCTTGTGGAGCAAGACACTACTTCAAAGGCCATGATCACATTTCCACAATAAATAAGGTTTATTCCACCTAAGAGGGAGGAAAGGAAGTCTAATAGATCAAGGTATCCATTGAGAGATAACTTATCAAATTACACATGCATATGTGACTGAAGATGAAGACATAGAGTCCAAGCCCGCATAGCCTAGTGGTTGATGCTTTGAATCTCAAAGAGGAAGTATTGAGTTGAAATCCTGGTTGGACATATCCATGAGTTCCCAAAGATGGGTGTCCATGAAGTTTAGGTTTATTCCACCTAAGAGGAAGGAAAGGAACTCTAATAGATCAAAGTGTTCTATTGAGATAATAACTTATTGTTGATTTATTTATTGAAATCATGCATATGTGAACAAGATGGTAGAAATTAAAGAATCACTTCATTTGAAGAGGAAAATAGAATTAAAGAGTGAAGAGAAACAATGGAAGATAAATTCAAGCCATTGAATGACAATAAGACATGGAGTCTCTGTTGCGCCTCTTAGTCCAAGGGAAAGTGCGTATACTTAACGATATTTTGCCCAGACTTTCTAATGCTAGGTCAGCTTTTGGTCTCCCTAAGTCCACTTTTTCATGCCAATGTCACCTTGGAGAAGAGGGAAAAATACGTGCACAACTAAGTGTCCAACCCCAATGACCCCTCCGAACAAACTCTCTCTCCCTTACCCCTGCATATACATATGCTCTCATGCACTCACACACACACTCTCTCTTTCTCTTTCTACCTTTTCTCTGCCACTCTTTTGCACACTTACTCCCAAACTTGCACACTCTTGCACGCATTCACCTATAGATACTCACACGCATACCCTAACACATGCACTCTCGAACCCCTGTCAACCACTTACTCTCTCTCTTTCACACACACACACACTATTGTTTTCCCTCTCTTCCACTCATTATCACCCACATATGTCCTCATACGCCTTTGGCCTCCCTTACTCACTCTCTATCATCCCCTTTACATCCACCCAGGCACCCTCACAACTGTGCATGCACATTTTTTACTGTCAATATATCAATTGTATTAAACTCCACACAGCAATTCAAAGTCCTGAGATCACAACATCCCTATGCATAGTTATGTACGGAACCTGTAGTATCCATTAAAAAAAATCCTAACAGAGATTTGTGTCACGAAGGAGAGCATGGGCATGCATAAGTTATATAAGAACGGCAAACAATTCAGTTAGCATTCCCTTCTCTGTCGTACAATCTGGGAGTGGTTTTGTAAAATGCATTCCCATCTATTTGAAATCGTGCTTGCCCTACCGAGTCATATATCTG
Source organism: Ceratopteris richardii (assembly GCA_020310875.1). Taxonomy (NCBI): domain Eukaryota; kingdom Viridiplantae; phylum Streptophyta; class Polypodiopsida; order Polypodiales; family Pteridaceae; genus Ceratopteris; species Ceratopteris richardii. The sequence goes on from CM035422.1 coordinate 158,771,157, forward strand.
CACTTTAAAAAAAATGGCTTCTCCTTTACCATGAAACCAACTCCAATAGTGCTTTGTCCTAAATAGTGAACTTATTAACTACCCATCATTCCCTTAGAGATGTCTTCCCTAATGTCGCTGCAGGACTATTACTTCCGAGGACGTTGATATTTCGGCATCTTTGCAAAGTTGAGTGCTATCACCCGCTTCTGCTCATTACTTTAGAGGAATTACATAGATCACCTGCAATGGCCATTCTCTTGCTTTGTTCCCAATCAACTGGTCAATACTGTTGTTGTTCATACCACATATATGGGAAATGTCATGCAAAGTGGGAAGTAGTATAGACACATAACCATATAGCATCACAGTAGCTTCATTGCATTCTTGGTAAACAAATCTGATGCAAGCGCATTTCAGATGGTCTAACATGAGAATGTGCTTCCCCCAGAAACTATCTATGGTTCCGAAGCCATGATGATTGTTGTTGTGCTATAGTAAGCTCTGTGAGGAAATGCACTAAATATCCCGTAACCCCTTAGGTCTTATGACAGACTCGTCATCTCACGTATCACAAGTGCGTCGTCACACTGAACAAGACTCTGTGTGATGGTGTTAGGGAATGCTTACCCGAGAGTATGAAATCACCTTTCTTCAGAGTGAGGACCACATGTGCCATGGAGGGGGGGTGATTGAGCCGTCGCTACTGAAGTAAAACACTGCATCTTCTCCGTGTTCTTTGACAGAGGTGGAAACGAGGGAACGGAAGATGTGAAGGCCTGCATCCAAAAGCTGATGAAGGTAGACCACGGGTGCCCTTTTTCTCGTCTCCCGATAGGCAATCTCCCAAAACTCTTCCTAATTGCCCCTCCGATAGAGGAGAATTTCCCCTCCCCGAATCTTCTCGACCCCCGAGCTTAGTGTACTGCTCATATCTCCACCGATCATTTTTCACTTCAGTGCATCCGTCTTTCCCATAACTCACTGAGGATCCCGATCGTTCTCTGAATCAAGATGAAGATCAGTTGCTGGCGCTGAACATCCACTCCCTGCCAAGTACCGAGCTCTTCTCGGGCTCTCCCCTCTTTCTCTCCCACTCCAGTCGACCACAACCTTCTCCCTGAACTCAAGCAAAAAATCCCCCTTCCCTCCACCTCGTGTTCTCTTCTGCGCCCCTGATTCTCAAAGAAAAACAGCGAGAAAATGCCCACGAGCCCCCGACTCCTCCCCCCAGTCGCTTGTATGGTCTGTTTTTTTTCTTTTTAGATCCTTCTCCCCCTGAAGAATTCGTAGAGCTGCCAGAACTGCGAATCCCTACGGGGCTCAAGAAAATCCCTCCGTACCTGCATACAACGTTCCACATGTGTGGAGTTAGGGCCCTCCTCCCCTCTGACCAATCCATAAGTGGTGACCACCACCCTGGCTTCCAAGCCTTTTTAATTGGCTGACCTTTCCAATCTTCTAACGTCAGATCGTCAAGAAATTGCTCTTGCAAAGCTTCCAAGCTCAACCGTTTTGATTCCACACATCTGGTTACCTGACATCAATGCCCTGCATATTTAAATGACGAGGAGCCCAATGCTGATCGTGAGGGGGCATCGGTGCAGGAAGAGCAAATTGTCGTTTGGCGACAACTCTGTAGTTTCCCATGAGGGCCCCAAATGAAACAACGGTGCTCAACTTCCATAGCCAATATATCGATCAACATAAACTATATTCAACCACCCGCATTCATAGCTACTTGCCATCAATTCTCCTTGCCAAACACCTACATTTAAACAAAACTCCGAAATGGAACATGTTAGTGCATCTTTATTAACGAATTTTCCAGCTAACATACTCCCCTCTCTTGCTCTCGAAGTCGTCCCCGACGAGCCAATATGTGCCTGTACTCAAGCCAATGATTAGTTCTCTTCAAAAAACATATGACCAGTTTATAATCAATGATATGCTTTCACATTCATATGCCATGCTCCTTATCCACACATGCGCTTGATCACATAAATCATGCTCACTTCCCTTCTCCTATTTCTCACGCACCTCGACTATGCACGCCCATGTCCACGTACCTACCATTATGCACACACATACCCACATCATGAATGCACATTTTCACACACCCTTACTCATGCTCACTCATCTCTTCCTGTATTAAAAAACACATGACAACCACATTCAGTTCCATGTCGTCATGCAATCCTCTTTTACTTCTCTATCTCACCTCTCCCTCACATCTTGCCACATGCAAGGCCATGCAAACACAGATATGCACCATGCTTCATACCATGTTCATGACCATATCTATATACTTACACTCCCTTCACCAACCTATTTTCAAACACTGAATCTCAAAAACCATGCTTACATCCTTGTCACCACTTTGTTGAATCGATCACTTCATACCTTACTTACTGTCCATGCATTCTTTCCTTTGGCCCTTCACCTGTGTTCCTGCATCATCCATCAAAACAAAATCCAACCATCACAAAAAAGGCTTACCATATATAGACGTACCAGACGGAATCCTTCTTTTCCATTGCACCTGTAACCTCGCACAACTCAACAAAAAGGTAAGTACCAAAAAGATATATCAAAACCAAAATCATCATGTATAATTCGCATGCATATAGGCATCTTCCCTAACTGATCATATGCAAACGAGACGAAGTCGAACACAAAACCGAACTCACGCAATCAAAGAGAGACCAACTCCAAAAATAGAACATGGCCAAAGTAAAAGAATCAGAGTGGTATACCTCATTGCCATCTTCAAAAAGGACCTGTTGACAAGAAATAGAAAAGCCAAAGCAGGTAGCAAGCAAGTCAAATACACATGTGACTACCGGTCCTCGTTGGCATCGACGCTAGGCAGATCGATCTATCAACAATCACAAAAAGATCACAAAAACATATACATGCATGGCACACCCAGTCGGACGGTTGTCGTCCTCCTCCTTTCTGTCTCTACCCCTCAGGGACGGGAACACAAAATCTTTTCTTTTCTTTTGCTTATTTATATTTATTTTACACACGAGTTGGCCTATGCGGCAACCGGATGCGACTTGTGGCCCTAACCGCCCGGCTAGGTTTGTTCCACCCATCTACCGGTGCAGCATAGCGCGCAACGACATAGATACACAATGTAATAACACACACAGAAGGGCTTGCCCATAGCGAAGCCGAGTGCGGCTTGGTCTCGTCCACCCGGTCGAGATGGCTCCACTCACCTGTCGACCCACTATGGCGTGCAGCACCAAGACACACACAAACTCCAGCACCTATGGCGAAACTAGGGTCGGTTTGCAGTCCTGACCGCCCGGCCAGGTGAACTCTGCTTGCCTACTAGCCCAGCATAGCGTGCTGGCACACATATAGACACGATGTTTCTGCTTTTTCTTTTTGTTTTGTATTTTTCTCATCATTTTTTTTTCTTCTTTTCTTTGCTTTTCCTTTTCTGTTCCCCCCAAAAGAATGCCGAGAGTTAGGGAGAGGCAGAAAGGAGCGCTCCCCCACCTTTCCCACACGGCAAGCATACAAAAATCACAAACAAAATAGACTCCTGATAGATCGATCTCCTGTTGTCTTCGCTTCCTCAGATGCGACACTCATGGTATACCCGACTGCCTACAACATAACTAACTGACACTTAGCTGTTCATCCCCTCTCGAGGCCTCTCTTCCAATGACTATGCTGTAAGACCGACTCGAGACTCTCTTACGTAGCCACCTCCACCTCCGGAAATCAGTACTCTCTAAGAAAGCGAATCCGGCTCCGCCTCAGGAGCCTCGTCATCGCTGCCTATGACCAATTGGTCTGCCCAAGCCCAACATAAACCCTCTTTGTCTACCGGCATATCTCTAGTGGAATCATAATAAAAATATATATCCTCGACGATTCCTGTCCAATACATCAAATACTGTTCAAACTGTACAAATGGAAATTCGACACCCAAACCTTGATTGAGGAACTTGACCAACCAATGCGCCTCCCCGACGTCGTATTCAGTGAAAGTTCTCTGCATATATCTCCATACTCAAAAAGGCTTGATCTGCAAAATAAAGTACTAGCTCGAACTGTGCTTGTTGTTGTGCCTGGTCAGCCATCGTGTGCTTATTTGCTACCTATCTACAAAATGACACTCAACGTTAGCTCCTCGCAATCCTATCCTCGGTAGATGCTCGACAAAAAGGATCATATGTATATATAGGCTCTTGCGCTCTCGATTATCCGCTTGATCTTGTACACTGGTCTTTGCCAAAAAGGGACTCCGTATCTTCAACGTCCATTCCTATGTCCTGTTCTTGGAACTCTTCAACCTAGCTCGCTCGCTTCTCTTTTGTTGACATCTCTTTTGAAGCAACCTCAAAACAAAAACCACCGTCTCTTGGGACCTTGTGCAATATCTGGCAACGTCCTTGGTACGAGCTTCATCCTTCACCATATTGTCACTAGTCCTTGCATGTCCTTTATCCAATTGACTCCTCGAAGTTTTCTCTTCATGCATACTCTGAATGCTCTTGTCCGTCATATTTTTGCCATCATTATCACCTTGCCCTCGCTCGTGCTTCTCTCTTCCATTCGTACTACTCCTTCTTCTAGGCTCGTTCTTCCCTAACTCCTTGCCTCGGCTTTTCTCGTGAATTTCTTCACCAACTCGAACTTGTGTTTCCCCCGCAACTACCACTAGAGATTCATCGCAACTCCTAACTGATTGTTCCTCTTCACACCACTTTTCTTCCTTTGCACCTGACAGAATTAGCTTCTCTTTTTCCAACTCCACTTTCTCCTCATAATCCATTGCCGAAGTCTTTTGATCCATGCACTCGCTTTCCAGTGTGCATACGTCCCGAACTAATAGTTCACTTATTCCCCTTCTGTCCTTCAATCTTGCATTCTTTGATCTCATCTCTTCGACCACCTCTGACGCATATGTCTCACTGCCTCTAGCTTCCACTGATTCTTGGTGTTTCCTCGAAACTTTAGTTCGAAAAGTAACCACCTCTGTTCCATGTTCCTTCGCCTTTCGTTGCATGTCCAATTGACTCTTCTCCTCTTCAGACGAGCCTTGTGCTCCCTTCGTCTTCTTTCCTTCCGAGTCCATGCTTGTCGTGTAACACTCAAACTCATCAAATCCTCCCAAGAACCCTAATAGCTCCCTATCTGAGTCATCATTGTACAAGGTCGGAAGCACATATTCACCCATCTTGGTTTGACGTTGCTCTGTTGCTTGTAAGTTAAATCCATCTTGCAACAAGCTTTTGCAAGTTTTTCCTTTCCGAGAGAACTTTTCACGTACTTTTTCACGCACATCCTTTCCAACCATTTTCTTTTCTGGCTCTTTGACCGAGACCGTTTTCTTGGCATCTTCCCTAGGAGTCACTTGGATTTGTATTCGATCAGTCTTGGGCCCAATAGTGATCAACCCCGTTCTCCAGTCATGTACACAATCAGCCTGCATCAGCCATAGTCACCCCAATAGTATAGAAAATGTAGTTTCGATGGATCTCGATCTCATAACCAAGTAGTCAACAGAGAATTCAATCCCAGCAACGATAGGTTGCACATTTTGTGTTAGTCCTGCAGGCTTTACCTGCGTCTGGTCAGCCATTCGGAGAGACATTGGGGTATCTTCCAATCGTGTCAATCCCAACGCTTTAATCATGCATTCTGTCATTAGGTTCACTACGGCTCCGCTATCCAATTGTGCGCTTGGGACCGCATATCCATTGATCTCCACTGTGACTGCAGGGGCATTTGAGTCCACTTGAGTTGTAATACTTTGGATCGTCCCTAAGACCACCTCATCCACTTTTTCTTTTCTCTTCACTTTCCTTGGTTTCTTGATAAACTCATTGTAGAATTTCTTTCTGCAGGTTGGCAAACACCTTAGTAATGTGGCCAAATCCAAAGTGACTTCGGTCTCGGCAAGCCTTTGTACGATGTCCATTCCCGCTTCTGCTTGCTCCTTTTTTGGCAACTTCTCTTGGACTTTAAGCCTTTCTGGAAATGGTGGAACACCTGGTACAAATTTTCGTGTAATTGGTGGAAGGACCTCCACCTCGTCTTCTTCATCCAAATCCCTTTGCCTATGAATCTCGTCCTCGTCATTCACTTGAACTGAGTTCCCTCGAGTGTACTCTTGTGTGCGAGTGACCACAGCCACCATCGGTTCTTTACCTTTTCCTTTTCCTTGATCTGCCTCCACATGGTGGGTAGAGGTGCTAGCTCTCGGATCCAATTCCCTAATTACTACTCCAGTGTTGGGCACTCTACCTTGAGGTTGCATCATCGGTTGTGGTTGCGGCTGTGCGTAGGTGGATGTATCAACCCCTCTTTGTCCTTGGCCATAATCGTTTCTTCGTTGTGGGCAATCAACATCATAGTGGCCCTCCCTACTACAATATCGGCACATAGGTGTAAAGTCTTCTTGCTTCCTCGCATTCGGACAATGTGCTTGCATATGCCCAAGGCCCCCACATCGCCAACACTCTGGTGGTCCCGTTCTCCTTTGAGTTTGTGGTTCAGGCCTTTGATATCCGCCTACTTGGCCTTGGCCTCCATAAGCAAGCGTGGGTCTAGGCCCCCATCTAGGCGCAGGAGGTTCACTTTGGCCCGGTAATCCTTGGTAAGCATAGTTCCTATTGTTTAGCCACCTTCCCTTTTCACGGCACTCATCTTCAGTATGATTGTTCCTCTTGCAAAAGTTTGCAAAAGAATCTCGGTTCTACATACAATCTCGAAACTGTAGGACATTCTGTGGCCATGTGCCCATATCCTCGGCGATTCGCACAAAAGATGTTTGATCTAAACACTCCTTGACTTGGCTCGGGTGCCACTTCTTGCCTTACCGCATATGCTTCATGAGTTAGAGTGGCAGCTTTTATTGCCTGAGCCACAATTTCAATAATCCTTTCTTCGATCAACACTGGCTTTACCTCTTGGGGCGTGTTTGTAGCGGCCATAAATGCCGTTGGAGTTGTAGCAGGATTTGTTTGAGTAGTGCCACTTGTAGGCCCAACGTTTGTACCTAGCATCGGTTCAAACAAAAGTTCTTGCCTTCGTTGTTGGCCAAGTTGAACCTCTTCCCACACGCGAGCAACATCTTTGGCAGCCACCAACGTCGCCGGTCGACTCAAACTGATATGCTGTTGAGCGCTTGGATCTCTAAGTCCCGCAATAAATCTTCGTTTCAAGGTATCTTCATTTGGGGCATTCGTGCCCATCTTTCTTACCAACGTTTCCATCCTCTGGATATAGTTGTCGATGCTCTCGTTGACACCTTGTCGGAGGTAATCCATTTGTTGAGCTAGACGATCTTGGAAACCTTGCCTACGAAACTTAGCCAAAAAAGCATCCTTTAGCATTTGGTAAGTTCGCCTTCGTGGCTCTTCCAAATTCTTGTACCAATTGGAAGCCTCATCTCTAAATATGGCTGGCAAGATTCGAAGTCTTTGCGCTTGGTCAACCACTTCATTTGCTTCACATGTCACCTCGAACAATTGGATAAAGCTATCCGGATCCTCATCCCACAATCTTGAGAATTTAGGAAAGTCTCCTAAATGCACTTGGACTCGTTGAGCCATTTCAAATAGTGGCGTAATGTCAATATCCTCACGGTCCCAGAAGTTTAGTGCACGGGGCCTCAAGATCCCTCCTTCAAACTTTTTCACTTGATTCGCGACTCTCCTCCGGGAGTACACTTTTTTGGTAGGTTTCTTCCTGCTAGTCGAGGTCGACTCACCTTGCGACTCCCACCTTTGCCTCTCTCTTTCAAGGGCTCTTCTTTGAGCGCACTCGTCTCTTTCCGTTCGCGTTTCTCGTAAGGATGAGCTCCCCTCGCTCATATACTAGATCCGGGGTCTGCAAGCTCGGCCAACATGTGGCGCTAGGCGAACCTATGGCACTCTCTTATAGAGACGTACCAAGCTTTTCCCAGCAAACGCACCAAAATGTTGGCACTCTTAGTCCAAGGGAAAGTGCGTATACTTAACGATATTTTGCCCATACTTTCTAATGCTAGGTCAGCTTTTGGTCTCCCTAAGTCCACTTTTTCATGCCAATGTCACCTTGGAGAAGAGGGAAAAATACGTGCACAACTAAGTGTCGAACCCCAATGACCCCTCCTAACAACCTCTCTCTCCCTTACCCATGCATATACATATGCTCTCATGCACTCACACACACACACACACACTCTCTTTCTCTTTCTACCTACTCTCTGCCACTCTTTTGCACACCTACTCCCAAACCTGCACACGCTCGCACGCATTCACCTATAGATACTCACACGCATACCCTAACACATGCACTCTCGAACCCATGTCAACCACTTACTCTCTCTCTTTCACCCACACACACACTATTGTTTTCCCTCTCTTCCACTCATTATCACCCACATATGTCCTCATACGCCTTTGGCCTCCCTTACTCACTCTCTATCATCCGCTTTACATCCACCCAGGCACCCTCACAACTGTGCATGCACATTTTTTACTGTCAATATATCAATTGTATTAAACTCCACACAGCAATTCAAAGTCCTGAGATCACAACATCCCTATGCATAGTTATGTACGGAACCTGTAGTATCCATAAAAAAAAATCCTAACAGAGATTTGTGTCACGAAGGAGAGCATGGACATGCATAGGTTATATAAGAACGACAAACAATTCAGTCAGCATTCCCTTCTTTGTCGTACAATCTGGGAGTGGTTTTGTAAAATGCATTCCCATCTATTTGAAATCGTGCTTGCCCTACCCAGTCATATATCTACACTTTAAAAAAGATGGCTTCTCCTTTACCAGGAAACCAACTCCAATAGTGCTTTGTCCTAAATAGTGAACTTATTAACTACCCATCATTCCCTCAGAGATGTCTTCCCTAATGCCGCTACAGGACTATTACTTCCGAGGACGTTGATATTTTGGCATCTTTGCAAAGTTGAGTGCTATCACCCGCTTCTGCTCATTACTTTAGAGGAACTACATAGATCACCTGCAATGGCCATTCTCTTGCTTTGTTCCCAATCAACTGGCCAATATTGTTGTTGTTCATACCACATATATGGGAAATGTCATGCAAAGTGGGAAGTAGTACAGACACATAACCATATAGCATCACAGTAGCTTCATTGCATTCTTGGTAAACAAATCTGATGCAAGTGCATTTCAGATGGTCTAACATGAGAATGTGCTTCCCCCAAAAACTATCTGTGGTTCCGAAGCCATGATGATTGTTGTTGTGCTATAGTAAGCTCTGTGAGGAAATGCACTAAATATCCCGTAACCCCTTAGGTCTTATGACAGACTCGTCATCTCACGTATCACAAGTGCGTCGTCACACTGAACAAGACTCTCTGTGATGGTGTTAGGGAATGCTTACCCGAGAGTATGAAATCACCTTTCTTTAGAGCCAAGACCACATCTTCCATGGAGGGGGGGTGATTGAGCCGTCGCTACTAAAGTAAAACACTGCATCTTCTCCGTGTTCTTTGACAGAGGTGGAAACGAGGGAACGGAAGATGTGAAGGCCTGCATCCAAAAGCTGATGAAGGTGGACCACGAGTGCCCTTTTTCTCGTCTCCCGATAGGGAATCTCCCAAAACTCTTCCTAACTGCCCCTCCGATAGAGGAGAATTTCCCCTCCCCGAATCTTCTTGACCCCCGAGCTTAGTGTACTGCTCATATCTCCACCGATCATTTTTCACTTCAGTGCATCCGTCTTTCCCATAACTCACTGAGGATCGCGATCGTTCTCTGAATCAAGATGAAGATCAGTTGCTGGCGCTGACCATCCACTCCCTGCCAAGTACCGAGCTCTTCTCGGGCTCTCCCCTCTTTCTCTCCCACTCCAGTCAACCACAACCTTCTCCCTGAACTCAAGTAAAAAATCCCCCTTCCCTCCACCTCGTGTTCTCTTCTGCGCCCCGGATTCTCAAAGAAAAACAACCAGAAAATGCCCACGAGCCCCCGACTCCTCCCCCCAGCCGCTTGTATGGTCTGTTTTTTTCTTTTTAGATCCTTCTCCCCCTGAAGAATTCGTAGAGCTACCAGAGCTGTGAATCCTTGCGGGGCTCAAGAAAATCCCTCCGTACCTGCATACAGCGTTCCACATGTGTGGAGTTAGGGCCCTCCTCCCCTCTGACCAATCCATAAGTGGTGACCACCGCCCTGGCTTCCAAGCCTTTTTAATTGGCTGACCTTTCCAATCTTCTAACGTCAGATCGTCAAGAAATTGCTCTTGCAAAGCTTCCAAGCTCAACCGTTTTGATTCCACACATCTGGTTACCTGACATCAATGCCCTCCATATTTAAATGACGAGGAGCCCAATGCGGATTGTGAGGGGGCATAGGTGCACAAAGAGCAAATCATCGTTGGGCGACAACTCTGTAGTTTCCCATGAGGGCCCCAAATGAAACACCGGTGCTCAACTTCCACAACCATGTACGATCAACATAAACTATATTCAACCACCCGCATTCATAGCTACCTGCCATCAATTCTCCTTGCCAAACACCTACATTCAAACAAAACTCCGAAATGGAACATGTTAGTGCATCTTTATTAACGAATTTTCCAGCTAACAGTATCTTTCCAAAGAAGGAGGAGATAAAGATTATAAGTGATAAATGGGTATATAAAGTCGAGAGAACTTGTGATGTTAGTATGAATAGATACAAGGCTAGGGTTGTGGCTAAATGAAATGTTCAAAGCTATGGAATTGACTATAAAAAAACATTTAGTCATGTAGACAAGATAAAAAGAATTGGGACTCTGATATCAAATGCAACCAACAAGCAATGGGACATACACCAATGGATGTGAAGAATGCTTTCCTCGATAGAGAGCTAGAGGAGATATTCTGCATGGGTCAACCAAAAGGGTTTGAGGGATGCATGTTTCCAAAACATGATTGTAGACTCAATGAGGCCTTTTATGCCCTAAAGCAAGCTCCTTGATCCTAGAACATGATATTATTAGAGTACTTGAAGAGATGTGGCTTCAAACAAAGCACATTAGATACATATCTATTCACAAGAAAGAAAGGTAATT
>CM035422.1:158787188-158829688 GCA_020310875.1 Ceratopteris richardii
TACTGACTCTGATGCTTGGAAACACATAGATAGTAAGTGGCCAGAGTTTGCTAGTGAGCCTCGAAACATACATCTAGGCCTAGCTATGGATGGAGTAAATCCATTTGGTTTACACAACTCTTCATGGACCACATGGCCTCTATGTTTGGTCAATTATAACATCCCACCATGGCTGGCCACAAAGAAAGGTCATTTATTATTAGCTCTTATTATGCCAGGTAAGTATAAGGTAAAAAACATGGATGTGTACGTTGCACCACTTGTGGAAGAGCTGCGTATTTTATGGGATGGGATTACTGTGTGTGACATGTCTCAACCTATAAGAAGACGAGACGTGCGAGTGCAAGGCATACTTATGTGCATGATGCATGATTGGCCTGGTTATGGTGAATGTTCAAGTTTATTGATTTCGGGTTACCATGCTTGTCCCTTGTGTGGACCACAACTCGAAGCACGCTATTCCAAAGCACTACGTAAAACTGTCTATGAAGGACATCATAGATATTTGCCTGATGGACATGTTTTACATGAAGGACAAATTGGTTGACAAGCGCAACACCAAATGAAAGCTATTGATTGGAAATAACTGTGGAATTCAGAAACACCAATCGCTAGCATGAAATGGTTGTCGATCTTTCATGAACTCCTTTATTGGAGCGAGTTATTGATCAATCATTTGGTAGACCCGATGCATATTTTTAAGAATGTGGGAGAGATTCTTTGGAAGACTTTGATCGGAAAGAAAGAAAGCAAAGCACAAAGGGAGGACTTAGAAGAGCGAGGTCGTATGGAAGAGTTGTGGGAAATTACTAAGACCAATGGAACAGTATCATTACCAAGAGCTCCATGGGTGCTTCACAGGATGGAAGAGCAACAAGTGAAGAAGATAATTTCAGAGTTTCGGACACCTACTGGATGCATGAGGTGTTTAAAGAGTGCTTTCACACCACACGACAATCTTGGAGGGCTCAAGTCTCATGATTGGCACAAGTTTTTATAGTTTGATCTCCCTGTAGCTTTAAAAGATTATCTTTCAGAGGATGTGCGAACAATCATTTATAAAATTAGTTTCTTGGTACGATGGATGCCTTCTAAAGAGATAAATAGAGATAGCATAGAGAGTGCAAAACTCAATGCTATTGAGGTTGTTTGTATGGTAGAGAAATAATTTCCCACAAGTATTCTCACTATTCAACTTCATTTACTGGTTCATGTGGTAGATGAAGTTGCAATAGTAGGAACTGTCCATAGTCAATGGATGTTCTTCTTAGAGCACCTTATGAAGACATTAAAAGGGTTTGTTTGATAGAGAACACGTCTAGAGGGTAGCATGGCAGAGGGATGGCTCTTAGAAGAGTCTCTTGGATTCATAACTGAGTTTCTACGTATGTCGGATTCAAAAATGCCTCGCTTATGGAGTGATGATGAAGATGTTCATCTCGTAGGTGATGAAGCGCAAGGTAAAGGGATGCAAAGAAAAATGGATGCATCTTTCAAAGAGAAGGCAATGAAGTTTTGCATTGTTAACTCTGAGCCTATGCAAAAGTGGTTAGAAAAGTATGAGCTTGCCAAGGGGACAAACGCAAAGGGAAGAGCTCAGTTTCAAAGGAATTGTTTTAGTCAATTTTTGCCCCTTCTAGAAAGTCTTCGACCTCTTCCACCCTTCCCAACAAGCAGATGGCTAGATACAGCGGTTTCACAAACAAAGGCAGCGGATGAAGATATCTCTAAAGAAGAAGAAGAACTTGCAAAGGGATGTGATTGGGAGTATTCTAAATACGGTGCAGTATGCTCTCATGGATGACACTTTCGGATCACATGAATCGATAAAAATAGGTCTACTTTTGATAGTGGGGTGATGGTGAACTTATTGAAAAAAAGTAGAGCGAGTGCAAGAGACGATAATGTTCAAGAAGGCCAGCTAGATTATTGTGGAGTGATTCAAGATACCTTGAAGCTATCCTTTAGGAAGTTTGATAACTTTGTTTTTGATGTGAAATGGTTCAAAGTTGTCACCTCTGGAAGAAACACAATAGTGAGGCGAGATAAAAGTGGTCTGCTTCACGTCGACTCCACAAAATTATGGATGGTTGAAAGAGATACATTTGTACTTCTCAAACACTGTGAGCAAGATGTTTTTATACCAGATTCGAAAGAACCAGAGTGGCTATTTGTTTTACAAGTCTCCCCACATAGTAGAAAAATTTGTGAGAACATAGATGTGGAAGAAAGTCCATCTATAGTGGACCCTAAAATTCATTCGATAGTCGAGGAGGAAGGGATCATTGTCCGAGAAGAAGAGGTCCTAGAAGAAGAGGAGATACACGATGAAGCAATAATGATGATCAAGAAGAAGCAAGCATGTCAAAAGATTTAGAAGTTGCCAATATAGAGATAGATATTCTCTGTGCATCAGATCTCCAAGAGGATGCTAGAATAGAGGAGTTCTGAATCAAACACTTGTACGTACTAATTTTTGTTTATTTTTTTTGCTATGTTCTTTTGTACACTACCATTTCTCTATATTATCTTTATTATCATATGCTAATACTCTGAGTTCTTTTGTTATAGAGCATGATTGGAGACAGTTCTCTAGTCACTCCACATTCCATGACAGAGGAGCAATTCTTAGAGTTCATATCTCAGGTACCTCCCATGTATATGGCCGTTGCGTCACAATATTGGATCGCTCGTCGTAGCAGTCCCCTCGGACTCACTCCTACCAGCTTCACTCCTGCCAGCCTCACTCCCGCCAGTGTCACTCCTGTCGGTGTCACTCCTACCGGCATCACTCCTACGAGCGGTGCTACTCCCGCCGAAGATATCTCTCCTAGCTTTATGACTCCACCATGACCATCTTTTCAAAACCATCCCCTAGTGGGTCTAGTAGTAGACGTGTGTGTTCGACACCTTAGCATGATACAGGTGCTGGCCAATCTCATAGATTGAGGTCACACTCTGGAGCCGGAGGTTCTAGGAGTGGATCTACAGGTATCTCTAGAGGAGGCGGCTATTATGGAGGTAGTCTGATGGACGTTGTGTCACCCACTTCTACTCCTAGAGGGGCTACCTAAGATGTAGGTATGCCACATGGTACACCATGTGGAACACCACGTACACCTTGGGGTGCTCATGACCATGATGATTCCAAGGTGTATAGTATCCGTGATGGAGCTCCGGTGATGGATGTGGCCAAAAATGCCATGCGTCATCATATACGACAACTTTGCTCCATACAATTTGGACACTCTATCATGTTGAAATGGATTGAACAAGATAAAGATCGAAAAAATTATATCACAAAAACTATCTATTAGGAGTTCCGACTAGCACATAGACATCCTCTTGTTAGTTCAGAGTGGATTCTGCACATTGCACAAAAAGTTATGTCCCATCGACGATCCGAGGCTGGTGATGCTTTCAGAGTAGGCTTCCCAAAGCCTGTATGGTTAGATGCTAAGGAGTGGGATATGATTCGCAGCGAGCAGTAGTACACTTCTGATTTATATCATCAGCAGCGAGATGTTGCAGCCACATGTTTAGATACGATTGGACTTTCACATTTGGGAAGCCACGGATATGACACCATGTGTCACGAGTTTGTAAGTACCATTTGGTTTATTGAATTTGTTTGTGTTAAGAATGTTATGTATGTTCATCTAATGTTTTCTATATTTGTTACAGGAGCTGGCAATGGATCATCCTCCAACATGAACAGAGGAGGCTTATGGATATTGTCATGGATTGATTGCACTATTGGAGGACTTGGAGGGACGCAGTGTGGTCATTTCATGGGAGAATTTGCGATGAGGTGATGAATTTAGAAACTTGGTTGTGCATTTATCTCATGTCATGAATGTTCTTTGTTGCAGGACTGTTGATATGGATGTTTCGATCCTTCTGTGCATGTGTATGATAGTGGTGCCACAATTTTGTATTTGGCTCATATATGGCAGTGGTGCACCATAATTTTGCATTTGATTTTTATATGGCTATGTTTTGCCACATTTTGTATTTGCCTCATGATATATGATAGTGGTTTTCCACACTCTTGAACATGCTTCATTTATTAAATATATAACTTTTTTTATACATGGTTCATGGCTCATGGTTCAATATGATCATCTCTTTTGTGTCCGATAGTATTTTGCTTTATGAAATCATATTTCGGCTGCCATTAAAGTACACACCACATGTACTCGGTTTTTTTTGGGCAGAGTATATTGTCTTTTGTTAAACAACATCATGGTAATGTTGCTTTAGCAAAAGACAACACACTCTACCCAAAAAACTTTTGCAGATATGGTCATCGATATGAGCGACGATACTCCCAAGATGGTCACGGGTACGCGTGATGATACATCCAACAAACACCGGTATAGGCATCGGTATGAGTGTCAAAAATATTGATGCTCATACCGATGCCTATGTTGACACCTATACCATCGTTTTTGTTCCGACACATATATGGGCACGTACACCGGCGTCGTAGTGAAAAGGCACCCATTCAATTTCCTCGGTAAAAGCCTCAGTATACAGCCGATATGTTGTAGTGATTATACCACCATTTCAATAAAAATTTGTAGCTCAATGCATACTCAATAGGATCAAAGGAGGATAGAAGAAGTAAACGTGGGAAATTCTTAGGCATTCTCAATTGGAATTTCTCAATCATTTCCTCTTTTCTTTTCTCTTCTTTCTTTTCTTTTTTTTTGAGAATATTAAAGATAGGTTTAATCTTTTCCTTGTGTGTAACCTCAAATTTTGTTGCTCATGCTTTTCTTGAAAATCATGCTCTACAATGAATTGAAAATCCATGACCAAAATATATCGTCTATTTCTTTGTAGATACATGGATCTGCATTGGTTTCTTCTTGCAAGTGCATCATAAAGAGATTGTTTCCTTTCTTTTTGAAAACATTTACTGAAGACCTATTCATTCATAGGGACATCTGAATTAACCTATATTGGCATCCAATAGTATGGATCAAATTCCTTGGTTTGTTATTCTTTAACCTTCATTATTTCTATTTCACTTTATTTCCTCCTTTATTCCTCTTTTTTAGTGGCCTTACATTTCCATAAGTGCCTTACATCACTAGAATCTAAACTAAACAATAACATCTTATCTATTACTCTATGGATGATATTTTATGGTAGTGGGGTACATCTGTAAAGGTGTAGTTCCTCATGTCAATATTTGTAGTTGTACCCTAATGCTTAAGGTAGATGGCATTTGTACCATATTCCTTCACTACGTTTAATTGATACACGTAAGGCCTTGCTACAATATTCTCATAATAATTTACCTTCTAAAATTGAAAAATAGCTAGTATAAATTCAAAAATCAAAATGAAAACTGTTGGGCATGACATCTTCTAGTTGTCCTAATGACCTTTCAACATGTTTCTCTACTAGCTATTACTTCATTACTGTAGGTATGAGTGCAACTTTACCAAATTTTCCGAGAGGAGTCTAGTTGTAATTTTTACAATTCCACCTAAATCAAGTATGTATCTACTCATATACCCATTGAATTCTATAGGGAATCAGATGTTTTACACATCTCCATTATTTTAGTCTCCTACCTTGTCTAGAGGAATTTGCTAGATACTCATTTTGAGCCTTTGTTTTGGATTCACTTCCTCTTCTTAGAAAGTTTGAAGAGTGTCTTAAATTCTCTCCAATGATTGGAATTCGACCTTGAAATTCTAGTGTCCAGAATAGGGTAGGGATTTTTTCTAGCAAGTTCTTGGAAACTTTGATCATTTATGCACACATCTCTAATCATTCTCTCTTTAACTCATCTCAAGAATAACACTTCTCAAGTTTCTTTACTATTGATATAGTAGCAATTCTTGATTTGTATACTCTAAGAGAAATTCCTTACTATTTAGAAATAGGCTTTCTAATTAGATTTTCCTATTGTTTTGTGATGGGCTTTGGCTACCAAAGATCCATCTTTTCTCATGGAACTATTTCTATCAAACTCTTTTGTGCTTGTATATTGAAAGGATACATACTTGATTTAGGTGAAGCTGTAAAAATTGCAACCATATCCATCTAGGAAATTTGGGGTAAACTTCCACTCATACCTACAATACTGAAGTAATAACTAATAGACAACACGTTGAAAGTCCATTGGGACAAGTAGACGATGTCATACCCAACAATTATCATTTTGATTTTTGAATCTAGCCTAGTTATTTTTCCCATTTTGAAAGGTAATTTCTTATGAAATTATTTTAGGAAAACCTTACGTGAAGGAATAGGTTAGAAATCCCATCTACCTTAAGCATTAGTATACAACTAAAAATATTGACCCAAGGGGCTACACATTTAGAGATGTGTAGAAATAGTAGAAATAAATGAGATATTGTGATTGTATAGTTCACATTCTAGTGATTCATCTTGGATGCACAAGGGCATGCACTTATGGCAATGTTGAGCCACTAAAAAAGAGGAATCAAGAAGGAAAGAAAGTGAAACGAAAATAATGAATAAATGACAACAAATCAAGGAATCGGAGCCATATTATTGGATGAAAATATTGGTTACTCAAGATGTCCCCATGAATAAATAGGTCTTCACTGAATGGTGTGAAAAAGAAGGACATGATCTCTTTGTGTTGCAAATGTTAGAACAAACGGATCCAGAGACATGGATCTACAAAGACATAGAAAATATTAGTTTGGCCATGGATTTAAAATTTATTTTAGAGGAAGAATTTTCACGAAAGAATAAATAATAGAATTTTGAGTTCACACACAAGGAAGATATTAAACCTATCTTTACTATCCTCAAAAAATAGGCATTAAACAAGAGATAAGGAAAGAGGAAATGATTGAGAAATCCCAATTGAGAATGCATACTAATTTCAAAAACTATGAAGTGGAGGATCAGTAGTGATGTTTTCCTAATAGTTTTGAATTGACTCAATTTTGAATTATGAGATTTTTAGACAACTTCTTAAGTCGCATGACTTCACAAGTGACTTGTGCTAAATCCATGTAATGGGCCTCAATTGATGATAAGGCTATTGTGAGCTAATCCTTCAAAAACCAAGAGATGAACTTCTTCCAAAGCATGACTACATACTCACTTGTATTTCTTCTGTCATCCTTCGATCCTACTAAGTCTGCATTAGAATATGTGTTGATCTACAATTTTTTATTGAAATGGTAGTATAATCCTTTTTTTGAACTTCCCTATGAATATGGTAAGACTCTTTTTTTGCTTGTAGACGTGGAGCTGTAGGTGCTTGCATGTGTTGAGAAAGTACTCCAACCACATAGGAAATGTCTAGCCTAGTAGGGTATGTATTTGCTGCTGAAATCCTTTGGATTTATCAAAGGTTTGGATTCCTTCATGTCATACTTATCTAGGATATCTAAAACTTACTTCCTCTAAGTTGTAAAAAAATTGTAATCCAAGGAGGTACCTCAATTCTTGATGATTTGGTATCTTAAAGTCTATTTCAAGTTTTTCTTTGATGTCATTTATCCCTTCCTCATCACATCTTGTAATGATTCAATCATCAACATATACACGAAGGTTTACAACCATGTGAGTATCTTTCTTTCTTGTGGATAGATATGTATCTTATGTGCTTCTTTTGAAGCCACATTTCTTCAAATACGTTGCAAAATCTCTTGCTTCAAGATCAAGGGTTAGGAAACGCATGGCATTATTGAGTCCATATGCATGTTTTGGAAACATGCAATCCTCAAACCCTTAAGGTTGATCATGTAGACTATGTCCTCTAGCTTTCCATCAAGGAGAGCATTCTTCACATCCAATTGCTATATGTTCCATTGCTTGTTGGTTGTATTTGATATCAAAGTTCTAATTCTTTTCATCTTATCTATAGGACTAAATGTTTCATCATATTCAATTCCATAGCTTTGAGCATATCGTTTAGCCACAAGCCTGGCCCTTGTATCTATTCAAACTAACATCACTGTTTTTTTCTTGAATTTATATACACATTACCTATGATCTTTATCTCTTCATTGTTTTGAATGACACTTCATGTTTTATTGTCGTTCGATGCCTTTAGTTTTTCTTCCATGCGTATCCACTCCTTGCTTCTATTTCCCTCTTCAAATGAAGTGGGTTCTTCAACTTCTACCATCCTGTTCATATAGGCATAATTTATATCACTAAATGAATTATAAGTTAGTCTCTCAAAACAAGATGTCCATGATCTTCCTATGCCTTTGTTTCTTCATCTTTAGTATGTATAATGGTTGCCTCACATTTTCTTCCTCCATCACTAACTTCACTTGATGTAGGTTTGTTACTTAGTCTTCCATTCCATGGTGAGCACTATGAACAAATAGACTATAAGGACCACTACAAGCTGGAGAGATGACTCTCCTCACAACCTTATGACTCTATATATAGTTCCTTGGATGAAAAAAAACCTCTTGCTTAACTAGCATCACATATGCATGTGTAATCTCCAGACTTGAGTGGATGCTTCTAGAGGGCTCTAGAGCTCTTTGGGAAAAACTCTCTCCCTCTGCTCCGCATGACCTCCTCCTTCCCATCCTTGAGACTTAACGACTAGGCTAAGTTGATTACTTGTTTTAGAGAGCACATGAACATATGTTCTAATCTACATATCTTTGACCCTTCACGAGAATGACTAAACAATGTTTCATTTCAAATCTATGTGAACTAGTTGCATGCTCATGTCACTTTGTTACTTTATAAAAATTGCCTCCTTCCATTTGACTTCAATCTTGAACTTGATGGGTCACTACGTTCCATGCTCATTTGTGACTCCTCTTAATCATTCCTAGCTTCAATGTCTTATTCCTTGTGCATATCTTCATTTACAAAATGACATCATAAAATTTCATCAAGTATTATATCTCTTGACACCATTACCTCATTTTCCTTGGGTTTATAACTCCTATAACCCTTTTGCACACCTACATAACCTATAAAGATACGCCTATAATTTGTCTTCAAGTTTGTGCCTTAATCATGAGGCACATGGACATAACATATGCATCCAAACACTTTCATATGAGATAAATCTAGTTTCTTATCATACCAAACCTCATAAGATGTAGTAGTATGTATATCTAAGATTGACGTGTTGTTTATGATGCAAGTTGATGTGGTTGCTATATATCCCCAAAAGAAATTTGGCATATGCATTTCCTTGAGCATTGCTCTTGCACATTCTACTATATATCTATTCTTTTCTCTATGACACCACTTTATTGGTGGTGTCTACCTACACATAAAAACTACCTCTTTATCCCATTACTACTTAAGAACTCAAAAAGTTTATGGGAGAAGTATTCTCCCCCTCCATCTGACCATAAACACTCGATATAGCTTCTAGTCTCTTTTTAACCATAGCCTTGGACTTCTTGAAATGATGGAACACAGCATACTTGTGATTGATGGAGTACAACCAAACCATCCCAGTGCAATCATCAATGAACGTAGCATATTATCTATTAACTCCTAATGAATACTCCTTTGTTGGTCCCCAAATATCTATACGGACCAAATCCAATGAGTGATGATAGATAAAGCTATGCTTCCTGAAGAGTAACCTTGGCTATTTCCTAACTAACATGCTTCACATAAGTTATTCAATTGTTCAGTGTTACAATTGGAAAAACACTACACATGATTCTTGTTTCCCATCTCTTTCATCCTTTGGACATTGATACATCCCATCCTCTTGTGCCATAGGCCAATTTCTACAATCTTCCTTTTTCCATATGTGAAATAAACATTTTGATTAGTGTTAGGCTTTACCTCATGTCTAAACAATCTTTTCTCCTTTTTTCCTCATGCTATCGACTTGTAACCCTCCTTGGTGTTCTCCAAAAAGAATCCCTTTGTTTGAATTTCACTTGATTTCCTCTATCCACCATTTAAACCATAGAGATTAGATTCTTTCTTATGGTAGGTACATCCTTCAAACACTTTGCAATTTGATTCCCTTCTAGCATCACATCTCCAAAGTATGTGATGTTGAGAATTTAAGGTTCAAGGACAACCATAAGACACGCTTAAGAATTAAATTGAAGGTCCAAAGGTTTACTAAAGTTCCCAAGGTTCAAGAAGTTAGGAACTTATTGAAACTTATTAAATTCTCAACATCACATCTCCAAAGTATGTGATGTTGAGAATTTAAGGTTCAAGGACAACCATAAGACACGCTTAAGAATTAAATTGAAGGTCCAAAGGTTTACTAAAGTTCCCAAGGTTCAAGAAGTTAGGAACTTATTGAAACTGGGAAATTGACATGGAAAAGTCAAGGTGGATGGAAGGCCAAACAACAAGGAAATGAAGAGTCACCTTGGAAGGTGAAAAATCATTTTAGGTGAAGCCTACGAGAAAATTAGCATATAAGGACCAATATACTCGTACCAAAGTAGAAAGAGGACAATTTAGAGCACCCCCACGTTGTAGAAGATTCATATGTATTCCAAGATTACCCAAAAGGTTCCATTTCTTCTTCATACTTTCTCTAGATTAGGTTCTCTCTCACAGAGCCTGTCTTGTTGAAGTTGTTTCATGTACTCTCTAACATCCAATTTTTTTACTCTTATACTTCTTGGAAATTTTATCAATAATATTTTCTTCAGTGAAAATTTCGTTTTCATTAGCTGTGTGAATCATGAGAAACAGGTAATTCGCTATCTCTATGTCAAGTTTGTTCACTATGTGTCTTATATAGTCTATTTTTTTTAAGTTGTTTCATGAACTTTCCAAACATCTAATTTCTATGATCTTATAATTTTGTAGAGATAATTAAGTCTTCTTTTAATATAAAGTTTCATTTTCATGTCTATCAAAATCAAGAGTTATACACAATTTTTTATCTCAATGTCAAGTCTATTCATTATGTGTAAGAGGTAATCGATCTTGTAGAAACTATTTGCTATGGGTAAAAGTTTCCATATTGAGGATGCTATAGCTCATTAGAAAGATATAAAGTCTCATATAAGTGTTCAAATTTTCATATTCATATGAATCTAGAGTTGAAAGCAATTTTCATTCTAGGCTGCCTATGTCAAAAAAACAAGATCCTAGGAGGGTCCATGCACTTTTGTTGCATATAAGAAGTGTAAGAAATCTTCCATAAGTGGTATCAAAGGATTTAAGGCACTCACAACCACTGAAGGGGCTAGTTAAACGAAGGAAAATATCAATTTGAATATTGAATAAAGGAGCAAGGAGTCTATGTTGTGAAAACAAGGGGGAACAAGCTACAATCATACTTCAAGCTACAAAGGAGCAAGATAAGGAGGTTATAGAGATAACTTGGCATCAACCAAACCTCATTCTAATTCAAGAGGGGTAAGAAATCAAAACTTAAGGCTATGGTTGATAGTAAAAATCATTGAGAAGTTAAATAAAGGAAACTATTAACCATGGAAATTTAGGATTAGCAACTACCTAATGGGGAAAGGTTTGTGGGATTTGGTTAGTGGTAGTGATCCAAGGTCACTTATTGATGAAGAATAAACTAGTAATGCTCAGAGAAGAGCATCCAAAGAGTGTTAGAGAGGAGTACATAAGTAATCTTAACATTTTCTCAGCATATAGGGAACACCATTGTGCCAATCAACTGAGGCACGAATACCAACAACTTGCATTATGCAAAAAAACCCTTAATAAAGAGTCTACAAATTTGCATTAAAGATTCTCCAATGTAGTGGTGAGAAATGCTGAGTCACATGACTGAGATCACTCATAAATAAAAATCACACAACAAACTCAGGTCCAAGCTTCAGAACATGGACCATGAAGCTATCAGAGTAGTGAAAGCTCACTTAAATATCCAATCGGAATGTAACACCAAGCTCCAATGCAATATGGTGCTACTAAGAAGACGTTTGGCAACAACACATGAAGAGAAGAGGTTGCAACAAAAAAAATCAAGACAATCTGGTGACCAGAATCAAGAACACACTTGGTGTATAGATCAATCCCTCTAATTTCTAAGTTGTTCCACAAGAAAATATATGAACCATATTGGAAGATTATGCTACATTGTTCGAATCACATGACAAACTATTAGAGGAGATAGATCTATTACAACAAAAACAAGTAGAACCCATCCAACTTGTACTTGGACCCATGATCACCATTGCAGAACCAAGTGATCTAGCAAAGTTACAAAGATAAGTACAAGAATTACAAACTAGGCTTCTTCAATACAAACAACCTTCCTCACCTCCTCTGGTATCATCACCAAATGAGAGAGTTGAGATCCCGGTGGAAGAGACATTTGTGGAAGCATATGAACCAAAGTTGATACCTAGCCATCATGTCATTGATGAAGGGCAAGAGACATATGAGGCACCAAGACGACAATGGATAAAATAGGTAGAAGATATTAATCACACACATGATGAGTGAGTAGCAATTCAAATACAAGCAATTGCCAATATTGAAGATACGATACTTAAATCTAAATATTTCACGAATCCCTCTCATAGTTGCCTTATCACTACTTTAGAACTGCATTACAAGCCTTATTTTGTGCTATTAGTAGATCACAATGCACAAGTGAAGCATGTCATTGACAAGGAGCCAACATTCGTGAATCAGTTTCAACTAGAAGACATACCAGAGAGAGCATACAAAGGCCCCCATGTTTCAACTTAATTGGTGTAGAAATTTACTTAAAACATACCTAAAAGTGATGTGCACGTGATCACATGCTCCCCTGCATATTCTCTATAACTCATGCTATGGCCCCATACCAAGAAGATGATCATGCCAAACATTTGCTATCAAGTTCAAAAATTATGTTAAGTGTGTTTATTGGTTAAGTTACACGTATCTGGCACCACCTCAAGGATCACTCATAGTGGCATAGATGATTTCTATTATCCACCATTGGATATAACTTCTCAAAAATATGCCTAATGTAGCAACACGAATGACATTGAAAATATTTGAACTCATGATGGTAGTGTTCAAGACCTTCCACAATGTAAAAGCCCCATACATATTTGCACCTAGTTTGACTTAGTGTAAGATATGAGCACCATGTTGCCACCAAATATTGTTTATGCATGGCATGCACAAATCAAATAATTATTGGCTTCCTATAAACAAACCTTTGAAGAGATGTTCTCCATTAGATTCTAGAAATACAACTTGGAGGTATTCATCTCTAAACCAACCCACATATTGCATCTATATGCTTTGGAACAAGCTATACATTTAGAGTAGTATCCCATGCCACATATGAAATTCCCAAGTGCTATCGACTGGAAGCAATTAAAGATAGATATAGCACGTGGAATTCAGCTAAAGGAACATGATCTCATAGTACCTGTCCTAAAATATTACACAGAATGCGTTCTCTAATAAGGGTCTGTTAGTGGTGACAAACGCGAGGGGGGGTTGGGGGAGTGTTAGCAATCAATGAGGAGTCAGTTGTCAGGGGAGCCTTAGACAAGGGAGTCAAGGAGGAGAAAGTTAGAGAGAAAACCATGGTGGACTAAGCAGACAAGGTAGTCAAGAAAGATGAGGAAATTAATAGGCCTAGACACAATTTTTTTTGAATCAATCATTTAATCAACAATGATTTTCATCATTACATATCATTGTAAATACTTGTTTTTGATAGATTCATCTCCATTTTTTTCAAGCGAAGGACTTCCAGCTTGAGGAGTGGTAGAACAGCCCACATATTAATTTTCAAAATTTTTAGAGCTCGTTTGAGCCTCCAAATTAACTTAGGAACCTAATTTTTAACTAGGCCGAACACTAGGTCTAAACTAGTCCAAAGCTAGTAAAAAACTATAAAAGGAGTTAGAGAGCTCATTTTGGGGGTTGTTGGATTTTCGATGAAACATCGCACTAAGAGATCTTAATTGAAGTTTCCCTTGTCCTACTCTTTGCTCTTGCCTTGTGTGCATGTGTGTGTTTATGTGTGTGCATGCTAGTGTACTTCTCATTCACTCACTTGTGCACTCCACTTGCTCATGGTAATCATATCATACTCATGTCTCTACAAATTGACATTTACGAGTTAGATCACCTCATGTTGTTATTCCCATTGTGTTAGAGTGACTGTGTCCATTTGCATGATGCAAAACAATATTGCATTCCAAAGGCAACAAGGAGAGAAAACAATTAGGAAGTAGTGGCTAAACTATCCTCTACTCCAAGCACCTCAAAAGAATGAAATCACTCATGACTACACGCTTAAGTTAATCAAGTACACTAAGATGGAGCAAGTACCACATTTAGCACTATGAATGATACACAAGATCCAAGATATTTTGCAACAGACAAAATAACAATGCACTATCTATTTGGTAGCACATCCCACATGGTTTGAGATGCTTCAAATACCACATATGATGACTAGCACATGGAGTACTCGATTTGATCGGACCACCTGCATAGACTCAGTAGAAACCTTGTTTGCGGAGGACAAGATCTAGGAAGGGGACTGTTGCATGGTTATTGAAAGACCCAAAAATTCTTTAAATTTCTTCAAATTTACTTTCCACTTAGCCCATTTTTAGATGGATAATCATTGTATTTTTATTGGCCATTGTAAAAGTCCCTTTAAGTTTTGTAGTAGGGAGAGTGGTATATATTCAAGGCTTTATCATGATTTCTTTGTAATCGTAGGGAAGACTCTTCCCTCAAAAATCCCAAAAGAAAGATAAATTTGAGATTTTTTCTATTTTTCAGGACCTTTTTCAAATTAAAAAAGGGAAAAATCTTGGGAGAAGCCAATATAAAGGCTAAGACTTCACTTGTAAAAAGCCATTTTTCGTCGAATGAAGTTGTGCGTTCTCTTCTTGCAAACTCCTATTTGTGCTTCTCTATGCATTTTGATGATCTTTGTGAGTGATTGTGGGTGTGAGACACTTGTTATGAGTTACGAAAGTAGCATCTATCTTGCTTCCATCATTTGAAAGTCATTAAACATAATTAAACCCTTATTTTAGGTGATTAACACTTGAGAAGAAGGAATTCTATAGGTTTGTGAACTCTATGTAGCGTATTAAACCTCCTTCTTCGTACTTCTACCTCTTGCTGATTGAAGTGCTTGTTGAAAGATTTGAAACAAGCTTAGGCATGCATCATACACACAAATGTTGAGGGAGATACGAGAATTTTTGTGATTGAGCCCTGGTTGAAGCATTGGACAACAGTGCACCTAGGGAAGCATCGGATTGTGTGCATCCTCCTATGCATCAAATAGCAAGGGATTGGAATCATTAGATAGCCTACACTCAAATCCATCAAGTATCTAGGACCTGAGCTTGGAGAATGACATGCTTGTGTACCTTCTAAGAGGCTAGCAAGGGGAGAATTAACTCATCCATCATATCTATGTATGCATGATCAACTACAACTAGGTTGAGGTCTACTCTTTGCAAATTGAAAAATTAGAAGTGTATGAATGCACCCTATGCTACGAATGGATTGGGATTGATCTTTCACTCTCCTCTATATGTGTTCACATCATTCACTCGAGAGGGGTTTGTTACACTTATGTGTCCCTCAAGTAGCTTTGATTCCCTATACATGGGCACTTTTTACTCTATTCCTGGCTAGAATTTGTTTCCCCATGTAACCACATATACACGATATAGTCATATGTGGTGGTACATTGTACTCAAGTATTCACTTATGACTCTCACTTTTCTCATTCTCATCTTATTGATCATCTACCTATAGAGAGACCTATTAACCGTCACCTTTCTTTTTGTTTCAAAATCCTTCTTTGCTCTTGTGTCTACTTCTATTTGTGCTTCCTCACTCTCTCACACACCCAACAACAAGAAAGAGGGGATTTTTGTGACTTGGATGTTTTTTGAAAGTCATTGGTAGCTTCTTTCTTCCATCTAGGTGTAATGTGTCCAAGAAGCAACAATATCAACCTTAGCCAACAAACACAATTGTTTAGATATATCTTCATCCACCAAGTAACCTTCATTGGAATCCACAATCCTTAGTTGATTTTTCAACATGATATGTTTTATCTACAACTTTGAAATTCGATATTTCACATCCATTGTAAATGCTTCACATTGAACAAGAATTTGTGGAACTCTCTATTGAGTGTTGTCAGAGTGACCAACTAAGCTTCATGCTAATGCTTGAGATCTTGAGTAGTAAGGTCTAAAATTTTCACAATCAAATTTTGGATTTTGTTTCTTAAGTGGCTAATGTGAGCTTGTTGATCCATCATAATACACTACTGATTTTTGGCCAATCAAGAAATAAACTAAGATTTAATTTATCAAAAGGACTTTCAAGACTTAAGAAGATCATCTTGATGTTTCTAGTTACTATGATGGAGTTGCATATTCCATCTCAACTAGTCATCATAGAGTTCTTTCATAACATCATGATTGTGATGGAGAATTGCATTGTCATGTGTTAACTTCGGGATTTGAGTTTCAAGCTAGTGGATTGAGAGAGAAAGGTATTGTTCATATAACTAGTCAACATACTTCTAATGAGAATCAACTACATTAAGAAGGTCCTATAAGTTGAAGGGACAATCAAGTTAGATGGACATGTGGCTTAGTAAGTGGTATTCCAAGAAGGAAATTTGACATGATAAGAGGTAAGATCGACTAGAAAAAGGAAATAAGCGGGAACGTAATGAATCCAGCCAATGCAGGAGGATGAGTAGGAAGTGTAGGAGATTTTGATGGAGGAGATGGCAACTTTGGTGGAGGTGAAGGCAACTTTGGTGGACATGAAGGTGACATTGGTGGAGTAGGGTGGGGTTTTAAGGGTACTTGTGTTGTCAAGGGATATTTCAAGGTAGAGGGTTTAGAAGATAAGGGAGTTCCATCCAACTCTCTACAACCCAAATGAAAATTTCTGCACCCAAAGAAGAGGATAAGTGAATGGAAGGGGGAGGAGAGGGATCTTTAGGAAGAGGCTCAAAAAAATCAAAATTTGCACCAAGACGATTGTAGGATTTCTTTGACAATGGAGGATTCACATGCTCATCAAGAATTACATCCGTAGGAGGGATTCTAGTCTTGCCATGAAGAATCACAGTGGTGAAATTTTCATCAATTTCTTTGTCAAGTTTTACTTTGGAAGCTTGAGTAGCCATGGTCTTTGTTGTAGATACCTACAACTACTCAATAGACCATGGAAAAAGTGTAATACCTAAAAGCATAAAAGGAGGGAATAGGAAATTTAAGAGAGGTTTGGCCTGCATTGCCACATCAAAACCTTCTTGCAATTGTTGCTACATACGATCCATTTGTTAGTGCAGGTGTTGCATAATTTGATATGCCGAAATGAATAATGTCTATTGCAAAAAATAGAGTGAATAATTTAATTGAGAAAGCATGCAACAAGAAAATGACAGAGTGCATCCAAAGATAGAGAAGAATCTAAAAGTGAAGGATTTAATCAAAATAAAAAACGATGTCAATGATATTTTACGACTATAATAAAAGTGCCACCATGCAAATGTAATGACAAGTCCAATAGGCAATGGTGTAACATGATCAATGACATGCAATAGAGGTAAAATGGAAAAACAAAAAGAAACTGTGATTATTTATAAGGACATAATGTGGCCAAATGTCACGTATAATATAGGTGGAGCTTAGGCCCATTAACAAAAGAGAAAAGAACACTTGTTAAATTCTGTAACTTTAAAATGGTCGGGTCCACAACGACCAAAATTTGGTTCAAACCAAACCATTGTAGTTTGAACTTTCAAGTACCCTACTAATCCAATTGGGAATCAAAGAGAAGCATTTAACCTCCTTGCATAAAAAGAAGTTCTTTTTAACTTGCGATCATCCCAATGTTTCTGTTGCAATTGAGCTTTGTGTAATAAGAGATAACTTTCATAACAATGCTTCCAAACTACAAAGTTGTTATAATCAAGAATATAAGGAATCTTCAAGGAGTATTTTATGATTTTCAGCTACATGTAAATTGTGGACCACCAATTCCATTTGGGTAATGCCTCTGGGTCATAAGTAATCTTGAAAGGAGTGAAACCTAGAGAAGCCTTGTAAGAAATGTGGTAAGCCCACAAGGTTGAAGGTAAGTAGTATCCCCAAGTTTCAAGATAATGTAAGCAGTTTTTGTAGCATAATTAGGGAAACTTTATTCGTGCTTTCTACTAATCCATTCATCTAGATGGTAAGGAGAGGATTTCTTATGCAAAATGGAACAATAATCACAAATGTGAGTAAGAAAATTATTACAAAATTGAGTTTCAAGATTTGAAGCAATTTTGATAGGCAAATTGAATTGAGAGAGAACCTGTGAATAGAGAAAATGTGTGACCAAGTGAGCAATGGCTTTTTCAAACTCCCAAGCCTTAACCCATTGAGTGGCATAATCAGAATAGGTCAATATATATTCTTTCTTAATACTAGTGGAAGGAGGATGAATAGAGACCCTAAAATCAAATCCCCACTTCTAAAAAGGTTTTAGAGGCAAGATAGGTTGTAATATTGGAAGCTCAGATCAGGCCAAAAGATTTCCAACACAGCATAACTAAGATCCCAACACATCCTTGTAATAAAATTGCTCTAAAATAATAGGAAACCTTAGACCTCAAAAATCTGATCACTTTTTCTTGGTCGAGAAATAAGATGTCCAAGCAGCTTATCACAAACAGATCCAAAGATAGATTTAGCAAGATTAAAAAATAGTTGAGAAGCAAACCTTCTATAGAGAGTACGCATGTGGAAGCAAAATGAAAAGTAAAGTACTCTCACAAAACAAAGAATGTGTGAGACACAAAATGAGTAGACCATGAAGTGGGTAAACTCATGTGGATTAGAAATGAGCTTGCCAAGAGCATGGAGTAGGCTCCTCAAGCTTCTAACTAAGTACAAATGATGGGAGAGGCCCTCCTTATATAGATTTGGGAGGGGATCTCAATAGTAAATCATATGTGGGATAAGTCTCCTGAAAGGAGAATGAATACAACTGGTAGAAGCACATGGCAAGGTACCCAAATACAAAGGAAATACAATATGAAATGGAAATAGACTAGAAATGGAGTGCCTCCTGGATACAAAATGGAGATGCACTCATGTGGATACAAATGTAGATGAAGTAGGAGCAATCATGTCGTCAACACCCCCTCTGCAGCTCCATTTTAGAGTGGCTGAATGTTGCAGAGGTCCACCAAGCGTTGAAGTGGTACTGGAGGTAGAGCCTTCGTGAACATGTCCGCCAAGTTCTCCTGAGAGGTACACTGCTCCAGAGTAATCTCCTGAGATATGAGCTTCTCGTGGATGAAGTGGTACTGGATCTCAATGTGCTTCGTCCGAGCGTGGAACATTGGATTCTTGGCAATGGCCAAGGCTGATTAGCTGTCCATGTGAATACAAGTCGGAGTATCCTGCAAAACACCAATGTAAGATAATAAACGTCGAAGTCAGATGGCCTCACATGCTGCAAAGCTGGATGCTCGGTACTCGGCCTCGGTAGATGATAGTGCAATTGTAGACTGCTTCTTACTTGCCGATGAGATAGGTCTTGAGCCAAGCAAGAATATATACCCAAAAGTAGACCGTCAAGAATCAAGATCACCAGCCCAATCTAAATCGGAATATCCGGCGAGTTCGATGCTCCCTCTATACCAAAGACCATGATGTCGGGTGAGGGCAAGGTATCGAAGTAGTCTCTGAGCAACATCCCAATGAGTCTGACGAGGCTGATGTGCAAACTGACTGAGTATACCAACTGCATAAGCAATATCTGGTCTAGTGTTGGAAAGATAGAGTAATGAGCCAACAAGCTGTCAATAGATATGCACATCCACAAGTGATGATGAGTCCTCGAGTGTAAGCTTGATGTTTGGATCAAGTGGTGTAGAAACTGAGCGACACTTGTCCATGTTATATGTGGAAAGTAGATCAGAGCAGTACTTCTTCTGTGATAGGAATATACCTTCTTTTGTTTCCCAAACTTCCATACCCAAGAAGTAGTGTAGTAAGCGAAGATCTTTCATAGAGTACTCAAGATGAAGTTGGGTGATGATAAACAGGATGCGTGCTTCGTCTGAGCCTATCAAGATCAAGTCATCTACGTAGAGAATGATGATGGCTACTAAAGAATCCTTTTGATAGATATAGAGATTAGCATCAACATTGCTTCTGTGAATCCCTTGTCTTCAAAGAACTTGTGAATCTTTTCATACCAGGCCCTAAGAACTTGCTTGAGTCCCTAAAGTGCCTTGTGAAGCTTGTAGACTTGATCTTCTTTGCCTTTGATCTTGAAGCCTTTAGGTTGTTCAACATATACTTCTTCTTGAAGATCTCCATTGAGGAATGCACTTTTGACGTCCAACTAATAAATGGGCCACTTAAAGTGAGCACTTAGTGCTAAGATGATTCTTATGGTTGTGAATCTTGCAGTAGGAGCAAAGGTTTCTTCATAGTCAATGCCATGTTGTTGCTTGTATCCCTTAGCTACCAACCTTGCTTTGTACTTGTCTAATGTGCCATCTTATTTATATTTAACTTTATAAAGCCACTTAATTCCAATGACTTGATGTTTTGTGGGCTTAGGTACAAGAGTCCAAGTTTTGTTCTTCTCGATTGCATCCATTTTGACTTGCATAGCTTCTTCCCACTTAGGTTGTCCTTGAGCTTCTTTGTAATTAGATGGTTATGGGATTTGTTGAATCTGATGCATTAAGGCGTAATTGACATAATGACTGTGTTCTCGTTGTCACTTGTCAATAAGTCTTTGAGATCTTCTTGGATGACTTGAAGTACTTGCTTCTGATTTGGAGTTTTGAAAGACTGAGTCCCACTCTGAAGTGTAGATAGGTGGACTAAGACTTGTACTTGAATCTTTTCTTGAGTATGTGCAAGCTTCATTGAAGATCATATCCTTCGAAATGGTGATGGAGTGGTTTTCCATATCATATAGATGGTATGCCTTTGATTGGTCACTATACCCTATGAATATGTGTTTCTTGGACTTTGATTGTAACTTGTTTCTATCTTCTTTTGGTACATTGACAAAAGCTTCACTACCAAAGACTCAAAAGTAATTCACATTTTCTTTTCTTCCATAGTAGGCTTCGAAGGGTGTTTTGTTGTGTAATGCACTTGTAAATTCTCGATTAAGAATGTGAACGGAAGTATGCATAGCTTCTACCCAGAACTTGTAGGGTAGATCCTTGTGATGAAGCATTGTTCATGCCATTTCCATCACACTGTGTATCTTCCTTTCAGCTACTCCATTCTGTGATGGTGTATGAGGCTGAGTGACTTGTCTTTTGATCCCTTTCTGGGTGAGAAAGTTATCAAAGTCATGATTGATAAACTCGCCACCTCCATCTGATCTCATGGTTTTGAATTTAGTTGAAGCTTCAATCTCAACTTCCTTGATCCAAGTTTGAAACTTAGAGAATGTGTATGCCTTTGACTTCAAAAAGTATACCCAAATAAAGCGAGAGTGGTCATCTACTAGAAGATAAAAGTAGAGGGATCCACTCAGGGATGGGGTATTCATAGGTCCACATAAGTCCATGTGGATAAGGGCTAGTGGGTTCCTCGCTCGTGTTGAAGCTTCCTTGGGAACTGGGGCCCTGTGTTGCTTGCCTTGGGTGCAAGCTTGGAAGACATCAGTAAGTTGCCCGATCTTTGGCAATCCCTTCACAAGTTGGGATGAATAGATTTTTGATAAGTAAGAAGTGTGGCCAAATCTCTCATGCCACAAACTTGAGGTTGATTCTGTGGATACAAAGCAAGATAGTTTGTAGAGGCCCTTTTCTTCAATACCTTGAGCAATGACATTCTTTGTATGGGGATCAACTACCTTAACTGAGGTGTTATAAAACCATACTTGTTTGTCCTGATCTGTAATGGCCTTGAGTGAAAGTAGATTCATACATAAATTTGGAACAAAAAGAACATTGGATAAAGACTTGCATTCCCCCTAATGGTTGGAAATTTGAACTTTCCCTTTTCCTTTGATGGGTAAAATTTTGTTGTTGCCAAGATAGACTTCTCCCATATGTTTTTTGATTCCTTGAAAGGAGTCCTTGTCTTTGCACATATAGGAGGTAACTCCGCTATCAAAGATCCACTCATGCGGGGAGCTGGAAGTCACTAGTGCATTGGCTTCTGTGGAGATGAAGAGTTCCTCACTCGAGCAGTGGGATCTATGTTGGGATCCTTTGGATGTTTTCCTAGACGTAGAAGCCTTGGATGATTGTTTCTTTTTATAGCAAAACTTTTCTAAGTGGCCTGATTTTCCACATAAATTACAGGTGAACTCCTACGATGAATTATGTGATCCTTGCTTAGATCCATTGCTAGCATGATGACTTGTGGTTTTGCCCTTATGGAATGGGCCTTTGGCCTTCATGGCTGACTCTTGTGAGGAAGTCGATTTGGCTCGCGAGTCGTGAAGGAGCAAGAGTCGACGAACCTCTTCCCAAGATAAGACTTGGCCGCGATTATAAAAAGTTGTGACATATGACTTAGGTAACTTGTTGAGAAGCCGAATGGCCATGTCTTCACTAGAGATCTGCCTACCACGTAGTGCTAATTTATGCTGGTAATCCTCAAATTGGGCTATGACCTTGGTAATTGTGTCGTGTGGACTAATTGTCAAATTATGAAACTCGGCCTCTAATGCATATATTTTCGAAGGGGTTTTGTCTTCATACAATGCTGCTAACATATCCCAAGCATCCTTGGACGTCTTGCAGGCTGTGATATGTCCTTTCATCAGTTCATTGTAGGCAAGTAACAGCTGACCTAAAGCTCTTTTGTCCTTGACATTCCACACATGCCAATTATCTAAGTTGGTATCCCTATTGGGTTCGGGGTCTGACCCATCTACTACCTCATGCATTTCAATGTGTGTAGCATGGCACAACGCTAAGGGTTGAACCCTTGGAAAAAATACAAAAATACCCTTGTAAAGATTACAATAGAAGTGTCATGTTGAAAATTGTTATGCAAAGTAAAGAGTGTGTGAAGACGCTGAGTAAAGAATTCCTTTGTAGATTATGTGCGTGTAATTTGTGTATGAAGAATAGGGACCAAGCTATATGCGTGGAACTTGGGATGTCCTTAATAGCATCTCTAATGGACCACAATGTGTGTATTTAAATCCACGTGAATTGATTATTGTTGGTGTAGAGTAAACGTTGATCAAACAATTTGCACTAAATCACGTGGATATTAAAACATAGGCAGTCACCAAGAATGGCGCATGCACGTATCAAGTTAAATCGCATTCCCTATGCAAATGCAATGTAACTTCTGAAAACGTCACTGATGAAGTTGTAATGATGGCGGTATGTCTTTGTCCACACATCGTGACTTGCCCAGTGATTATCGATAAGAGAAAACACCACGACAAAGATATCTCCGCACATCACCGCTCTAGCCGGCGGCTTCCTGATGAATCTGCAGAGGTGATGGCCATAATTGTTGAGTGATTTTCAGTGCTAGTGAAAGCGAAGTCTCGTTCTGTCTCACTCTCTGCCTCTCACAGATAGTACATCGCACGTAGTTGCCACACTTCTCACAGATAGTGCAGCGCACGTAGTTGCCACACTATATCTGTTGTAGTTAGTCCACTGAACGTAGCGTCAGCCTACACAAGAGCAACGCCAGCTGAACAGTGTGGAGTTCAGGCGACACGCAGCTCAATGACAGGCCACACCCATTCTCGTTTTCTCTCTCTCTCGTTCTCTGCCTTGTTGCCTCAGAGAAGATGACGCTAGTGTATTGAGAGTGTCATGCTGCGGTCGAGGTGTTGTTGAACAGCCCGAGGTGCTACTGTCGGTCGGTCAACTTTATAGTGCAGCGCCCACACTATCTGTTGCGGCTGTAGTTGGAGAAAATGCTTACTGTGAAGCAGCTATTGAGCAGAGATTCGCGCAAACGTAGGAGGTGACACCCAAGTCCTTGCGTTTTAATTGAGGTTATGGTTAGCGGGTGATGCTTTAGATTAGTGCGCAGATCTGTAGGTTCTCCTTCTCTCCTGTGGTGGAAGAACAAGCTGAGGACTCGGACCCGATGGCTGCTGCGATCTGAAGTAATGGAGCCAGTCTGATGAGGAGAGCAAGAGAAGTTGCTCTCTATCTCTCTGTTGAAGAGGAAGTACAGAGATATGTGGATCTCAGAATTGTTGGAGTGCTCGACTACTTTGACCACCGCATTGCTTCGCAACTTGCTCAACAAAAGCCATTCAACTTAGCTTTGGTCAGTCCCATGGGTGGCAATCTGCTTCAGCCTTGGTTTTTGCCATGGTTGTTGTCTATGATGCGCACCTTGCGTGCATTGCCCTTCAGCTTTGATGGATGGCTCCTACCCACATCGAGTAAGAGAGGGGTGAAGTATTCCATGTGAGAGCGATCCCTGGAGTCGAATGTACAACGCGATATACACAATCAAAAACATAGCAAAGGATGTAGTACAATGGTTTTGCACACTCCACAGAGGCGCATCTATGAGGGTGAAAATACGTGGTGAAAATAAGTGTTTATGAACACTTTTAAACTTATGAAGTTAAACAACTTATAAAAACAAACTACACGTCATAAGGTATGAATTGAGCAACAAACTATCATACGACCATGAAATGCATCAACACACATGTCGAGAGCAAGGAAGGGAAAATGAGAAAGTGGGAAGTTGGGGTGAACGGTGAACAAAATGATGATAGAAAGGGTGGGAGAGTGGGCAAATGGGCACAAATGAGTTTCAAAAACTGATGGCAAAAGACGTTTCTCTATGAGGAGAAAGCACACCACCAAAATAAAGCACCACCACCACCACCACGAAACTGATAGTTGAACGCACCACCAAGACCTCCATCTAACGCTCTGATACCATGTAGAGAGTACGCATGCAGAAGCAAAATGAAAAGTAGAGTACTCTCACAAAACAAAGAATGTGTGAGACACAAAATGAGTAGACCATGAAGTGGGTAAACTCATGTGGATTAGAAATGAGCTTGCCAAGAGCATGGAGTAGGCTCCTCAAGCTTCTAACCAAGTACAAAGCAGGGGAGAGGCCCTCCTTATATATATTTGGAAGGGGCTCTCAAAAGTACATCATATGTGGGATAAGTCTTCTGAAAGGAGAATGAATACAACTAGTAGAAGCACATGGCAAGGTACCCAAATACAAAGGAAATACAATATGAAATAGAAATAGACTAGAAATGGAGTGCCTCCTGTATACAAAATGGAGATGCACTCATGCGGATACAAATGTAGATGAAGTAGGAGCAATCATGTCGTCAACACCTTCAACTCATATAAATGTTGCCTCTGTGTAAATGGAGCAAAGATAAATATATAAATTGGTAAGATATGGAGCAAAGATGTCCTGTATACATCTTTTGAAGGTACCATACATATTATGAAGCTCGAACCAAATAACAATACAAGCCAAAAAAAAACCCAATGGATAATGAAAGCAATGTTGGGAATGTCTTCATTGACCATATGAACATAGTTATACCTATTGTAACCATCAAGGGAAGAGTACAATTCGTTTCCAATCACGTCGTCTAAGAGAGAGACGAAAAACAATAAATTAGGGAATGGGTCACGATTCACGAATGGTGGCAACGTTGAGTTTTTGGTAATCCACATAGATACAAAGTTGTTTATTCTCTTTAGGAATCACCATCGGGGACACCCTGCATTCACAATAACCATTAGGAACAATAAATCCTAATACAAAAAGTCATTCCAATTCAGTCTTAACCTACCGGGCATAATGAGGATTCATTCTATAGCATAGCATTGTTGTGAGATGAGAATCGCATAAGTCTTCAAATTAATCTTGGATTGACAAAGACGGATCTGAACATTGCATATCCATATAGTGCCATGCAAAAATATCCATAAAATCTTTGAGTAAAGCAAAAAATCAAGAGAAAGGGCAGTCAAAATTTTAACCTATATAGCTGCATCATCGGAGCCTTAAATTAAGAGTTTCGACCTAATTTGCAATTACATGAGGTGTAGTGTGGCTACATCATTGCTCGAAAGAAGGAAAAAGAGAAGTTTCCTTCGAGATCTCGGCCAGAACATTCTAAACACTAGGATTTTGATAGCAAGAGATAATAGTTGAAATGTCTATTAGAAATAACAGGAGTAAATATTGAATAGTGTCCGACAATTGTATCTCTTCATCATCAGTCAACCCTTCAATCATTTAAAGGGGCTCAGCCGATTTGGGAAGATGCAAACACCGATATGTGGTAATCACATCTAGTGGCAAAACATAAAGAATAGCTTGTTTATGAAAAACCTAAGATTAATCTGCCCAATTCAAAATCCCTTTAGTATGTCTTAGCCATGAATGACTTACTAATAAATTATAATATGCAAAATCCCTTTAGTATGTCTTAGCCATGTATGACTTACTAATAGATTATGATATGCTATGTACCTGAATATGAATTGCTGTGTGTCTGATGAAGACTTCTGGTTGAACTCCGCATTGATCTAGCCTGCGATGAAGAATAAGGCAATTACATCTAGTGGCAAAACATAAAGAATACATTGTTTATGAAAGTCATTTTCGTATGTCTTAGCCATCGGTTTCTTACTAATAAGTTATAATATGCAGATTAATCTGCCCAATTTAGTCATTTTAGTATGTCTTAGCCATGGGTTTCTTACTAATAAGTCATAATATGCTATGTACTGGGTCACATCAAGAACAAAGAAGTTTATATAGAAGAACATTCCTTGAGTATGAATTGCTGTCTCTAAAGAAGTCCGCTTTTGGTTGAACTTGGGATTGATCTACCATGCAAATGACGAATAGGGCGGGCTTCACCTCATCCCATCTATATTGCTATATTGCTTGCAAATAGAAAAAGGTGGCAATATAATGCTAGAACCCCATCAACAAGTATTTGTTTAGTTGGTTAAGAATTATGCCAAAGAGTATCTGGTTTTTTGTCCACGTTTTGTTGTTCTAGTGGTTGGGTCTTTGGTCTCTTGAGGTGGAGGTCTAGAGTTCAATCCCCAGATTGGACATGTAATGGTTTTGGTTAGACTAAACCAGTTGAAACTAGTTGTAACCTTGTCTAACCCCTGCTTCATGGGATATGGGGGGTCCCGCGGGTACTATGCCCATTCACCTATATAGTTGTTATTTCAAAGTCAAAGCTCGGAGGAGTAGACGCTTGTCAAACTTCCATTTAATAATATATATATATATATATATATATATATATATATATATATATATATATATATATATATATATATATATATATATATATATATATATATATATATATATATATATATATATATATATATATATATATATATATATATATGCCTTTTGTGTGCATAAGCAAGCAGTGCAGCACTAATATTTCACAATCTTCTAGATGAAGATGTCACATTTGTGTGCAGCGCCACTAGTAATATTTCACAAACTTCTAGATGAAGATGGCACATTTGTAGTGAGAGTGCCAGAACTGTCTGGACATTAAACTCGCCCTAAGGAAGCAGAAGCAAAGGTTTCGTTTTTCCAAACACTAGAAGCAGGTGATTTGTCGGTAGGAATTGATATTTGCACACAATTAAACCACGCAGGAAGTGAAAGCTTCTTCCTTGGTCCTACTCTTCCGATTTGCATGCCAAGCTTACCACAACAAAAGTCAAAGCTTAAAGGGAAACAACCATCGGGCATGCCCTAGAAGAACCCCCTCAAGAGTAGGATCCTAAGTCAAGACGCTGGGAGGAAAAAAGATCACAAGAAAAAAGAAAGATCGGGTCTCTCCTCTCAAATAGGGCAACCATCAATAATGAAACTCACATCGCTAAACGTCAGGGGTTTGTCTGACCCTCAAGAGCGGCGATTCTTGGCCAGTGGTTCAAAGAAAATTGCCTCAACCCGGACTTTATCTGCTTACAAGAGATTGAAATCGATGCAGAGGATCTCCAAAAACGGCTCAAATGCATTTCTCCGAACCACCTTTGGTTCACCACTTCACACCCTAGAGGGGCGGGGGGCACTGCGATTGGTATTGGTCACTCCTGGTCCGGCAGATTGACCTCGATATGTGAAGATCAGAATCATCGTTGGATTGATGCCTCTATCGGGTTCCGTAGTCACTTCACTGTGGTCTCAATTTATGCTTCTAATGGTGAAGCGGACCGAATCGATACGTGGGCTTCCCTCGACTCCCTCTCACACAATGTTCTGATTTGTGGGGACTTCAATATGGTGGAGTTCCCTAAGGACCGATGGAAAAACAAGGGGAAAATTATTGAGAGTCAGGAGAAAGAGATATGGGATAAAATCAAGCTCCATCTCGACCTGGTCGAGGTGAAAGACATGAAGGGGTTCTCCTATTCAAATCTCCGATTGGGGGACTCTCTGAGGAAAGCAAGACTTGATAGATATTACATCGACCAAAACACCATCCTCTAGTGGGGTATTCCTTCGATTTCCCAACACATGGACCTGACTATCTCGGACCACTACTCGATTACTCTTTCTTTCAAACTGATTCCCATGCTCCGAAAAGCTCCTTGGTTTCATGCTTGTCAGAGGTCCTTTTCCCTCCCCTCTGTCCACCAAGAAATTTCCGCAATGTGGGTGGAAGCCTTTGCCAACGATAATGAACCAGCTAAGTGTTGGAGAAACGTGATGGAAAGGACTCGACAAATTTTGATCAGGACGCATAAGGCTATAAGAGATATCCGGAAAAAAAGAAGAGAAACGGTGTACCGGAGGCTCTCATGTCTTGAAGAAGAAGTGAACAAAGGTACCTTGCAATGCCAAAAAGGTCTTTTGAAAATCAGGGGAAGACTAAGATTCAACGAGGAGGTTCAAAGGAAAAATCTTCAAATATTCTTCAAAGATTGGTGGGCAGGGAAGGTCGACAAACCATCGAAAGAGATGTGTAACATCCTCAAAAAGAAAGAAGCTAGGGAATCTCTCCCTGTCTTGGTCGATAACAGTGGGATCGAATGTAGCACAAACGTTGAGAATAGATCTATCATTGTTGAGCACTTTACCCATCTTCTCGGGGTTTTGACTCCTCTTTCCCCGCATAGGCGTGATTCCATGGCAACCATCTCAAGTGTTGCTCAATCTAGAATCCCACAGAACATGAATTCTCTGCTGGTTCTAACATTTTCGAGAATGAAATTATCGAGGTTATTGATGCTCTTCCCAATGGGAAAAGTCCGGGTCTTGATGGCCTCACCAATGAGTTTTTCAAGTCCTTCAAGCATGAGGTGGCCACCCCAATACGTCTGGTGTGGCAAGAGTCTCTCTCCTTCGGCACCCTCCCTGAGTGTCTTAATAATGGTGTCATCAAGTTAATTCACAAAAGGGGAGATAAGAACAAAATTGAAAACTGGCGGCCAATTAGCATGCTCCAAACTGGATACAAGATAATTTCCAAAGTTATCGCCAACACAATCTCTTGTCATTTAAAGTCATGGCTTTGTGAGGACCAGAAAGGTTTTATCAAAGGTAGATCTATACTTGAAGCAATTGTCGATATTTGGGAAGGCCTTGCGTTTGCTGAGGAGTCTACACAAGATCTGGTATTCATTAAGATCGACTTTGACAAAGCGTATGACAGATTGGAATGGGACTTTATTCTCGAATCATTGAAAGACCTTGGATGCAGCTAAAAGTTCACCAAGATGGTTTCCACTCTTCTCGGAAACACTTCAACTACAATAAATATCAATGGTAAGCTCTCTCAGCCCATACGTTTAAAAAGATCTATCAGGCAAGGCTGCCCTCTGGCTCCACTACTCTTCGCTATCGCCTCGAATGGCCTCATTCACCTATTAACACATCACATGGACTCTGGCAGTCTCAAGGGTCTTTCCCTACCTCTAAATCATGGCCAAATGATTGGTAGAATATTTGTCGATGACATGAATGCCTTTGTACATAACGATACGAACAACATTGAGGTGTTCTGGAGTTGCCTCGACACCTTTTGCGTGGTGTTAGGTTAAAAAATCAACCATGCTAAAACTACTTTCAGAGCAATCTGCGGACTTCCACCCCAATTGTTGTTAGATCAGGAGTGTCAAGTTATCCCTAGAGGTCAAGTCTTCCGTCTCCTCGGCATTCCGATGGGCATCGACATCACAATGGACCAACGATGGAACTGGGTGCTAGCCAAGTTGGATAGCAAACTAAATCATTGGAAAGGTATGCAAGTCAACTTGGCAGGGCGTGCTATGGTTGTCAACACATTCATGCTTTCAACGACTATTTACTTTATCTCGTGTTGGAGACCTAAGGAGAAAGAGTTGGCCAAAGTGGAAAGAATCTGCAAAAACTTCCTTTGGACTCGGGACCCCAACAGGAGGGGGATTCCCAAAATCAAATGGGAAACTTGCATTAGCTCGAAAGACTCAGGGCTTGGGGATTGTGGATATCGTTGGGTTGGCTGACACGCTGGCGGCAAAGTGTCTTATCAAGGTATGGAGCAATAGTGAGTCCTCTTGGGCTAAATTGATCTTCAGAAACATGGAAAACCTTACCGTAGTTGGCCATCCTGGTTGGAAGGACATAGGGATTCTCACGCTTTTGTTCTCCCCCCATCCACTGTCCCCTAAAGGCTCTAGCCTTGTGAGTTCTTTATGGATGAGTTGGAACAAGGCCAAACAATTCATCAGAATCAGTGATGAGTGGAAGTGGGCGGCTCTGATAAGACAAAATGACTCTATCCGGTTCCCGATCAGCGGCATTAGGGGGTGGAGCCTTGGAACCTCCAAACTGCAAAGCGGTTATGGAACAAGGGGTTCAAATTACAGTGGAAATAGC
Organism: Ceratopteris richardii; assembly: GCA_020310875.1. Classification (NCBI taxonomy): domain Eukaryota; kingdom Viridiplantae; phylum Streptophyta; class Polypodiopsida; order Polypodiales; family Pteridaceae; genus Ceratopteris; species Ceratopteris richardii. The sequence continues at coordinate 158,817,974 of CM035422.1, forward strand.
TCTGGAAACAAGAGACGAGCCAGTGGATTAGGTTCAAAGACTTAGACCCGAGCCATAGAGTTACCCTCGAGGAATGGACTCTTCTTCAAGGCAGGTGTTTAGCGTGGGACCGCTCAACTACCACCTTCTCTGCGGACAGGATCTTCCTTGTCTGGAGGGCTTCAAATGGAGCAATGGTAAGAAAATATCTGGAATCCCCAACTTCAAAGAGAACTTAGATGTTCATCACACCCTTAACAAGAGGTGGTGCCTTTCGTGGACCAAACTTCGATGGGAACTAAAGTTCTGTCTATTTGGCACCCCCTAATTGAGATCAAAAAGTCCCTTCTCATGTGGCAGATCTTGCACAAGGGAATCTGGTCCAATGCTAGGGCTAACAAAATCGGTGGTATGTCACCATGGTGCAAGCATTGCCAGCGATGCATCGAAGATTTAGCTCACCTGTTCTTCGATTGCCCCAAGTCCTGTGTTATCTGGCATCACGTGATGCGGGTTTTGAGATTCATGAACCAAATCAATTGGCAACAAGCGTTGTTGGGTGAGGCGGTCGGCTACTCATTGAGGTTGTGGAATGCCATCAGGGATGAGACTCTTTGGAAAATTTGGAGGGAGCGATGTGCTCTCAATTTTGGCCAAACTCCTAAGGAATGGTCGATCGAGAAATCCTTGTTTCTTCTAGGTAAAAGAATCTCCCGAGATAAGAGATCTCCACTGTTTAGACATCAATGCATTTATCTCCTCGAAAACAACAAGTTGAAACCCAAATGGGTCCCACATGAGGGAGATGATAGATTTATCCGCCTCATTTGTAATGCGCTCTAGCTTGCCATACTCCTCCCCTGCATTGTGGGATTTGGGGGGTCCCATGAGCACTAATCCCATTCACTTGTAACTTTTCTTCTTTATTTTAATTAAAATCTGGGAGAATAAGCTAAGGCCTAACTTCTTTTTATTAAAAAAAAAAAGTTTCATTTTCCCTCCTATTTCTTAGTGCTTTATGAAGAGTTTCATAGGATGGCACTTATCATCCTTCCTAATGCCTGCAGGAATTCTTAATGAATTTCTATGTTGTAGCTTTTATAGAGAAGATTGAAACCAAAGATCTCAGCTGTTCAGAATTTCATGAGACATAATAATATATTTGTTACATTTACATGTACAAAAACATGAGCCTTCCCATAGTGTAACCAATCAGTATATGGTTGCTGGAGTGGAACAGTATAGTCTACATGCAAATGATCAATGGAAAGGAATTGTTTTATACTACAGAATCAGATTGCCATGGTTCATTCACTGCAAAATGGCTATGGAAGCTGCCATGAGAGCATGCGGCTTGATTCATTCACTGCAAAGATTTGACTACAGTAGTCGCGGAGAGCCTTGTCGGTAACCTCACAGAAGGACGTCTCCCAGCCCTTGGGCTTGATGTCGTCGACGCCCAAGCCCGGAGTCCGATCCCTGGAGTTCATGTTGCGCTGCTCCTTCCAGTCCGCCACGTACGCCGACACCCTTCGGCGGAACTTCCGGCGGAACTCCGGCCACGCCTGATACTTGTAATGGTTTATCACGGCCTTCGTTGGATTCTCCGTCACCGTCGAGAATCCTTGCAGCAGATGGAAATGATGGACCACGTTCTGCAAGTCCGCATGCACAGCTCCCACCTTGACAAGGGACTTGTGTCTCAGCTCCTGCTTGTTGCGGCAGACGTAACCCTGTGTTACTCCCCGGGCTGGGTGATGAGTTAGATTAGATGCACCGAAGTCCCTGCACTTGAAAGAGATTTGACCTATCCTCGCCTCATAGTCGTGGACATGACTGGGTGAAGGAATTTCACTACTCAACGTTGCTGCTTCTTGAGCTTGAAGGAGGTGATCATTTGCCCTACCATGAAGTCGCACTGCCAGATCGTCACCATGCACCGTCTGTCGCTGATGTAGAAGGATGGCCGGATTCTGTCTTTTCCCTGTGGGCTGGAATTTCGGTATCCATGACCCTTTACGCTTATGGCGGGCACGATTCTCTACATCAGTAATGAGTTGTCTTAGCGGCGTCATTCTCCCAGCCGGCGGCAGATAAGCGGCGGGGAAGAGGAACTCGTCAACATCAGCGAACAAGACCCAATCGCAGGCCGACGAATGCTTTGCGGCTAGCACGCAATGTGAAAAACCGGCTTCCTGCGTTTTTGGCCATGGCCATGGATACCTGGTAACCTGGAATTGCCTTTCTCTGAGCCATGCAAGGGCTTCTTCCAGCCCATCCTCACTGTTATTATCGTAAAAGATGAACTTCTCGACTCCAATATGCTGATGGAATGTGCTCCATTCAGCCAAAAATTTCGCCACGTTAAAGACCATCGTGCAGGCACAAATGTCCTCCTTCATGTATGGCAAAGCCTGCATGGGGTACTTCAACCTTTCTGCTTTTCTGATATCCTCATAGTATGCTACGGATGGTATCAGAGTCGGACCCCATCTCAGGGTAACTGGTGTCCCCATGAGTCTCTGTCTGTGCTGAAGCGGAGGGTGTGCACATCGGAAGACTTCCTGCGAGGAGATGGAAACTTCTGTCTCGATTGGAAAGAAAGCTGTGTCATCGTCCGCCCCGAATACACAGGAAAGCTCAGCAGGATTCACGTCACGTCCTCTCTTGAGGTTGATCCCTTTCGCAAAAAGTACCACATCTTCCTCTGTTACCCATATCTCGAAAACCAAGCGGTTCCATGTCTTTACAGCCATAGGAGCCTTTGCTAGGCGAGCTATGGTTACTGAGTTATGAAGCAATTCCACGTTTCTTAGCCGTTTTACTTCACTGATAGAAAGAGATGCATTTGGATGTGATGCTTTATTGACATTGGCTAGCCCTGTAGTGACGCCATTGGCTGTGAGGAAGTCCTGCGGCGGACTGCAACGAACCAAAGCACCGTTTCTGCAATAATCAACGCCTCTCACAGGAGTACTTCTTCTTCTGTCAAACAGACAGGTTAACTGTTCTTTTGGAGGGAGACTTAAGCTCCGTCTGCTAGAATTATTTGAATGATGTCCTTGCCGCTGAACAAGGAGAAGCACATCCTCCGGCAAGAGCACGATGTCTTGAATTTTCAGTTTGGGAGGCGACGGTTGTGCTGCTGCTCCTTTCAAAGAATGTCTGTCCCCATTTTGGGCGGCGTTGAGCGGCAGAGGCCGCTGCAATGTTGCAGTTATCAGTTTCGAGGAGGCCAACGCCTTCACTGCAATCACAAAGCGGAAGATTATCTGCAGACATCCAAAGCGCTCTCCATGTCTAAACCTTGCAATACGAAAACTGATTCATCCCAGCATGCCGCAAGGAATCGTTTTAACTTTTTATCAACGCTTACCTTCTGTATGGGCTCTGGAAGCCAAGCCCATCAACAGGAGAGCCAAGAAGATTGCAGAAAGCAATCCAGCCTTTTTGCCTCTGAATTTGACCTCATCAATGCATAATGAGCCTATCGCGCTTTCTCTGAGGTTGCCATCAAGCAGGCGCATCCTTCAAGATTGTTGGGTCTAACAGCGGCTTTCGCCTCCTTCCTCTTTCGACAAGAACTGCCCTGGAGGCTTATCCGATACGGATTGACACTATCCATGTATGTTTCATATCTATTTCTTTTCACCGACCATGAACTTCAGATGGCTATGGAGTCTACCGTCGCTTGAAGCAACGTACGTATTGACTTTGATAATTTACGTGAATGTAAACAGAGGTGATAATGAACGAGACAGAAAACGTCCTTCAGCTACTCTAGATTACAGAATCCAAAAAGACAAAGAAAAACTCGAGGAGGTATGGCGATGGTGCAATGGATTGCGCGGATGGAAGCTTTAGAGTAGCGTATTAAGGCAATCTGTGAAGCTCTGATCTATTATGCAGATGGATCTGTATCTTTTTCTACTTCTCAAGCATCACATATGTCGGCAAAGCTCGCAGAATAACCTGCGCAATTTCATGTCAGCTATGGAGAGACTGTGTGAATCGACAGAAGGGAAAGATTGGAATGAGAAGGGTTTCTCCTGATGCTCGTAACGGAAATCTACGTCTGATGGGCTCCTCTTCTTCCTCAATGGATGCTACATTAACAGTTGGAGAGTCATCTTCCTCAAAACTAACCATGTTTTCATTGCTGTCATCATGTATTATGCACGAGTGAAGAGGTTACTTACTTCCTGACAGCTGCAACAGAAAAACCTCATAATCAACTGGACTATCACAACAATTCAATTTAATCATCGTAGTAATTTTCATTCTTAATATTTATAATCACACCATTAGTTTGCTTGGAAAGCGATTTGCTAGGAGTGTGAAAAAGGCAAGTAAGTTAGAATGTCTATGGTATTGGTAGAATCTGATTTAGAGTACACTCAAAGAACCACACACACACACACACGCATACACACATGCACACACACGAACACGATCCAGAAGGTACTTCTTCCTCCCCCTTGCATTACTTGGGGACTCTTTCCTTCTTATGGGCGGATGCCTTTCTTCAATTCCTTAACACATCCGGAATATTCCTAGCTTCATCAATCCTCCTTCGCCATATCCATGTCTCTGTCCTTATTCATCCAAGTGCGCAATTCACTTGTTCAGATACGATCCTCGTAACTTTCTTGAAATAAATATCCCAATGTGCTTGAGGAAGGAGGTATTTGCCTTTCACTCCAACTGTACGAAACGACTTGAAGTCCTTGTCACTTTGGTAAAAGATGTAAGAATATGGGCATATCTCTTCCCATTTGCTTGTTATGCTTTCCTTGCTCAACTTTTACGAGGAGGAAGTGTGGGCTCCTCCATCGCCACACTGCCTGATAGTTAAAAGTAAGTTACCATTGAAATTTTCTAATAGACAATCATTCCGATTGTATACGACGTATGGACAAGGAGAGTATCAACAGTGATTGTATATGATTGTTAGTGGACAAGGAGAGTCAGAAACAATGGATTCCTTGCAGGTTAAACACTGTATCATTTTTCTTCGACCTAAGAACATACGGATGTTCAGAATGCACTGGTTATTGGAACATGATGAGTTTTCTTTATAGGAATAATTTCTGTATGATGATGATGATGATGATGATGGCTTGTAAATCTTCTGAACTTCGATGTGCAGAACCATGTTCTAATTCTATCTAGTTTGACCCAAATAGAGGCAGCTAGACTTAACAATAACTACCTACTGTAGTTTTAGGAAAAAGGAAGAATGCATGTAGAACTTATTTCCCAATCATTTTGTTGTCCTTAACTTACTACTAGTATGGTTGGAGAACCATATCCAGAATGAGGGCACACAATAGTTTCATGTTTCTGAATTCTCAAAAGTTTCATATGAGGTGTTTGGTTGAACATGCTGTTTTATTTCAACACATGTTGCTTTTGTCCAATTGAATGGTCAAGATCGATTCGATCTGAATCTAGGTAATGGTATATGCATTGAGTATAAACAACGCAATCATGTTATGAGCAGAACACAAATGGAGAGAAACATAGATTAAGGAAGACAAGCCAAGGAAATGCAAGGAATATCCAAACAAGGAAGGTATCACAAAAGTTTTCAGACTCTTTTTTCTTTTATTTTAGGTCAAATCTATACATGAAAATCACCCTCACATGTACTTTTGATGGGAATAAAACTCCAAATTGTAAAATTCCTGGAGTCTTCGAGCCTCTAAAGAGATAGAATATTGTTGTAGAGTTTTGATAAAAGTCAATTTTGTAAATCAAAGGTGTTCTGAACCTCCAAGTCTAGTTTTTAAGTTTAGGTTGGCATTATAGCATGAGCAAGGCGTCCAAAAAGTATAACGAACAATAGCCAAGAGTTTTAAGTAGACTTGAACTCTGTTTTGTGAGAATTGATCCAAAAATTTATCCTCTTACTTCTCTATGATTTGTAGAGCCCCTTTCTATTCTCTTCATGCAAGGGAGACTGGACAGGGATGTTGTAGCCCTTTCCATCTTGTTTCTTGTGTGCTTCATCACGAGAAATATGAGCTTCTTCCATTACTTTCCATCTTGTGGTTTGTGTCTCCATACATGTTATAGATAAGTGAGGTACGTAAGATCAACTTGATATAGTGATCCATTAAATTTGATGCAAGTGAGACATCATGCTTGCAAGTTTGCAACAACTCTTTGGCACATTGTTGGAGTCCTAAATCATGGTAACAAGGTCCAATAAAGATGTATGTGCCATTTTTTAGTAATGAGCTTGATTTCTTGGTTGTGCTTTCTTCCTTATAACGTTTTCCATAAGCAAAGGGTTCCACCTACGTCTTTATCATTTTCACACACATACACAACTAGGTTTACGAATTAGAGTATATTATGATTGTTCTATTCTTTTTTTTTTCATTTTCCTCTCATGATTCTCTTCATCATCTTCTTTTACATCAATTGAAGCAAAACAATTTGCTTGAAATCCTAAAAAATAGTCCATTAGGTTGGAACAAGCAAGGAGAAACAGTCCAAATTTGGAAGCTTTGTCGAGTTATTTTTGTGCCATCATATATAGCTTCTTTACTTCAAGAAAATATTAAGATAACTGAATTTTTTTTTAATTTTCGAAGGTGATGCACCTTGAATAATTGTGATGTCACTTTGGCAAGGTGAGAGAAAGTGATCTTCATATCCTTTTGGTTTTCTTCATTGGGCTTTGTGTGATGAAAGTAAAGACAATAGTGCTCTTAGCCCTTTTGCATAAGCTAGAATCAATCATAACATGTTCCTCAGCTTTAAATCCTTAAAAAAAAATCCAAGGTAACTCCCATTTGATTCACTCCATATTGCTATAGCTTGATGACCGATTCGATCCTACCTAGATATGGAATGAAAGATTGATATGATGCATCCTTAGTGTACATCACATGTTTGATGTGATATTCATATGTGTGATCAATATGATAAATGTGTGGATGATTCATACAATACACGTGTGTATGATCTCTTCAATCCATACGAATAGGAACTTATATGTTCCTCGTATGAGTTAAAAGAATCTTGTCAATCTAACGGCCATTTTAAATAAAAAAGATCAAAGAGAGACCATGCAAAAGGGCAACCAATCTTGAATTACTTCAAAAATAGTTTGGAAGCAAAACTAGATGAGGGAAAGCCCTACTTTTGGATCCCTCATTCTGGATTCATGGGGCATGGCTTCTATTAGGGAGAAGGAAGGAAGAAGAATGATGGGAGACCTCTTCATCACTCCCATGGAGAACTTCCTTCAACACATCCTTTAGAATCCTCTCAAATCCAAAAGCTATGTGCCCAAGTAAGCTTAAGGCCTTTGAGACAGAAAAGCAAAATAGAAAGGAGGGAGATAAGAAGGAAAACGGTGATGTTACCCCAAATTTTAATCATATGATCTTAAATCTCTTATAATTATCAAAGCTTTACAGATGATAATAGGTTTGTTATTATCTATCAAACTTTGAGAGCGACAATGTAGTGCCAAGGCTTCATCTGTCTCCAAGAACTGAAGATTGTTGGAGTCTCCAAGATCTTGAAGTGGATGGATCCTCATAGGGTTGAAGAAGCCTTTCATACATTGGTTGCACATAGAGCCACAATTTTCTTGCATAGCTTTTAATCCACAATGAATTTAACCCAATCTTATAGACTCTGCAAGCCTTCCAAGATGCCTTGTTACAAGATACTCTTATATGCTTCAATTGGACATTTTACTATGATATATGAACTCTACAAATCTATTTTTTTGACAAAGACCTTCAAACATACATGAATCAAGAACTAGTCATGCTTGTATAGTTTATGTTGGACTTTGAGGTCTGGGGAAGCATGCAAATAGCACAAGGAAGAAGAAGAAGCTTGGAGCACAACCCACAATACTGAATGTATTACCATGTGAATGTACAAAGATAAATAACCGGTTAGGGTTATAGGCGTATGTAGAACCCATTCACAATATCCGAATGCACTATCACAACACCTATGTGGGCAAGTTTGTCCTTTTGTGCCATACATATATACAAGTTTTGTTTTGTCAATGCAAGCACCTCGAAGTCCACTACAGGTTTAGTAGAGCTCGATACAGTAGTTTTGTTCAACTTTTTGAGGTACAATCATTTTTCTACATCAGGCTACTTTAATGAGTGGCCATGGCTGAAAGCAATGATGTATTCCATATGTTGGCTATTGACGATAAATTGGATGGTAAAAATTAGCCATTATGATCATATATGATGCATCATGTATTGGTGGCAAGAGATTGTGGAATATTATGCAGGGCATTGAAAAACCACCTACTACACCTGCAAATACAAGTTATTGAAGGTGATGCAGATGGCGTTGAAGATGATGATCTTTAGATTCCTGCTTGTGCTCTGGTTCTTGTTGTAGCTACTACAGAGAAACTTCATGGGATGGTAGAGATGCTCAGGCACATGCATTGATAAATTTTCTATCAAACATGCCACTATCCCTCACATTCACTCTTACAAAATATCAAAGGATGCTTGGAATACACTTAGCACATTGTACGAGGAAAGAAATGAGGATCATGTTGCTTACCTCCAGAAACAATCGGAGAGTGAGCATATGAATGAACTAGATTCTATGGATAGTTTTTTGACAAAGATCAAAGACTTGAAAGAGTAATTGATTTTTGCAAATGAAGTCTTACTAGATAGTTCACTTGTACAGACTATTCTTAATGGTCTTCCTGACTCATATGAGAGTTTTTCTTCTACTCTTGAATCAATGATGAAAGACAATCTAAATGCCTTAACATTTGAGGAGTTAATCTCTGTTTTGTTGCAGGAAGATCAGTCCAAGCATAATAGGTCCATTATGCATGTAGAAGATCAAGCTTTCTTAGCTATTCGAAAAGGCAAAGATAAATGGAGCTCATCTATTAGTGAGTAGAAAGTTGCTAATTTTGCACGGTTAAAAATGGAAGACAAGATGAGAAGAAAATAGAAAAGTAAAAACAGTTCTGCAGCAGACATTGTAAAGGAAATGCTCGTCATAAAGGGTTGTCCAAAACTAGTTGCAAAAGAGGCAAAGAAAAAAGACATTGGAATGGTTGTTTTTGCAAAAGCCTTTACACTTAAAACAGATTCTGTTCATCTTTTGCAAAACAAAGAATGGGTGTTTACTACTATTTGCAGCTATGGTCCATCTTCTCATGAACAGTTTATAGCTCATAAACCAATGATACCAAGAAAATCCTTTTGTGTTCATAAATTAGACTTTGAGAAGTTTCAAATGTGCTAGAGCACGCTCCAATCGGACTTAGAGAAAATTTGAGATATGATTATTTCAACTTTGCATAGTTAATGGAGACCTAGAAATATAGATGAAACAAAGAACACATAAAGTTTGCAAGCTGTTTTCTCTTAATCTAGAGATGGATTTAAGAAAAGACTTTACATATCCATAGAAAATTTAGTAATTTCCCAATGAATGCTAATTAAACTCAAAATTTTGATTACATTTGAGAAAGCTATATATGTTAGAGAATCTCTGAGTAAAAAGGACTACTCATAATGAATAGCCATTTTAGTTCAATGACCCAATAATTTTGCGGAAACTTACTCTGAAAATAATTCCAAGTTGAATTTGACATTTCTAATAGTGCTAACCCACCTTTCAATATGGGTGAGCCATGTGGATCTAGAAAATTTAATTAGAAAGTAGCTAAAAGTGGAGATTTCTTTGATTCCCTTGTACTAACTTTGAAGTGAATCATCAATTTATGCACCTTTTCTCAGTTCATAGCTTATTTGGATCTTCTTGAAGCCATCCAAGCCCTCTATAGCAAGGTTTATAAACCTTTGGAACATGTAATCATGCCCCACAATGTACAAGAAACACAAAAGGTCATTGGTTCTACTAACTTTGAAGTGAATCATCAATTTATGCACCTTTTCTCAGTTCATAGCTTATTTGGATCTTCTTGAAGCCATCCAAGCCCTCTATAGCAAGGTTTATAAACCTTTGGAACATGGAATCATGCCCCACAATGTACAAGAAACACAAAAGGTTCAACAAAGATCTGAGAAGATAGTTTAGAATTGATTCTATAAGATTTCCAATCGACATAAGTCGGTTATGTGTCCATTTTCATAGGGCCGAAATGGGTGAAGTAGGTTCAAACAGGTGGTAAAGATGCACTCAATAATTATGCAATGATAACATTTTAGATTCCTTTGCTTATTACTATTGTTTACATACATGCACCAAGCTCTTGTAATAGAAGAGACGGGCTTTTGGAAGACACTTAGAGCCCTCCCTACACCAATGATGGTGGATATGAAACTTTTAAATCAAGCTGTTTTTTTGCAAGTAAATCGCTCTTTGAGATCACTACTTAATCATCATCAAATTCTATCAACCCAATTATAGCCCCTACCTTCATGATGGTCATTCTCTTTTCTCACTTCCATCCATAGGGAAATGAAGTGTGAACATCTAAGCCTTCTCCTCAAAGAGAGGAGAGTAAGAAGGAAGATAGACCCTTAGATATGTGCAAGTTTCTGAATAATATACTAACTAGGGACTTTAAGGTGATCGTTCATGATGTTATTCATATCAAGAAAATGATGAGTTCACTATGGTTGAATTCAGCTATTTCGTTTTAGAGCATACTCTCATATCGTAGAAAAAAATGTCTAATATCTTGAATGAGGAAGAAAATGGTTTTTCAATACGTTGCAAAGCTCCTCGATTCACCTACTATTGTTGAGATTGAAGAGGAATTCGTGAATGAAAAAGCTCTAGGTGGATGGGCTGATGAGTGATTCCTTTTAGAACTTTAAAAAATCTTCAATAACATCATTAAATCCGAATTCGAAAGAGGCCATTCAATTTGATGTTCTTCCTAAATGTATGCACGAGGGATTCAAAAGCTTGTGCAGAAGAAGAAGAAGAAGACAATAGTAAAATAGAAATAAGAGAATATCACCATGCCCCAAACAAGTTACAAGGCCTAACTGAATAGTTTGGCAAATAGATTTATCTAATGGATGCAAATCACTACAACATATGAGGGGCATACCGATGTTGTCCATACCAATAGTTAGGCCCCGACATGGAAATGCTTGAATCGATCATTTTAGAGATACTGACAGTCACTTGGCCATCCGTATAACCATTTAAAATCGACCATCAGTATATGCGTCGGGCATCAATATAGGCGACGGTATAGGCATCGGTATAAGCATCAATATATGCATCGGTATAGGCATTAGTATAGGCATCAATAATTTATCAAAAATTATTGATGCTCATAGCGGCGGCTATACCGATGCCTATACCAATGGCATCTTTTATAAAAATGGGACCCAAGAGTGGAAATTCAACATTTTGCAAGTTTTGAACTGAGTAGTGCTCCTGTCGAGTTTGCACGTGACTTGCATTGTCTTGTGCATGCACACAAAGATCTCTCTCTCTACACACACTCTCTCTCTAGATCCGTAATTTGGTAACTAATGTGTGTACTCTTTCATCCTTTCTCTTTTTCTATATTTTTTGTTTTCTAATTTCTCTTCTCTTTGGTTTTGCAGGAGCTTTTTGGCTTTTATTCTTTGGAATTGGACAAGAGAGAATGTTGATTGAGCTTTGACGACAACAATTTGAAAAATTACACCGATGTAAGTGATTGTTTTGTTCTCTATTGATAGAGAATGAGAAATAGAGAGAGAGAGAGACAAAAGAGAGAGATAAAGAGAGAGAAAGAGA
>CM035422.1:158832188-159302188 GCA_020310875.1 Ceratopteris richardii
AGATGGTATCTTTGGATCCGAAGGAGAGAATGGCATGTCCTTGCACTCAGTGCAAGTATCAAATTTATCAAAAACGATGGATTTGTACTGCACATGTTAGAGAATATGGATCCTTTGATAAAAATCTACTACAAAACCTATGCTACCATTCGCATGGTCCCCCTAGTGAGCAAGTGGACCCAAATGACATTGTACCGATAACCTCTCGTGGATAGAAGAGAATAAAGAGGGAGGTAGAAGTACAAGGTACTCGTAGCATTACACAAAATGAACATATGGAAGATATGCTCGAAGCGTTTTATGAGATGGAAAAAGATCACGATGGTGGAGAACATCAGGATGGTGAGAAAATGTCGTGGGTTCCATGGACACTGTAGAATTTCCACGATCAGAAGCCGACAAGGAATACTAGAACAAGCAAAGGCTAGCCCGTTTACCACTATACACAAGAGCAAAGATATATGTACTATGTGCGTCACTCGCGATGTTCAATTTTCAATCCATTTATGGATGGTCAGATAGTAGTGTCTCTAAGTGGATTTGAAATAAACTTTCATTGTTGTATCAAGATAACTTTATCTACTATTATTGTTCTAATTGCTTATCATAGGCTTGAATTATATTTGGGTAGTGTGTGAAAACACACTAGGGTTGCCAAGGCATTTTTTTCCCCTCTTTAGGAGTTTTCTTCCCCTCGTTTGTATATGTGCCTATAGCCCTAACAGGTTACTTATCTTTGTACATTCTAGTGGTAATTCATTCAGTATTGTGTGTTGTGCTCCAAGCTTCTTCTTCTTCCTTGTGTTGTTCGCGTGCTTCCGCAGATGTCTAACTCCAACAATTGGTATCAGAGCATGTTGCTGCTTCATCTAGGGCATCGTCAACACCTCTTTGGTTGCAATCTTAAAATCGCACAGAATTTGGTTAGCATACTCAGGGTGTCTTAGAGATCAAAATTGCTTTGCTTTACAGTGCTAAAATCGTGATTTGAGCTCGTTTTGGCCTCCAAATGCACTATCACATCGCTTGTGTAGGCTATTTTGTCTTTTTGTGCCAAAGGTATATACCTGTTTCGATTCGTCAATATAAGTGTCTTAAAGTCTGTTATAGGTTTAGTAGAATTTACCTTGGCAATTATGTTCAACTTTTTAAGATACAGTCAATTTTCTGCATCAAGGTATTTTAGTCACTGGCCATGGCTAAAAGCAGTGATGTATTCTGTATGTTAGCTATTGAGGATAAGTTGGATGGTATCAACTACCCGTTATGGGCTTATATAATGTGACATGTATTGGTTGCAAAAGGATTGTGGAACATTGTGCAAGGTGTTAAAAAACATCCTATCACGCCTATAACTATTACAATTGCAGGTACTGAAGTTGATGCAGAAGCTGTCGAAGATGGTGATATTCTGTAGATTCTTGTTCGTGCTGCAGTTTCTGTTGCACCTACTATAGAGCGAATTTGTTGGGATGGCAAAGATGCCTAGGCACATGCATTGATAGCTTTGTCTATCAAACATGCCATTATTCCTCACATTCGCTCTATTCACTCTTGCAAAATAGATAATGATGCTTGGGATACACTTACCACATTGTACCAGGCTAGGAATCAGGCCCGTGTTGCTTACCTCCGAAAACAGTTGGAGAGTAAGCACATGAATGAAGGTAATTCTATGGACAATTTTTTGACAAAGATCAAGGATTTGAAGGAACAATTGATTTCTGTTGATGAAGTCCTTCGTGACAATTCATTTGTGCAGACTGTTATGAATGGTCTTCCTCACTCATATCAGAGTTTTGCTTCTACTCTTTGTTTGATGATGAAAGGCAATCCAAGTGCCTTAACATTTGAAGAGTTAGTTTTTGTTTTGTTGCAGGAAGATCAATCTAGGCAGAACAGGTCTATTATGCATGTTGCAGATCAAGCTTTCTTGGCTAGTCAGAAGGGCAAAGGAAAATGGAGCTCTTTAGCTAGTAAGCAAAAATATGCTAATTCTCCACAATCGAAGAACGAAGACAAAGATGAGAAGAAATCAAAAAAGAAGAAAATGTTTTGCAAATATTGTAAAGCAAATGATCATGTCATTAAGAACTATCCAAAATTGGTTGCTAAAGAGGTAAAGAAGAAAGAGGCCGGAATGGTTGTTGTAGAGGCCTCTACAACGAAAATAAAGTCTGCTAGTCTTGTGCAGGATGAAGAATGGGCATTTACTACTATTTGCAATTTTGACCCATCTTCTCATGAGCAGTGCATGTCTGTAGTAGACTCAGATGTTTGGTACTTTGATAGTGGGGCAACCAAACATATTACCTCGTAGCACAATTTCTTCTCTTCACTCGAGCCTACCCCTATAGGGAATACTATTACGTGCACCAACAACTCCTCTTATCCTGTTATGGGAGTTCGTAAGATCATTTTGCCTATTGTTGATGGTATTTCTTGCACTTTTTCATATGCTTTGTTTGTGCCAGGGATCAAGAAAAATCAATTATCAGTTTCTATATTAACCAAGATTGGCTTGGTTGTGAACTTTGTTTATAATAGATGTACAGTTCATGATCTGTCAAATGGCGACATCATTATTGCTTCTGGCATTTTATGTCCTAGGTTGTATAAGCTCATAGACTATGAAAGATCTGCAAATCATTCAACATGTGCGCTACATGATTCTCAGGCTATGTCAGATGCAAAGCTTTGGCATGCACACTTTGGTCATCTGAATTTTGCTAGTTTGCTATATAGAAATCTAAAATGGTGTCCTCTTTGCCCAAACTTGAGGCACCCAGTAAACATGTATGTGAAGGTTGTATTTTGGGCAAAATGCATCATTCTTCCTTTCCAAAAGATAGTTCAGTTCGAGCTACTCAGAAATTGTAGCTTGTTCACAATGATGTCTGTGGTCCTATGCAGACACCCTCTTTAGGAAATTATCTTTACTTCATGACTTTCATTGATGATTTTTCCAAGCATGCATGGGTATATCCATTGAAAGCAAAGTCCAAAGCGTTTATGTGCTTCAAACAATTTCTCGTTTTGGCTGAAAATCTGCTAGCATGTAAAATGGGCACCCTCTATTCTGATCGAGGTGGGGAATATATGTCTTTTGACTTTAATGCGTTTTTGCCTAAACGTGGGATAAAACATCAGTGTATAGTGCCATATACACCTCAACAGAATGAAGTTGTTGAGCAGAGGAACAAGTCACTCATGGAGATAGCAAGGTGTATGGTCGAGTGAGGCTTTACCACATAGTTTCTGGGTTGAGGTTGTCATGTGTGCAGCATATGTACTTAACAGGTATCTCACTAAAGAGCTATAGTCCATCACTCCATATGAGGCTTGGCATGGTCCCAATCCATCTGTTGCTCGTCTACATGTTTTTGGTTGTCTGGCATATGCATTAGTTTGTGAACAACATCGTAGAAAATTTGATGATAAAGCAATAAAATGTATTCTTGTTGGGTACAATTCTGAAAGCAAAGGCCATCGTCTGTATCATCCATAGATTAAATGCATTCAGGTTATCCGTGATGTTGTTTTTGTGGAAGATGCTATTCAGCCCTTACTTTCATGTACTAAGGAGACATCTGTTAGCTCCAGAGACATGTATGATACTTTGCTGCCTCTTTTTATAGGTGGACACTCCGGTGCTGGTCCTAATGAGGCAACTTCTCAGCCTTTGCAGGTTTCATGTGACGATGTAGATCATTGTATTTCTAATGCAGATTTACATGATGCGCTTATTGATGAGAGAGTTGATATTGAGGAGGCAAAAACTATGCCAAAATGGCTGCTATGGACTTTGCATGATAGCATATTAGATGCACCTCTGTCATATCATACTCCTTTAGGCTCTCATAGTGCCTCTTTTACATCAGATTGCTATGCTATGGCTGCATCTAGTCTCTGTGATGAGACTTAACCTATTTCCTTTGATAAAGCACAAAATTCTAAACATTGGATGGCTGCAATGTAATCTAAATATGATGTTATCATGAAAAATAATATCTGGCCTTTATGTGACTCTCCTCCTGGCAAGAAGGCCATTGGCACTAAGTGGCTATACAAGATGAAGCATGAACCTGATGGAAAAGTTGACAAGTATAAGGCTAGGCTTGTTGCAAAGGGTGATGTGCAGGAAAGAGGCATTGATTTTGATGAAACCTTTGCTCCTACTTGCCGAATGACTATTGTTGGTAGCATCCGTGCACTTGCAGCTCATCATGGTTGGAATGTACATTAGTTGGACATTGAAACAACATTTTTGAATGGTGACTTGCATGAAGAAGTGTATGTTTTTTAGCCCCATGGCTTTGTGGAGAAAGGGCATGAAAACCAGGCGTGCAGGTTAAAGAAGGCATTATATGGTTTAAAGCAAGCACCACATGCTTAGTATGAAAATATACATGCCTATCTCATTGCCCATGGTTTTGAGAACAGTCCAACTAAAAGCACCCTATATGTTAAGCATGCTAATGGTGCACTTCTGATCATTGTGGTGTACGTTGATGAAATGCTACTCACTGGTCCTCATGAGAAGCATATTGTTGATTTCAAGGCTGATTTGCATGCCTCATTTGAGATGTCTAATTTGGGGCATTTGCATCATTATTTGGGCATTCAGTTTATGCATGTTGATGGCGGAATGGCTTTGTGTCAAACGAAATATATTGGCACATTATTGGAGTGTTTTGGGCTTGAAGATTGTAAACCTATTGCCACTCCTATGGAGACAGGTTTATGATCGAGTCTTCATGATGCTGGAGATGCATTTGATGTTGTTCTCTATCAGCAAGTTGTTGGATGCTTGATTTACTTATGCATTACTCAGCTAGGTATTTAGTTTTCTATCTCACAGATGAGCAGGTTTATGCATTGCCCAGGTATCAAGCATTGGCAGGCGGTTAAGCGCATCTTTCGCTACTTGAGTGGTACCCAGCTACTTGGGTTGTCTTATCCCAAGGAGGGATCACGACCGCCAAATTTGCATGCTTTTTCTGACTCTGGCTGGGCTAGTTACTATGAAACTCGGGTGTCCACATGGTTTTTGCTTCATGCTTGGTAGCTCATGCATATCTTGGCTGAGCAAGGAGCAGCCTATTGTGGCCATTTCCAATTGTGAGGCTAAGTATAGGGCAACTTTCACAATGCCTATTGAGTGTGTGTGGCTCAGACTCTTTATGGCTGATTTGGGTGTTGGTCAGTCTTTTGCCACCACCATCTTCACTTATAGTCAGAGCACACTGGCAATTGTGAGGAACCCTATATTCCATGTTCATACGTAGCACATTGAGGTGCATTATCATTATGTCAGGAGAGGTTCTTTGCTGGAGAGATTAGCTTGGGATATGTGCCATGCAGGAGAACATTGTAAACCTTTTCACAAAGGCTCTGCCTCGGGAGAAGTTTGCAGCTTTCCACAAAGCTTTGGGCTTACTTCCTTTTGTGGATTGATTCCACATAGCTTGGCACTTCCTTATACATGAGTGCTAGCTCCTTGTTCACCGCATCACTCCCAGGGGGGATTTGTTGATATATTTAGGTAGTGATATGTGTGAATACACTAGGACCATTGGGGCACTTTTTTCCCTCTTTAGGAGGTTTTTTCCCCATATCTTGTAGATATGCCTATAGCCCTAACGGGTTACTTATCTTTGTGCATTCTAGTGGTAATTCATTCAGTATCGTGTGTTGTGCTCCAAGCTTCTTCTTCTTTCTTGTGTTGTTTGTGTGCTTCCGTAGACGTCTAACTCCAACAATACTTATGTGTATGATGCATGACTGGCCCAGTTATGGTGAATGCGGACCATGAGTAAAAGCATGTTACTCCAAGCACTTTGGAAAACTATCTATGAAGGACATTATAGATATTTGTCTGGTGGACATGTTTTACGTGAAGGGAAAATTGGCCAACAAGGGCAATGCCAAATGAAAGCAAGTGATTGGAAGCGGTTGTGGGATGCAGAGACATGAGTCATTGGCATGAAACGATTGTCGATCTTTAAGGAACTCCCTTATTGAAGTGAGTTCCTGAATATTTCCAAGAATGTTTCCAAGAATGGTAAACCCGATGCATATTTCCAAGAATGTCGGGGAGATTCTCTAGAAGACTTTGATCGAAAAGAAAGAAAGCAAAACACAAAGGGAGGACTTGGAAGAGCGATGTCATATGCAAGAGTTATGGGCTATTACCAAGCCTAACAAAATAGTGTTGCTAACAAGAGCTCCTTAGGTGCTTCGCAAGATGGAAGAGCAAGAGTGAAGAAGGCGATTTTAGAGTTTTGGAAACCTATTGGCTGTATGAGATGTCTAAAGATTACCTTCACACAAAATGACGATCTTAGAGGGCTCAAGTCTCATGACTAGCATAAGTTTTTAGAGTTTGTGCTCCTTGTAGCTCTAAAAGATTACCTTTTGGAGGATGTGCGAACAACCATTTATAAAATGAGTTCTTTGGTAAGGTCGATCTCTTCGAAAGAGATAAAGAGAGATAGCATAGAGGATGCAAAACTCATGCTATAGAGATTGTGTGTATGGTAGAGAAATACTTTCCCACAAGTATTCTCATAATTCAACTTCATTTATTGGTTCATGTAGTTGATGAAGTTGCAATAGCAAGAAATGTCCATAGTCGATGTATGTTCTTCTTAGAGCACTTCGCGAAGACATTAAAAGGGTTTTTTCATAAGAGAGCATGTCTATAGGCAGCATGGCAGAGGCATGGCTCGTACAAGACTCTCTTGTATTCATAACAGAGTTTCTACGCATGTCAAACCCAAAAATACCTCGCTTATGGAGCAATGATGAAGATGTTCGTCTTGTAGGCGATGAACCTCAAGGTAAATGGATGAAAAGAAAAATGGATGCAACTTTCAAAGAAAAGGCAATGAAGTTTTGCATTGTTAACTCTGAGCCTATGCAAAAGTGGTCAAAGAGGTATGAGCTTGCCAAGGAGACAAATGCAAAGGAAAGAGCTCAATTCCGAAAGAATTGTTCCACTCACTTTTTGTCTCTTTTGAAAAGGCTTTGACCTCTTCCACCTTTTCCAACAAGCAGATAGCTAGATACAACGGTTTCACAAGCAAAGGTAGTAGGTGAATATATCTCTAAAGAAGAGGAGGAACTCACAAAGGGATGTGATTGGGAGTATTCTAAATACGGTGCACTATGGTCTCATGGATGACACTTTCAGATTGCACAAATTGATGGAAATAGATCTACTTTTGATAGTGGGATGATGGTGAACTTTTTCCAAAAAAGCAGAGCTAATGCAAGACATGACAATGCTTAAGAAGGCCAGCTTGATTATTGTGGAACGATCCAAGATATCTTGAATGTATCCTTCACGAGGTTTGATTACTTTCTGTTTGATGTGAAATGGTTCAAAGTAGTAACCTCTGAAAGAAACGCAAGAGTGAGGTAGGATAAGAGTGGTTTGCTTCAAGTAGACTCCACAAAGTTGTGGACAGATGAAAGAGATAGATTTGTACTTCTCGAACACTGTGAGCAAGTTGTTTTTATGCAAGATTCGAAAGAACCAGAGTGCCTATTTGTTTTACAAGTCTCTCCACATAGCAGACAAATTTGTGAGAACATAGGCATAGAAGAAATACCATCTATAGTGGACTCTAAGATTCATTTCGTAGTAGAGGATGAAGAGATCATTATCCAAGATGAAGAGGTCTTTGAAGAAGATGAGATACACAATGAAGTAATAGAAAATATGTTGTATGAGAACGATGATCAAGAAGGAGCTAGCATAACAAGAGATCTAGAAGTCACCAATGTAGAGATAGATATCCTCTATGCATCAGATCTCCAAGAAGATGATAGAATAGATGATTTTTGAAGCAAACACTTGTATGTACTAGTTTGTGTTTATTTTTCTTGCTATGTTCTTTTGTATACTACTATTTCTCTATATTACCATTATTATCGTACATTAATTTCATTAAGTTCTTTTGTTGCAGAGCACGATGGAAGATAGTCCTCTGGTCACTCTGCATTCCATGATAGAGAAGCAGTTCTTAGAGTTTATATCCCAAACATCTCCCACTTATATGGCCATTGCATCATAGTACTAGATCGCTCGGGGTAGCACTCCCCTCAGCCTCACTCTTGTCGGCCTCACTCCCACCGACGTCACTCCTACGGGCATCACTCCCATGGGCGGGGCTACTCCCATCGGAGGTGTGTCTCTTGGCTTTATCACTCCACCACCACCACCTTATCATCCATCCCCTAGTGGCTCCAGTAGTTGATGTATGCATTCGACACCTCAATGCTATACAAGTGCTCACCTATCTCATCGATCGAGGTCATGCTCTGGAGGAGGAAGTTCTAGAAGTGGATCTACAAGTGGCTCTAGAGGAGGCACATGTTGTGGAGGTAGTGCAATGGACGTTGTGTCTCCCACTTCTACTCCTAGAGCGAGTACCTCAGATGCAGGTATGCCATGTGGTACACAGCATACACCTTGGGGTGCTCATGACCATGACACCTCCAAGGTGTATAGTATACATGATGGAGCTCTGGTGATGGATGCGATCAAAAAGGCCATGTGTTAGTGCATACAACAACTTTGCTCCATATATTTTGGACACTCTGTCATGTTGAAATGGAGTGAATAGAATAAAGATCATATAAAAATTATATCACAAAGAGAATCTATGAAGAGTACCGGCCAGCACCTAGACATCCTATTGTCAACTCAGAGTAGATTTAGCACACGCATGTGAAGTGATGTCCCATTGATGATCTGAGGCTCGTGATGCTTTCTAAGTAGGCTTACAGAAGCCTGTATGGTTAGACACTGAGGAGTGGGATATGATTCGTGATGAGGAGCAACAGACTCGTGATTGATATTGCCAATCGTGCAATGCAGTGGCCACACGTCTAGATACGATCAGAACATCATATTTGGGTAGTGACAGATATGACACGAGTTTGTAAGTATCATTTTGATTATTGAATTTTTTTTTTGTTAAGCATGAAATATATGTTCATCTAATGTTTTGCATATTTGTTGCAGGAGTTGGCAGTGGGTCATCATATGACACAAACCAAGGAGGCTTATGGATATCTTCATGCATTGGTTGCATTGTTGGAGGACTTGGAGGAATGTGGTGCAGTCATTTCATGAGAGCATCTAAAATGAGGTGAGCTTATAAACTTGGTTTGGTGTTTTTAGTTGTTGTTTGTAAACATCATGTCAATTTGCCTCATTTCATGAATATACTTTGTTGTAGGACTGTAGATATAGATGTTTTAATCCTTCTTTGCATGTGTATGGAAGTGTTGCACCACAATTTTGTATTTCAATCATATATAGTAGTGGTGCACCAGAATTTTGTATTTGGTTCCTATATGGCAATGCTTTTCCACATTTTGTATTTGGCTCACGTATGGCAGTGGTTTGCCACACTTTTGTACATCGTTCATTTATGGAATATATATATCTCTTTTGTACATGCTTCATGGTTCATGGTTCATTCTACTCATCTCTTTTGTGTCCAATAGTGTTTTGCTTTATCAAATCATATTTTGGTTGTCGGTCATCTAAACACTAGATTGGCAACCACTAGAGTACATGTCACATGTACTCTTTTTATTTTTTGGGTAGAGTGTATTGTCTTTTGCTACACAACAGCATGGTAATGTTGTTGTAGCAAGAGACAACTCACTTGCCCAAAAAAAAAAAAATCAAATATGGTCACCAATATAGGTGTCAGTATGAGCATCGATATGCCTAGATGCATATTGACGCTTATACTGGTACTTTTGTCAAGGGATTACTGACGCTTAAACCGATACCTATATCGACACTTATGCCAATGCCTATATGGACGATTTGGTACTGATGCATATGTCGAAGCTTACAGCAGCATCGGGGAAAAATGGCACTTGTGGCCAAAATGGCACTTGTGCATTTGTGCCAATAGAAACCATGGTATACCCCTGATATGTTGTATTGAATGTGGATCAATAAGGGGAAAAACGGATTCCACATAGGAGGGTCAATCCCTGAAGAAAATGCTCATATGTGGGAAGGAATAGAATTCACTAGAGAAATTGAACAAGTCTTTTATGTCCACCAAAATCAGCCAAGATAATACCTACGATAAGCTATCCACAATTCCTTCTAGATTTGAGCATTGATAGAAGATTTTCATGCATGGTCTTCATCTTATTGGGAAATCCTACCAATGAAAAATGCATTTTGAGACCCGTATGATCTCATGTACTCTGTTAGGAATGAATGCTCCCTTGATCATTCTTTTTGATATTGTAGGATATAGTCTAAGACATCGTCTTGAGGAGATATCCATGAGAGGAAAAAATAAGGGTATTGCTATTTTAGAGAGTAATGATCAGCTAATTTTGTTAATATATTTTCTTAGTGATGTGTGTGGACACACTAAGGACCTTCTTCCCTCTCAAAGTTCTTCTACAAGTAGTGCTTTCGTGCTTTGGTAGTCCATCAACTCCAACAATTGATATCAGAGAAGGTTGTTCTCTCTTTAGGACATCATTGACATCTTTCAAATCACAGACTCATAATTGCATGAAATTTGGTGAGCATACATAAGTTCATTAGAAATTCAAGTATAGTGAGCTTGTTTCAACCTCTGAATGCACCATCGCAATAACTATGCAAAAAAAAATGTCCTTTCGTGCCAAACTTATAAACAATTTTTGTCCACTACTCTCAATGTCTACTACATGTCTAGTGGAGCTTGATTGAGTATTTCCATTCAACTTGTTTTTTAGAAACACTCAATATTATTCATCAAGGTAGATTCAATGTCCATTGCTAAAAGAAATGATGTATTTTGTATGTTTGCTATCGAGGATAAGTTTGATGGTTCAAACTACCCATTATGGGAATACATGATGCATCATATATTGGTAGTGAAAAGCTTGTGAAATTGTGTAAGGTGTTGAAATATGTCCTCCTACACCTGCAAACATTGTGATAGTATGTGATCCATGTGGTGAAGAAGATGATTATCGTCAATTTTTTTATAAAGTAAGGTCTTAAGACCTTAGACAATGGATCTATGGCTTGAGAAGCTTGCCAATACACACCACTCCTTTGTTAGGAGTGGTGGTTTGGGAAAGTGTGGTAGTATGAGTTGTTGTTGAATAACTCATCACCTATTAATGCATGGGTCACGTGGTTGGGCGGAGGTCTAAAGAATTGGTGTGTGTCTCAAATTTGCCTCTCAATTCTCTCTCCTTAATGGGGAACTCTTCGTACAAAATTTGGTATCAAGAGTAGGTTCCAACTTCATCTTTTAGCACGCATGTACAAATCCTATAATAGTGGCTATGGAGGCCAAGACTAAAGTTAGAGGGATTCAAAGCCTTTTGGGGAGAGGTGAAAAAGGGATCCTTCTCTCCATTTTTACTTTACAAAGAGCCATGTTGCACCTCATATAGGACTAAATTCTGCCAATTGTGCGGCTATGTGGGATTTCTCCCCCTACTATGTGCACCTTCTATAGAAGCTCACAATTTTTTCTTCTCACACATCTCCATGAACATATATCATGCTTGATTTTCCCTTCTCCTCTTGTGAATTCGTCCTTTTAGGAGGTGGGTCTCTTGGTTCTTTACCACACCCTCTCCAAGAAGAAGACAAAAAGCATCATCTTAAATCATGTTCGCTCCTTCCACGTCCTATCCTCTACATTTAGCTTACATTTATATCTCTCTTCTTCTACAAATAGAATATTTGGGGAAACAAACAAAGGATTGAGGAGATGGAGAGAAAGAATGAGAGGCAAGGAGGTTCTCTTCACTGAAAAGATGAAATTCTTTTCTCTCATGCATGAGGAAAGTATGATGATGGAAACTAAAAGATAAACGAAGAAGAGTTGGAGGAAGGTTAAAGAAAAGACAAAGGACAAAGAGCACAAGGAGCAAAATCTTCAAGGAGAAAGAAATAAACTACTTATAAGAAAATGCAAAATCATGCAATGAGGGATTTTCTTACCCTCACTTAAGATATCAAACGTTATTCTAATTATTTTATTTTTGTTCGTGTGTTCTTTGGATCTTTTAGTACAAGCCTATTGCTTATAATTTGAGAATCTATTTCCAAGTTGCCTGTTGGGTGTGTGTAGAAATGTGAGAGACACACAAGAAGCACACACAAGGAGCACAAACGCAGCAAGACACACGGAGAAGACGATGGCTGGAATAGCTCTCTCTATTGATCGATGAACTAAACTGAAGTAAGAGCTGAATAATATCCCTAAGTACAAAGTACCACCACATATGAGAGTATCAAGTATGTGGTAACATGGGAAAAAAACCTCTAGCCAGCACTAGAGTAAAAAGTGCCCATGTATAGGGAAAAGGTTCACATCAAAGCTACTCGAGGAACACATAAGTGTAACAAACCCCCCTGGAGCAAATGATGTGAACACATACAAGGAGTGACAGATCAGCCCCCACAAGGTAACAAGCCTAAAGCTTTGCGAAAAGCTTCAAACTTTTCCCGTGGAAGAGCTTTGGTGAATATGTCTGCCACATTATCTTGTGTAGGCACATATACCAAATCAATATCTCCTGCATGAAGGTGCTCTGTCACATAGTGATAATGCACCTCAATAGTGCATGAAATACTGGGTTTTGTGCAACAACCAAAGCACCCTGACTATCTGTGAGAATGTGCGTAGCAGCATCAATCTCCATGCAAATATCCATCAATAGGCGTCTCAACCATATACACTCCACCGTAGCTGTGAAAACTGCCCTGTACTCAGCTTCACAACTTGATGTCGCCACTGTAGGTTGCCTCTTACTCAACCAAGATATGCATGAGTCTCCAAGGAAAAAGCAATTACCACTAGTGGACACGTGAGTATCATAACAACTAGGCCCAATCACTATCTGTAAAAGCATGCAAGCATGGTTGAACATCTCTGCCATAAAAGAGACCTAAGCTCAAAGTGCCTTGGGGATATCTAAACACATGTTTCACCGCTTGTCAATGCTTAGTGCCAAGGCTATGCATGAAATGACTCAACTGGGAAACTGCATACTGTATATCCGGCCTTGTGTTGCATGCATATATAATACATCCCACAGCTTGCTGATAGAGAGAAGTGTCAAATGCATCACTGGAATCCTCAATTGAGAACCTGAATCCTGTCTCAACTGGTGTGGAAACTGGCTTACGATCCTCAAAGTCAAAACGCTGAAGTAGTTTTTCAACATACTTTGCTTGATGCATAACAATTCCCCCCTCAACGGATACAAACTGGATGCCAAGTTAGTAGCTCAAAAGACCAAGATAAGTGACCTCAAAAGTATGTTGCAAATCAGCCATAAGAATGTCAAGTTTTGCATCACATGACCCAGTCAAGAGTATGTCATCGACATAAAGAACAAGCACTATAAGATCAGCCCCATTTTTGCGTACATAGAGTGTGCTTTCAATCCAACTACATGTGAAGCCAAGAGCAATCAAGTGCTTATGTATTTTGTCATATCATGCACATGGAGCTTGCTTCCATACAAAGCTTTATGCAAGCGACAAACCATATGCTCTTTCCCTTTCATAGCAAATCCAGGAGGTTGCTTCACATAGACCTCTTCTTGCAAATCTCCATTCAAGAAGGCTGTTTTTATGTCCAATTGATGCACTTTCCAACCTCGATGGGCAGCCAATGCAACCACGGTACGAATGGTAGTCATGCATGAGGTAGGTGCAAAAGTTTCCTCATAGTCAATGCCATATTGTTGTGCATATCCTTTGGCAACCAATCTAGCTTTGTAGCGATCAATGCTACCATCAGATTTTCTCTTAATCTTATAAACCCACTTTGTACCAATGACATTCTTTCCTTTTGGCAATTCACATAATTCCCAAGTACCATTCCTATGTATGGAATCCATTTCTGATTGCATAGCACTCATCCATTGTGGATCACCACATGCATCTTCAAAAGAAAGTGGCTCTTCATTACATGTTGTAGCAATAAGAAAATAATCCACAAAATTACTTGATGCATGGTGAGAGCTTGATCTTGTTCTACCAAGTAAAGGTGCACTCAATTTGCTGTCTTGCAAAGTTTGTTTCAGCCACTTTGCCATAGATTGTGCACTCTTGATAGACATGCGTTCATTATGTAAAACATCTTCAATATGTACATCATGCGTGGGCTGAATTTCATGCTCAGTTTTAGCCATATTTTCAGCTAGTTATAGTGCTTAGATTGAGTCTCACTTGAGGACTTTGGATGGGAAGTTGTTATGACTATTCCCATTAATGGTCTTTGAGTAAATGAGGAAGATCTAGTTGTTGGCATTAGAGGGGCTGGAATTTAGCGATGACTTTATACCTTAGAGTTGGGAGAGATGTGGATAAACTTGATGGATAGAAGGAGAAAGCTGCTATTCAATATTGGGTTATGAGGATGATAAATTAGTATCACTTAAGAAGTTTGATAGCTATGGACTTTCTAAATCTCACAGAAGCAATGTTTTTACATTCATATGGAAATCGAATTTATTCTAGATTAAATGGATGAAGAACCAAGGATATGTGAACTAAACTTATGGATTTCATAGAAACGATAATAGTTTAGGAAAAAACATTACTTGTGAGTGCACTCAAGGTTAGAATACTTAGAGTGGCATGATGAAAATTTCTTCATGTAAGTTCAAAAGGAGTATGAAATCATTTTAGTTATGGGGCATTTTTCCATTTCGTATGGTTTATCCCAATCAATTTCAACATATATCTTTCACATTATTGCTCAACTAAGGATATATCAAATTATGGACTAAGTTCACTTGGATGATGGTGATTTTATGGGATTCATAATTTGGAAGTTATGCGTATTCGATGGGAGATAATAGACACATCTTAAGACAATTTTCCACTTTTATTTTGCCTTCCCAAGGGTTATCTTAAGGGGAAGGATATGGGAAAAAAACACACATAGGTGACTATATAGAGGGTACATAGGGGCCAATGGGAATGACCATTAGCTAAACTTTCCCATATGCCCTCCAATGCCATTTTGAGGACAAAATGAGACTAAGGGGAAGGAAATATTATAAAGTAATGTTAAAGACCTTAGATAATGAATCTATGTCTTGAGAATCTTTTCAATACGTGAAACTCCTTTATTAGGAATGGTGGTTGGGGAAGGTGTGGTAGTAGGAGTTATCATTGCAAAAATCATTAGCTATTAACACATGGGTTGCATGGTTGGGTGCAAACCCCAAACTGGGTGATTATCTCAACTCTATCTCTCGGTTCTCTCTCCTTACTTAGGAGCTCTTCATGCAAAAAAATTCATAGTCCTATCATGGTTCCTATTGCACCTATTACATAGCATATGTTTTGGGATGGAAAAGATGCATAAGCACATGCATTGATAGCTTTTTCTATCAAGCATGCCATTAACCCTCACATTCACTCATGCAAAATAGAAAAAGATGCTTTGGATACTCTTCTTACACTATTGGAGGAAAGAAATGAGGCTATTGTTTGGAATCTTCAAAGATAGTTGGATAGTGAGCATATGAATGAAGGAGATTCCATGCAAAGTTGTCGAACAAAGATCAAGGATTTGAAAGAGCAATCGATTTTTGCCAATGAAATCTTGTCAACAATTCACTTGTGTGGACTATTCCTAATGGTTTTCTAGTCCTTATAAGAGTTTTTCATCTATTCTTGATGTGATAATAAAAGAAAATCCAAAGGACTTAACTTTTGAAGACTTCGTCTCTATTTTTCTACAAGAAGATCAATCTAGACAAAATAGTTCAATTATTTCTATTCCAATTCAACTTTCTTAGTAGAAGTGCAAAGGTAAATGGAGCTTGTCTACTAGAGATCGGAAACGTTTGATCTTGCATAGTTAAACAAGGAAGATAATGACAAGGAAATAGAAAAGCACAATAATAGACTACTTATCTTTCTACATGCACTTAGTAATACACTTAGTGTTCAGCTCTAACCCTCTTCTTCTTCTTCTTCTTCCTTGTGCATTTTACATGCTTTCGTAGTCCCTGAACACCAAAAATTAGTATTAGAGTAGGTCCTAGCTTTTTATAGGGCATCCTTGATACCCTTCCAATCAAAGACTTAAAATTGAATAAAATTTGATGAACATAGTCGAGTTCATTAATGGTTCAAAATAGCTTCCTTTGGTGGTTTCAAAATTATGATTTGAGCTCCTTTTATCCTTTGAATGCAATATCATAGAAAATGCATGGGAAACTTTCCCTTTGTGCCAAACATATATACATTTTTGGTTTCATCACTATGAGTGCATTGAATACTATAGGTCTAGTAGAGCTCAATTGAGTATTTATGTTCAACGTTTTGAGAAACATTCAATTTTGTAAGCATGAGGGTATAGTCGTTAGCCATAGTTGAAAGAAATTATGTATTTTTTATGTTGTTTGTTGAGGATAATTTGGATGCCTCTACCTACACATTGTGAACATACATGATGTTTTATAATATTGGTAGCAAGGGGATTGTGGAATATTGTGCAAGGTGCTGAAATACATGCTCCTAAGCCTGCATATATTATAACATGAGGTGATGTAAGTTGTCTTGAGAATGATGATATTCAATTTATTGGTACTATTGTGGTTCCTATTGTGCCTATTATAGAGCAAAATCTTTGGGATGGTAGAGATGCACAAACACATGCATTCATATATTTTTCTATCAACAATGTCATCATCAATCATATTGGCTCATGCAAACTAACCAAGAGATGCTTGGGATAACTCTTACCATGCTATAGCAAGAAACAAATAAGCCTCATGTTTCTTACTTCTAAAAAAAATTGGAGAGTGATCATATGAATGAAGGAGATTCAATGGAAACTTTTTTGATAAAGATCACTGATTTGAAAGAGAAGTTGGTTTCTATTGATGAAATCTTGCGTGGTAGCTCAATGGTGCAAATTGTGCTTAATGGTCTTCCATATTCTTATCAATTTTTTTTTTCTCCTCTTTGTTTTATGATGAATGAAAATCAGAATACTTAATGTTTGAGGATTATATTTTTCTAGAAGGAGATCAATCTAGAAAAAAAAGATCAATGATGCATGTTTCATATCAAGCTTTCTTAGCTACTTTGAAGGGCAAAGATAAATGGACCTCATGTACTAGTAAGAAAAAAAATGTTGCACAATCAAAGAAGGAAGATAAAGATGACAAGGGAACAAATGAAAAAAAAAAAACAATTTTTCAAACAGTGTAAGTAAAATGATCATTTTATTAAGAGTTTCCCTAAATTGGCTACAAAAATAGCTTGAATGGCTATTGGAGAGGCCTCTAGACCTAAAATTTATTTTCTTCTAGCTTGTTCATAATGAAGAATGGGTGTTTATTAATTATTGAAGCTATGATTTGTCTTCATATGAGCATTGTGTGTCTATAGTAGACTTTAATGTTTGGTATTTTTATAGTGGTGCAACCAAACATATTACCTCAAAATGTAGTCTCCTCACTTCAAGTAAGTCCCCCTAATAGTAAATAATGTCACATGTGCAAAAAACTCCTCTTATCATTTCATGGGGGTAGGAAAGGTTATTCTTACTATTGTTAATGATAGTAGTCTTACACTCTTGCATGCCATATTGCTCTAGGGGTTGAGAAGAACCTATTATTATGTTCAGTGCTAACCAAAATTGCGTTGGTTGTTAAACTTGTTGATGATAGTTTTACAATCATGAGCTCTCAAATGTTGATAATATTATTGTTTCTAGCACTCCATGTCATGGGTTTTCTAATCTTATAGATCATGAAAAATGTAACAATGATACAACATTGCAATTCATGAATTTTAGGCTATTTCATGTGCAAATCTTTGACGTGGATGCTTTGGTCATCTGAAATCTACTAGTTTGCTTGACTTGCATAAATATGAGATGGTGTACTCCTTACCCAAACTTGAGGCACCTTCTAAACATGCATGCAAGGGCTATATTTTGGGTAGAATGCATCATTCTTCCATCCCCCAAAGATGTTTTAGTTAGAACTACACATAAAATGTAGCTTGTTCACAATAATTTATATGATCCTATGCACACACCTTCATTTGGGAATTACCTATACTTCATGACTTTCATTGATGAATTTTCTAGGAAGCATGGTTTTATCCATTGAAAGCAAAGTTGAAAGTTTTTATGTGCTTTACAGAGCTCCTGGTTATGGTTGAAAATCTATTAGCATGTAAAATGGGCACCCTCCATTCTAATCAAAGGATGTAAGTATATGTCTTTTGAGATTAATGTACTTTTAGCTGAGCATGGGATAAAATATTCGTGTACGGTGTTGTATACACCTAAGAAAAATGGATATGCTAAGAGGGAAAACATGTCTCTCATGAAAATGGAAACATGTATGATTAGAAGTTAGGCTTTACCAAATTGCTTCTGTCTTGAGGTTCTTATTTGTGCAATGTGTGTATTTAATAGGTCTCGCACCAAAGCATTGTATTCTATCACTCCATATGAGTCTCAGTATGGTCACGAACCAATTGTTGTTTATCTACATGTTTTTGGTTGCTCACATATGCATTTGTGCCTAAATAAGAATGCAAGAAATTAGATGATAAGGCTTTATAATGTACTTTGTTGAGTTTAGTTGTGAAAGAAAAGGATATTGTCTACATCATCCACAAAATAAATGCAGTTTGGTTAGTTGTGATGTCTTTTCTTGGAAGATGCAATTCAAGCCTTACTTTCGTGTACCAAGGTGACATGATTTACCTCAAAGTATGCATATGACACTTTGCTGCCTCTTTTTACAAGTGGATAGACAATTGTTGCTCTTAGTGAGGAAATTTCTCAATATTTATAGGTTTCAAATGATAATGCAAATCACTCTATTTCTTATGTAGATTTACATGATGCACTTATTGATGAGAGAGCTGAAGTTAAAGAAGAAAAGACTATGCCTAAATGACTAGAGTTGACTTTGAGAGATAGCAAGTTAGATGCACCTTTTTCATATCATATTCATTCAAAATTTTATAATGCTTCTTTTGGATTAGTTAGTTATGCAATGGCTGCCTCTAGTTTTTGTTATGATAATGAGCTTGCTCCTTTTCATGAAGCACCTAAATTAAAAAATTGGATGGCTTGTATGCAATCACAAATTGATGGCATTATGAAGAATGATGCTTGGTCTTTATGTGACTTGGCTCCTATCAAAAAGACCATTTCCACTAAATGGGTATACAAGCTGAAACTGAAGCTTGATGGAACAACTGATAGGTTATGCTCAAGAGAAGAGCATAGATTTCGATTAGTCCTTCGCTCCCACATGCCAAATGATAGTTGTTCCTAGCATCTATGCACTTATAGTTCATCATGATTGAAATGTACATTAGTTGGATAGTAATGCTGCATTTCTAAATGGTAATTATGTAAAGTAATTTATGTACTTCAACCTAGTGGCTTTGTGTAGAAAGGGCATGAAAACAAAGTATGCACTTTGAAAAGGGCATGGATTGAAGAAAGCACCAAGTGCTTGGTATGATACATTTCCACTTACTAACACATGGATTTGAGATCAGCCCAATAGATATGATGTAATTATCAACACTTTTGTATATGTTAATGATATGCTACTCATTGGTCCTATTGAGAAGAATATTTTTGAATTTAAGGTTGATTCACCTACCTCTTTTGAGATGTAAGATTAAGGGCTCTTGCATAATTATTTGAGCACAACATTGTGTCAATAAAATTACGTTGACATGATATTGTAGTGTTTTAACCTTCATTATTGCAAACTTATTGCCACTACTATTGAGACACATTTACGTTGAGTCTTCATTATGCATTTGATCTTGTTCTCTATGAATAAACTATTGAATGCTTGATTTACCTATGCATAATCCAATTTGATACTCATTTTGTTGTCTCTTAGATGAGCAAGTTTATGCATAGTCCACATGTCAATCATTGGCAGATGATTAAGCATAAGTTTCACTACTTGAGTGGTACCCTACTATTTGAGTTGTTTTATCTCAAGGGGGATCCTTATCGCAAGATTTACATGATTTTCTAGCTCATATTGGGTTGGCTTATATGACACATATGTCCATGAGTGCTTTTTGCTTCATGCTCACTAGCTCATTGATATGTTGTTTAAGGAGGAAACCAGATACTATGGACACTTGTAATTGTGATTTTGGGTATAAGGTGGCTTTCACAACTACTATTGAGTGTGTCAAACTTAGATGTCTTTTTGTTGATTTGTTCAATCTTTGTCAAAACCATCTTTACTAATAAATAGCACGCACTAGTCATTGCAAGGAACCTTATGTTCCATGTGACCTAAAGCACATTGAGGTGCATTGATATTATTATGTGCCCACACAAGATAATGTTTTAGACCTTTTCACAAAGGCTTTGCCTACGATGAATTTTGAAGATTTTTGTAAAGCTTTGGGTTTACTTCCTTTTGTGGATTGATTTCATTCCACATAGCTTGGCACTTCCTTATACGTGAGTGACTTCTCATTGTTCACCATATCACTCCTAGGAGGATATATTGATTTATTTTGGTAGTGATGTGTGAACAACATAGGACTATTGGGGTACTTTTTTTCCTCTTTAGAAGGTTTTATTTTCCCCAAAATGCCTACAACCCTTACATAATATTTATCTTTGTACATTCACTTAGTAATACACTCAGTGTTGTGCTATAAGCTTCTTATTTTTCCTTGTGTTTTTTTGCATGATTCCCTAGTCCTCAAACTCCAACAATGTCTCCTTTGTACATGAAAGTAGGGTTTGAACTTTATCCTCCCGGAATACTACATCTCCACTAACTAGAATCCTTTTAGACATTGGATGATGCAAACAATAACCCTTAATTTGAGAACTATACATTTAATAGCCTTATTATCCAGATTTTTGTATTATTGCATAGGTAGTAATGCATATTCCAAACAATCAAAAACAAGAAAAATGAGGAAAAGATGTCTTGCAACCATTTAATTCATGATCTCTCTTATCGTGATAAAATAATTGCATCTGGAACTTTATGTTGTGGGTTGTATAAGCTCACAAATTCTCAAAAATTTATGAATGATTTTGCATGTGCAGTTGAAGATTCTTAGGTTATTTCATATGGGATACTTTGGCATGCATGCTTTGGTCATTTGAATTTTTTTAGTTTGCATCATGTGCAAAAATCTAAAATGGATTCCTCTTTAGCCAAACTTGAGCAAATGAAAATTGCACCTTCTTCATAGTGGTATATGAGGTCCCATGTAGACACCTTCCTCTCGGAATCACCTTTACTTCATGACTTTCATAGATGATATCTCCATGCATACATTGAAAGAAAATTCTAAAGTGTTTACTTGCTTCAACGAGTTTTTGTTTATGTCTTAAAATTCCTCGATATGTAAAATGGCAACACTTATTTTTTATCAAGTGGAGGATTATATGTCTTTTGATTTTAATGCATTTCTAGAAAAGCACAGGATAGAACATCAATGTGAAGTGCCATATACACCTCATTAAAATGGAATTTTTGAGAGAGAAAAATAGTTCTCTCATGGAAATGGAAAGGGCTATGTTCAAAAGTCAAGCTTTACCACATAGCCTTTTCTATAGTAAGAGATTGTTTTCAAGAACATGTTGGATGTAGGCTTTCATTGGGCCTGCATGGGTACAAAATTAAAGATCTCCCTCTTATACAAAATCCCAAAAAGAGAAGCATGGTGGATCAAGAGAAGTCCCAAAGCCAATTGTGGTGGCTAGAGAGATAACTATAGTCCAAAAACTTTGAGTGCAATATAATTCAAAAAAATCCTTGATAGAAATGGAGAATTTCAAAGAGACCCAAAAATCCAAAGACTTCATTGACAACTTTATTGAGGTCCATAGAAGACAAAGAATAAATCCCAATGCTCATCCAAGTGCATGACCATCACAGTCCAATAAAAACTTGGAACCCAAAGAGAATAGCAGACTACAAAAGGAAGTCAATCTCTTGGACTTTCTTGGAGGGATAAGTTAACCTAAGATAACAAAGGAAAATTCCACATGTAAAAAGGCCCTCTTAAGATCAAAAGCATCCTAAGATATGAAGAAGAAGCTTAAAAAAATACTTCAAAGATTGGTGGGTGGGCAAGGTCAACAAACCATCTAATGAAATGTGCATACTCCTTAAGAAGAAAAAAAGCAATGGTACTCTTCATAGAATGATTGATAACACAGTCATCAAATGTTCTTTTAATGTAGAAAATTGTGACTTGATTGTCAATCCCTTCAACCCGCTTCGTGGGATGTCTAGTTTTCTTTCCCCTCAGACATAGGATTGCATGACCATCATTTTGAGATTCAAATCTTAAAAAAATTCCACAATGCATTGTCAATTTTGTTGATTCTTGTTGATATATTTCTGTAGTGATGTGTGTGAACACACTTAGGACTTTCACGACACTTTTTTCCCTCTTTATGAGTTTCTTTACCATGTCTTGTAGATATGCCTATTATCCTAATGGGTCACTTATCTTTGTACATTCAATTGGTAATTTATTCAACATTGTGTTGTGCTCCAAGCTTTCTTTTCCTTGTGTTGTTAATGTGCCGTCGATGATCTTGAACTCTAAGAATGATATCATAGTAGATCGTTGCTTCATCTAAGGCATCGTGGACATGCCTCTAGTCACAATCTTAAAATGTACAAGAATTGATGAGCATACTTGAGGAGATTTTTTTATTTGAGCTTGTTTTGGCCTTCGAATGCACTATTAGAGTGGTTCTCTAGGAAATTACATATTTTTGTGCCAAACATATATACAAGTTTTGGCTTGTTAGTACAAGATCCTCAAAGTCTACTATAGCTTTAGCAAATCTCAATAGTGTGTTTCTATTCAATATTTTGAGATATAAATGATTTTCTCATCATGATATTTAGTCACTCACCACGGCTAAAAGCAATGATGTATCGCATATGTTGGTTGCTTAGGATAAGTTGGATGTTACTATTATATATTGTGGGCATATATGATGTGTCATGTATTTGTAGCAAAAAGGCTCTGGAATATTTTGTAGGGTTGAAAAACATCCTACTACATTTGCAAATAGAGTTATTGAAGGTGATGTAGATGGTGTTGAAGATGATGATCTTCAATTTCTTGGTCGTATTTTGGTTCTTATTGCACCTATTTTAGAGCATCTTTGTTGGGATAGCAGATATGCTCAAGCACATGCATTGATATTTTTTCCTGTGAAACCTATCATTATCCCTCACATTCACTCTTGAAAGAAAGCAATGGATGCTTGAGATACACTCATAACTTTATACTAGGAAATAAATGAGGATCATGTTCCTTACCTCCTAAAAGATTTGGAGAGTGAGCATATGAATGAAGGAGATTCTATGGACATTTTTTGACGAAGATCAAAGATTTGGAGGAGAAGTTGATTCTACTAATGAAATCTTGCCAAATAGTTCACTTGTGCATGCTTTTCTCAATGATTTTCTAGATTAATATCAGATTTTTGCCTCTACTCTTTTATTGATGATGAAAGGCAATCCAAATGCCTTAAAATTTGAGGAGTTAAGTCTCTAATTTGTTGCAGGTAGATCAATCCAAGGAGAACAGGTCAATCATGCATGTTGTAGATCAAGTTTTCTTAGCTAATCAAAAGGGCAAAGATAAATGGAGCTCATCTACTAGTAAGCACAAATTTGTTAATGATGCACAATCCAAGAAGCAAGACAAAGATGATAAGGAAATAGAATAGAAGAAATAGTTTTACAAGTATTGTAAGGCAAATTTGTAATAAAGAGTTCCTAAACTAGGTACAAAAGAGGCAAAGAAAAAAGAGGCTCAAATGGTTGTTGGAGGTGCCTCTACACCTAAAAAAAAGTATACAATTCTTGTTCAGAATGAAGAATGGGAATTTACTATTGTTTCCAGCCATAACCCATCTTCTCATGAGCACTATCTATGGTAGACTCATATGTTTGGTACTTTGATAGTGAAGCGACAAAACATATTACCTCATAACAGAGTTTCTTCAGTTCACTTGAGCCTGTTTGTACATGGAATACTATCACATGTGCTAACAACTCCTCTTATCCTATGGAGCAGGTAAGATCATTCTAACTACTATTGATGGTAGTTCTTTCACATTGGCAGATGATTTATATGTTCCAAAGTTCAAGAAAAATATGTTGTCAATTTCAACATTAGCCAAGATTTGCTTGGTTGTAACCTTTGTTGATGATAGATGTACACTTCATGATCTCTAGAATGGTGGTGTTATTATTTATTCTTGAAATTTATGTCACGGGTTGTATAAGAGCATAGACTATGCAAGATCTATGAATGATTCAGTATATGCAACTCAAGATTCTCATGCTACCTCAAATGCAAAGCTTTGGCATGCATGTTTTGTTCAACTGAATTTTGCTAGTTTGCCACGCTTGTAGAAATGTGTTAACATATTTTGGTAGTGATGTGTGTGAACAAACTTAGTACTATCGGTGCACTTTTTCCCTCTTTGGGAGGTTTTTTCCCCCAGCTTGTATATATGCCTATAACCCTAAGGAGTCACTTATCTTTGTACATTCACTTGGTAATACATTCAGTATTGCATGTTGTGCTCCAAGCTTCTTCTTCTTCTTCCTTGTGTTGTTTGTGTGCTTTTGCAGAACAACTCATGATCAATGTATAGTCACTTGATGAGGTATGATGTTTTATACAAACTCTATGATTGGAAAATAACTATCCCAATATTTTTGCCTCTCATACATATATGTCCTCAACATGTCCTTTAGTATCTAGTTGACCCTCTTGGTCTAACCGAAAATGTATGGATGGTCACAGTCTAAAAATCATGGATGTCAATAACCCATGCCATCTAAAGATGTTGGTAAAGAGCTCTTATGTCTATAGAGCTTCTATTGTCTTCTGTATGGGTATGAAATGAGTCATTTTGCTCAATCTATCTGCCATTAGGATAGTAACCCATTTCCTTTGGGTCCACAATAAGTCGACTATGAAGTCCATGGCTATACTATCCTAGTTGTCCTCTCGAGTCTCTAAAGGGTGTATTAGACTTGGTGTACTAACCCTTTCACCTTGTTGAGTTGACACAAAAAGCATTCACAAATATATGTGTGGACATCTCTAGCTAATACAAGCCACAAAAGTGCTCTCCTGCACATGGAACTTCATCGTCATCATCCATGAATTATCTTCTCAAATCCTCAAGATTTGGTAAAACCTTTCCTTTTCGTCTAATTATCTGATTCTTCAGTAATAATTTGGAATACAAACTTGATTTGTTTTCTTTACTTGAGGAAGAAGCAGATGGAGATTTTGTGTCTCCTATAATAGAATCATCATTGATGGATCTAATAATCTATAACAAATGTGGATCTTCCATTTTTTCTTGCTTTATATCTTTAAGTGATGAAAATAGTGCAATGCTTGATGGTCCATGAAAAAATTTAACTTATTAGCTAGGAGATAGCGTCTAAAATTGGTGATGGCATAGGCCATTCATAACCCTTATCTATTTATAGTTTTATAGTTCCTCTCTATGTGATTTAATTTCCTACTTTCATACACAACTAGGTGATCAAGTGTCCCTTTGTTTTTTTGGTTGTGCAAGAATGTAACCGATTGCAAAATTGGATGTGTCCACATGAATGTGGAATGGTCTCTTCCAATCAAGCAAGTTGAGAATGGCAGATGAGATCAACCTTTTCTTCAATTTATTGAGTGCATTCTCGCAATGATCTGACCATTCAAAGTTGTCCAATAGACCACACAAAGGTTTTGCTATTGTAGCATACATGTGTATTGGAGAAAGCTCTAGAAAGGAGATAAAAATTCAAAGTCAAAGAGGTCAAAAATCAGTGAATGGATGAAGAATATGGAAAAATGGGAGTGCATGCATGGAAGTAAAGGAGGAATGGTTCCATCAATTTTTCCCATCTCAATCCCAATAGGCTTTTCCCCAATCTACATCCTAATTTCTTGTAAAAATGCTTATTTTTTGTATGAAACTCTGATTTTCTTATAAATCGAACACAGCTTGTAAACGACGAGTAGCACTTGAGCATCAAGCACATGATTAGTATCTCCACACAAAATTTCATATTTTCTTGATATCATTTTGACCTTTAAATAGCCTCTAGACACTAATTTTTAAAGCTAGTCCAGACATTGGTGTGGATAGAGCCCTTTAAAAATCTATAAAAGTGAAAGAGCTCTCATTTCTAAGGGTTACATTGTTTGAGGTTGACTTGTTGATTTGAGAACTCTTATGAGATTTGTTCCCGTTCTTGAGCAATGGATGTTGATATATTTAGGTAGTGATGTGTGTGAACACACTAGGACCGCCGGGGTATTTTTTTCCCTCTTTAGGAGGTTTTCTTCCCCGGGCTTGTATAAAGCTCGTTTCGGCCTCGGAATGCACTATCATAGTGCTTGTGCAGGCTATTTCATTTTTTTGTGCCAAAGGTATATACCTCTTTTGGTTCGCCAATATAAGCATTTCGAAGTCTGCTACAGGTTTAGCAGAACTCGCCTGGGTAATTCCGTTCAACTTTTTTGAGACACAATCAATTTTCTGCATCAAGGTATTTTAGTCATCAGCCATGGCTGAAAGTAGTGATGTATTTCGTATGTTGGCTGTTGAGGATAAGTTGGATGGTACCAACTACCCATTTTGGGCTTATATGATGCGGCATGTATTGGTTGCAAAAGGGCTGCGGAACATTGTGCAGGGTGTTGAAAAACATCCTATCACACCTGCAACTGTTACAACTGCAGGTAGTGACGCTTATGTAGAAGGTGCCGAAGATGATAATATTCTGCATATTCATGTTCGTGCTACAGTTTTTGCTGCACCTATTACAGAGCAGATTCGTTGGGATGGCAGAGATGCTCAGGCACATGCATTGATAGCTTTGTCTGTCAAACGTGCCATTATTCCTCACATTTGCTCTTGCAGAACAGCTAAGGATGCTTGGGATACACTTATCACATTGTACCAAGCTAGGAATGAGGCTCGTGTTGCTTACCTCCGAATACAGTTGGAGAGTGAGCACATTAATGAAGGTGATTCTATGGAAAGTTTTCTAAAGAAAATCAAAGCCTTGAAGGAATAGTTGATTTTTATTGATGAGGTTATACCTTATAGCTCACTTGTGCAGATCGTTCTGAATGGTCTTCCTTATTCATATCAGAGTTTTGCTTCTACTCTTCGGTTAATGATGAAAGGAAATCTAAATACCTTGTCATCTGAGGAGTTAATCTCTGTTTTGTTGCAGGAAGATCAGTCCCAGGCAAAACAGGTCCATTATGCATGTTGCAAATCAAGCTTTCCTAGCTAGTCAAAAGGGCAAAGGAAAATGGAGCTCTTCAACTAGTAAGCAAAAATCTGCAAATGCTGCACATTCGAGGAAGGAAGACAAAGATGAGAAGAAATCAAAAAAGCAAAAGTTGTCTATAGTAGACTCAGATGTTTGGCAACCAGACATATTACCTCACAACGCAGTTTCTTCTCTTCACTTGAGCCTTCCCCTACAGGGAATACTATTACATGCGCCAACAAATCCTCTTATCCTCTTATGGGAGTTGGTAAGATCATTTTGACTACTACTGACAGTCGTTCTTTCACTTTGTCAGATGCTTTTTTTGTGCCAGGGATCAAGAAGAATATGTTATCAGTTTTTGCATTAGCCAAGATTGGCTTGTTTGTGAAATTTGTTGATGACAGATGTACAGTTCATGATCTGTCAAATGGTGATGTTATTATTGCTTCTGGCATTTTATATCGTGGGTTGTATAAGCTCATAGACTATGAAAGATCTGTGAATGATTCGGCATGTGCAGTACATGATTCTCAGGCTATGTTAGATGCAAAGCTTTGGCATGCACGCTTTGGTCATCTGAATTTTGCTAGTTTGTTACGCCTACAGAAATCTGATATGGTGTCTTCTTTGCCCAAACTTGAGGCACCTAGAAAACATGTTTGTGAAGGCTGTATTTTGGGCAAAATGCATCATTCTTCCTTTCCAAAAGATGGTTCAGTTCGGGCTACTCAAAAATTTCAACTTGTATATAGTGATGTCTGTGGTCCTATGCAAACACCTTCTTTTGGAAATTACCTTTACTTCGTGACTTTCATCGATGATTTCTCTAGGCATGCATGGGTATATCCATTGACGGCAAATTCCGAGGTGTTCATGTGCTTCAAACAGTTTTAGTTTTGGCTGAAAATCTATCAGCATGCAAAATGGGCACCCTCCATTCTGATCGAAGGGGGAATATATGTCTTCTAATTTTAATGCATTTCTGGCTGAATGTGGGATAAAACACTAGTGTACAATGTCGTATACACCTCAATAGAATGGAGTTGCTAAAAGAAAGAACATGTCACTCATGGAGATGGCGAGGTGTATGGTCAAGAGTCAGGCTTTATCGCATAGTTCTGGCTTGAGGCTATCATGTGTGTAGCATATGTACTTGATAGGTGTCCCACTAAAGCGTTGTAGTCTATCACTCCATATGAGGCTTGGCATGATTGGAAGCCATCTGTTGCTCATCTACGTGTTTTTGGTTGTTTGGCATATGCATTAGTACCTGAACAACATCGCAAAAAATTGGATGATAAAGCTGTAAAATGTATTTTTGTTGGGTACAGTTCTGAAAGTAAAGGCTATCGTCTGTATCATCCATAAACTAAACGCATTCTGGTTAGTCGTGATGTTGTTTTTGTGGAAGATGTTATTCAGCCATTGCTTTCATGTACTAAGGAGACATCTGTTAACTCGAAAGACATGTATGATACTTTGCTGCCTCTTTTTGTAGGTGGACAATCTAGTGCTGGTCCTAATGAGGCAACTTCTCAGCCTTTCCAGGTTTCATGTGATGATGCAAATCATCCCATTTCTGATGCGGATTAACAGGATGCACTTGTTGATGAGAGATCTGATATTGAGGAGGCAAAAACTATGCCAAAATGGCTAGTGCAGACTTTGCGTGACAACAAATTAGATGCACCTCTATCATATCATACTCGTTCAGGCTCTCATAGTGCCTCTTTTGCATCAGATTGCTATGCTATGGCTGCATCTAGTCTTTGTGATGAGACTGAGCCTGTTTCATTTGATGAAGCACAAAGTTCTGAACATTGGATGGCTGCAATGCAATCTGAATATGATGCTATCATGAAAAATGGTACCTGGTCTTTATGTGACTTGCCTCCTGGCAAGAAGGCCATTGGCACCAAGTCGGTATACAAGCTGAAGTGTAAGCCTGATGGAATAGTTGACAGGTATAAGGCTAGGCTTGTTGCAAAGGGTTATGCTTGGGAAAGAGGCATTGATTTTGATGAGACCTTTGCACCTACATGTCGTATGACTACTGTTCGGAGCATCTGTGCACTTGCAGCTCGTCATGGTTGGAATGTACATCAGTTGGACATTAAAACAACATTTTGAAATGGTGACTTGCATGAAGAAGTGTATGTTTTTCAGCTTCATGGCTTTGTGCAAAAAGCACATGAAAACCAGGTGTGTAGGCTAAAGAAGGCATTATATGGTTTAAAGCAAGCACCACATGCTTGGTATGAGAAGATACATGCCTATCTGATTGCACATGGTTTTGAGAACAGTCCAACTAAAAGCACCTTATATGTTAAGCATGCTAATGATGTGCTTCTGATCATTGTTGTCTAT
Organism: Ceratopteris richardii; assembly: GCA_020310875.1. NCBI lineage: Eukaryota > Viridiplantae > Streptophyta > Polypodiopsida > Polypodiales > Pteridaceae > Ceratopteris > Ceratopteris richardii. Next base: position 158,861,913 of record CM035422.1, read on the forward strand.
GTTGACGACATGCTGCTCATTGGTCCTATTGAGAGGCATATTGCTGATTTTAAGGCTGATTTGCATACCTCATTTGAGACGTCTAATTTGGGGCATTTGCATCACTATTTGGGCATTCAGTTTATGCACGTTGATGGTGGAATGGCTTTGTGTCAAACGAAACACATTGACACATTATTGCAATGTTTTGGCCTTGAAGACTGTAAACCTATTGCCACTCCTATGGAGACAAGTTTACGATTGAGTCTTCATGATGCTGGAGATGCATTTGATATTGTTCTCTATCAGTAGGCTATTGGATGCTTGATTTACTTATGCATTACTCGACCAGATATTCAGTTTGCTGTCTCACAAATGAGCAGGTTTATGCATTGCCCAGGAGTCAAGCATTGGCAGGTGGTTAAGCGCATCTTTCGCTACCTAAGTGGTACTCGGCTACTTGGGTTGTTTTATCCCAAGGGGGGATCACTACTGCCAGATTTGCATGCTTTTTCTGACTCTGATTGGGTTGGTTGCTATGACACTCGTGTGTCCACTAGTGGCTTTTGCTTCATGCTTGGTAGCTCATTTATAGCTTGGTTGAGCAAGAAGAAGCCTATTGTGGCCACTTCTAGTTGTGAGGTTGAGTATAGGGAAGCTTTCACAGCAACTATTGAGTGTGTGTGGCTCAGATGCCTTATGGCTGATTTGGGTGTTGGTCAGTCTTCTGCCACCGCCATCTTCACTGGTAGTCAGAGCGCATTGGTAGTTGCGAGGAACGCTGTGTTCCATGCTCGCACTAAGCACATTGAGGTGCATTATCACTATGTCAGGGAGAGGTTCTCTGCTGGGGAGATCAGCTTGACATATGTGCCCATGAAGGAGAACATTGCAGACCTTTTCACGAAGGCTCTGCCTAGGGAGAAGTTTGAAGCTTTCCATAAAGCTTTGGGCTTACTTCCTTTTGTGGATTGATTCCACATAGCTTGGCACTTCCTTATACATGAGTGCCAGCTCCTTGTTCACCGCATCACTCCCAGGGGGGATTTGTTGATATATTTAGATAGTGATGTGTGTGAACACACTAAGACCATCGGGGCATTTTTTTCCCTCTTTAGGAGGTTTTTTTCCCCCAGCTTGTATATATGCTGATTGCCCTAATGGGCTACTTATCTTTGTACATTCTCTAGTAATCCCTTCAGTATTGTGTGTTGTGCTCCAAGCTTCTTCTTCTTCCTTGTGTTGTTCACATGCTTCCACAAACGTCTAACTCCAACAATGGAGAGATTCTTGGATCACTTATCTCTTTCCTAGTCGTGAGCCTGTGTGTGTATATTGGTTCTTATGCATGTGCTTGTATCTCTCTTATTGTGGGTGCATGTACTTCCATCTTGCAACATGTGATCTTCATACCACTCATTTTCCATTCTATGGATTATGACATTTCTTTATTGTGGTTTGTGTGTGGTTATGATGACATGATACACTCTTGGCACCATGCCCGAGATGTTCTTATCAGATGTGTCACATGATGGTAATTTTTTGCATGAGGTACGTGTTCCTAGTGCTCTTTGCTTGTGTTTTAAATGCATATTCATCACTAATTTTTGTTATCTAGGCAGTTAGAGAGGTGGAAATAGGTTAAAATCAGACATTGGGTTAGGTTTTTCAGGGTTTCCATTAAAGCTCGGATTTTCTTCTTCATTTTCTACTTCGTCTACACTTCTACTTCTTCTACACTTCTTTATCTTCATTTTCTTCTTCTTCACACTACTTTAGGGGATGTGGTAGTAGTATATGAGGCATGGAAGCTTCAAAGGCCAAGGATAGAGCTCAAATATGTATTTTTGAGCTCTCTAGAAGGTGTGCAAAAGTAAAGTTGCAAAGCAATCACCTTTTGTAAGGAATGGATGCTCCATAGGTATGCCACCAATGAGGTACAAGAATGGAACAAGATCTCACTGGACAAGATCACTTCCATGTGAGATGGATATGATGACTTCATGTGGTATCTCGGAACTTGGAAAAGATTACGAGAGTCATTTGGAGCACTTGAAAAAAAATTTGAACTTATATGAGATAGTAAAGTTACAATAAGTAATCTAAATGTGATTTCTTTACCCAAGAAGTAAGGTATTTAGCTCTTATTATATCCACAGAGGGAATCCAAGTTGACCTTAAAAAGTTTCAAGTGATTCTTTGATGTCATGACTGGAAAACTATTTGAGAACTACAAAGTTTTCTCGGAATGATTGGATACTATAGGAAGTTTGTGGCTGGATATGGAAAAATTAGAGTACCTTTGACAAATCAACTCAAAGTGAAACTCCAAACTCAATTGGAAAGAAGAAGAAGAAATGGGTTTTCAAGATCTAAAACTTGCTCTTTGGCCCTAGTTCTATAAATAGTAGATCGAAACAAAACTTTCCAATTAGAAACAAATGCAAGTTCATCTACAATAGGAGTAGTACTAAGATAAGATGATCAACCAATATCTTTTGAAAGATGAAAGCTAAGTCTTGCTCAACAAAACCACTCTACCTATGAGAAATGTTCGCTATCTTAAATTCTCTTAAGAAATGGCACCATTACTTGTATGGATGAAAGTTGACAATATTCTTTGATCAAGAGAGCATTAAGTGGTTAGCAAAACAACCAGATTCAAGAGGTAGAAAAGCTAGATGGGCTAAACAGTTACAAGAGTTTGATTATGAACTCAAGTACAAGAAAGGAAAATTCAATGCAGTATCAAGTGCCTTAAGTCGAATGTCTATGATTAACAATTTGAGCTTTGTTCAAATTCAAAGTGAGTTTATTTCTACTTTGAAAGGAAGATGCCAAGAAGATCCAAGGTATAGTCAAGCATGGCATGTAGTTGAGCAAGCCCAAAAGAATGAAGCAGGTACTTCTAAGGTAAAGTTTAGAAACTATTCCCTCCAAGATAAACATTTGCTTTGTAAAGGTAAGTTTTGTGTCCCAAGTAAGTGCCACGACGCCCCTAATGCTAGACATCTTGGTGTTAACTAAACCTATGGATTAGTTAAATGACATTTTTGTTCACCTAGTATACATTGAGATGTGCGAACATATGTATCTAAATGCCATAAATGTCGAGTACATAAATTTGAAAGAAAAATTGGAGGATTATTGCATCCTTTGGGGATTCCGAAACTTAAGTGGGAAAGCATCACCATGGATTTTATTTCAGGATTACCCCACACTCAAAAAGGCTTTGATTCAATCTAGGTTGAAGTAGACTAATTGAATAAACTAGTTCAATTTATACCAATAAAGACTACTTATAAGACCCCTAAACTCGCAAACATATTTATAAATCAACTTTACATAATCTATGGTCTTCCAGTCGACATAGTTTTTGATAGAAATGTTAGATTTACAAGTCATTTTCGGCATGCAGTCTTTAGTAGACTTGAAATTAAAGTAAGCTTAAGTCCAGTTAAAAATCCCCAGATGGGTGGACAAAAAGAGAAAGTCAATTAGGTTTTGGAAGACACACTCAAAGCTTATGTTAGCTTCAAACAAATTGACTCGGAAGATTATCTTCCTTTAGTTTAACTTTCCTAAAATAGTTCCAAAAATTCATTCATGTTGATGTACGGATTCCAGCCTAGATCTCCATATGCCATGGGACTTCAAAGATGAACGATTTGAAGCAGCTCAAGAATTCCTTCAAGACATGAACTTTAAGCTCAAGTTAGATAAATAAAACTTGAAAATAGCTCAAGGTGGAGAGAAAGCTTGTGCCAATTGCAAATGACATGAAGAGATCAAGTTTATCTTCAAGTTCTTGATGGGTCAGAAAATTTAAAGATCAAAAAGTGCACCAAGTTGTCACCTAGATATTGCGGTCCTTTTCCAATCATAAAAAAAGTTGGTATGTGGGCACGTGAATTACAACTTCCATAAGAAAGTTGGATTCATCCAAAGTTCCATGTTAGCTGACTTACAAAAATTCTGACAAATTTAGATAATCTGGTTGGACAATAGGTCATAGTTCCACTTCTAGTAAGTGAAACAATTCCTCATGAACCTGAAAGGAGACTTTGTGCATGATACAAACATACAAGAAGTCATTTTTACGTAGTGTGCATTGTAAAATGGAAGGATGGAATTGAGGAATAATATACTTAGTTTCCTACTTTCCATTTTTAAGTTGGTAATTGAATGAATGAGTGGCTAAAGAATACTCTTCTAGATTAGAATATGAGGCTTGGGGGATGCCTACAAAGTTATATATAGCTATATATCGAGGACAAAAAACTTTCCAAGGGGGGATTGTATTAAGCCTATGAGTTAAGTGCCATGCTTGTTTAGAGAGATCTGCATTCAGATGTTGATTGGTCACTTAAATGTTAGGCCAAAGATCTTGAGACTAGACTTAAGTAAAGGTTCTTATGCTCTCTAAGACGAGGAATCCACCTAGCTTCGTGATAAGTCTTAATGGCAATAAGGAGGGGTTCTAGATCTCAAATATTTCAAGTACCAAGGTCTTACCCAGAACTCCATGAGCCAGAGCAATGTGGACCGTTCTTTCTAACTAGCACCTTTCCAAATAAAGAATGGTGGAGAATCAATCCACAAAAGAGTTGTGTGGGTAGACTAAAAAAATGATGGTTCTCAACTTTTCTAAAAGTGTGGTTCTCAAGAAATGCTATTTTTGAAAGTAGTGGCTTAGAGTCAAAGTAGTTGAGTCCTCAACAACTATATATACAAGGCTTGGTCGAGTGGAGAACAGACATTCATTCGAATGCTGGCTAGGTGGAAACTTTGTTGCACTCAACAACCTTGTCCTTCCATTTGTTTATTTGTCTATCATGTTGAGACTTCCATGCTCCTTTTGCAGATGGGGAATCCTTCATTAGAGCCTCTTCACTTTTTGAATTGGATGGACAAATAACTTTCTTACCTTTATCATTCTTCTTAGCCTCGGATTGTGCCTAGTGACTACTTGTACTTGTGTTTTATTTTCTTTCTCCTCTTCATGAGTAGAATTAGAGGGAAGATTTGTCACCATATTGATGGGTGTTGGCTTTCCCATGTCAAGATTTTGAGAACAATCTTTGTACAAATGAGTATTTCTACAATCATTATAAAAGGGGTTTTTGGGTTGTATGGGTGGTAGCTGGGGAGCTTGTGCTTGTACAAAATCCCTTATGAAGTGTTCCTCATTATAGCTATAGCATGGAGCTCTTGCTTGAGTAGGTCTAGACTAAGTTCTAGTTGTGTTCTATCATAGAGAGTTTGTATAATATACTTGACTATACTCAAGTTTTTCTATACCCATAAGATTGGTTATAGTATTCTTCATATCCACTTGAGTAATCTTGATCATGGGAATAATCCATCGAGTGGTCATAATATTGTACATAAACATCTTTTCTTATTAATTTTAGTGGATTTTTCTTGCCTTGTAACTTCTAAAATAGTCGGTTGTTGGCATCATAACCTATTATGATTACTCTTGGACTTGTTCATATTTCACTCATACCACATATGGAGGATCACTCGTCATGCTAGGCATGTAGGATACTCTAGCATAATTGTAGTCAAGTATTGTACTTTTGGTCTTTTTGAGTATGGGTATTGTGGAGGGTATTGATCTTGAGAAAAAGGCTTTATGGATTGATAAATTTTCATAACAAGTCAATTTTGCAACTGAATTTGTAGTGTGAGATACTGCCTAATTGGTTGCTTGTTATAATGACAATTGAGTAATTTTTCCACTTTTGTTTAATCTCAAAATATTGCATTTGTGTTTGTGTAGGAGGAGGTGGTCTTGTATTAAACACATATGATGGATTATCCCCTCTACACTATGAGAACTTTCTAGATTGAGACCTTGAAGCTTGTAGATTTAATTTTGTGGAGATAGACTATTGAAAAACCTCCCTATGATCCCTCGGACTGATTTTTAGGGTGCTTCTAATAATAGAAAGAATGATTCACGGAATCGGCATCTAAAACTCGTGAAAGAATCTCTTGTTCAACTCCTAACCTCACAACACTTACATAGGCTTTCTCCCTCTCCATGCATCTGTTGCATGAGAGCCATGTGGCCTCATGCCCTCAACCTCCACTAGGGGTCGTTTACACCTAGTTATATCATAACATTTCCTTCCCCTTAAATTCAGATTTGTCCTCAAACCTAATCATGGAAGGCATATGTGAGAAAGAGAAAGAATAGATGTGTTGTTCCCACTGAAACCCATGTACTTGGTGTACATGATCATCTCTCCATAGTGTTTCACCATATCCTTCACATTAAGAAGACTCTTCTAAAGTCTTCATAAAGGTGGGAAACCATCTTTGAAGGGTACTAACCCACTTCCAAGTAGCACCATCATCTGAATTATATTTCCATGTAATTAGGTACTCTTTATATATATGAATCCTTGTCCATGTTTCTCTAGTACATAGTATTCTCTCAAGCTCATGTGGAAGAGATTGAACAAAAATAGGCTCTAAGGACTAGGGAGGGAGTTGAAGGAGGGAACTCCACTTCCCTATGATCCCTTGAACCCGTTTTTAGGGTCTATCTAATAATATAAGGATCGATACACTACATTGGCATCTAAAATTTGTGAGAGAAACTCTTGTTCACCTCCCAGAATCATAACACTAATATAGGATTTCTCCCTCTCCATATATCTATTGCATGAGAGCCATGTGGCCTCATGCCCTCAACCTCCACTAGAGGTGGTTCACACCTATTTATATCATAACATAGCCTCTTCCATTTCATCTATTGATGAGGAGCTCAATTTCATGACTTGTGCGCATGAGGATCCCCTTGTCCCTCATAGTGCTCTTGCATACATTTCACCACTTGAGAAGGACATATCTTGCTTCTAAATTAGTTCTTCCAATCGGAGCATGTGGAAATTGTTGTTGTTGTTGTTAATGTTGTTTTTGTTGTTGTTGTTGTTGTTGTTGTTGTTGTTGTTGTTGTTGTTGTTGTTGTTGTGACACTCCTTGAGAAACAAGAGTGGCTTGTGGCATGGTAGGCATTAGTTGACCCAAAGTTTTATTGGATATTGCAATTGTGGTGGTCATTGTGGGAATGTCAAGGATATGATAGGTTGATGCAGTGATCTCACACCTAGGATTGGCATAGTTATTGGCATTGTCCCAAAAGTAAAAGTGGGCACAAGTTGCCACATGGTGGTCATGTTTATGGGTATAAATGTGACAATTGTTAATGGTGTAGAGATTGGGGATGTTTGAGAAATTGAGATTGGGTTTTGAGTTAACTATTTTAGATGTTGTTCTTACTTATACGCTCTTTGTTTATGCTACAATGGTGACTATAGGGTTATTTGGGACTATCAAGATTGGAGGTGTGGGATTCCTAGGACCATGAGTTGGGATGATTATTGTCTTGGGAATGCCATTTATAGATATAAGTAGGCCATGATGTTTAAAGTTTTGCTAGCCATCTACCTCAAGTGGATAATAGGATCCATTTATTTCACCTTTGTAGATGGTCAGTATAATTGGTTCTGAATACCTAAACTCATGGATGTCCAAGTGATTGTAGAGTCTAAAAGGATATAAGGACCTCTACCCATAGGTGATTATAGAGTCCAAAAGGATTCTTTTGAATTTTTAGAAAAGTAGACCATGAGATAATCCATTGTTGATAACCTTGCTCACATGAATGGTCTTGCTTATAGAAGGCAAATTATTAGGATCAAATTTACCTTGATATTGTTGTGGATTTGGGATTGGACCATTTATTTGGGACTTCTATCCCCTTGTGGAGTGATCCACTCAGGTTTGTCAATAACCATATAATAGGCTCCCATCTTATATACAAGTAACTCTCCTTCTAGTATTGCAACAATGATATTGGGGAGATCTAGATCCCTAAGCTCACCAAGTCCAATAGTTGACTATCCATAATCATCTTCGTGGATGGAAGCTCCTAATGCATTACTATGATTGAAGGTGAGTCGAACTTGGTATTCACCCTTCTATGAATTAGGTGGTGTGTCACACATTGGTCTACACAGACCACTCCATGTGTGTGTGGGACAAGGGCCAACCATAGCCAAGGTCCCAAGCTCAGGGGATATTCTAAGGTATTCAATGGTAATGGGGATGAGTGTTGCATGATGGCCACATGGTGCCACTAGACCATTCCAAATCATTAATATTTTGAATGCAAGAGGATATAATGGATGGGAGGAGAGTGGCACACACATCATTCACTAGTCTTTGAATTTCAGGTTAGAAAGAAGTTTTAGGCTTCACATTTGGTATTCAGATCATTTTGGAAAATCATTTTTGAAGGATTTTTTCATGTGGAATTGTTGGACACCTCGAGACTTGTGCTGGACATCATCATCATCATCCTCCTTAGTCCATGTGCCACTTATGAGTTGTAGCAGAGACCATGATTTAGCAAAAGAGAGGGTTGGAAAACTCTTGGGGAGAACTCGTGAGCCACCCTCAAACTGTCATTCACACACAGTGCTTAGCAGCAACCTCAGAGCAGTTGGATGCCCATCAAGTGGGTGCCTCATGCACAAAGTGAGAGGGAGTGAGAGAGAGAGAGAGAGAACATTATCTCTTCTCTTGGAATTGGGAGGATGTAAGCGCTCATCATGTATATGAAGGCATTTTCTTTGGATTTTTACGTGGTCTATGGGATAAAAGGAACCTCAGCACTTGCTTCGTGGTTGGAGGAGAGAATAGAGGCAAAGAAATTCGAATTTCTTCAAGTTCCATAGCTTAAGTCTCTCTACCATATCCTATTTTCAATACCCATCTTCACTCAAATGACCATAACTCACTCATATCATATCCAAATTGGGTGATTTTTCTTGTTATTGATTCCTCACTGAGATATCTTTCGATTAAATGGAAGATAGCTTTTGGGTCCATTTTCAAACTTGTATAGAGCTCCAAAATTGTCTATTCAGCATCGAGAACCCCCATTCAGGCACTTCTTTGACGCAATTATCATTGGGAGGCTCTTGGAGAAGCAAGAAGATTGTGCACGGATTACCTTCAGCACCTACACACACTTGCACATCAAGATTTTAGACCTTAAGATAAGTTTTCTGATCAATTTTTGTTGGAACGTCAAGCTTACACTATGCTTGAGGTGATTTGATCTACATCAAAAGCTATCGCTTGGATTACATTGAAAGAATATCCATTGAAGTGTTCTTTTACCTATGCTCATTTATTGTATTTTTTAAAAAATATTTTTCATGGATCTTTTACCATTGTAAAAGCCTAGAGCTTTACACATGTAAAAGTAGAAAAAAAGAGCTAATCTTCCATGAATTTGAGGTGGTTGAGTTGCAACCAATGAATCGGTCAATCACCTAAAACTAGATCAAACTAGATCTTCAATTTTCCTAGATTATAGGAAAGTGAATTGAGTCCCTCCAACAACTAATCCCACCTTCATTTGAATTCAAAATCCACTTGTAGAAGTCATGGAGCACTTCAAGAATTTATATAAAGACTTCAAATCACTTGTACATTACATGGAAGCAATATACATACACTTGTGGCCATCATTGTCTTGCTCCTTCATTTTTTTCAATCATCTTCTTCAACAACAATAAATTTGCAGAGTTTAGTGCTCTCTCTACAAAGCTCCAAATTGGATGCTCCTTAAAAAAGGTATCAGGTCTTGTTTATATGTATAAATTTTCAAAGCATTTGGTTCAGTAGATTGGGAGAAATCTTAGTTTTTCTATCTCAGGGTCTATCTCTACACATTCCTAAAAAATAGGAGGTACCACTATTGAGTGTTTGATTCATTCCAAAAGCATATATTGATTATTTCTTGTAATCTTGTGCATTCTATACACTCAACCCTATTTCTATGACTCATCCAAAAGGATTTTTTCTAATTGTAATCACACTGGTCGCTATGAGCATTTGAAGTTGATTGTCTCAACCAAAGATAGTAGGTTTTTTGAGCTACTCAATGCACAAACCTATCTGTTTTGTATCGACTCTTTCTCCTTGATGCTCCAAAGTACATAGTGCATTTCATTGCACTTATTGCATGCCTATAAGGCCTATTTGATTCTCCATAAGCTCAAGGATTGTTCTTACACCATTTGACCGGACCAAACTTTGTGGTTCGCAACTCACTTTTCTACCTCCTACAAGCTTCACTAGGTTCTTTCAGTGGTATCAAACCTAGATCAAGAAGGGTGACAGCTTTCCCTCAATGATTGAGAAGCTTGATCGACACAAATATGGGGCTTGGCAAATAAAAATGGAGGCCTATTTGCAAGGTAGAAATCTTTATGGAATTGCAACAGGTGATGAAGCTATGCCACTTCCAAGATCCAAAGGAGAACCTACACAAGAGGAGACATATAAGCTCACACTTTGGTGTGCAAGGGATGCTCAAGCAAGGTCCTACATACTAAACTCTATCTCTGACTTTCTATTACCACAAATTAGAGTATGCAAGACATCTCAAGAGACTTGGGATGCCCTAGAAACTTTCTTTTCTACTAGTACCAAAACAAGAAAGAATCATCTTTGGAATGAGTTCAACCAAATGAAGAAGACACCTAAACAAACCATCACAGAGTTTGTTATCAAGGTCAAGGAGGTTGCAGATCAGTTAGCATCCATTAGAGAGCTGATTAAAGAAGAGGCTATCATGAGGCTAATTCTCAATGGGATTTGAAGTGATAAGCAATGGCAATCCTTCACCATGGCTTATGATCTCATCATGGATGTGCAAACTCCAGACTTCAACATCTTTCTTGGAAAACTCTTCAATTAAGAGGCCAACAATAGCATAAAGGAAGGTAACTCCTATCATGGTAATTCAACTAGTGCTCTATATGCAGATAAGAAGGATAAGAAGTTGAAAGGCAAGAAAAAGGAAGAAGATGAAGAGGAGACTTCCCAAGACAACTTTGCAAGCAATAGCAAGTGGAAAAGGAAGAAGAAAGGACCAAAGAATGACAAAGCCAAAGATTAGAATGTTCAACCTTGTTCCATCTATCATAAGACCAACCACACTACTCAGAATTGCTCGTTCAATGGGAAGGCCTAGAAAGGCAATGGAAGAGGTGGATATGGAAGCAATAGAGGCAGAGGTGGACACAACTTCAACAACAACAATAGAGGCCATAATAGAAGAGACTTCAAGAATTATTGAGAAGATCAAGCACAGAAGATTCATTGCTTCTAATGAATCTAGACCACAAAGAAGGTAAAGAAGATGATCATTTGTTTTACATAGATTCAGGATGTCCAAATCATGTTGCAGGCAACATTGCTCTTCTATCTGATTTGGAAAGTCCAAAGCATAGACATGAAGTTCAAACAAGAGATGACACAAAGCACAATGTGGAGAAGATTGGCAATGTCAAAGCTTCCAATGGAAAGACAAACATTCAGAGTAAGGTTCTCTATGTACCCACTATCACTAAAAACCTAATAAGTGTAGGCCAAATAGTTGAAAAAGGCTTGCAAGTTAGGCTCACCCAACATGGAGCTTTCTTGGAAGATCCATCTCTTCCGCAAACCTCAAACTCCAATATCCATGTGAGAAAGGAATCTTCTAGCTCTTGTCCACATGGATCCTTGTAAACCTACAAATACACCATCTTTGAGTGGGTTGCTTTACTTATTTTTATTAACAAGAGACTAGACTAGATATATTTAGCTAGATTTTCTCAATTCAAAACCTAATATCTTCTTCAAATTTAGATGGTGGATCTATCAGGTTGAGAATGAAGCATTCAGATATATCAAGACTATAAGATTAGATGGAGGTGGTTAGTTTATAAATCATGACCTTGATGATGTCTTGAAGCATAAAGGCATCAAATGTCAAGTCACACAGCCTCATACTCCATAACAAAATGGGGTAGCTGAAAGGAAGATATGCAATGTCATGGAGATGGCACGAATCAAGCTTCATAACAAGGATTTACCTTTCAAGTTTTTCACTGAAGTTGTACACATTGATGTACATATAATCAATAGGGGCTTTTCAAGTGAATTTTAGAATCGGGCACCATTTGAAGCCTAATTTGGAAGAAAGTCAAATGTCAACTACTTCGAAGTATATTGGAAGTGATGCATTTGTCCATGTGCCTAAGGAAGAATGGCAAAAGCTATCATCCAAGTCTAAGAAGCATATCTTCATCGGATATAGTGAGCAATTTAAATCATATAGATTGTATGATATGGAAAACCACTCCATCACTATCTCCAAAGATGTAGTAGTGTTTGATGATTCTTCTAAGTACTCAACTTAAGATCCAAGCTCAAGTTCTAGTTGGATGTTTTTTGGAATCAATTGTCTTTTTCAATGCTCTTTTCCTTGTTGAAATAAAATAAAAAACGGAAGCTCTTTGACTTTTTGAGCGTGACAAGTTTTCTAGAATGTGAGATTTCTTGAGATTTTTTCTGATTTTCTGTTTATTTTGGCATTTAACTTGATTTTTTCTTTATTTTTGGGTATATTTTTGAAAGAAAAAAAGAGGCATCCCTCTTGCCTTTTTATTTATTATATTATAAAAGAATATTTACCCTCTCTCTACCTCTCTCTACCCTCCCTCTCTAATTCCCTCACCTTCTCCCTACCTTCTCTATCTTCTTCTCTCACTCCCTCTCTACTCTTTCCCCTCTCTCCCCTCTCCCCCCTCTCTCTCTCTCTCTCTCTCTCTCCATCCCCCCCCTTCCCCCCTCTTTCTCCCTATATAAATATATTTCCAATGCACTTGCCATTCCACACTGACGGAAGCTTACATTTGAGGTCCCCCCCCCTCCCTACCAACCATAGGATAATTTTATCCTATGGTTGGCTCCCTGAATCTCTCCATTTTTTTAAAAACCACAAACATCTTTGCATTGTGTTCTGTTAATGTTTTGACCTTCGTGAATGTCTGATTTTTGTGTTTCTGGAGTTGATTTCATGTTTCTCAAACCTTTTGAGCTAGATTTTTGAGCCAGTTTGATCATTATCTAAGTTTTGTTGGAGTTTTGAGGGGTTATATGATTGATTCATCTATGTTTGGATGTTGATCTACGAGTGTGCATTCATTTCTAGGTGGCTACTTCATTCCCATGCCTATTCTGGGCCAACCACTTTGAGATATTTCTATGCCTCCCAGTGTCTACTCTTCTAGTGGTTGATGATTTGATTGTGTTGAGAATATGAGAGTGCTGGATTCATTCTATTTCTATTCCATTTCCATTCCATTTCCATTTTATATTATATCCTTTGTATTTAGGTACTTTGCCATTTGCTTCTACCATTGTATTCACTCTCCTTTGAGGGGAATTATCCCACATGAGATGTATTTTGGAGAGCCCTTCCCAAATCTATATAAGTAGGGCCTCTCCCCCCATTTGTACTTGGTTAGAAGTTTGAGGAGCCTACTCCATGCTCTTGGCAAGCTCATTTCTAATCCATGTGAGTTTACCCACTTCTTGGTCTACTCACTTTGAGTATCTCACTCTCTTTCTTCTGTGACTACGCTCTTTTTTTCATTTTGCATCTGCGGGTGTACTCTCTACATGATATCAAAGCGTTAGGTGGAGGTCTTGGTGGTGTATTTGGTGGTGATTTTGGTGGTGGTGGTGGTGGTGGTGGTGCTTTATGTTTCCCTCCCTCCCACCCTTGCTTTTAGCATTCTTTGATGATTTCTACTTAGTGTCATGATCAATGTTGAAGCATTGAGTTTGAAACTCATCCTTTTTGTAGTGCTTATAAACACTGGTTCTATTTCATTTTATGGTATGATGTGCACAACCTTTCATCGATGTTGATAGATTTCCTTCTCTAATTGTATTGGCACTCTTTACCATAGCCAAGATGCCTCCAATGTCAATGTAACATGTTGCTAAATTGCTTGCCCAATTAAGTCTTGTGTTAATTGATATGCAACCTCTCTGATTCTGGTCCTCACATGTGCTTTTCAAGCACCTCAACACCACTACGACATCTTGTTGAATAGATTCAGTATGATATATGCTTTCTAAGGCCTGTAATACAACAACATAAAATATTTAATAGCAAGTGACCTAATGGGGCTTCTTTTAATGATTTATTAACCGAAGGATTGCAGACCGAGTGAAGTGGTAGTCATGCACGATAAAGAACACAACGAGTGCTAGCTACATAGCATACGACAGCAAAGTAGGTGATTCAAGAGAATGTCAAGGAGCAACACACATCATTTCCTTCACATTACACATTTGTTGTGCTTAAGAACTAGACCTTATTCATGGATTGATAACTCACATAATATAAAGCCTTTGAATAAGAACTTTTGTATAGAAGAATTTTACAAGATGAGATTTTTCATAAGTTTTTAAATGCCAAAAAATGGTTACATATACAATGAGATATGAACCTCACAATATGGCTATGTACAAAGTGACATGCGACTAGAAACAATCTATGAGAAGACAAAATGACTTCTAAATCCAACTACTAGGGGCTCTCTTTCTCTCCTTATGAGAAAGTGCTCCCACTCCATTTTTATAGACAATGAACATGTGAAGAATTTTGTGCCTTCTTCTTAACACACCACCTTCATTTGATTGCTCAATACATGCCACTCACTATAGGGCTGATATCGCATCTTTTATTCATCATGAATTTTGCCTAAGTTTCTTCATCCTTAGACTTATATTTACCTTTACATTTACCTTTGTTAAATTTATCCAAGTATAGCTCATGTGAAAATGCACTTGCACATATATCTTCGACACCCCCTTAAGCTCATTTGGGAATTATCTTCATCCATGTCATGCAAATTTATCACATCCTTGAAACCTTTGATAAGAGAAGCATCCAAGAACTTTGTAAAGATGTCTAGAACTTGCTTTTTGGTTCTAATGAGCTTTATATCCACATCTTTGATTTGTACCTTTTCCCATACATAATGGTAGTGGACCTCTATGTGATTACTACTCGCATGAAACATGGGATTGCTTGCCAAGTAAATACTTGACATGTTATTACCATATATAGAAATGGTTCAAACCTCCACTTCAAGATCAACCAAAAAAAATCTAATCCACATTTCTTCACATGTGGAAAATGCTAATCCCCTATATCTAGTGGTACAAAGTGAATGGCTAAGCAGTCTCTGATGAAGTTATACCTCATCTCAATGTGCTTCGTTTTTGCATGATAGAACGAATTCTTAGCCAAAGCAATGAAACTCTGACTATCAGTGGGCAAACGAGGTATATGTTGAAGTAGAACCATATCACAAGCAATGTCTGGACTCGTAGCTACCATAGCATACATGGGACTACCAACATCAAATTCATAAGGAATTTCGGTCATGAATCCCTTTTCCTCATCTGATTTGGGGAAATCATCCTTTATGTGGGTAAAGGTGTACTCAATGCCTTGCCACTGTGCATATTGAACCTGTGAAGTACTTTGGATACGTACTCACTTTGAGAGAAGTATATGCATTTTTTAATCCTATCATGAGTAACGTGCATGCCAATAATATGTTTGGCATCCTCCAAATACTTCATATCAAATGTCTCACTCAACTTGTTTTTGAGAAATGACAATTCATAAGAGGAATCCCCAGCAATCAACACATCATCGACATAAAGTATCAAGCACATCAAGCTGGCATCTGATCATATCATTGTGCAGAAACAATGATCCTCATTGCTTCAAGAATAGAATTGAGACTTCATAAAAGCATCATACTTTTTGGTACCATTGTCTAGGGGACTATTTAAGTCCATATATCCTCTTCTTGAGCTTACAAACTAGACTTTCTTTGCTAGGAACTACATAACCCTTTGGT
Organism: Ceratopteris richardii; assembly: GCA_020310875.1. Taxonomy (NCBI): domain Eukaryota; kingdom Viridiplantae; phylum Streptophyta; class Polypodiopsida; order Polypodiales; family Pteridaceae; genus Ceratopteris; species Ceratopteris richardii. Next base: position 158,877,701 of record CM035422.1, read on the forward strand.
TGATCCATATAGATCTCATCTGTAAGATCTCCATGCAAGAAATTAGTTTTCACATCCATTTGGACTAGCTCTAAGTCCTCCATTGCAATGATTCCAAGCAAAATGCATAGTGTAGTCATCTTGACTACTGGAGAAGATTTCATCAAAATCAACACCATAAAGTTTCTTAAAACCCTTTGCAACAAGTTGTGCTTTATACTTTGGAGAAACAATATCTTATGCGAATTTTAGCTTATATACCCATTTACATGGTAAAGCTTTCTTGCCCTTTGAAGTACGTACTAGCTCCCAAGTACCATTCTTGTGAATAGAATCCAACTCACTCCTCATGGCATACTCCCACTTGACATGGTCCTCTATTTGCATATCTTCTTTGTAGTAAGAAGGCTTGTTAGCATATGTCCGCATAACAAAATCCAAACTTGGAACATATCTATCATGTGGATGCAAGACTCGTGCATAACGTCTCAAAGGTTAGTGAATAGGAAAATTTGCAAACTTATATGATTGGACATTCTCTTGAACATCCCTATCTATAGCATTTTTATGCATACTAATTGATGGACTAGTATCCTCAAACATCTCACATCTCACTTCAACCTCCTTAATTGGTTGTTTATGCATTGTAGACACATTGAAAATTACATCAATACTTCTAATCATTGATCATGTTTTAGGATCCCATAAGTGATATCCAAATTGGCCTTCTCAACTATATCCAAGAAAAATGCATTTCTTTGACTTATGGTGTAGCTTTTGTGTAAGATTCTTGGGTATATTAACGTATGCTTCACACGCAAAAACTTGAAGATGATCATAATAATTTTTGTGCCACTTTCACACCTTTGGAAACATTAGGTGAAATGTTAATCACATGAACTACAATCAATATTGCTTCTTCCTAAAAGCCTTCTGAAAAGTTTGCATGATGGAACATAGAAACTACTCTATCTTGAATAGTTCTATTCATCCTTTCAACTACATCATTCTATATTGGGGTATAAGGAGCTATAAACTCTCTAAAAAAGACTGATAGAAAAGGTTGAATTCATGTGAGGTATACTCACTCCCATTATGTGAACATAAAGCCTTGAGCTTAGTTCTTTTTTTCATTCTCAACTAAAGCAAGACATTTTCTAAAAGTAGGGAATACCTCATCCTTTTAGCATTCTTGTACACATTTCATTCTTTCTTCATATGTCCTTTCATATGAAAATAATGGCATTCAATATCCCTCATCCTTGATTTACTTCTACTCTTATTCGGTTGACCATTCTTTTTACCACATTGTTGATTCTTTTCTTGGTAAGAATCATGAACATTATATTTATCTCCACTATGAGTGCTAACCATAGATTTTCTACAAATCTCCTCACTCAAGAGTGCTCCACATATGTCATCATAGACCATTCTACCACCAAGTTCACTATTCCTAATAGTTATGCAAAACATATCCCATGATGATGGCAAGGTGCATAACAACAAGACTGCTTTTATTTCATTATTCATCTCCATTTTTTGAGCCTATAACTGAGAGAATATAGCATCAAAATCATTTAGATGAGAAACAACACTATGTGTGTCCTTTATGTGAAGGTCATATAACTTTCTCATTAGATACACTTTATTTGATGCCATTTCTTTTTCATAGGTATTGCATAACTTCTTCCAAAGCTCCTCTCCACTTTCACACTCCAATACTATACCGTAAACATTATGTGCAAGGGTCAATTGAATGGAAGACCTAGCCATTTCATCTAGCCCATCCCATTCATCATCATCCATATCAACAGGCTTGATTTACTAGCTTCCACTGTCTCCTTTGAATTAGCTTATCTTTGATCTGATTTTCCCATAGAGCAAAGTTTGTGCCATAAAAATTTCAGATCTCAAAATGTTCTTTGCATTGCAAGTTATAGCTCTTCCTGGGAACATTGGCACTATTCCAAACACAACTAAGGCTCTTTAAGGATGAACAAGTCTTAGATTTTGGGAAAAATTTGACAGTCTCCCCAAAAAAATGGATTAATGAACAATAATGACCAATCAGAAGGATTATGTGAGAATGTATGTGCTCACATCAATGTGTGTTAAGAAATAAACCTTCATAGTGAATCATTCACTCCACTATATATAACCACTTAATGGAAAGAAGCCAAATACGCTTATTGAGCACCTATGAACACCTAACATACATCTTCTATGGCAAGGCTAGCTAAGTCTTCCACCTACATCACCAAAGAGACATCGAGATTTGGGTGTCTCTGAGTTAAGAATACCTCACCATGACCCTCTTTATCAGCATCAAAGGCTTTATGAAAAAACAAAATTGTTATATCAATGACCACATGGACATACATAAGCGATCTCCACTGAAGCATACATAGTGTCTCTGTGCTCAATATATGCAATAAAATGGCATTGAAATGTTTAATTTATAGCCCAAACACTAGCCAACATCAGCTACAAGTCTATATCAACTCTATTCTTCAGGCTCAAAAACCTTAAAACTTGTGGTGGCTACTCCCATCACAACTAAAAACTTTCCAAGAAACTTGTAGATTTACTAGTGTGGCTGAAAACATAGCCCCAAAGCTGAATATTTATTGTTGGAGAAGTATGAAGCACACCCTTCTTGATGTTCTTCAACATGTGTAAAGAGAACTATAGGTGAAATTACTCCAATATGGCTCCAAGAATCACCTAAAAAATGCTTCAAAACAATGTTTGAAAGCAAAGAATGAAGCTTTGAGGACCCAAAAGGTGTCCAAAATAATGTGAACCTTAGTTTTCCCCTTCCTCAAATACCACAAGAGTGTATCTTAGTGGCAAGAGATTCCCAGTTAAGGGAGGTCTACGGAGAAGAGTACTGAGATGGGTGACCTCTCAGGAAGTACTAGGAACCTCCATCTTCCTTGATGTTGAGGTCCTCCCTTGTGTGTAGCCAAAAACACCAATGGTGGCTTCGGTGACTTTGGTGACTTTTATGACAAGGTATGCAAAGGTCTATGCCTTGGTCCCCACCTTAGTCATACACCTTGGGTGGATGGCTGGGTGCTCTCTTCGCTCACAGAAAAGATACAAAGCTTTTGTGTCAAAATGCCATGATACCAGTGAAGTGTTGCAATGGTGATGTAGGTGGACTCTCCTTCTTGAGAGCTCCACAACAATACCATCCCATTACAAAATTGAGCTCTGGATGTTGCACACAATACTGTGCACAAGGCCTGTAGAATAGGTAGGAAAACACATAGTACACAGAAAGCATGAACATATATTTCTTAGGTATTGCAAATGTAGTCAAACTTAGAGTCTGTGGTTGACCATGCCATTATATGTTTTATTAAGAACATATAAAAAAGTTTATGGCAACCATTTGGCTTTCACATGGACACTAACAATAATATCCAAATATCCTTGAATATATCTAAGGTGTTTCATATTGCCTAAGACAAGCTAATAATGCTACAAAATACAAGTGTGTTGTGATCGACTACATACAAAAGAAAAATTCAAAGTGAGACATATAATCTATGAGGCTGATTATGGGTTAAGGATATGTAATAGTAAACTGGATTAAGGATATGGGCCTGTAGCTCTGGTGTAGCTCAAGCGTAAGCACCACCTCCTTTACTTGTCAATCCGCGGAGACGTGAGGACCGGTATGAAGACCACGAGCAAGTGAAGGCACAAGTGCGTGAGTGAAAGCACACAAGCATGCACACACATACACACACACGCGCACAAGGTAAGATCAAAGAGAGGAACAATGGAAGGATTTTGATTACAAAAGGAATCTATTACAAAACTGAAATCTACAAGAAGCTAACCCCAAAAATGAGCTCTCTAGCTCTTTTTATAGTTTTTGGACTAGTTTTGGCTCTGTCCAGACCTAGTGTCCGGCCTAGTTAAAAATTAGGTTCTAGGGCTTATTTGAAGGCTCAAACAAAGTCTAAAAATTATGAAAATTGGTAGGATGATACTTCTAATGCTCCTCAAGCTCGAGGACTCCTCGGCTTGCACAAAATGGAGCTACAAAAATAGAAAATGGTATTTACAAAGGTTTTAGTGATGGAAATCACTATTTTTGTAGGGGATTCTTTTGAAAAGTTGACATGTACTTCATGGAGCTCCCTACTTGCTCCTTCTTCTTGTGTGTGTCCACCTTCCTGATGTGCTTCCATGCTTGTGCTTGACCTTGAGTTCCAACAGGGCCTAAGAAACTGCTTTAATTAAAGGCAATGTATTTATGTTAAAAAGGTTCATTATCCGAATCCAACTTACCAAACTTGGTATAAAGGTCATGAAACACATAGGGTCTTTTTAAATACAAGATACAACATTGTTGGCAGTAGCCTTGGTACATCAGGATCTACAAGACGTGAAAGTCAAAGAAGGGACAGCACAAGCGAGCGAAGGGACAGCACAAGCAAACAGGGCAGTCAAAGAAGATCTGGCAAGTAGGCCAATATTTTTTCAAGACATTAATGCAAATCAGAGAGATGGACATGCAGGGAAGAAGAGCAAGTAGGGAGCTTGAAGATATGTATGGCAGATCACTAGAAGAAATCCCTACAACAACAGTGATTTTTATCACTAATAATCATTGTAAATCTCATTTCACATTTTTGTAGCTCCATTTTGTGCAAGCCAAGGAGTCCTTGAGCTTGAGGAGCCTTAGAAGTAGTTGCGTACCAATTTTCATAATTTTTAGATCTCGTTTGAACCCCCAAATAAGCCCTGGAACCTAATTTTTAACTAGGCCGGACACTAGGTCTGGACAGGGCCAAAAGCTAGTCAAAAACTATAAAAGGAGCTAGAGAGCTCATTTTTGAGGTTAGATTGTAATTGAAACGAACTTGTAAGAGCATTTTGAAGTAATCTAAAAAGCTCCATTGATTCTCACTCTTTGTCTTGCCTTGTGTGCGCGTGTGTGTGTATGTGTGTGCATGCTTGTGTGCTTCTCACTCACGCACTTGTGCCGCCACTTGCTTGAGGTCTTCATACCATCCTCACGTCTTCCCGGATTGACATTAAAGGAGGTGCTACTCGTCGTTGAGCTACACCAAATTTTGGCGCCGTTGCCGGGGATCGAGCTTTGAGGACGAGCGTGTGATGGTAAGACGTAGAGTTGACGCGTTGGAGTTGTAGGTATTTTCTTCACTCTCATCGATTTTCTTTTACTTTCTTCACCATCTTCATCACCATCTCCCACGTCCATCTCCATCATCGCGAAAATTTCAGTTTTTTGACTATATCCCCATCTCCACCTCATTTCCCTCATTTCACTTGTGAGAGAGAGCGAGAGAGCGAATTTGCATGTGCTGTTTTTTGCATGTTTTGTGAGCTTTCTGCAGGTACAGGCCGCATCATCATCCCCAGCACCCTGCGCAGGTACAGAAATCTGAGTAACTGTCTGTGTGTCGCCGAGCTCTGTCAATCGCGACCGACAGAAAAATTGCTCTAATTGCTAAACAAAGTGCATATCCATGACCTACAGGCCAAGGGCTTCCCAAAAATGTGTTTAGTTTTTTGAAATTCCACAGATTTCTGTCAATCGCGATCGCTCTGTCAATCGCGATCGACAAACCACGACGGACAGATCTGTCAATCGCGATCGACACGTCAATCGCGACCGACAGCCCACGACGGCTCTGTCAATCGCGACCGACAGAGTCAACGACCGATTGACCACGACCGACTGACCATACGCGTGACACGTGTCAATCGCGATCGAGTCATCAATCGCGATCGACTCATCAATCGCGACCGACACAGTCAACGACGGTTTGACCACGACGGACAGACCACGACGGCTCTGTCAATCGCGACCGACACGGTCAACGACCGTTTGACCACGATCGACAGACCCTCGCGACCGACCTGTCAATCGCGATCGACTCGTCAATCGCGACCGACAGAGTCAACGACGCTTTGACCACGATTGATTGACTTTTCGCAACCCCTGTCAATCGCGACTGACCAGTCAATCGCGACTGACAGCCACGACGGACCTGTCAATCGCGATCGACACGTCGATCGCGACTGACCTGTCAATCGCGACCGACAGACTTTGCGAACGCGTTAGAAGGGCAAATTAGGTCAAATTTTGGAGGCAAAGTGATTGGTCTAAATTGTGTTTAAGTGTGGGACAAACTCTAGGGTGTAGTATTGCATTGTTAGGCCGTGCCACAAGCTACTCGAGTATTCCTGTTCGACTGTTAGCTTGTAATGAACCCTGATTTAACTCCCTAAACCCTGAACAGTCCTAACTTTTTCATACAAAATCCAAATTTTGAGCTCTTGGGCTTGTTGGAAAGCTCGTAGCATATACTACACGCCCTCAACTGTTTTTTATAAAGATAATGCGTTGATTTTTAGAGGGGGTATTTTGAAGTTGACTACAACCAGGGGGATCAAAGTCAGGGGTCTTTAGAATTATTTTCCTAAAAGTCACAATGCAGATGTGTGTTTGTGTCACATGAATGAAAGTGGTTGGTTTTGTTTTTTGAATATAAGCATTGAGCTAACCGTGGGTCCTTTATAGGTCCATTGAGAGCAACTGAGAGCGTACAAGGCAAGGTTTCTTTGCGAGCTTGAGAACCGGGTTCTTGAGCACCATAAAGCAAGGGATCAACAAGTAAGGTTGGAATATTCTCAACTCCCTCTGTCATTTCCTAGCTCAAGCTAAGAACGAGTAGAGGTAGGAGTAAGTCAGGTCAACGATAGGCAGTTATCAAGTTGAAGACTATTAAGGAACTCAAGTTCAAGCTAAAAACTTAGTTACTGTACTGTCGATAACCTAAAGGAAAAGAACCTAACGTGGAACGATCAACCTGAAATTACGAAGAACACTCAAGTACTCCGACGACGTGATATCAGACAAGACCATAAACACGATAATTAACTAAAAAGAATCAAGTGACTGGTACCAATTGATTGGCAACGAGGTTGTACTCGGGAAAAAAGCGGGTTAATCAGTTAGGCATATGAACCTTAGATCAGGACGACACTTAGCCAGGGAGAGACAAAGCCTTAGGTCTTCAGAGGCTAGTGTCAATCACACTGCAAGGTCTTGGGCCCAGCAGTTGAGCCACCACTCATACTACCCTAGCTCTGAGACCAGTGAGTCAGCAATGTCTCAAGGCATGGACAGACCTGCGGGAAGTTCAGGAGTGCCTTATTTGTACAGGGTAGAAGGCCCTTACAAAACACAGCTGGAATACCTTAGGACCAACCGACTAGGTGCGAGCATCTATGAGGATGGCCTAGGAAGATCTGTGGTCCAGATTAAAAACCCTGACCAATCCATAGGACTAGAACACCCAGCTGTCAAGTTTGAAAATGGCGCATACCTGGACAAGGAAGGAATTATATATGTTGTCACTAGTCACCCTGATAGGACAGATGACTTCGGGAATGTAATCTCAGAAGCGGACTTAGGTGACCTAGAACAAGGGAACATGGGTGCGGAACCTAGAACCCCTCGAGGAAAATCAGTTCTCACAAGGATTATTACACCTGAATGGGTCCCCCAAGACAACAAGAGCATAGAGTTGCTCCTCAATCGAGAAACTGATGAAGCCTTTTGGAGGTATAAGTCCAATCAGCCAACAGACATAGGAAATATCATGATCTATGAGTTTAAGGATCCGGATAGCCCAGGCAGAGTGACCTACTTAGATCATGCTTCAGAACGGATCTTCGTGGTGACAGAAAATGATAGGCATGCCTACACTTGGAAGGGTGAATTTATTTTCCCCCAACCAAGATCAAATGTATCCTATGGTCACCCTGGGGCGGGAACTTCCCAAGCTCATGGTACGCAAAGAGACAGAAGTAGGGATAGACCAGAAGTAAGTTTCGCCAACCCTGTAGGCAGAGAAAGAACGAGAACGGAGACGAATAGGGTAGAACCTCCTGAGATGCATAGAGCCCACAGGAACCAAAGAAATGCAGATGGATTCCCTCTGCCGAGGCCTAGAGAGCACGCCAGAACTTTGAGACCCACCCAGCTAGTTAAGTCCATGAAGAATTATTTTGACGGCACAGGAGATCCCTATGATCATGTGGCAGAGTTCAAGCAAGTCTTGAGAGCTGAACAAGTGGAAGATCTGTTCACGCAGTACAATGCCTTCGGTTTAACCCTTAGGAACACGGCACTTACATGGTTTCAACCATTGGATGAGCGTCAGTTCAGGAGCATAGACCAACTCCTAGAGGCTTTCATTGTAGAGTTCTCTAAGAGTGGCATAAGACACAATACTTCCTCATTGATCCACAGCTTCAAGCAAACCCCTCAAGAGACCGTGAGACTTGCAGGAAGAAGATTTAGGCAATACCTTGAAAGATGTCCTATTTCGGAGCTACCCACATCTGCTAAACAAGTAGCCCTATTCCTTGATGGATTGCTGAGTACGAAATTGAGATCCTATGTGTATCTGAAGGACCCTAGGACTATAGAAGAGTGTGTACGCATGTGCATTGACATTGAAGATAACCTAGGGGAAGAGCTAGAGCTTTCCAAAATCTATAAAGATTCAGATAGCGCATCTAGCCACTCTTCCATGCAATCTACATCAATCGAGGAACTTGCTGAGAAGGTAGCTCAGAAATTAGGTGTGTCTAGCAAACAAATTCCAAGGTTTGCCCCTGTGAAAAGGTGCTTTACATGCGGGGGTGACCATATGGCGAACGTCTGTCCCATTATGGCCCAACCCCAAGTAAACCCTAGTAGCCAGTACTGCACCATAGAACGGAGATACACCAACCACACCGCGCAAGATTGCCCATACAACAAGCAGACTGTTAGGCAACCCTACCCGCAACCCTACCAACAAGGCAGATACCAAAACCAAAATCCACCACCACAATATGCTAGACCCCAACAAACCTATCAGCAACCATATCAGGCCCAACAGAGACCCCAACCGGTGCTAGCTCAACAGCCCCCAAACCCCGCTAACGTGATTCCAGTCAAGTATGCTGTTGCGGAAGAAAACCTGAATAGAGCCATAGTACCAGTAACCCCATTGATCTCAGAAAGTGACCCAAGTGACCATAGCTTTGATTCTACCCATGATAGTCCCCAAGCTTACTACATGCAGTCTCCAGAACATGGTGAGTCTTACTATAGTGAAGAACCAAGCGAACCTAGCTGGGAGTCAGATTACACGAACGTCATGTATGCAAACCCCAACCCTAGGCCTCAACCTAGACAAGTAAGACCTCCATTTCCAAGAGGACCGTGCTACAGATGCCAGGGAGATCATCTCATTCGTGATTGTCCCTTGCCCCCACCTACACAACCCCAGTCAGTGACTATCCAAGGTTTTTGCCAAGATTGTGGAAAAGAGCATCTTTTACGAGATTGCCCAAAGAACCCCAATAATATGCCAAAAATCACTCCGATCAATGTGATTGGTTTGGTTGTAGATTCCTCAGGAAGCGTCACTTCCACTGCACCAGTGCAGGTAGTCACTAGAGCTCAGGCATTACAGCAAAACCAAGAGACAAGCAAGGAAAAGGGCCCAGAGGCTAGTGAAACCGAGAGCGTAACAAAGAAAAGGACTAGAGCATGGAAAGATAGTCGAGAAAGAATGAAACGACAATGGGCCAAAAAGATGAGTGAGCTTGAGGAAAGCATAAGAGAAACCAAAGCGAGGATAACTGAACTCACAGCTCAAACTCCCTCTCACTTCACCCCACCTCCACCACTCCCATCTCCATCCGACTCACCACCTTCCCCACCGCCTCATCAAATCCCACCTCCCCCTAGAGTAGGATCAGTGTTAGCTGATCCCACTCCTGAAGACTTAGACATGATGCTCAAAGCATATCAGGCCAGAATCCAAGAAGGGCCAAACGTCACGGATCATGCCAAGTGCTATCCTAGAGCTGACCTAGAGATAGAAAGAACCAAACTATGCGCGAAAATGGTCGCATTGGCTCAAACTATGTTTGAAGCCAGTCGCCTATTCAATTACTCGGGCTCAGCCAAGACGCAATTACACTTGGAAGGATTCCTAGAAAAGTTAGAGAGGATAATTGCCAGATCTGACAAGGAAGAAAAAAATCAGGAGAAAGAAAAAGCAAGCAAAAACCTGAGCCATTCCCCATCGGAAGTTTATGCAGCCAATTCCACTAAACCAGACAACTTCCCCTCCTTAGAAAGATTAGAGAGGCTAACTGCACAGCCAGAAAAGGAGCCTATCCCTCAAAAAAAGGAAAGGGCAAGAGAACGGATAAGCCAGCCTCTTCAGGAAGCTCATGTGCCTCCTCAAGGAGCTTATCTTCCTCCCCAAAGGTCACAGGTGCCTCTCTCGAAAGCTTATGTGCCTCCACAGGTAACCCACATTCCTTCCCAGAGAGCGTATGAGCCTGCGCGGAAAAGTAATAGCATAAGTAATCCTCCCCAAGAAGCTTGTGCTTCAGCTATCTATGACAACGAGGAGAGAGTCAACGATAGAATAAGCCCTCCTTCCCAGGTAGCATATGTACCCAATTCTACGGAGCCAGACACTTCTTCTTCTATGAATCGGTTTGCACCAGACTTCCTATGAGAGATTCAAGAAGACAAATGGGAAAACGAAAGCGAGGTCGCCCCTCCTTTTGAACTTGTGGACGATGCACACGACCAATTCCCACAAGACATCCCATCTATTTACGGGGAGCATGAGAGTGTTCAGTCTCACGAAAGATTGGACTTTGAGTCTAATTCCATACAGGAGTTACCCCACTTCACAGGCCCATGGGAAGCAAAGTCCACATGTATGAGAGCACCCACAGTCATGGTAAGGAACGACGACTCAGTCATACCTAGGAACACAGAGGTAGTGAAGAACACTAACGTGCAGTGTAATCTCAAATTAGAAGAGCTACTCAAAATTAGACCTGAATTATGGAAACATGTAGCCAAGCAAGTACCAGAGATAGCCAAACCTCGTTCCCGGGTAGGATCCCATAGGACAGTGCCTGAAATTCCCTTGGATAAGATAGGAGATATGTGCGAAGGTGAAGAAGGGAACACCTATCTTCCCATTACCTACCAAGACTACACCACAAAGGCAATTTTGGACTCAGGTGCAGGAGTTGCAATTGCCACCACCTCCTTATGGAAGCGTTGGGGCAAGCCGGCACTCAGGCCAACGAGGATGAAATTGCAGATGGCAGATGGTCACATAGAGAGACCCCTAGGATTGCTAGAAGGAATAACTCTCACCACTTGTGGTGTCGAGTTTGAACATAGTTTTGCTATCTGTGACTTCAATAAAAATCATGCCTATGAGATGATTTTGGGAAGGCCATTTATGCGACAGTTGCAAGTGGTACAGGATTGGGGAACCAATTCTTTGTACCTGCAGCACTTAGGTGTTACAACCAAAGTCAATCTCAAGGATTATTCTCATAGAGATGTCCCTCCTATCCAATGGAATCCCATCCATAGAGCTAAAGACGATACAGAATCTGTGCATTCCATAGGGTCTGAATCCTCATGGATGCATGAAGATACCCACTTATGGATGTGCAAGGTAGCAGTAGAAGAAGAGAAGAGAGAGAAAGCCAGAGAGGTAGGTGCGAAAGAAACCCATAGAGCAACCCAAGACCCAGTCTATGCACCTGTAGTTTTTCCAGACGAAGAATTTGAACCCCATGGCTGGGCAGAAATTTTAGCGACAATGGACGTAGCCATCAATGAAGAACAATGGACACCTCACTGTGACGAGGATGGCTATGATATTTCAGTCTTTTCCATAGAGCCAATCATGGGAGAGGCAGTTCTAGAAGAATGCGAACCTAGCCCTGATGCATTTGAGGATGCAAGTGACTCCGATCTAGAGTCAATCATTATGGACCCACCATTTGCATCAGATGAAGAATACTTCCATGAAATAGAATTTCAACCCCAGAAGCATGGAGAAGTTACAAATGATGTAAGATTAGCAACGCATATGACCCCTAAGGAAGAAGGAAAGAAACGAAAGAAGAGAGAAGCCTTACCAGAAGAGGAAGAATCTTTGTTTGAGGTCCCAGAAAATTTTAAGAAGTATGAGATAGATGACAGGAGAGTCATGATAAGAATGCCTAAACGAGAGGCACAATCAGGAGAGGCCTATGATAACAAAGAAACCACAAAGAAAATAGTAGTGGCCCTAGAAGAAGGAGAGGAGAGATGCACGTATATAGGCCATGACCTGACAGAAGAAGAAGAGCACGAATTGATTGCCTTGCTAAGAGAATACAGAGATGTATTCGCTTGGAGTTACAAGGATTTGAAGGGGGTTGACCCGGACATATGCTCGCACACCATTCCCATGACCTCAGATGCTAAACCCTCTAAGCAAAAGCCTTATACATATAACGATAACTATGCTGCGAAGATCAAAGAAGAGATAGATAGACTGGTTGAAGCAGGATTTATCTACGAAATTGAGCACACCGAATGGGTATCCCCCATCGTAGTGGTGCCCAAGAAGAATGGCAAGCTGCGTGTGTGCATTAACTTGAAAAAGGTTAATGCTGCCACGATTCGAGATAACTATCCGCTTCCCATCACAGAACATCTCTTAGAAAGAGTGGCAGGCAAGGAAGTGTACAGCTTCCTTGATGGATTTTCGGGCTACAATCAAGTAGCCATAGCTCCAGAGGATCAGCATAAGACAGCCTTTGCCACAGAATGGGGCATCTTTGCTTTTAGAGTAATGCCATTTGGGCTTACCAATGCACCAGCTACCTTCCAGAGGTTAATGTGCCATGTGTTTAAGGAGTTCCTGAGGAAGAGTTTAGAAGTCTATGTTGATGACCTCTGTGCTCATTCCAATGTTAGACAAACCCATATTCCGGAACTCAGGCAAATCTTTGACAAATGTAGAGAGTACCAAGTCTGCCTGAACCCAGAAAAGTGCGTTTTTATGGTCAGGCAAGGCAAGATTCTAGGACACATAGTGTCAAAGAATGGCATATCTACTGACGAAGAGAAAGTGCGAGCCATAGCAGAGCTACCTAGGCCAAAGAATGTCAAGGAAGTACAAGCTTTCATGGGGCATTGCGGTTATTATCGACGATTCATACACATGTATGCTGTCATTGCAAAGCCCATGTACGGACTCTTGACAAACTTTGAGTGGACGGATGAATGTGAGAATTCCTTCCAAGAACTTAAACGAAGATTATGTTCAGCACCAATCTTGACCACACCAGATTGGAATAAGCCATTCCATGTTCATGTTGATGCATCCAATTATGCTATTGGATGTGTACTTGCACAACCTACTGATGAAGGTAATATGGACCTTCCAATTGCCTATGCTAGTAGACAATTGAATGCGGCTGAACGAAATTATACCACTACTGAACGAGAAGGATTAGGCATGGTATATGCAGTTAAAAAGTTTAGACATTATTTGCTTGCAAATAAGTTTAAATTTTTTACGGACCATCAGGCATTGTTGTACTTAGTAAACAAGCCATGCAATACGGGAAGATTAGTAAGATGGTTTCTCCTGCTAATGGAATATGATTTTGAGGTTGTGGTAAGAAAAGGTAGAACCCACTTGAGAGCAGATCATCTCTCTAGGCTCACATCGGGAGAAGCCCCACAAGGAGTGTCAGATGACCTTCCTGATGCTTACTTGTTTAATCTGGAAGTTGTACCGCAGTGGGCTAAGCCTTTGGTACCAGTCTTGACATACGGGCCTAACCATCCAGTGGTAAACACACGGAACAGAGAGGTTGTAAAAGCCCAAAAATACCACATCATGGCCGGAAGCATGTACAAGCACACAGATCAAGGGATCTTAGCTTGTTGCGTAGAAGAGGATGAGTACGCTAAATGGTTGCAATTAGCACATGTAGGTGCGTTAGAGCAACACCATTCAAAGCAAAGAACTTTGCAGACTCTAAAGAGATTCGGAGTACATTGGCCAACTATGGAAGCGGATGTCCAGAAGCTGTGCAAGGAATGCCCAATCTGTTGCATTAAACCACCTGTGGAACATGCCACTCTCTATCAAGTATCCATTGTGCCAGATTGGAGTGAACCTCTAGTATCATTCTTGAGAACAAACACATTCCCTCCAGACATGACTCTAGCTAGGAAAAGGAGTTTAGAACAAGAAGCTCAGGATTACTCACTCATCGGTAATAATCTATATAAGCGCGGTAAAGATGGTTACCTGAGACTGTGTGTCCATGAAAGTGAGTATCTTAAGATCTTAGAAACTGCTCACCAAGGTGTAGCAGGAGGACACTTTGGACCAGATCGGGTGATCAAGGCGATATTATTTGCGGGCTTCTGGTGGCCCACCCTTCACATGGATGCACATACCTATGTGAAACGGTGTGATATCTGTCAAAGGACTCAGTATCCTATACGCAAAGATGAGATGCCACTGAAACCTATGATGGGTGGACGTGCATTCTCTAAGTGGGGAATAGACTTCGTAGGTCCTATTAATCCCCCAGCGAAAGGTTCTCATGCGGAATACATCATTGTGGCAACAGATTATCTCACCAAGTGGGTAGAGGTAAAGGCTACGACAAAGAACGATGCTCAAACAACTGCCAAATTCTTGTTTGAGAATGTATTCACGAGATACGGGCTACCTATAGAGCTTGTAAGTGATAGAGGCACTCATTTCTTGAATGAAGTGATTGAAAATCTACTCCAAGAATTCTTGGTAATACACAAGAAGTCTGCCCCTTATCACCCTCAAGCTAATGGACAAGCTGAGAGCACTAATAAGATTCTATGCAATGTATTGACGAAACTAGTGAACACTAAACGTTCTGACTGGGACAAACAGCTACACCATGCTGTTTGGGCATACCGAGTTGCCTACAAAACGGTACTCCAAGCCACCCCCTTCCAGATGGTTTTCGGCCAAAACGCTGTGCTACCCTTGGACTTCCTGATCCCCACATTGAGAGTAGCACAAGAGCACGAATGGACAGGTCATGAGCTCTCCTCTAGGATCTTTGACCTTGAACGATTAGGAGAAACAAGACTGAGAGCCGCTGCAGGGATATATGCAGCCAAGAAGAGACAGAAGGCATACTTTGATGCCCACGTGAAGGATAAAGGCTTGAAAGCAGGAGATCTAGTCCTAGTCTATACACTCAAACAGCACGCGAGGAAGCTAGAAAAGAGAGGCTACGGACCTATGATCATCAATAGGATCTCCACAAGCGGAGCGGTACAATTGGCCACATTAGAGGGTGATGTGCTCCCAAATTATATTAGCGGTTGCAGAGTCAAGTTGTACCAGGAACCCCTCACAGAAGAAATGCTTAGCCAGCTCAATACTGCTAAGAAACGCAAAGAGGAAGAAAAGCGAGTGCGAGAAGAAGCTCAGGCAGAAGCTTTAGAACGCATTAGAAGGATGAAATTACGTAGGCAAGGCAGAGAGCAGCCTAGGACAAATGACTATGCAGACCAAGGATATCATGTGGCAATGTGTGAAGTCGCAGGAACCAGCTCACCTAGGATAACTGATCGACGTCCTTTCGTAACCCTAGATATCGGACAAGGAAAAAGTGCAAGGACTGTAAGAGCCCTGATTGACTCAGGTGCAGCCACTAGTGCGGTTAGAAGGTCTTACTGTCAAGATTTACAGTTAACTGTCAATCCTGTGGAGGCATATCTTATAGGATTGGGAGGCGTGGAAACCCCTTGCATGGGCGAGGTGGAACTCCCCCTCTACATTCACGAGGAGGCAATGACCGTTAAAGTACTAGTGTGTCAGGATGAGGATCTCACTGAGCCTCTTGTCCTGGGTCAAGATTGGATTTATGACCAAGCAGTCAATCTAAACCTAAGAAGTGGACTTCTCCATGTTTGGGTCAATCATAGTCAAGTTACAGTAGAATTAGACAATCAAGCACTCAAGGAACTAGGAAAGGCACAGACTCCTGGTCCTTCCAGGGGTACACATGACGATGACCATGCTGTTCTTGTCCAAAACTATGTGTTGCAGAGGAATGATATTCGCAAAAAAGGAGTCAGGAATGCAAAGGAACTCCCTTCTTTTCCAAAGGCGAGAAAGAGGCAGCAACCCAAGGTGGATCAAAGGCAGAAGAAGCAGGGTACTACCTATGTCAGAGATCAAAAGTACCTGCGCAGCAGAACAGCCCAGCAATTAGATCAGGTATGGGTGCGGAAAGGCGAACGACCAGTTGCGCCACCGTCAACTACAGGGGCAAAGCCTCTTATTAGTGACCAACAACGCAACGCTAATAAGAAGTCTTTCAGAAATTCGTCTGCTAAAGTAAAATCTATTTGGGTGCCCAAGAAGTCGATGAAGGCAAGCCCACAATCAAGACTAATTTGGGTGCCTAAGGCTTGCTTGATGGCACAAGTAGCTACGCTGAGGCCACAACTTAAACAGCATAACGCAGTGACGCATGCTGCCAGATTTCACTCGTTCTCGACACTCATGTACACCCCAAAACCCAAGAACGTGCATGTAATCGATTGTAAATGGGTCCCAAAAAGGCCGTGTGTTCAAACCACGACACCGACAAAGCTCTGTAGAGACTCTCCGAAACCAAAAGCAAAGCCCACTCACTGCATTTGGCAGCCTAGGGTCTGTATTAAACCCCCCGACCCCAATTTGTAAATTCATAACCCACCCACTAACGGCAATAGTTTCCTAGGACAACACAACCACTAACTTCACACACTGTCTTAATGCACTTACTAACCACTAACTCACCATCTACCTTAGGTTAATGTTGTAACGGGGACAACAACGGATTTATTTTGTCCATTACAATGTTAACACTTGGTTCTATATTCTCACAGAACCAATCAGCAAACAGGGCCATGGCAGAAGCAGGTACCAGCTCTCAAGCCGGATCTGGTCCCCAGATCGTGGACATAGAAACACTTCTCCTCGAGCCACGTCTCACTGCAAGACCGCAAGAGCTTCAAGAAGTGCATGTGCTCCCCATCCAGGATCCTCCTCAAGGACACACTTCTCAAGTAGGTAAGCATGCGCATTGGTTTAGTGATGTTGCTGGACCACTGGGCGATGGAACCTACTTCTGGGAAGCAGAATTGGAGTTCAATGGCAAATGGGGTCGATACCACTTTTTCACACGCGAATTTGAAAGCTACCAAAATGCTGAAGTTATGAGATCAGTGTGGGTCAAAGCAGGTGTGGAAAGTTATTTCAGGACCCACATACCAAAGCCGGATTTTTTACGATGTTCATATCTGATCAGTACAATCACGCCAAGCAGAGTCAAGGGCGGCGACAGCACCTTTGTGTTGCCATCACTGCTGCCGGGTAATGAGCTCAAAAGATTCAAGTTGACCCTCAATCTGGTAAGAGAAGCGTTGGCGATGTATGGCATGCACATCCCAACAGAAAAGGAAACCATGGTTCCTGGTAGAATGAAGCACAAGGATCTTAATAAACTCAAGGACATGGTGGCGATGACACCTACCATTGCGCTTCACCTGCGAACCATCATGCAGCATTTTGCGTTTCCCGCCCAAGAACGATTCACAATGCCCCCAAAAAAAATATGGTTCAGTTTATATCTAGCAGAAACCGAAAGCCTACCCATCAATGTGCCACACTGGATCATAGACCAGATCCACCTAGCACATCAAAGGTGGAACAAGAAACAGAAGAATGTACTCCACGGGTGTTGTGCTTTGACCAGAATAATCTATAGATGCTTGGCTTATGACGTGCCTGTTCAGCGGGCACTCGTATGGTCCCGAGTCCAAGAATTCCAAAGAAGACTATCAACAGCAGGTCCCCCATCCAAGAAGATGAGAGGGGGAGTCCAACTACCCTGTGCCCAACCAAGGGGAGCGACCGCCACACCAGAAATCACCCCTCCACAGACACGACGAGTTAGGCCATTCACAATCCGGCTACCACGACCAAGCACGGAGGGGCCTAATCTGGTGTTTCCACCCATTCCATCCGATTTAGAATTCCCGCAGGGATTTACTCTTGAGGACCTCACGGATGAAGAAATTGCCCGATTAATCTATGACTCTAACCTCGAAGCGGAAGCAGCGCGAGATCAGGAACCACGACCCAAAACAACATCGGCCCCCACCCAACCCCGAGTGGTAGAAGTCGATGTAGACGAACAAGAGACAGGAGGAGACGAAGAAGAAGCCGACGAAGAGCAACAGCAAGAATATGACGAACTCTCCGAGTTAGCAAGTGCCCCAGCATATTCGGCACAGATCAAGAGACTATACCGAACCATGCGACTGGTTCAGGAACAGCATAAGATGTCTCTCGAACAGGGCAAAAGACTCATGAACGACTTGCTAGCGGAGGAAGGTGTGGATGATTTGTTCATTGAGTCCATGAACCTTCATGCCGACGCTGTAGGACTGGACGAGGCCATCCATGAGGCAATAGCCTACATCCACAGGTTTGAAAAAAGAGTTCCTACTCGTCCCAGGAGGTCCGGAAAGCAAATTCACATCAATACATCAGCACCTGGCGAGTCAACGCAAGCAGAAGAATATCACGAAGCACCGTTATCACCACCATCCCCACCTCACACTACACAATTCACTCCACCGCAGGACACTAACACTACCACATCCACTACCACTACCGTTGTCATGGGCATCCCACTCTCCCCGGGAATCCAATTCGGAGGAGTCACCATGCCCACCTTCACCACCCTGTTCACCGATGTCACATCCACTCCACCAACGATTCCCATCTACACAGTCACTCAAACAGTTGACACGATGGAAACATCACCTGCCACAGCACCGCCCCCTCCCCCCATGCCACCTTCATCACCCATACCCCCTCCACCCACATCTCCACTTACATCCACATCATTCACCTCTCCCATTCCCGCCCCCATTCCCCCTGCATCTTCACCTTTCCCAACATTATTTAATGTAAATAACATATTTTTTGCATTAAACCAATGTGTATACCAGCTCCAACATGAGTACAAAGCTCTGGACAACCGGTATCAGCAACTGGAAACGCACCACCAGAACTTACAAACACAATTTCACATTCTACAAACAGAAAATGCAGAACTGAATCAACGTTACGCGACGCTTGAGCAGGCTCACCAGACATTACTGGCAGCACCCCAACCATCAACAGAATCAGGTGCCAAACAACTAGAAGCTCTGCTCGAGGTATATCAAGCCGATAATCTCAAAGTCCGGCGTAACCTGGCACTTCTTAGAAAACACATGGCGGCCGCCCTTGAGGAAAACAAGAGATTGCAGCAGCAAAATGAAGCAAATCTAGAAGCTGCAATGGAAGGCTCTCCACACGAATTTGATCCAGAGCAGTTTAAAGCTGTGCCCTCAGAGACAATGAAGACCATCTTGGACAGCTATGCAGATCTATTAGAAGCTCATGATGACTTGGAAAGGGAACGGGATGAGCTGCGCAATCAACTCCAAGAGCAACAGACAGCAACCAAAGTCACGGAAACGACCACGACTTCAGAGGAAGTCAAGGCATTGAAACAGCAGGTGACCGAACTACAAGCAAGATTACTCACACATGAAAGGCAACCCTCTCCAGTTGTCGAACCAGAACCCGAGGATTTGGTACCCATCGAGGTAGATGAGACGTATGAGGAACCTTACGTTCCTATGCCAATGCCAGGTGGTGAACAAACCGCAGAAGGAATGGATACGCTAGAAATCGAAGTACCTGAGTGGCTCCAAACACTAGAGAAAACGGCATCAACTCATGAAGACCGAGTAGCAGTTCAGATCCAATCCATGGCAAAGATAGAGGACACTATTATCAAATCAGAATACTTCCGCAGCATGTCCCACCATAGATGGATCGGAACCAATGATGATCAATATGTGCCCTATTGTATACTCCTGGCGGACTACAATGCAGAAATCCAACATAAATGTGGCAAACCTCCAACGTTTGCCACACAATTTGGGCTAGATAACATCCCAGAGAGTGCTAAAAAAGGCTCCATTCATCAACCCACTTGGAGGATCCGACTCCTCGAAACCTATCCGGAGATGGTTCGCACCTGGACGAATATGCCTCTTTTTATTAAATATAACCCTTGTTATGTTCCTGTACTCCGCAGACGTACATGGCCAGAGTTTACCATTGCAGTCAAGAATATCAAGGGATGCGCCAAATGGTTAAACTACGTCTATCTAGCACCCCCTCAAGGGCCTCCCACCGTCAATTACATGATCTCCACTATAAGGCACTGGAGCCTCCGATTAAAGAATACCCCTGATGTAATGGCCCAGATGTGCATGAAAATTTTTGAGTTAATGCTTATTACATTCAGGACCTTCAAGAATATCAAGGACCCACACTTCTCAGGCGTCGGATTCCTTACAGGAAACCAAGATTTAGTGTATGACATGAGCACCACTCCTTCCATCGAGGTGATATACGCTTGGCACGCCAGAATAAAATACCTCCCGGCCTGCTTTAAACAAACATTCGAAGAGATGTTCATAACAGGGTTCTGGGAATACCACTCAGAAATATTTGTACCCAGACCCTCACATCTCCTCCATTTATTTGCTGTAGAGCGAACCATTCACTCAGAGCAGTTACGGGTGCCACATCCGGATGTCCCAGGGCCAGTCAATTGGGATGCATTGCTGACAGATCTAGCAAGGGGACTCAGGTTAGAAGAACACCACCTCGCCGCCGATGTTGTACAATACTACGTACAAAAAGCAGCTAGACAAGGGTCTGTCAGGGGCGACAGACGCGAGAGTGGGGGGGGTGTTGGCAGTAGCCTTGGTACATCAGGATCTACAAGACGTGAAAGTCAAAGAAGGGACAGCACAAGCGAGCGAAGGGACAGCACAAGCAAACAGGGCAGTCAAAGAAGATCTGGCAAGTAGGCCAATATTTTTTCAAGACATTAATGCAAATCAGAGAGATGGACATGCAGGGAAGAAGAGCAAGTAGGGAGCTTGAAGATATGTATGGCAGATCACTAGAAGAAATCCCTACAACAACAGTGATTTTTATCACTAATAATCATTGTAAATCTCATTTCACATTTTTGTAGCTCCATTTTGTGCAAGCCAAGGAGTCCTTGAGCTTGAGGAGCCTTAGAAGTAGTTGCGTACCAATTTTCATAATTTTTAGATCTCGTTTGAACCCCCAAATAAGCCCTGGAACCTAATTTTTAACTAGGCCGGACACTAGGTCTGGACAGGGCCAAAAGCTAGTCAAAAACTATAAAAGGAGCTAGAGAGCTCATTTTTGAGGTTAGATTGTAATTGAAACGAACTTGTAAGAGCATTTTGAAGTAATCTAAAAAGCTCCATTGATTCTCACTCTTTGTCTTGCCTTGTGTGCGCGTGTGTGTGTATGTGTGTGCATGCTTGTGTGCTTCTCACTCACGCACTTGTGCCGCCACTTGCTCGAGGTCTTCATACCATCCTCACGTCTTCCCGGATTGACATTAAAGGAGGTGCTACTCGTCGTTGAGCTACAAACATCAACATAAACTAAATAACTAAATACTCCTCTCTTTCAAAGACTAGTTAAGTGACCATAAGCTTTTGGATTATCAAAAGAACAACATAGATATGAAAAACAAGAGGTAGCATTCTAAAGATAACATATTTTATTAATGATGGCATATACCCCAAATATGTCTAAAGTGTTACACAATACCTTAGACAAACCTATAATGTTTTAAAATACAAGTGTGTTCTAAAACACTATTTACAAAAGACAATTAAATTTGAAACATTACTGTATGAAATTGATTATAATAGAATAAATCTTTGAATATAATAACAACATTGAGTAAGGATACTAACTCAAGAAGTACCTTTTATTTGTAGAGAGTAAACATGCGGAAGCAAAATGAAATGAAGAATGTATTCACAAAATGGAAGTGTGAGACTCAAACTGAGTAGACCATGAAATGGGAAAACTCACACGGATTAGAATGAGCTTGCCAAGAGCATGAAGTAGGCTCTCCAAGCTCCTAACCAAGTACAAAGTGGGGGAAAGTCCCTCCTTGTATCTAGTTACAAGGTAGAATAAAATGGCATCATACATGGGATTATTATCCTTAAAAGAGAATGATTACAAGGTAGATGAAAATGGAAAGGTACCCAAATACAACAAGATGCAACTAAATAAATATGAATTGGAGTGTTTCCTAGAAAGAAAATGGAGATGCAATCATACATATACAAAAGCTAATGGAATAGATCAAATCTTGTGGTCAATACGTCATATGTAGCCCCTTTTGGAGAAGTTGAATGTTGTGAAGGTCCACTAGGTGCTAGATAAAAACCAGAGGTAGAGCCTTTGTGAACATGTCCACTAGGTTCTCATGAGAGGTACATTACCCTAGAGTAATCTCCTAATATATGATCTTCTTGCGGATGAAGTGATACTGGATCTTGATGTGCTTGGTCTGAGCATAGAAAACTATATTCTTGTTGATGGCCAAGGTTGATTGACTTTTGGTGTGAATGCATGTAGGAGTATCCCAAAAATTACCAGTGTCAGGTAATAAATGACAAAGTCGTACAACCTCACATGTTACAACATGGGATGCTTGGCACTTGGCGTCTATGGATGAAAGAGCAAATGTAGGTTTCTTCGTACTTGCTGAAGAGATGGGTCCTAAGCTAAGCAAGAATATATACCCAAAAGTAGACCATTGAGAATCAATATAACCTGCCCAATCCGAATCAGAATATCATATGAGACCAATGCCCCTTTTTACCAAATACCGCAATGTTGTGTGAGGGCAAGGTAGCGAAGTAATCTTTGAGTAGCTTTTCAAGGTGTCTGATGAGGTTGACAGGAAAAATGGCTATGAACACCAATTGCATATGCAATGTTAGGTCTACTGTTGGTTGGAGAAAGCAAAGAGCCCACTAGTTTTTGATGTCATGCATGTCCACAAGTATTGATGCATATTCTAGTGTGAGTTTGATGTTGGGATCAAGAGGTGTAGAGATCGAGCAACGCTAGTCCATGTTATGTCTGGAAAATTCATAGGAGCAATACTTCTTCTGAGATAGGAATATGCCTTTTTTCAAATACCAAACTTCCATACCAAGGAAGTAGTGAAGCAAGCCAAGATTTTTCATTGAATTCTCAATCTGTTGTTTAATGATGAATTGGATGCAATTATCATACAAACTGTCATGATCAAGTCATCTACATAAAGAATGGTGAAGGCTACTAAGGAATCTTTTTAATAGATGTAGAGGTTTGCATCGACAGTGCATCCATGGAATCCTTTGTCCTCAAAGGCCTTGTGTATTTTCTCATACCTAGCCCATGGATCTTGCTTGATTCCATAAACTGATTTGTGTAGTTTGTAGACATGATCTTCCTTTTCTTTGATTTGGAAACCTTCAGATTGTTCCACATATACTTTTTCTTGGTGATCACCATTGAGAAAAGCACTTTTTATATCTAGTTGATAGATGGGCCATTTAAAATGAGCTCTTAGGGCAAGAATTACTCCTATGATTGTGAACCTTGTAGTAGGGGCAAAGGTTTCCTCATGGTCGATGTCATGCTTTTGCTTATATCCTCATGCTTTTTTTTTCTCCAGAGTTCTATTTGACTTGTACTTGATTTTATAAATCTAGTTGATGCCTATGACTTGATGATTGTATGGCTTAGGTACAAGTTTTCAAGATTAAAATTTTTAAAAATGCTAAAAAAAATTCCTTAAATTTTATAACAAGGTGGTCATGATTTGGCTATGAAAAGCCCTCAAAATAGCATGAAAAACTTAAAGAAAAACCTTGACAAGGGATGAAACTAAGAAAACAAAGCAAAAGGAATAGAACGAGAAGAACTATTTACAACTTGGAATATTTTGGAGTTCCATGTGATCCACGAGACTCAGATTTTTTGTTGGTGATAGGCCTTGGACCTAGATATGTTGACCAATGACATCACTTCTCCATCAAGAGTCTCTAATTCCATTGCACCCCATTGAGGTAATGTTCTAATCTTGTAAGGACCTTCCCAATGAGGAAGCCATTTGCCTCGTAATTGTGCCTGTAAGTGAGGTTTATGTAAAAGGACAAGTGTAGCCTTTTGTATTTTATTAGTCCATAGATTTTGATCATGAGCCTCCTTCCTTTTCATTTGAGTCTCCTCCAGTTACTTTGCTGCCTGTAGGTGAATTTCTTGCACTTTGTTTAGTGCAGTAAGCCTAGGAGAGACCCTAGGATCTTTCCTTTCTTGCACAAATTCCGTTCTAGGTGATTCATGTAAAAATTCAAAGGGGTCTATAGGGATTACTCTATATAACAATTGAAAGGGGGAGTAACCTGTTGCTTCTTTGCATGCCAACCTTTAGGCCCATAGAGTACCTAGATAAGCAATACCCTATGTAGTGGGCTGCAACATACATTCCTTCCTTAGTAGAGCAATCAATACCTTGTTAGTGGATTCTACTTGTCCATTCACCCTAGGGTAGTATGCATAGGAAATTTGGTGTAGAACTTTGTACCTATTAAAAATTTCATATAAAACTTTCTTCACAAAGTGTTTCCTTTGATCTGTGAAAATTTCAAGTGGACAACCAAATCTACAAATTATGTTGCTACATAAAAAATCTGCAACTACTTGGGTTGTGCAATCAAGAGAAACAATAACTTATGCCGATTGCATGGTCAGTTGCACCAACGTGTACTTCTCCTTTCTAGGAAAGGATGTAGGATAGGTGAGCCCTGTAAAATCTAGTCCCCCATTTCTCAAATGGTTTCCATGCTATGGAGACAACCAAAGGATTGTGTATATGCTTTGTGGGATTGGGACCACACCTTTGATAAATATCATATGCTTGAGCCCTGTCATCTGCATTTTTGTATAGTGTAGGCCACCATAAGCCAACATCCAAAATTTTATGACTCACGATATGGCCAGAGAGGTGCCCACCACCTATTCCTTCATGTGGATTATTAAGAATTTACCTAGCCTCCTCTTCTTCCAAGCACTTTCGCATATGATTATCCTTACCATATCTATATAAATTTCCTTCAATAAACATAAAGGGTTTAACTTTGATTAGAAGCCTCTTCCTTTGCACAACATTGGCTTTAACTGGATACATTCTAGTCTTGAGAAATTCTTTAATGTCATCATACCACCCTTGTGCTTCAACAGAGAATAACTCGACATCTAGAAATTCGTCTTCCACTCCAATTGCTTGGTCCTTTATGTTAATCCTCGATAGATAATTAGCCATAATAGTTTCTTTGTTTGGTCTATGTACAATTGCAAAATCAAATTCTTAAAGTAAAAGTAGCCACCTCCATACCCTTACTATTGCATGTGACTTTTTTAACAGATACTTGAGTGGTTGATGATCTGTCATTATAATGAATTTTATCCCTAGCAAGTAATGGTGGAACTTTTGGATAGCAAATACCATTGCAACGGCCTTCCTTTTTGTCTTAATGTAATTTTTTTTGCTTTAGTCAAAACTTGATTGGCATACTAGATGGGTCTATCCAGCTTGTACTCTTCACTCTGTTGAGTGAGGACTACTCCCACTGCATATGCACTTGTTTCTACATGGACATGGAAGACTTTGGACCTATGTAAATAGTGTGACCCAAAAAAATCTGAATTTCTTTTGGTGATTTGGGCCTAGGTAACTTCAATAGGGCTACAATTTTATTTGGGTCAGGGCCATACCTTTAGTAGATACTACATATCCTAGGAGAGTACCTTCTATTACTAGGAAGTGACATTTATTAGGATTCAATTTCAATTTTGTCTCCCGCCATCTATTGAAAACCTCTTGTAATTGAACTAGATGATCATTTAAGCAATCCATAGGAGTATTGGTAGGAGTACCTGAGAAGGATGAAAAATCATCCATGAAAATTTTCAAGGCCTCCAAAAGTAAGGGTCAAAAAATAAGGTTCATAGTCCTATTGAAGGTGCTTGGGGCATTTCTAAGTCCAAAAGGCATCTTAACATAAACACGTGCCCCACGGAGTAATGAGGCTATCTTCTCCATATCCTCTTGGTGGATGGATATTTGATTATTTCCACTGAATCCATCTATGAAGCTATACAGTGTATGTTTGACCACTTCTTCTATAACCTACTCTACAAAAGGCATAGGAAATCCATCCGGACTTGTTACATTATTCAATGATCTGAAATCTGCACATATGTGGATTTTGTTTGTATTCTTCTTAGGTACTATGACCATGGGAGACAGCCACTCTAAATGCTCCACTGGAATGATAATTTCTAGCTAGACCGCCTCAACATACTTTGGATTTAATATGTAACTTTTCCCCCTTTCTGGTTTAGCTCCTTCAATCAATGGAATCCTGTGTCCTCCAAAGCTTGTAGGCTCTCCTTCTAAATCTTTGTAATGCCATGTAAATACATTGGCATAAGGTTTCATAAAAGATGTTACCTTTGAAAGTAGCTCTCGATAACTCCACAACTATGTAGCCACTAATATAGGATGAGAGTTTTCTTCGGTGCCTAGATGAATTTCTTTAACTAGGTTCCTATCCACCAATGTATCCAAAAATTCCTCTCCATGTTTATGATCTTCCAACACTTTATCCCACATAGAATGAGTTTCATTTGCAAGAGTACTCTAGATATCAATGTGTTCTTCTTTCTATTGCATCCATCCTACATGGATTTCATAAATAGGAAAGGAAATATCTTCAATCGATTGCTTTAACTTGCATGTAGATTCTTTCTTCATATTCAGATTATTCGAATCAACTTCATCTAGGTTGGACTTCAAAGGAGTTTTCTTCCCTCTTCTATGGCATGTCATTTGTTCACCCAATCCAACAACCTCTATGGTCTCCTCTTTGTCTTCATAAGCTTCTTCTGTACCCGAGTAAATTGAAAAAATTTCATAGCAATAGAATGAGTTTCCCACTTGCAACCAAGCCAAAATGTCTTCTTCCTCATGTGACTCCAACTCTGGCCTATCCATCATGTCTTGTTCCATACAGATGCCAATTGACTGCATCATTCTAGTGTCCTTGATGGCATGGTCCTTCTTCTAAGTATATATATTTGATATCTTTTCCTCCATGTTGGACCCACATAGTATCTTTTCCTCAATTGTGTACAACACTGGCATGCCTTAGCCAAGGTCTCCCAATCAACATAGGAAATCCTCCATCCACCTATGGTAACCTTAATACAACAAATTCCAAAGTAAAGCTTTTCCATGGTGTGCTCAAGCAGTAAGTTAATGCATGAGCCACCATCCACAATAAATCCTTGCAATTGCTATCATCTAATAGTTATTATGAGTCGTGGGCTCTTATAATCTATAAAGGGGGCTTCCCCTATAACTTTATCCTCACTCATAGCAGTAGCCTTTGCCACTAGAGTGGATGTGGAGGCTTCATTAATGATCTGCAAAACTTCTGATTTGAATTTTGCATCCATATTTATTAGATAAAAATATTAACCTCCCTTTCAATGGATTTGAATAACCTAGAAGCTTCAAATTCCATAGGATCATGAGATATGTGTGACTGTTCAAACTCCTTTTAGGCTCTTGTGGAATGCATGTCCAATGAAATCACTTGTGCTTGTAAGCTCCTCTTTTTATTGTGTCTCTTCACTTGACATGGGTCTATCCTCATGTGTCCCCTTGTCTTTGTTTAGTCCATTTGTTCTTGACTCTTGACATGTTTCTACTCGAGCTTTCCCTTTGTTTCTTGCCTGCACAACAAAAGAGTCTATTTCTTCTAAATGTACTACTCTGGTAGATGGTGATGGCATGTTGGCTTCCTCTTCCACCTTTTCCTTACTCGTTGAGATCATCTGAATGTGAGGCCCTAATGCTGATGCATTGTTCTTTGGGCAACAAATGGTATAGTAGTCTCTATTTTCAGGGCAATTTTTGCAAGGAGGGAAATTTTTTTAGTAGAGGGCATTTGCTTTGATGATGTCCACATTCTCCACACCTAAATAAAATGATTGGCCTTGTGGGACCATTTCCAAAATTTGTAATGATTGGCCTTGTAGCTCCTGGCAAAGCTGTGCCAATTCCTTTGCTTGAGCTTCCTCTTTCTTTTGTAGTTTCAATGCTTCAATCTCACGCCTTATGGTGGACTAGTGTTACACTTATGTGTTCCTCAGGTAGCTTTGATGTGAACCTTTTCCCTATACATGGGAACTTTTTACTCTAGTGCTGGCTAGAGGTTTTTTCCCCATGTTACCACATACTTGATACTCTCATATGCGGTGGTACTTTGTACTTAGGGATATTATTCGACTCTTACTTCAGTTCAGTTCATCATCAATAGAGAGAGTTATTCCAGCCATCATCTTCTCCGTGTGTCTTGCTGCATTTGTGCTCCTTGTGTGTGCTTCTCGTGTGTCTCTCACACTTCTACACACACCCAACAGTGGTATCAGAGCAGGCTCAACTCCTTCCCAAGTTTTGGTTTTTCGCATCACAGTGCGCGTGCACTTTAATAGTGCAAATCAACTTCGGAGCATATAACAATGAATTTCAGCAACCAAGAAACATTTATAGTACGTGCCTTGGGGTTTTACCTACATTTCGAAGCCATTTGTGCAGTCAAAATCGCCATCAGAGTGACGGTTTGTGAGCTGAAATTTCAGCATTCATTTCAGCTTTTGTCGAAGTGAAGATTTTGTCACATTCTTGTTCTTTAGTGAAATGGCGGGCAAGAATGACTTATTTGGCATGCTTCAAGCTGAAGATAAGCTTGATGGGACCAACTATCCGATGTGTTCTTACATGATGAAGCATGTTCTTGTTGCTAAACAACTTTGGAACACAGTGGCAGATGTAGATCAAAGACCCGTAGGTTCTTCTACTTCATAGTCTACTGTTACAAATGGAGCTTCTTCTTCGAGTATAGTGGTTTCTCCTTCTCCACCTACATAAGAGCAACTTAGATGGGATGGAAAAGATGCTCAAGCTAATGCATTGATTGCATTTTCTGTGAAGCGTCATATAGTTCCACACATTCAATCATGTTCTACATCACAACAGGCATGGGACACTCTTGCTTCTTTGTATGTCATGTGTAATGAAGCATGTGTTGCATACTTGAGGAAGCAACTTGAGGATGTATGTATGGCTGAAAATGAGTCGGTGGATGTGTATGTGACATACATCAAGGACTTGAAAGAGCAATTGGCAAACATTGATGAGATTATTCCGGATGCATCACTCATTTCTACATTGTTGAAAGGATTACCGAAATCTTTTCAAAGCTTTGCTACTACACTCCGTTTGGTTGCAAAAGGGAATCCTAATATGTATGCATTTGATGAGGTTTTGTCTCTTCTTTTGCAAGAAGAGCAATCTAGAGTGAATAGGAGTGGTTTGATTGAGGGAACACAAGCACTTGCTATCTCACAAAAGGGGAAAAGCAAGTATGGTTCAGCTTTGGGTTCATCAAAACCAAAGCCTCAACCTTCCTCTTCCACTCATTCCTCTAATGATGGTGATTTGCAAAAGAAGAAGAGATGCAAATATTGTCTAAAGTCTGATCATACTATTGATGAGTGTAGAAAGCTTGCTAAACGCAATGAAAAGAAGAAGGAATCAGGCATGTCTATTGCTGAAAATTCAGCAAATGTAAAGAACGATGAAGTTAACATGGCTCAGGATTTTTGGGCATGTGTTGTTACATGTCATTATGATTCTTCTTTGCATTCTAAATCTATGGTTGTGAGTGAGGCTGATTCGGATTGGTTCTTTGATAGTGGTGCTTCAAAGCACATAACATCATGCAAAAGATTTTCGTTGAAAGATGCACCCAAAGGAGGACATGTGGTGTGTGCAGACAATGCCTCTTATCCTATCATTGGAGTAGGAGAAATTGAGCTTACGGCTGCAAATGGAGGTGTGATTCGCTTGAAAAATGCATTGTATGTGCCCAGTATCAAGCAGAACTTAATTTTAGTTCCGTTGATTGCCAAAGCTGGATTTCATGTACATTTTGTTGATGATAAGTGCATAGTTCATGATTTCAGCAATGGTGATGTTATCGTGATGTTCGGTACATTATATAATGGTTTGTATCGCATGGATGCATAGAAGAGGGCTACCTCGAATGCCTTAGTTGCTCATACTTCTTCCATGGCTGAAATGGAGCTTTGGCATGCTTGTTTTGGTCATTTAAACTTCAATAGTTTGCTCTACTTGCAAAAGAAGGACATGGTTATTGGCTTGCCTACACTTGAGTCCATTGAAAAGCATGCATGTGAAGGTTGTATTCTTGGAAAAATGCATTGTGCTTCTTTTGCAAAAGATAGTCATACACACACAACAAGAAAATTGCAACTTGTTCATAGTGATGTATGTGGTCCGGTGAAGACTTCATCTTTTGGGAAGCATGTATATTTTGTTACCTTCATTGATGATGCTACTCGCCATACATGGGTGTATCCTATGAAAGCAAAGAATGAGGTATTTTCTTGCTTCAAAGCATTTTTAGCTATGGCTGAAAATTTTTCTTCACAAAAGCTTTTGACTCTACGCACGGATCCTGGTGGTGAATACATGTTACATGAGTTTAGTGTTTTTCTTTGTGAAAGAGGTATTTCACACCAATATATGGTGCCATATACACCTCAGCAAAATGGTGTTGTTGAGCATAAAAATATAACTCTACTTGAAATGGCACCATGTATGGTTAAAGGAAAGCATCTTCCTGATAAGTTTTGGATGGAAGCATTCATGTGTGCAAACTATGTGTTGAATTGTTGCCCTGCAAAAGCATTGAGAGTCATCACTCCCTATGAGGCTTGGAATGGTCATATGCCTATGGTTAGTCATATGTGTGTGTTTGGTTGTTTGTCATATGCCCTTATGCCATCACAACAACGTCACAAACTTGATGACAAGGCAAAGAAATGTATATACGTTGGTTATAGTGTTGAAAGTAAGGGATACCGTTTGTATCATCCATTGACAAACACAGTTATTGTGAGTTGAGATGTGGTATTTGCTAAAAATTCAGTTTTCCTTGTACTTGAATGCAAAAAATAGCCAACGGTTAGCTCACAAGATGTGTCCGATACACTCATGCCTTTGTTCCAAAATGGTGCACTTGACTATGGCCATGTGGACCAGCCAACTGAGGCTCGAAGGGCTGAAAAATTCCAGCAACATAGAGCTGAAAATGCAGAGATTTTCCATCCAAACATGGCTGAAATTTTTCAGCCAAAAAATGTCCAAACTGCTAGAAATTTCTAGCCACATACGGCTAAACATTTGCGTCAAAATATGGCTGAAAATGAGCACGAAATTCAGCCCACATATTGAAGATGTTTTACATAATGAACGCATGTCTATCAAGAGTGCACAAACTATGCCAAAGTGGTTGAAACAAACTTTGCAGGACAGCAAATTGAGTGCACCTTTACTTGGTAGAACAAGGTCAAGCTCTCACCATGCATCAAGTAATTTTGTGGATTATTCTCTTATTGCTACAACATGTAATGAAGAGCCACTTTCTTTTGAAGACACATGTGATGATCCACAATGGATGAGTGCTATGCAATCATAAATGGATTCCATACATAGGAATGGTACTTGGGAGTTATGTGAATTGCCAAAAGGAAAGAATGCCATTGGTACAAAGTGGGTTTATAAGATTAAGAGAAAATATGATGGTAGCATTGATCCCTAAAAAGCTAGATTGGTTGCCAAAGGATATGTGCAACAATATGGCATTGACTATGAGGAAACTTTTGCACCTACTTCATGCATGACTACCATTCGTACCGTGGTTGCATAGATGCCCATCAAGGTTGGAAAGTGCATCAGTTGGACATAAAAACAACCTTCTTGTATGGTGATTTGCAAGAAGAGGTCTATGTGAAGCAACCTCCTAGATTTGCTATGAAAGGGAAAGAGCATATGGTTTGTTGCTTGCATAAAGCCTTGTATGGTCTCAAGCAAGCTCCACGTGCATGGTATGACAAAATACATAAGCACTTGATTGCTCTTGGCTTCGTATATAGTCCGATTGAAAGCACACTCTATGTATGCAAAAATGGGGCTGATCTTATAGTGCTTGTTCTTTATGTTGATGACATACTCTTGACCGGGTCATGTGATGCAAAACTTAACATTCTTATGGCTGATTTGCAACATACTTTTGATGTCACTTATCTTGGTCGTTTGAGCTACTACCTTGGCATCCAATTTGTATCCGTTGAGGGGGAAATTGTTATGCATCAAGCAAAGTATGTTGAAAAACTACTTCAATGTTTTCACTTTGAGGATTGCAAGCCAGTTTCCACACTAGTTGAGACAGAATTCAAGTTCTCAGTCGAGGATTCTAGTGATTTGCAGTTTCCTAGTTGAGTAGATTCATGCATAGACCTAGCACTAAGCATTCGCAAGCAGTAAAACGTGTGTTTAGATATCTCAGAGGCACTTTGAGCTTAGGTCTCTTTTATGGCAGAGATGTTCAGCCATGCTTGCATGCTTTTATAGATAGTGATTGGGCGGGTTGTTATGATACTCGCATGTCCACTAGTGCTAATTGCTTTTTCCTTGGAGAGTCATCCATATCTTGGTTGAGTAAGAAGCAATCTACATTGGCGACATCAAGTTGTGAAGCTGAGTACAGGGCAGTTTTCATAGCTACAGTGGAGTGTGTATGGCTGAGACGCCTATCGATGGATCTTTGCATGAAGATTGATGCTACTACGCATATTCTCACTGATAGTCATAGTGCTTTGGTTGTTGCATGAAACCTGTGCCTCCACAAGATAATGTGGCTGACATATTCACCAAAGCTCTTCCACGAGAAAAGTTTGAAGCTTTTCGTAAAGCTTTAGGCTTATTACCTTGTGGGGGCTAATATGTCACTCCGTGTATGTGTTCACATCATTCGCTTCAGGGGGGGTTTGTTACACTTATGTGTTCCTCGAGTTGCTTTGATGTGAAACTTTTCCCTATACATGGGCACTTTTTACTCTAGTGTTGGCCAGAGGTTTTTTCCCCATGTTACCACATACTTGATACTCTCATATGTGGTGGTACTTTGTACTTAGGGATATTATTCAGCTCTTACTTCAGTTCAACTCATCATCAATAGAGAGAGCTATTCCAACCATCATCTTCTCAGTGTGTCTTGCTTTGTTTGTGCTCCTTGTGTGTGCTTCTCGTGTGTCTCTCACACTTGTACATACACCCAACAACTAGAAGATCCAATTCCATATTCATGTCTGATCTACTCTAACTTTTTTGTTGTAGAAATGAATCCTTCAATTGTTGTTATGGGGAGCATTAACTCCTTAATCTTGCACTATGTGGATATTGGAAGTGGTTTAGCCAGCCATGTCTTGACAAAAAAATCATGGGGAGGTTTTGTTAATTTAGGCATAAGATATTTTTCCCTTGTAAAAAATTCAAGAAATGTCTTCCCTATACCTAGTCATAGGGTCTCTAATTCTCAATGATGTTTTCTATCATATTTCCTTGTTGGAACTGTATCTTGAAGGCCTCCTTCATTAAGTGCCAAGTACTAAAATGGTTTTTTTGGAAATTGACTAAACCATTTGTCTGGTAGATCCTCTAATGTTGTTGGGAATAGGATAAAAAATGCATGTGCTCTTCCCATCAAACCCCTTGTTTTACATAGGCCTAAAAATCTTCTTACATGCTCCTTCATGCGCTAATCCTCTAAATGAGGTAAATTTGATATTCAGTCATGAAAGTAGGGTTTCTAGGTCTACTTGAGCCTCCATACTTCCTACTGATGATGTTGACGAAAGAGGGTTGGCTGACCTACAAATGACTTTCCTTCTTGTTGTTTTGCAAGGTACTCTTAAAGTTCGTGATCGGGTTGCAGTCATGAGCTACACATCCTATTCCTTTGGCTAAGATGATTCCAAGGAAAATGAAGATTACCTCTCAATGCTATCGACACCTTTGCACTTCTTCTTCACTTGGTAATATTGATTCTCCTATGCTCAAGATGCCTTGCCCCACCAAGCGTGCCAAATTTTGTTGGGGGATTCTTTAGTTAAAAGGGACTTGAGTGTTTGTAGGAGAAGAATGGAGAAGAAGAAGAGATGCAAATACACCCGAAGCCTCTATGTCTTAATTAACAATAAGAAGTACAATATCCTTGTCTAGAATGAGACAATTTTTTTCTCTATGCAAACACATTAGCCAAAGAGCACATACAAAAGTGTACAAAACACCACAATTTCTTGTGCAGTCAACCTCCTATGTGTTGGTCCTCCACCTTGTCCAGTAGCTTTCCCTTGTGCACATCTTGTGCTCAAGCTTCTAATAAGGTTGAAGGAAGGATCATTCTCTGTTGACCTACAACACCTACTTGATGGTCTTTTGTTCCACCTTAGTTGCTCTCTTAGTTGCACTCGATGCACTCTCTCTACATACTTCTTAGCACACTTGGTCACTCTCCTTGCATGCCTTGCTTCTCTGTGCACGTACTATGCAAGTGTCTTGCTCTCACTTGCTCCTTAGTCTAACTCCTTAGTTCAAGAATTACCAATCCTTTGGTTGTGTTTTGATTCATCTTACATATGTCGCTTCAATTGCTAGTGTATCTTGGTGCTCCTTTGATGTTCTGAGAATCACTTTTTGTGTAAGGCCAATGACTCCCTATTTTTTCCTATAGTGACTTTAGGAGAAACAAAATTTTAAATGGGGGGCCACTCATAAACTCTTGCATATTTCATATCTTCTCCATTTTTTACCTTCATTTCTTCAAAATGTGTGTATAAGGAGGGTTCACCTGAACCTTCCATGACACTTAAAAAGCCTTGAAAATCTTTCAAAAAGACCATCTACAACTTGCATTCAAGTTTTCTTGCAAAACCATTTTGAACAAACTATTTGTGCACTACTTGCACACCCTTGTTCTCAGCCACTTGTGCACCACTTTGCACTTTTGCACCACCTATGCATCACTTGCAAAGTCACCACTTTGAGTTTTGATTGGCTCCAAAATTGACCACTCTGATCTTTGACTAGCTCAATAGATACCAATCTTCATAATTCGCTCTACTAGCCAGTTCTATGCCCTCAAATATCATCCAATTTCCTCTCTCTTGATTCTAGAAATGTTTCCACTTAAAAGACCCTTTGTTCCATAACGTCTTTTCCATTTGGAGATTCTTCAAGTCAATTTCTTTAATTCCCCTAATAGGAAAACAAATAGAATCATTTTGTCTAATCCCAGCCACCCACTTCCAATCATCATTGATCTTGATGTATGATTTCATCTTGTTCCAACTCTTCCACATGGACGAGACAAGGTCCGAACCTTTGGGAGACACATGAAGCGGAGAAAACATCAAAGTGAGTATTTTGAGCCCCTTCACCTAGGGAATCTTGTAAACATAAGAGAAGAATTGTTTTTTAGAATCAATTTCGCCCATGAAGCTTCTTCATTGTACCATGCCTTGATCACCCATTTGGCAACCAACATGTCTTCCATTCCTCCAACACCCAGGTTGCCCAACCTGCCAAAATCTTTCTGGTTAACACAAATGGCCCATTTGATTTTGGGCACACCCCTCTTATTTGGATCACTTGTGCAGAGGAGATTTTTGTAGGTTCTTTCCAACTTCGCTAAATCTTTGTCTTTCGGTCCCCAAAAAGCCAAAAAATAGATAATCGAAGAAAAGAGGAAGGTGCTGATCACCATGGCATGCCCTGCCAGGTTGAACTGCATGACCTTCTAGTAAGCAAATTTATTATCTAGCTTGACCTAAACCTAGTTCCATGGCTGGCCCATTGAAGCATCAAAAGCCATTGGAATTCCAAGTAGCAAGAACATTTGTCAATTGGGGAGCTCTTGACATCCCTAGTTAATCAAGAATTATGGTGGGGTCCTAAAAATAGCCTTGAAAGTAGTCTTGGAATGATTTATTCTAGATTTGGAAGCAATAGAGAATGTCTTTTGACATTTCCAAAAGGTGATGATACTATTAAGGTCATAAGGCACAAAAGCATTTGTGTCATTGGTGAAGAGTCTCATTAACATCTGGTACTGGCTATGTGGAAGCCATAAACCATGGATCTATGCAAGATGGGCATGATGGTTAACCAAGTAGCTGAGGCCATCGGTGGCAACCACAAAAAGAAATGAGCTAGGGGAAAGCCTTGTCTAATAGAGCATTTTAATATGATTGCCTGAGAGAGCTGACTCTTGATATTAATTTGAGCTGAGGCATTTCCCATAAGATTTGGGATCATTTTTGATGAATTTAGAAACACAACCGAGATCTTTCAAGGATTGTAGAATGAAGTCCCAATCAAGGCAATAGTAAGCTTTGTCAAAATTGATCTTGATGAAGAGAACATCTTGGAAAGACTCCTTGGAAAATTCTAGGCCTCCCACATGCGAATAATGGCCTCCAGGATGGAAGTGCCCGTTAAGAATCCTTTTTTATCCTCATTGATCCGTGATCGAAGATGGAAGACAATGCGATTAGCAAGAACCTTCACCAAGATCTTATATCCAATTTGTAGCATAGTGATATGTTGCCATTGTTCATTCTTTTTTTTGTCTTTTTGTGAAACAACTTAACCATCCCTTCATTGAGAAAGCTATATAATGCACCGAGGTGGAGGGACTCTTGTCAGACCAAAAGTAATGGGTTCATGAAGATACTTGTGAAAGTCTTGAATGACTTATTGTCAGAATGCCTAGCCCCAGGCTTTTACCAATGGGTAGAGAATCAATAACTTCTAAAATCTCTGTGTCAATGATGGGGGAGTCGAGAAGATGCACCATGTTTTGCGGAATTCTTTTCAATCTAAGTCTAGAGATGGCGGCCATGTAATCCTACCTTTGAGATGTGACTGGCGCAGACACCCCCAGAAGTTGAGTGAAGTGGTTGGTAATTAGCTCAATATTCTCCTCAGTGGTAGAGCATTCTACCTCTTGGTTTTCTATCATGTATGGGACCTCTTCCTTGTGCTGCTTATTCTTAAGGAGTTTACACATTTTCTTTTGCTGGTTTATCTTCTTTCCTTGGCCACCAATCTTTGAAGTAAATATGTAGGTTTGTTCTTTGCATTTCCTCTTCATATCTTAACTTGCTCCTAATTTTCTGAAGTCAAGGTTGGAGGTGGGAATTTCCTTTATTGACTTCAATCTCAAGATGCCAAAGTCGATGATAAAGCTTTTCTCTTCTCACACATCAAATGTTCACAATCTCCTTTTGGACCTTGTAAAGGAGATAATGGGATTGCTTGACATCCAACTTCCAACACTTTCTCGAAGAGGTGTGCGTGCTAAAGGCCTCACTCCAGGTCGAGGAGAGCATCTATTGAATAGAAGGGAGGGAGATGCTTGAAGGATCAACATGAAACTAGGGGGCTTATCTATGTCTTAAATGAGACTTGAAGGTGAGAAACACTAGATAATGATAAGATAAAACTAAGTCCACACACTGAGATAAGGATGGGGGACTCTGCTTATCAATGATATTCTATGTAATGTAGCTTCCATCAAGTCTAACTTTCTGCAAATCCTTACCCGACTAGATGTTTGACCAAGAGAAGCCATGCACATCTTTGACTTCCACCATATCTGGTCCCAAACATTTATCTCCATACCATCAATAATATGCCCTCTTTGGTCCCATCTGTCACATGTAACTTCCATCATATTAAAGTTCCCGCATAGAATGACCTCAAAGGGCAAAGAGTCCAAAGACTACCATGTAGTGAGTCTTTCTGTGCCAAACTTAGAGGCATATACCAAAGCAATGGTGAGTGAAGAGGGCCCTTACAAGAGGCAAGAACCCACCAATGGTTCCCATCCATCAAGGTCTCCACCAAGAAAAACTTAAAGTCGTCCATCAAGGTCTCCACCAAGAAAAACTTAAAGTCGACGTTTGTTCAGTGAAAGACTCAACACTTTAAACACTATACTAAGCCTTTTTTACCTCTTTTTCTTCGGTTATTGACCAGATTTAAATACGCATTCTAAAATTTAAATGCCTTATCCTCGTGTTTCTTGTAGGCTGTAAGGCATGGCTAGGAACATTGACCTGTTGTCGAGCTCCACTCCTAACTTGTTCTCGAACGCATCGGTCAACGGACATGTAGCCTATGTAGTCAGACATCACTCAAGATGGCATTGCGGGAGATCCCCCACACCTGCCTTCTTTTCGAATGCTTGTCTCGTACAACAGCAATTACAATGCAGTGCGTTTAGGAACTCTAATGGCTGTCTATGTTTGCAAGCTCGCGGTCGGCTCAATGTGCTGGGCCAAGGCGAACGACGAGGTGCTGAATATCCCAATAATTCTCAGAATGCGATTCATTCTCCTTTCTTCCATGCCTCCCTCGGGGTTGCCCGGGCTACTAGCTATGTCAACGACGTGGAGGATGATTCTGATTCTGATTCTGAGTCAGAATCTGGACCGGTAGCTGCAGAGCATCAGCAGATAAATCCTTTGAAAGAGGATG
Source organism: Ceratopteris richardii (assembly GCA_020310875.1). NCBI lineage: Eukaryota > Viridiplantae > Streptophyta > Polypodiopsida > Polypodiales > Pteridaceae > Ceratopteris > Ceratopteris richardii. The sequence continues at coordinate 158,916,125 of CM035422.1, forward strand.
CCAATCCTTCCTTTGGAGGGTAAACTATCACGTCTATTACTTTAGCTCATTCTAAACTTTTCAGCACTATTAAAGTTATCCCTTTTCAGGACAACAAACCTTATTACGTCAAATAAAATGGTCTATTCAATGCAAGCGCAATAGCAATGAAGGGTTGACGTAGTCCCTCGATGACAATGAAAACTGATGATGTGCATTATCTGAACGGCGAGTTTCCGTAGATATGCAAAATGTATGTGGATCGATGTCAGACATTTGTGGAGGATACCATCCCCACACCTTTTCCACGAATCCCACAGGCACACGCTTAGTCCATTCTAATAATGATCTAGCAGGCCAGGCTTTCTTCATTCTTCCTAGGAAGCTTTTCATTTATACAAGGCAATGAGTTCGTGAGCTTTTCTGCAAAAAACATGGTGACATTTCTTGCTTGACCTATTTGAGGCTTCACTATAATGTGCTCTGTCATTCTGTTAGTGTAGGAAGGGATCAGTTTATCTTACCTACGGATGGAACGCATATGAGATTTGTCTATTGAGTTTTATTTCTATTCACGAGAGGCAGTCTTATTGCGATTTGTGTTTGATCTTTGGGTGTTAAGCTTGTTTTCTCTCAGTTAATACACGTGAAGTCATTGAAGTCTGTTTGTTTGAAGATGAAGTCCATATCTTGAATGTGATCCTTTTGATTTGCAGATTCTCTACGTACTCAAAGCCCGAGGATAAGACTCATGTTGATGACGGAGATTTTTCTAGCATGGCATCAAAGCTGCCACTGATTGGACCTTATGTCCCTCATGGGCTCTTAGAATTTGTCACAAAGAAACTTATGTTTTGGTCCAAGAAGAACTTGCTAGAGGGTACCCCATATGACTCTTTGGTCAGTGGGGAAGGGAACGATATTTCTTCTATCCACCAATGGACAGCAACAGAACTCGACCTGCAACGTGCTCAATTAAAGAGAATTTCACGAGATGTTTTTTACCTGGTGATATCTTGCTGTCTCCTTGGCTTTGTTAGAATATTAGAAGCCTTTCATGCCGCTTTTTCTTCCAAACCGCATCATTTGTCGAAGCTGTTAGATATTGGTAACTCATTCGATTTCTTCACTATAGCTTTCCTTGCATATAGGGTTCGTAGGCCTATTGTTGCCATCCTAGGCGTTGATCCTACAGATCTTAATGAAGTTGTTTATCTCAAGGCCAAAATATGGGATAAGATGCACAAGTTTTATGAGAGCCAATGGAGATTGGTAAATTTCCTTCCAAAAAAATCTTTTTCTCTCTTGCATGGTGGACTTATCTTGCTCGTCTTTAAGCACTTTGCTCTATATTGATTGTTACGGGATCCCTTCTTGCACGTATAAGCGAATTCTCAAGTTTTAATAAAGAGAGGCTCACATGAATGAACACGTTAACATTAAATGGCAAAACGTATTAATGGACCTTCTTGTAATTTTACTTCTTATGAGTTTGATTTCTGTATATATTTGTTTTTTAATAGAAATCTATAGGCATTACGTTTTAACTTTGAAACATGCCGAGTCACTTGTGGGCCATACGTGTATGCTTTTTGTCAATTGACTTGTTTCATTGAATACATTTTTTACTCAAATTTTTGCATCGAAAGCTTTGAAAATGAACGTGTTAATTGATGTATTTGACTAGTTTCTGCACATGCAAGTGAAGACATGCTCATCATATACATGTGCATATATGCGCCACATGCTTTCAAGGTGTTCCATGCTCATGTCCATATAATGTGTAACAAAACACCAATAAATTTAACTTGGATTTAATAACATGCAATGGAAATAATTATGAAAAACATTCTCAATAATATAATTAGTAAGATCAACATATACAAGTAAAGTGTTCAAGTTGAAAACTCAATTTGTTTAGGAGAACGAGCAAGTACACTTCAAGTACAAGGAAATTATATTGGAAGGGATGAATGCAAGTACAAGTAAAATGCAAGTACAAGAAGTATAGTGATCAAGCTCTAGGAAGTACACAAGTGCTTCCACGACCCTCAAACATGCCTCCAGTACGGGAAGCTCTCTCTTATTGTTGATGGCACCAATCCTCTTCTTCACTGAAGGATCTAATCCTCTTCTTCATTGAAGGATCTTGAAAGTACCTAGAATCATGCGGAGGATACCTATGTACTCTTTACTCTGGTGGAACTTAGACTCAATCTAGGTAGAAGGTGTGTGTAAGCCAAGTATAGTATATGACAACTTTGCATATGCTCTACTCTATTGCATATATGGATATCCATGGAAGGGGTTTGGACCTCTTTATAAATTTTCTTCATGTTGTGCATTAGGTACTTCCTTGGTTGTGTAGTCCGAAGCCCACTCCTCTTGAATTTCATCACTTTTTGAGGGATCATTGTTGATATATTTCGGTAGTGATGTGTGTGAACACACTTGGGATTGCGGGGGCACTTTTTTCCCTTTTTAGGAGGTTTTTTTCCCCGGGCTTGTATATATGCCTATAACCCTAACGTGTTTCATTCAATATTGTGTGTTGTGCTCAAAGTGTCTTCTTCTTCCTCGTGCTGTTTGTGTGCCTTTGCAAACCTCAAACTCAAAGAACTGGTATTAGAGAAGGTCGCCGCTTCATCTAGGGCATCATCGATACTGCTTTAGTCACAATCTCAAAATCACATGAAAATTGGTGAGCATACTCGAGGCGATTAGGAGCTTGGTTCGGCCTCCGAATGCACTATTGCAGTGTGTGTGCAAGCGATTTTGCCCGTTTGTGCCAAATATATATACACATTTTAGTTCATGAGTAAGAGGCCTCGAAGTCCACTATAGGTTTCATAGAGCTCAACAAGTAGTTCTATTCAAGTTTACGAGGTACAATCATTTTTTTGCATCAGGGTATTTTAGTAAGTGGCCATGGTTGAAAGCAATGATGTATTCTATATGTTGGCTTTGGGGATAGATTGGATGGTACTACTTACCCATTATGGTCACATATAATGCGTCATGTATTGGTAGCAAAAGGACTCTGGAATATTGTGCAGGGTATTGAAAAACTTCCCACTACACCTACAAATATAGTTAATGTGGTGAAGAAGATAACGTTGAAGACGATGATCTTCAAATTCCTATCGGTGCTGCAGTACCTACTGCATCTACTACATAACAACTTCGTTGGGATGGCAGAGATGCTTAGACGAATGCATTGATAGCTTTGTCTGTCAAATGTGCTATTATCCTTCACATTTGCTCTTGCAAAACAACAAAGGATGCTTAGGATACACTTACCACTTTATACCGATCAAGAAATGAGGCTCGTGTTGTGTACCTTCAAAAAAAGTTAGAGAGTGAGCACATAAATGAAGGAGATTCCATGGACAATTTTTTGACAAAGATCAAAGATTCGAAGCAGTTGATTTTTGTCGATGGAGTCTTGCTAGATAGTTCACTTGTGCAGACTGTTTGATATGGCCTTCTAGATTCATATAAGAGTTTTACTTCTACTCTTCGATTGATGATGAAAGGCAATCCAAATGCCTTGACATTTGAGGAGTTAGTCTTTGTTTTGTCGCAGGAAGATCAGTCCAGCCACAAAAGGTCCATTATGTGTATTGCAGATAAGGCTTTCTTAGCTAGTCAGAAGGGTAAAGGTAAATGGAGCTCATCTACTAGTAAGCATAATTTTCTGCTAATGCTACAGAGTCAAAGAAGGAAAACAAAGATCAGAAGATACCACAAAAGCAAAAATAGTTTTGCAAATACTGTAAAGGAAATGATCATTTCATAAAGAGTTGTCCAAAACTGGTTGTGAATGAGGCAAAGAAGACGCTTGAATGGTTGTTGTAGAGGCCTCTACATCTAAAACAGAGTTTGCTAATCTTGTGTAGAATGAAGAATGGGCATTTACTATTGTTTGAAGCTATGACCCATCATCTCATGAATAGTGTATTTCTGCAGTAGACTCATATATATGGTACTTTGATAGTGGGGAAACCAAACATATTACTTCGCAATGTAGTTTCTTTAGTTCACTTGAGCTTGCCCCTACTGGGAATACTGTCGCATGCACTAACAACTCCTCTTATCATGTAATGGGAGTTGGTAAGATCATTCTAACTACTATTGATGGTAGTTCTTTCACATTGTGAGATTCTTTGTACGTACTAGAGATCAAGAAAAGAAAAATTTGTTGTCAGTTTCAACATTAACCAAGATTGTCTTGGTTGTTAAATTCGTTGATGACAGATGTGCAGTCAAATGGCTATGTTATTATTGCTTCTTGCATTTTATGCCGTGGGCTGTATAAGCTCATAGACTATGCAAAATTCGTGAATGATTCAACATGTGAAGTTCAAGATTCTCATGCTATCTTATATGCAAAGCTTTGGCATGCACGCTTTGGTCATCTGAATTTTACCGGTTTACTATGCTGCAGCTGAAATTGTTCCTCTCTACCCAAACTTGAAGCACCTTGTAAACATGTTTGTGAAGGTTGTATTTTGGGCAAAATGGAGCATTCCTCCTCCCCAAAAAGATGGTTCAATTTGAGCTACTAGAATATTGAAGCTTGTTCAGAGTGATGTGTATGGTCCTATGCGGACACCTTCTTTTAGAAACTACCTTTACTTCGTGACTTTTATTCATGATTTCTCCAAGCATATATGCTTCAAACAATTTTTGGTTTTGGCTAAAAATGTGTTATCATGTAAATGGGCATCCTTCGTTCTCATCGAGGGGAGAAATACATTTCTTCAGATTTTAATGCATTTCTGGCTAAGTGTCGGATAAAACATTTGTGTATGGTGCCATATACACCTCAACAGAATGGAGTTGCTAAAAGAAAGAACAGATCTCTCATGGAGATGGCGAGGTGTATGGTCAAAAGTCAGGCTTTACCACATAGCTTTTGGCTTGAAGCTGTTATATGTGAAGCATATGTACTTAACAGGTGAAGCATATGTGCTTAACAGGTGAAGCATATGCACCTAACAGGTGAAGCATTTGTACTTAACAGGTACTGATATATGTGCAGCATATGTAAACCAAAGCACTACAATCTATCATACCATATGAGACTTGTCACGGTCGCAAGCCATCTATTGCTCACACACACGTCTTTGGTTGTTTGGCATATGCATTAGTGCTTGAACAACAATGCAAGAAATTGGATGATAAAGCAATGAAATGCATTTTTGTTCGATACAGTTTTGAAAGCAAAGGCTATCCTCTATATCATCTACAAACTAAACGCATTTTGGTTAGCCGTGTTTTTTTTGTGGAAGACGCAATTCAGCCATTACTTTCATGCACTAAGGAGACTTCAGGTAGCTCTAGAGATGTGTATGACACTTTGCTTCCTCTTTTCATAGGTGGACAATCAAGTATGGGTCCAAATGAGGCAATTTCGAAGCCTTTACATGTTTCACATGATGATCCAGATCATTCCATTTCTGATGCAGATTTACATGATGCACTTGGTGATGAGAGGGCTGATATAGAGGAGGCAAAAAATAAAATTCTCCTCTATCATATCTACTCATTCAGGCGCAATGGCTTTCTCTAGTCTTTGCGATGAGAATGAGCCTGTTTCATTTGATGAAGCACAAAATTCAAAAAATTGGATGGCTGCTCTGGAATCAGAATATGATGCTATTATGAAGAATGGTACCTGGTCTTTATGTGATTTGCCTCTAGGTAAAAAGGCCATTGGCACTAAATGGGTATACAAGTTGGAGCGTAAGCCTCATGGAATAGTTGACAAGTACAAGGCTAGGCTTGTTGCAAAAGGTTATGCTGAAGAGAGAGGCATTGATTTTGATGAGACTTTTGCACAAACATGTAGAATTACTACCATTCGTAGCGTTTGTGCACTTGCAGCTAATCATGGTTGGAATGTACATCAGTTGGACATTAAAACTGCATTTCTGAACGATGAGTTGCATGAAGAAGTGTATGTATTTCAGCCCCATGGTTTTGTGCAGAAAGGGAATGATAACAAAGTGTGTAGGTTGAAAAAGGGCATTATATGGTTTGAAAGAAGCACCACATGTTTGGTATGAAAGATACATGCCTACTTGATTGCACATGGTTTTGAGATCAGTCCAACTGAGAGCACCTTATATGTTAAGCATGCATATGTACTTTTGATCATTGTTGTGTATGTTGATGACATGTTGCTCACTGGTCCTAATGAGAAGCATATTCTTGAATTTAAGGCTGATTTGCATGCCTCTTTTGAGATGTTAGATTTGGGGCATTTGCATCATTATTTGAGCATTCAGTTTATGCAAGTTGATGAGGGAATAACTTTGTGTCAAACAAAATATATTGACACATTATTGCAGTGTTTTGGCCTTGACGATTGCAAACCTATTGCCACTCCTATGGAAACAGGTTTACGATTGAGTCTTCATGATGCTAAATATGCATTTGATGTTGTCCTCTATCAACAAGAAGGTTGTTGGTTTGATTTACTTATGCATGACTCGGCCCTACATTGAGTTTGCTGTCTCACAGGTCAGCATGGTTATGCATTGCCTAGGTGTCAAGCATTGGTAGGAGGTTAAGTGCATCTTTCGCTACTTGAGTGGTACTCGGCTACTTGGATTATTTTATCCCAAGGGGGGATCATTAGTGCCAGATTTGCATGCTTTTTTTGACTAAGATTGGGCGGGTTGCTATGACATTCGTGTGTCCACCAGTGGTTTTTGGTTCATGCTTGGTAGCTCATGCATATCTTGGTCGAGCAAGCAAGAAGCAACCTATTGCGGCCACTTCTAGTTGTGAGGCTGAGTATAGGGCATCTTTCACAACGATGGCTAGTGTGTGTGGCTCATACGCCTTTTGGCTGATTTGGGTGTTAGTGAGTCTTCTGCCAACACTATCTTCACTGATAGTTAGAGTGCATTAGAAGTTGCATGAAACCCTGTGTTCCATGCTCGCACAAAGCGCATTGAGGTGCATTATCATTATGTCAGGGAGATGTTCTCTATTGAAAAGATTAGTTTGGCATATGTGTCCACATAGGATAACATTGCATATCTTTTCAAAAAGCTCTGCCTAGGGAGAAGCTTGAAGCTTTCCGCAAAGCTTTGGGCTTACTTCCTTTTGTTGATTGATCTCTTTCAGCATAGCTTGGCAGTTTTTTTTTTCCCGACTTGTATGTACGCCTATAACCCTAAGAGGTTACTTATCTTTGTACATTCATTTGGTAATACATTCAGTATTGTGTATTGTGCTCTAAGCTTCTTCTTCTTCTTCCTTGTGTTGTTCATGTGCTTCTGCATACCTCAAACTCCAACAATCACCTTTCCATGATGCTCTTCGAAGTTGTACATAGCCCATGGGGACATCTTTTGTGGAATTCCAAAAATTTTAAAGTGGGGGGGTTCCACATGCATATCTTTGCATACGTAATCCATTTCACATATGCGTAAGAGGGGTTCACATGATCATAATCTAAAACATGAAGCAAGTACAAAATTGGGCTCTACAAAATAGTTATCAACAAAAGAAACAAAGTGAAGAGCATCCCCCATAGATTTGGAGTGAATAAGATCAAGCACTTTAGACTTATGAGAGGCACTAGAGTAGTAGAATTCCTTAGTTGCTAGCCATATTGACAGTCACTACAAAAGTCAAGTTTTGTGCCTTTCGCATCAAACCTATCAAGATAACATAATTTGTCAAGGCCTTTTGACTCGTGTGACTAAGCTTCTTATGCCATAATTCCATGTGAGAATTAATTTCAACTAAAGCAAGAAACCTGCCCAACAAGGCTTTCCCATGCAAGGAGTAAAGTGTACCTTTGTTAGTGCTATTTGTCAATCAATCTTGGGCCTTTAATGAGCTTCCATGAACCCTTTTGATAGAGGGTAGTATATCCTTGGGATTACATATATGGATAGTAATCTTCTAGAGCAATCTATTGATATATAGCACATAATATTTGGATCAGTTTTGAAGGTCAAAAGTCAAACCCTCATTTTTGGTCAAAGAGTCAAAAACTTATAAAAACTCAATATAAAGTCAAACTCAAATTGACTTGTCTTGTCTATGCTTCATCTTGTCTCTATTTTCTCTATGTATCAATTTGATTGTGGGCCTGAAAACCAACATCATCTACTAAGAAAAATTTGAGGGCTATTGTTTTAAGTTTAAATGATGTGTATCTATGGTATGGTGTCAACATTAGAAGCTTGCATCAAGCTTAAGACATTGTTTGAAGTGAGGTCTAAGCAATTTAATTTTCTCTGCTGATTCAATTTGATCAATTCAACTTTCTTTGCCGTTTGGAGTAAGACCTAAGCAATTTAACTTTCTGCTGATTCAATTTGACCAATTTTACATGAGTGAATATCAATCTCTTTTATATCATCTTAATATGTTTAAAAGTACATCATAAAACTAATTTGAGTTGGTGCTCTAGTGCTAGATGACATTGTTGCTTAATTAGTTATGACTTAGTTTTTGTTTATGCATTGTGAGTAATGTGATGACATTACTCATGGAGGGTGATATTTCTACATTAATAAAAGAGGAAGACAAGAGAGTCTATAAGATGAATCATCTTGAAGGAGCTTTAGTTACCAATGTCAATAAGAAAAACAAAAAGAAAAAGAAGGCGTGAGATATTGTGGTAAGATGAATTATGATGGCTCATAATATTTAAAGGTTCATCCATGCAAACTATATGCTGGAAAAACTCATAGAGAGAAATTTTGCTACAAAAAACAAAGATTATGCAAATGTGACTTAGATGCAAAGTCATCAGATGATGCAAATGTTGCTTTCTAAAGCCCTTTGTCATTTTAATGAATTGAAGTAGATTTGTAACTCATGAAAATGACAGTGTCTAAACATATTAGACATGTTCACATTTCTTGTCAATTAGGACTCTATTTGTTTCTATCATCGTGAATATTGCCCCTGCTTTAAGTTAAAGAGGGCATCCCAACATTACTGAAGAGTTTTATGTGTTTATTGCCATCAGAAGTTTTAAGCCTGAGTATATTTCAATATTGAAATTAGGTTTTTGGATTTTTGAGTTTCTCTCATAATTAAGATTCTCACCATTAAATACCACGTTTAACTTCATATCCATGCACGACAAGCAGTTTTTTTTTCCCCCCACTTCTTTCTATTTCTAGTTTTACTTTTATAAAAATCTTGGACAAGCTAAAAAATCTATCAAAGATAGTTTTTGATGCAAATATTAGCTTTCCCTAAGAAAATCTATGCCAACATAGGTTTTTCATCAGATTTTCAAATATATAAAGAGTCTATGGGTGGCATATTATACATACCTCAGTTCACAAGTCAGAGCAAGTGTGTTCCAGCTCTTGGAGTCTTCATATCAGCCTCCATTAAGAGGGATACATAAAGACTCTATGCCATATGGGTGGCATAGTATACATATCTCAGTTCAAGGGTTAGAGCAAGTGTGTGCCAACTCTTGGAGACATCATGTCAGCTTCTATCGACAGGGTTCAACTTAATCATGAATGAACTGTCTTGGAGATGGATTTCAGCCTTAACCTAAGCTTTTGAGCCTAATTTTTTACCTCCTTTTGTGGGTTTTTTCAGCTCTCAATCTCGGCCATAATAACTTTGATTTATTTCAGCTTTCAATGTCTCTTTTTGGATGGGAGTCAGCCTCTATATTGGAGGGTTTTTCAGCTTCACCTCAGGCCTATTTTTGGCATATTAGTCTCAGCCATATTCTGCATTTTCAACATTATGCTGGACCCATACTCATGGAGTTCACAGAATTTCAGACTTGTGCATGGACAGTATTTTGTATAGTTATTTTGTCTAGCATACTCTCTAGTGCATTGTCTTATTTCTTGCTTATTTTAAGATATTGGATAAGCAAAATTCAACATGCACAAGTAATATGCAAAATCTTGCATATTCTCTAAAGTGCCTCTTGCAAACACAACATCAACATCACATTTAGCTAGTGGGAGTTACACATGTTAAAATAGCCTCCTTGGTCCTATTAAATCTGAGGCCCTTGAGTATAAAGGCCCAAAGACTCCATATGTATATTGTGTGGAGACAAAGTGAACAGAGAAAGAGAGTGGAGACCAGAGTTCCGGATTTGGCAGAGTGTTCACAGAGTAGCGGACTTGGCAGAGTACCAGAAAAGTGAGAGTGGAGGAGAAAGAGTAGTGGAGTAACCGCCTGGCAGAGAAGCTTATATAAGGAAAGGAATTTGAGTACCGCGGAGATACACCAAAAGTGATATATCAGAGGTCATAGCTCATAGAGGAGAGACCTTGACACACTCAGCGAAGAGTGAGGATACTTGAGTAAAGTGCATCACTACTCTCAAGCTCCAACAGCTCAGTCGAGGAGTTAGAGAAGAAGCTCTGATCTTGTCATTGAGAGTGGACAAGCGAAGTAAGTCTACAGGGGCTCAGTGATTAGCAAGAGACTTGCGTGCTTCATTAGTACCTTGAGGTTGGCTTCTGTGGTTAGATTGTGAGGTGCTTCCTGTAGCATGCCAGGTGCTTCCCATAACAGCCATTGCTTCTTTCACTTGTGATTGAGCTGCCTATTCTGTACACTTCCATGCTTGATGCTAATAAAGTAATGCTTCTGTGACTCGTAATCTTGGCTCTTACTTTGTCTCATCTTGTAATCTTCTTGTGGTTGTGCAAAGCAAACACATAGTGCATATTGCACTGAGAAAAAGAACCCACCTTGAGCACAAGAGAATAAGAATTTCCTCTATAGGTGCTCAATTTGGCACTCACGGTGGGACTTTGCTTTGCATTTTCTCTCTCTACTTTTCTTCGCTTACTTTTTCAGACCTTGTTGTTTTCAAAATTAGTCTCTGAGAATTAGTCCGAGCTAGAATTAGTCCAAATTTTTCGTCCAGATTTTTAGTCCAATTTCTTTTCGTCTAGGATAGCCCTTACCCAAAGTTCAAATTTTTTTCGTCCAAATTTTTCGTCTAGCTTTTTAGTCTTTTTTTTGGTCTAAGTTTTTAGACTAATTTTTTCGTCTAAGTTTTTAGTCCTTTTCAGTACTAACCCAACTTTTTGGTTCAATTTATTATAGTCCAAATTTTTAATTCTAGTTTAAGTTTCGTTTTGGTCAAGAATTTTTAGCCCAAATTTATCTATGAGTTCATATAGAGTAGTAGTCTATGACTCATACCTGATCTCACAAAGGAGGATCTTTAAGTCCTATCAAAACACCCATCAAGAACTACCAGAGAAGAACTATTCACTCGGATACCTCCCAACCCTGTGCCAACTCTGACGGGGTCTTCATCTTCCTCTTCATCTTTGGAGGAACTACTTGCCCACAATGTTGCAAGGTACTCTGATACGCCCCTTAAATAATGTATTTTATGTTTTGCTTTTCGAGATGCAAAAGGAAAGTACAAGAAAAGTTACCTTGATTTCGAGCAAGATGAGAAGCAGAAGAAGCAAAGAGCACTAAGATGAAGAAAAGAGAATCCAGCTCATCAGTTCATGAAGGAGGCAGAATTTCTAATCTCCTAAGTTGCCTGATTTCCCATTTCACCACTTTCTTAAGTTGCCTAATTTCCCATTTCACCAATTTCCTAAGTTGCCTAATTTCCCATTTCACCAATTCCCTAAGTTTGTCTAAATTCCCACTTGCACGCGGAGGTTCATGGACGATAGACGGCACCGAATACCAGAATTTGGAAGAAAGTGACAGCTCAGGAAAAGTGGACCAAGAAGGAAGTTTCATAGTACCAAAATTGTCAAGCATACCAAAGAAGAAACTAATTTTGTTCCTTTTGCTACCCTTCAATTCCTATGAGTCAGAGAAAAACTATAGGTTTGAACCCCCAATTTCGCCCATGCAACATCTCCTTCCCTTAATTCTCCCTTCGATCCATAGTCCTCATGAATCACGTTTTGCCCCCCAATTTCGCCCCGCAACATCAAACTTCGAAAGCAGACCTTCAAATTCATCCTTATCTAAGATGAATTCGTCCTTAAATAAAGGCGTCATTCAATATTCGCCCTCCCTGTGCACTCATCGATTCACTCATTTGTCCATGGAAATCATCCATCCAGTCAGGCAATAGATGTTCTATGTCCACATGATAAGGCAACCCTTAATATCACCTTTGAATTCATCATAACCTTAACTTAATCAACCCTTCATACCTATCGTCCTCATCAAGCCATCCAAATTCATCTCCATACAAACACATGCTGATACTAACCAAACGTAGCCCTCAACTTATGACCCACCTTCCAAAATTCTTCTTGTTACCAAGCTCGTCCTGGCATGCCCTTCAAACATTCATCCTATTCGTCCTCGTTTCGAATACTTGAGCATATTCCCTGCCTCTCCAAATACCAACTTTGCCCTTCCATCGTAACCCATCAAATTTGTTCATTCGCTTCATTTAAGTGGGCACTCACTTAATTCGTCCACAACACTTCCATTTGACCTATTGCCATCTACCGAATTCATCCCCTTGGTCACCCACCAAATTCTCCCCAATCATGTTTGTGAATTTGTCCCCTACTGCAATACCCAAGTCCCCTGCTATACCCAAATTCACCCAATTCGCCTTCAAAAATTCACCCGATTCACCCCACTCATATCGAATTATTACTTGCAGTTCTATTCGTCCTAGTACTCGATATCCCAATCCACAGCGAATTTGTCTTCCCACATCGGGTTGCCTGTACATCAAGAGCAAATTCGCCAAACGAACTGTGCATCGACCTCCCTTACCCAATTAGTCAGAGTAGTCTTACACAATTGTGTTGTTGAAATTCGTCTAGCAACTAGGTACTTTTGCTATCCAAACCCGAAGCACATCATACAAACCCGATATTGACCCCTCTTCTTCTGCCTACTTGAACTTCAGAATTTGGTGCCATAAGACTTCTTTCACCCTTCACAGAATTTAGATTCAACATCATCACCATTCAAGATCATCCTTGCTTCCCTTAAATGCCCACCCTCATTCTCCATAATATCCAACCCTTATCTGATTCGGCACTCATCTGAATTAGACACTCATATCCGATCTCATGAGTCCCAATTACTCTCTTGTGAGAACATTGAATTGGGTCCACAATCAGCCCGGGAAACATACATTCCAACCCAAGAAATTTTAGCCCTACAAGCACCTCAGTCTTGCTCAGATAATCCATTAGTGCCCAACAAAGGCAAACACGTTGCTGCAGACATCGAAGAAATCCCAGTGTCTTCTTAGCACGAAGATGATGAAGAGGGTGAGGAGGATGATGACAACAAGGAGGCTAGTGATTCTGAGTTTGTACCTTCCAAAGCCCTCTCATCTAGAGATACATGAGAAGGTACATCCTCGTTCACTCATAACTCACAGAGGGACAGTGGCATCCTCATCCATGCTCATTCAAATATCCCATACAATCTCAGATGATCAGCTAAAGGATATGGGACTCAAAGATTGCTCATTAGTTCCCCTCTCATCAAAGCTTGATTTCTTCAAATCCTTTCCTAAATTGCGGGTTTGCATCTTGTCCATATAGATGTTATCTTCAGCCATGGGCACTCTTACTCCTGTCCTACCTGCTGGAGTACTCACTTTCTCAAGTATTGCTGAAAACCTTTTAATTGAAAAAAAGTAGCCTTTGAGAAGAAACCAGCTGCTCTAGCTACTTCTCCATTCCTTTATGCCTTCATTTTCTACTTCATGCTACATAACATGAAGGCTAAACTCTCGTTCACGAATTTGTTCGCATGTGATGGTCTACTGTGTTTCCTTTCCTCGAAGCCATACCTCTACCATAAGCTGCCCTGTCATTCAATGGTGGATAAGCACAAGCAGTTTGTAGCCCAAGCCAATAAAGAAGCTACTAAATTTCATGTTCATTCTCCATGCATATTTGCTTGGTTACGAACACTTCCGGCCCTATACCCTTAGCTTGAGTCTTCAACTACTTATCAGAGTCACAAGGGAAAGGACAAGATGCGGACATATGTGCTTCGAACGCCGAAGTTGCCATCTTCCAGCAAGAAGAGATTGAAGGTGGTCAAGGATTCGCGCACAGACTTGGACCCACTTCAATCAGCAGATCAAGGCTATGCCACATTAACAATCGGTAAGAAATTGTCTTTCTCTCGTGCATGTACTACGCCATCGGCTACTACACATATGCACACTACCACCACTTCAGCTACCACCACGACACCTACTATGACACCCATTCACACTACCACTACTACCAACACTGCCACCCCACCACCCATGGCTTCATCCACATTCACCACTACACAACCTACTCCCTTCCCTCCACGTGACCCTATTACCCCACCTCCTTCTCCACAGCCTAACCCTCCATCTCCAGAGCCCCTTGCCCCCTCGGCAAGCATTGACCATCATGCACCATCCCCTCCATGTTCGCCACCACATCGGGTCCACATTCAATCTTCTTACCGCCCCCTTTACTAATTGCTAGATCCACACACCCTCCTATCCCACTACATACACCTACACCTACAACTTCCATCACTCGTCCTCCTATGTCCATAACCCAATCCACTTCTCCACCTGTGCTCTACACATCTACGTTCACTTCCTATTCCCAACCTTCTAGTCAACATGGCCGCGGAGACCCTTCAACACATGATGCAGCTATTTGAGGAAGGAGAAAATTCACTAGAGACGCAATTGACAGCTTTTGACGAGCACCAAATGTATATAACAGCTATGCGCACTCTGGTACGGTCAATGGAAAGATACAATCGAGAGGTTCGCAATCAAATGGCGTACATAGAAGCAAAGAACAGAAAATTACAAGCACAATTGCTTAGAGTGACTCACCAAGAGGAGAAGGTTGTAGCGGGGTACTTTGATACACCCTTAAAATAATGTATTTTTTGTTTTGCTTTTCAAGATGCAGAAGCCAAGCACAAGGCAAGTTACCTCGATTTTGAACAAAAGGAGAAGGAGAAGAAGCGAAGAGCAAGAAAATGGTGGAAGGGGGATCCAGCTCATGAAGAAGGCCAAATTTCCCATTTCAACTATTTTCCCAAGTTCCCTAATTCCCATTTCACCTCTTTTCCCAAGTTGCCTATTTTCCCATTTCACCTATTTTCCCAAGTTGTCTAATTCCCATTTCACCTCTTTTCCCAAGTTGCCTATTTCCCATTTCACCTATTTCCCCAAGTTGTCTAAATTCCCATTTCACCTATTTTCCCAAGTTGTCTAAATTCCCAAGTTGCCTAAATTCCCATTTCGCCTATTTTCCCAAGTCGTCTAAATCTCTAAGTTGTCTAATTTTCCTAAGTTGACCAATTAGTCGATTTTCCCAAGTTGACCTATTTTCCCAAGTCGTCTAAATCTCTAAGTTGTCTAATTTTCCTAAGTTGACCAATTAGTCGATTTTCCCAAGTTGACCTATTTTCCCAAGTCGTATAAATCTCTAAGTTGTCTAATTTTCCTAAGTTGACCAAATAGTCGATTTTTTAGTCAAATTTTACAAGTTAGTCGTCTTACTCAAAAGTTCACCAATTTTATGAAGTTAGTCTACTTACTTCAAAAGTAGTCTAATTTTTAAGAAAAGGGTGTACTTTTGATTTAGTCTACTTTTTCACTTGAAAAAAGCGACTAAATTTTCCAGATCTCCATATAGTCTAAATTTTCAGCCACTTGCACGCGGAGAACTCATGGACGGTGGACGGCGCCGAATACAAGAATTTGGAAGATAGTGACGGCGCAGGAAAAGTGGACCAAGAAGGAAGCTTCCAGAGTACCAAAATTGTCAAAAGTGTCAGATGCTCTCTGCCAAAGAAGAAACTAATTTTGTCCCCTTTTGCTATCTTCACTTCCAGGAAAACTATATAAGTAGACCTCTTCATCAACAAAAGGGGGGAGAGACAAGCTAAGACAAGCTCAGAGAGAGACTTCAGGAAGGAATGCAGAGCTGAAGCTTTGCCTTCTCTTTGTGTGTGTAGAGCTCTTAGCTTACCACTAGTGCTCCATTTGGTAGATTTGGAATCAGCTAGCTTGGCACTCTGAGTGAGTAGTGTGCAAGCAGTGATTGGCCAATCTTCTCTTGAGCAGCTAGATGGAAAACTAGATTTTGAGCATGTATGTTTAGGAAACCGAAGTCGAGCACTTAGAATGAAGGTGTATGCCTATGTCTCCTACCGATTGCCCAAAGTTTGTATAATCCTCTTTTGAGCTGTTTGTACTCATAATTTCAGCTTCTCTCTCTTATTTCATTGTGTCATTGTATATGCTAATTTTCTTCCCTATTGAGTCTTCAAATTGCAACCCACAGTGCATATTGCACTTAAGAGGACACACCACATCGAGGATATAGATCAAGAAGTTGATCTACAGGTGCTCATTTTGGCACGCCGGGTGGGATCTTGGTTGCAATTTGAACTTGTTACAAGTTCAGCCCTTAGAAGAACCGAGTTGATGAAGAGCGTTAGAGCGATAGTGTATGATTCATACTCGCTCCAGCCATAGGGAAGGATCCCTTAGTCCCGTAAAGACTCCCATAAAGAGTTATCAACACAAAAGATTACACTACATCCCTCCTAGAGCTCGACCACTTCCATTTCCGTTTCCTGACCCATCATCATCGCGAGGCATCTTGGATCGGCACTCAATGCCTCCTTCGACGGACATGGAAGACAACCAAAGGCCACAAGCGGCAGTGATGGGGGATGATTTGACTAACTTGCTCTCTCGGATCAAAATCAAGTTTCCTTCCTTCAAGGCAGCCCCTCATGAGGATGCGGATGATCACGTCAGGAGGTTTCTTTCCCTATGTAAGAGTGGGGGTTTACATCAGAGAGAAGATGCCTTCCTTGCCTTGTTTTCGGCCACTCTTGAAGGGCTCGCGGATCGATGGTCCAATCAACACGATGAAGCACACTTCACCACCTTGGATGCCCTCAAAACCGCCTTCACAACTACATTTACCCTAGGTAACTCCACAGAACGCATTCTTGATCAATTGGAAAATCTTAAACTACAAAAAGGAGAGGCATTCTCTGAATTAATGACCAGAGTGAAGTCGTTAGTTTCTCGTCTTCCTCATAATCCTGGGAATTTTCTAGTCAAGAAATGGGTAGAGAAGGCTCTACCAAAAACTTCTCAGCAAAAGCTTAGAGAGTTGCTAGAAGCTGATGCATCATTGGAGGAATTCGAAGCTGCAGCCTTAAGGATCGAAGTCCAGTTCAAAGAACATGAAGGTACAGATGAATTCACAAGTGATCCTCTTGCATAACTAAGAAGAGAGTTAGAAGCCTTGAAGTTACAAAAGACCTTGCAAGAGGAAAAAGCTTCTTGGCAAGGAAGGGATGAAGCGCTAGCTCTACTACGACAAGAATTGGAGGAGCTTAGAACGCAAAAAGAGGTAAAAACATCGATTTGGTGCACCTTATGTAAAAAATCAGGACATTCTTCTCAAGATTGTCCAGAGAGGTTGGTGTGTCAATTTTGTGGAAAACCAGGCCATGAAGCAAGGGATTGCTACTTTCTCAAGGGGATGCAAGCGAATTGGGCGTCACCAAGTGTATCCGTACATCAGCCCTTATTACCAACTCCAAGATTTCAAATCGAAAGCATGTATACCACTCCTCAGGTAAACTCCTCTAACGAAAGAAAACCTCCATTTAGAAGACCAGCTCGTCCTATCATGTGCTACAGATGTGGCGAATATGGGCATTTTCAAGGAAAATGCTCCCTCCCAGAAGGGTCTCCACCATGCAGGTTTTGCCCGGATACAATGGATGATTATTCGAAGGACTATCCGAAGCAGAAGGCTTCTACAAACGGATCTGCTCCATCCTACCAAGTCAATGTTATCTCTATCGATAAGGGAAAGAAGCCAGCAATTCATTCAAGTAAGAGAGAAGAAAGAAGCACTCTTAAATATCCAGGTATCCAATTTTCTCCTCTACACTCACAGTGGCACTTATCTGAGAAAGAGGACCCGAATGGGTGTGATGCCCTTGGGAAATATGGACGATTTGTTTCACCTAAAAAAGTTGACCCATTTTTTAAAAATGGTCAAGTTGAGCAAGTCGACTTAAAAGAGGAGCAAGTGACTAAAAAATTTGACCAATTTTGTAAAGTTCAGCAAGTCGACTTAAAAGAGGAGCAAGTGACTAAAAAATTTGACCAATTTTGTAAAAATGACCACGTTCACAAAGTAGAACAATTTTTGGAAAATGGTCAACTTGAAGTTGCCCAAACTTTTAAAAATAGTCTACTTAAAAAAGGTCAAATTTTTGAAGTCAACTTATTTTCCGAGGATGACTCAATCAGGAAAATAGACTATTTTTTGAAATCGACTCTTTTGCCCAGATTCATGCCACTCCACTAAGTGATCTTGGTCAACGTCATGGAGATGTTTCCTTGCACAATCATGGACCAGAAAAGGAAACCCCAAGCCATGCTCCAGAGTTAGAACTTGATTCACAACACAGAGAAGAAGGAAATCAAGAACTCAATGCACGCCTATCCTTCAGCTCAAGTCCAGATGTTAGAGTGGTGGCGTTGCAAGAAACGGATCAAGAACAAGGGGTGCAGACTAGAGCCCAGAAAAAGAAAGCAGAAGCAAGGGTCCTCCAAGAAAAAGACTCAGGTACGAAAAATTCTGAAGTTTTGCAGGAAATAGACAAAGTTTTTGAAGAAACGATGAGAGAACTCCATTCATGTAACAAGCCTCCTCTACCTTTGCCAATACCATCCATCATCAAGACGGAGGAAATATTAAAGAACACCTTCCAGCAGGTATCATTGTATGATCTATTAAGACTGGATGAAAGGTTTAGAAGTGAAGTTATAGGGATCATAGAGACATTGTCTCCTCCGACAATGCTTGCAATAAGTGGTGGGCACACTCCAACAAACCTGATGAAGGCTTCAATTTCCGAGAACTTCACAAAGGTATCAACCAACTCTCTAACAGATTTTAGGAGTCCATATCTATCAGTCACTATATATGGAATAACTATAAATGGAGTAATAATCGATGGAGGTTCAGGCATAAATCTCATGCCAGATTTTACCCTCAAATCACTTCGACTCCAACTTTCAGGTGAAGCAAAGTTCACAATAACCTTGGCTGACCAGACTCGAGTTAAACCTCTGGGTATTGTAGAGAAGGTACCGGTAGAGATGGACGGGCTTACATTCTTTCTAGATTTTGTGGTGTTAAATTTACGGCAGGTCAATGGAGGCTTTCCTTTACTCATAGGGAGGCCATGGCTAAGGCACATCCAAGCCATGCATGATGGGGAAATGATACTATTTTAGTTAACTTGCCAGGAAAAGTACAGAAACAAGTACACTTAGATCCGAAAGGATCTCATGGAGGTAATGCTCATTCTTTCACTATTCTCGAAGAACAACACATTTCTATCGCGGAAGCATGTAATGAAATTGAAATAAACGATGACCAAGATCTTTTGGAATGGATGGAAGCCTTTCCATGTTATGGCATATCTATTTGTGAAGGAGACTCTGAACAGGTAGAAACTCATGGGCTTGGAGAACCCATCATGGACTTGAGGAGAGGGAAGAAAGGAGTCTCAAAGGATTTGACCCAAGGAAAGGAGAAAAGAGTTGCAATTGACGACTTACCGATACCATCCGACATACCGTGGATGAAAGAGCTTTCACCTTCATGGATGCAAGAAAAGGAATCAAAAATCAACATAGAGGAATCGCCGGCCTATCCACAATGCATTTTTGAAGATCAAAACGAACAATCAGCCATGTCATCTCAACCTGTAAGGCAAGTCAATCTTGGAAATGAGGAACACTCACAACCAATCTTACTAGCAACATGGCTTTGGGATCATCCGTCCTTGCTCCATCAGGTAACCACTTTCATGCAAAACTTCAAGGATGTGTTTGCATGGAGTTACCATGACTTAAAAGGAATTCTGATTCATCTTGGAGAGCATTCTATTCCACTCATTCATGATGCTAAGCCAGTAAGAGGAAGGATTTATCAACTTAATCCAAAGTATGCATAAGTGGTCAAGAAAGAAAAGAAGTTATCCAGCTCGAGCAGGTCATTCATTTTTTTTGGTGGGTTCATTAGTCGATTTCTTAAAATAAGTCGATTGAGTGATTTTGGTCAAGTTGATAGGTCAATTTTTTCCAAGTCATAAAAAAGTATCGATTATTTTTGATAGGTCGATTTTTTTTAGTTCAAAAAAAAAAAAAAAAAAAAAGAGGCTCGATTTTTTTAAGAAAGGTCGATTTTTTTTCCCAAAAAAAAAAAAGGGTCGATTTTTTTTAGGTCGATTTTTTTTCAACTTCAAAAAATGGACCAAAAAAGTCGATTTCTCTTATGGTGAGTGATGTTATGAAAAAAAAAGTCTAATTTTTTTATAGGTCGATTGTTTTTCCAAGAATAAGTCGATTGTGAAAGATCGATTTTTTTGAACTTTAAAAGTCGATTTTTTTGGGTCAAGTAGGTCGATTCTTTTTGAACTCTAAAAAGTCGATTTTTTGGGGTCAAGTAGGTCGATTTTTTTTGGTCAATAAGGCGATTTTTTTTGGTCATGCCTAAGTCGATGTTTTTCATAAGTTAGTGCGCGCCTAAGTCGATTTTTTCTCATAAGTTAGTGCTTTGGAAAAACCATCCGTCAATTTTCTTCATCAATCGAATTGAAGAAGCGCCGATCCTACTCATCTGCTCATCCATCATCGCTGCTGATCTGCTCATCCATCCCCTGCTGATCCCAACTCTTAAGAGTTCTTGCGATCCAGAACTGGTTCAAATGAAGCGAAGCAGCAGCCTATAAATGAGCAGCAGGTTGCATCAACAGTCCGATTTTTGCCACTTTTGAATGAGCAGCCGATTTTTGCCACTTTTAAATGAGCAGTTGACTGAAAAATTGAGTTTCCATTTGTTATCAGCTGAAAATTGACCTTAGGCAGCAGTAGGAGTTTGTTTGTTGTTCAGCCTCATCTTATGCAAGAGTGAAAATCTAAGAACCTACAAGGTGGGCATCCAGGAACAAGACAAAAGCATCCAGCTATTAGCAAAGTAACATGTCCCATTACTTTCAGGATATGAAGGATACCGCAACTCATGAGCAGCTCCCATGCCAACTTGAAAAAAGAAAAAAGAAGAAAAAAAGTATTATTTTACTCCGAGGACGGAGAATGTCTAAGTGGTGGGCAACCTGTAGGGGGGTACTTTGATACACCCTTAAAATAATGTTTTTTTTGTTTTGCTTTTCAAGATGCAGAAGCCAAGCACAAGGCAAGTTACCTCGATTTTGAACAAAAGGAGAAGGAGAAGAAGCGAAGAGCAAGAAAATGGTGGAAGGGGGATCCAGCTCATGAAGAAGGCCAAATTTCCTATTTCAACTATTTTCTCAAGTTCCCTAATTCCCATTTCACCTCTTTTCCCAAGTTGCCTATTTTCCCATTTCACCTATTTTTCCAAGTTGTCTAATTCCCATTTCACCTCTTTTCCCAAGTTGCCTATTTCCCATTTCACCTATTTCCCCAAGTTGTCTAAATTCCCATTTCACCTATTTTCCCAAGTTGCTTAAATTCCCATTTCACCTATTTTCCCAAGTCGTCTAATTCTCCCAGTTGTCTAATTTTCCTAAGTTGACCAATTAGTCGATTTTCCCAAGTTGACCTATTTTCTCAAGTCGTCTAAATCTCTAAGTTGTCTAATTTTCCTAAGTTGACCAATTAGTCGATTTTCCCAAGTTGACCTATTTTCCCAAGTCGTATAAATCTCTAAGTTGTCTAATTTTCCTAAGTTGACCAAATAGTCGATTTTTTTAGTCAAATTTTACAAGTTGGTCGACTTACTCAAAAGTTCACCAATTTTATGAAGTTAGTCTACTTACTTCAAAAGTAGTATAATTTTTAAGAAAAGGGTGTACTTTTGATTTAGTCTACTTTTTCACTTGAAAAAAGCGACTAAATTTTCGAGATCTCCATATAGTCTAAATTTTCAGCCACTTGCACGCAGAGAACTCATGGACGGTGGATGGCGCCGAATACAAGAATTTGGAAGATAGTGACGGCGCAGAGAAAGTGGACCAAGAAGGAAGCTTCCAGAGTACCAAAATTGTCAAAAGTGTCAGATGCTCTCTGCCAAAGAAAAAACTAATTTTGTCCCCTTTTGCTATCTTCACTTCCAGGAAAACTATATAAGTAGACCTCTTCATCAACAAAAAGGGGGAGAGACAAGCTAAGACAAGCTCAGAGAGAGACTTCAGGAAGGAATGCAGAGCTGAAGCTTTGCCTTCTCTTTGTGTGTGTAGAGCTCTTAGCTTACCACTAGTGCTCCATTTGGTAGATTTGGAATCAGCTAGCTTGGCACTTTGAGTGAGTAGTGGGCAAGCAGTGATTGACCAATCTTCTCTTGAGCAGCTAGTTGGAAAACTAGATTTTGAGCATGTATGTTTAGGAAACCGAGCATTGCACACCATGGCAGCAGATTTATTCTCGAATCGACACGGGATCCTCCCTCCAGGAGTTAGAGTATTTCATGCACTTGCTCAATTTTAGTTTAGGCATGGTATCCTTTTCATTTGAACTTTAGTACCCTTAGAGTTTTGATTATTTGTATACCTGGACATGCCAATTTTGGTACATGGAACATTATGTATGCACTTCCTTCTCTTTTTAATTCTCATTGTATTTTGATGTGCTTCATTTAATATATTTCAGTTCAGTAAAAAAAAACAGAAACATTATACACAGCAAGGCACTCTCTAAGACGGAGAGTGAACTAGTGGCAGCGAACCTGTAAAGCCTAAAATTTGGGCCCCACAAATTTTTTGGTGCACCTATATGCTCAGTGCAATGGAGTCTAATTGCAGAGGTAAGTAAGCTTGATTGGAGGTGGTCTAATGCAGAAGAGGCCAATTTCACAAATTGGTCTTTTTCAAGATTAGTCCAAAGCAGCAAGACCAATTTTCACAAATTGGTCTATGGATTAATTTCACGAGGAAGAGACCAATTTCACAAGACTAATTTTCAGAATTCGTCCAAGGCAAGCAGAAGAGACCAATTTCACAAATTGGTCTATGAACTAATTTCACGAGGACGAGACCAATTTCACAAGATTAATTTTTAGAATTCGTCCACGACAAGAAGAAGAGACCAATTTCACAAAATTGTGCTAGGGACTAATTTTCCAGAATTGGATCAATTTCTCGAGTTCATCCAAGAACCGAATTCGTAGAAGGCATCTTGGCTCTTACTTTGTCTCATCTTGTAATCTTCTTGTGGTTGTGCAAAGCAAACACATAATGCATATTGCACTGAGAAAAAGAACCCACCTCGAGCACAAGAGAACAAGAATTTCCTCTACAGCTGCCAACGAAGCCATATGGTTGAGAAGACTTGAGATATAGATAGACAGTAGACTTGAGGATAGATCACTATTGGTCTACTGTGATAGCCAGAGTGCCATACATTTGGCTTAGATCCCATGTTTCATGCACACACAAAACATATTGATGTGTAATATCGCTTCATACTACGAACAAGTCACATTGACTAAGGTTCATACAAAGGATAATCCCTCAAATATGCTAACAAAGAACCTTGGAAAATCTCAATAAGAGCATTGCACGATTCTAATCGGGGTAACATGAGCTCACTTTAGGCCACTTAAAGTGAGAGGTTGTTTGAATAAAGTCCTTTGTAAATCTCTTTTAAATTTTTTAACACTAGGGTTTTAATTCTTAAAGCATATACTTAAGTTTTATAAGAGTAGCCTTTGCTTTTCAAAAGGGTCCAAAAGTGTTTGTTGAATTTTCTTTTTTTTTTTTTCAAAAAGAAAAAGTAAAAAAGATGGAATTTTGAAAACAGATACTTTTAAAAGAAGTGTTGGAAAACTTCCACTATATTTTTTTTGTAAAAAAGCACTTTTAAAACATCTGAAGAATTCTTTAGAAGTTTCTTGTAAATATCAAAGCTCCCCTCCTTGGTTGTGTAAAAAGGTCTTTTGGATTCACATTAATAGAAGAGTGAACACAACTTACAAGTGACAAAACCCTTTGTAGATCTTGTCTACACCTCTCTCTCTCTCTCTCTCTCTCTCTCTCTCTCTCTCTCTCCCCACAATTCATTTCTTTTCTCTACTCTTTTCTTCTATTCTCATGTGTACTTTCTTCCTCTGTCTCATTATCTAAGCTCTCTTTCCTTCATCCAAAGGGCTGCTGCCCCTCAGTTCAAGCTCTCTCATCATACTAGTGGTGATATCTTGTGGCGATTCCTATTGTACTTCCCCTCTCTTCAAAACCACAATCTCAGGAAGTATAGTCCTCCATTTCAATGGTACTCGAGCATCGGTCTGTGTCGAAGCTCCTCCATATACTCCATGGTGAGGATCCTTGCAGGAAGTTGTGACTGGCTGAAAATAATCAACAACTCACTGTTGGGTCTGCCTTTCTGATCTCTTAAGCAGTCTATCTCTACGTCTCCTGTGCACGAGCAAAAATAAACCCAGACATCTCTGTTCCTGGCATCCCATTACTTTGGATTATGGCCCAAACCCCTCTCTAAATAGGCAATGGAAAGGGCCTCATATCTCATAGTATGCCGGGCAGTTTGGGGCTCCCTATGATATATATACCTGACATATTTTCTCATCCACTGGAATTCCTGTTTTTCTCTTAAGCGGTCTATCTCTATGTCTCTCAGAGCAAAAATAAACCCAGATATCCTTGGTCCTGGTATCCCATGACTTTGGATAAGGACCAAACTCCTCTCTGAATAGGCAACGAAAATGGCCCCATATCTCATTGTAGGCTGAGCAATAAATTGTGTACCACATCTCTGATGGTGAAGATACTCTCTGTAGAAAGCCATCTTTGTGCCCAGTTCTTGAGTAGGCTTTATCTAGGTCCTCCTAGTAGTTAACTGAATTAAGTCCCTGGACAGATGAGTCTAGTAGTCTCTATCTGTGTTAGAGTAAGAGAGGGAACCTCTAATGTGTACTGAAATGAGAGCAGCCTGTCCATGCTCAAGTCCACAGTTCTCAACGCAGGATGTCATCTGTCCCCCTGTAGTGCTAGTTTAAAAAATCTGAGGCAACTGCTAGCTTTGCTCCACTGATCTCATGTGGAACCTGAGGCCTCTCCATCATCCTCCATCCACTGTGTGATCCACTCTACAGTGATCACGGATTGAAGGTCCCCAAATCATACCTGAGGCCATCAAGGTATCAAAAAGCTAGAGTTTTGTTTGAGATTCCTGAAAGTGAACCACCATGGCCTGCCGTTAAGTAAAAGAAGGGGCTGATCTCCTGGCCCATTGTGGTGTGGTGTTGAAACCATAACCTTGGTTTTCCCAAGGTTCACAGATAAGCCACTATCCAGAGCAAACACATTTAAATTATGATGCATTCAAATGCTCCTGCATGCCCCCTGGGGAATGAGATATCATTATAGTGTCATCAGCATATAATAGAAGTGGAATCCATGTTCTTGCAAGCTCTTTTCTTTGTACCAATGGAATCCACTTTGTACCAATGGAATTCTTTCCTTTTGGCAATTCACATAACTCCTAAGTACCATTCCTATGTATGGAATCCATTTATGCTTGCATAGAAGTCATCCATTATGGATCGTCGCATGCATCTTCAAAAGAAAGTGGCTCTTCATTACATGCGGTTGTAATAAGAGAATAATTCACAAAATTACTTGATGCATGGTGAGAGCTTGATCTTGTTCTACCAAGTAAAGCTGCACTCAATTTGCTGTCCTGAAAAGTTTGTTTCAGCCACTTATGGCATAGTTTGTGTACTCTTGATAGACATGCGTTCATTATGCAATACATCATCAACATGTACACCAAGTGTGGGCTAAATTTCATACTCATTTTCAGCCATATTTTGACGTAAATGGTCAGCCATATGTGGCTGGAAATTTCCAACAATTTCGACATTTTTTGGCTGAAAAACTTCAACCATGTTTGGCTGGAAATTCTTTGCATCTTCAGCTCTATTTTGCTGGAGTTTTTCAGCCTTTTTGAGCCTCATATGGCGGGTCTACATAGCCATAGTCAAGCGCACCACTTTGGAACAAAGGCATGAGTGTATCGAATGCATCTTGTGAGCTAACTGTTGGCTGTTTTTTGCGTTCTAGTAGAGGGAAAACTGAATTTTCAGCAAATACCACATCTTGACTCACAATAATTGTGTTCGTCAATGGATGGTATAAGCAATATCCCTTACTTTCAGCACTATAACCAACAAATATACATTTATTTGCCTTGTCATCAAGTTTGTGACGTTGTTGTGATGGCACAAGAGCATATGCCAAACAACCAAACACACGCATATGACTAACCATAGGTGTATATCCATTCCAAACCTCATAAAGAGTAATGACTCTCAATTCTTTTGTAGGGCAGTGATTCAACACATAGTTTGCACACATGACCGCTTCCATCCAAAACTTATCAAGAAGATGCTTTCCTTTAACCATACATCATGCCATTTCAAGTAGTATTCTATTTTTTTGCTCAACAATACCATTTTGTTGAGGTGTATATGGCACTGTACATTGGTGTGAAATACCTCTTTCACAAAGAAAAGCATTAAACTCATGTGACATGTATTTACCACCATGATCCGTGCGTACAATCAAAAGCTTTTGTGAAGAAAAATTTTCAACCATAGCTGAAAATTCTTTGAAGCAAGAAAATACCTCATTCTTTGTTTTCATAGGATACACCCATGTATGGCGAGTAGCATCATCAATGAAGGTAACAAAATATACATGCTTCCCAAAAGATGGAGTCTTGAGGGACCACATACATCACTATGAACAAGCTGCAATTTTCTTGTAGTGTGTGTATGACTATCTTTTGGAAAAGAAGCACGATGCATTTTTCCAAGAATGCAACTTTCACATGCATGCTTTTCAATGGACTCAAGTGTTGGCAAACCAATAACCATGTCCTTTTTTTGCAAGTAAAGCAAACTATTGAAGTTCAAGTGACCAAAACGAGCATCCCAGAGCTCCATTTCAGCCATGGAAGAAGTATGAGCGACCAAGACATTCGAGAAAGCCCTCTTGTATGTATCCATGCGATACAAACCATTACATAATGGACCGAACATCACAATTATATCTCTAGTGTTGAAATCATGAACCATACACTTATCATCAACAAAGTATACATGATTCAAGCTTTGACAATCAATGGAACTGAAATTAAGTTCTTCTTGATACCGGGTACATATAATGCATTTTTCAAGAGAATCACACCTCCATTTGCAGCCGTAAGCTCAATTTCTCCTACTTCAATGATAGGATAAGAGGCATTGTTTGCATACACGTCATGTCCTTCTTTGGGTGCATCTTTCAAAGATGCAAAAAATCTTTTGCATGATGGTATGTGTTTTGAAGCACCACTATCAAAGAACCAATCCGAATCAGCCTCACTCACAACCATACATTAAGAATGCAAAGATGCATCATAATGACATGTAACAACACATGCCCAAAAATCTTGAGCCATGTTAGTAGCAAAGCTTTGAAAAGATTCCGGTAATCCTTTTAACAATGTAGAACTGAGCGATGCATCCGGAATAATCTCATCTATGTTTGCCAATTGCTCTTTCAAGTCGTTGATGTGTTTCACATACACATCCACAGACTCATTTTCAGCCATACATACATCCTCAAGTTGCTTCCTCAAGTATACAACACGTGCTTCATTACGCACGGCATAAAAAGAAGAAAGAGTGTCCCATGCCTGTCTTGATGTAGAACATGACTGAATGTGTGGAACTATATGACACTTCACAGAAAGCGCAATCAATGCATGAGCTTGAGTATTTTTCCCATCCCATCTAAGCTACTCCTGAGTAGGTGGAGAAGGAGAGACCATTGTACTTGAAGAAGAAGCTCCATATGTGACAATAGACTGTGAAGAAGAAGCCCCTACGGGTCTTCGATCTACATCTGCCACTATGTTCCAAAGTTGTTTTGCAACAAGAACATGTTTCATCATGTAAGAACACATTGGATAGTTGGTCCCATCAAGCTTATCTTCAGCTTGAAGCATGACAAACAAGTCATTGTTGCCCGCCATTTCACTAAAGAACAAAAATGTGACAAAATCTTTACTTCGACGAAAGCTGAAATGAATGCTGAAATTTCAGATCACAAACTGTCACTCTCGTTTGCCAAGGCTATGCTTATGAATGGATGCATATAACTGTGCTTAAATGTGACCAACCATAATGGTGTGGTAGTTCCCAGACTCTTTAGGGTCTCCTACCTCAAAGATAGGTACAATAGCAGTGAAACCTCCATGTCTCAAATAGCCCTCACACATAGCACGGTTAAGCAACATTGTTGGTAGCTCTTCAAGCATGTCTCTGGCGTTGATCAAATGCTCAGCCAAGAAACCTGCATGATCATAAGCTTTACGAGTCCTCATCCTGTCAATAGCTTTCTTCACCATATCCACAGTGCAGAATGTACAAGCATGTGGGCATGGCTCGGGGGATCTCGAAGAGGTTTCTGTTGAGCAACTGTGTATATAGATGCTGAGTATTGGCCCCAAACTTCTGGAGAAATGATAGCTATACTCGGGGAGGGCTTGTAAAAAATCCACCATTCATTAGTGGAATCCTGGCTCAAAAATAGCTGGCATGACCCCTGCTCGAGGCGGGCATGCAAGGCGATGGAGGGTAATGCATGACTTTCTGCATGTATTGACAATGTACACCCAAAGAGTCCTTCTGCAATGGGCTCTCAGCTCTCCAGATGTCATTGTACCAACTATTCTGGTACATAGTCCCAAAACAACAACGTCTTCCCTGGCTGAGTATGGAGGTATGCCTATTTGGCTGCATCCACTAGAGTCTCGGTCAAAACCTGGGTGAGCTCTGAGCATCAATTGATGTCAGATCACCTTATTTGCAGTGTCCTTCTCCATTGTTGTGGGGATCCTCCAGATAATAGGAAATGAAACATCGGTTGGAGTTGGATCTCCTCAGTGTTTGCCGCAATCAAGAGCTTGACTGGGTGTTATGCATGATGCACCAAAATAATCTGAATCCTTCTTGTAATCTTTGTCTATGTTTGGATGGCTTCCTCTGACCTCAGTAATCATGGATGTTTAGATCTCCTTGAAGTCCATCACATGGTCAAGAAGTGTGCCTCTAGTGAAGGTGAGCACGGATCTCTGCTGCAGTACGGGGCTGTCTATCTGTCTAACTGTCTAGTGGTAATGACCGGCCTGAAATAATCTGTAACCTGCCTCTGAATTTGTCTCTCTAACTGGCTCAACAGGCTATCTCTCTGTCTCTTCAGCTCAAGCAAAAAACCCAAGCATCTCTGATCCTGATATCGCCTAACTAGAAAGTGGCCCGCAATCCTTTCTAAATAGGCAGTGCAAGCACCCACATATCTCATTATAATCCCTCACTGCTATGTGGGCTTATCTTGGGGGCCTTTTTCCAGATAGGGTTGATCATTGATGCCTTCACATAGAGACAGAAAGGATTCATTTGCAACTTTGTCAGCTTTTCTCTAATTTTTTGGTGTTATGCTAGAGGCTTTTATATCATTAGGAGGATCCTTTACTTCCTTTCGATGATATCATGTAAGGCTTTGAGCTGGCTTTCGGGAGTGATGACAGGCCATGATTTCACTCTCCTTATTTGCATGCTTAAGAGTTGTAAGGACCATTTCTCAGTGTTTAGCTCTCGCATGAACTCTCCTTTGTTGTGGTGATTTGTCGTGCCTCATGTGAGTTGCTGAGGGCTTCAGGCAGGATTTATTACTTGAGGTTCTGTATGTAGGCTTCTCTTACCACTGGGATATCGTATGACTTTCGATGTAGCCTCCAAGATACTTAAAAAGGCATTTTGGACATACTCGACCGTTGATGCAAGATGCCTCTGACACTTTTTATGAGAGTACCCATTTCTCCGTTCTTGCTTCCATAATAATCTCGTGCATACGAAAAGCAAGTGCAACTATATAAGGTTGATCAAAATTTTGCAGCAAGGAGGTAGTTAGCCTGGACCATCTCTTTCAGAAACTGACTTCAACATGAGATAATATTTATTTAAGGGCACCGCGATTTATATTTTCATTTGGCTTACAGGTCTGCGCATTGATACCATCCTCCACATTGGTCGTTTGTTGTGCATGCGCACTTTAAACTAGTCTGCAATCTTTGATGGTTTTTACATAGTCACCATCCGCTAATCGATTGTACACGTCTTCATCTTGAATATCAACTTTGTTTTTCATGCGAGCAGCTCTGACTTTCGTGTGTGTGTGTGTGTGTGTGAGAGAGAGAGAGAGAGAGAGAGAGAGAGAGAGAGAGAGAGAGAGAGAGAGAGAGAGAGAGAGAGAGAGAGAGAGAGAGAGAGGGAGAGGGAGAGGGAGAGGGAGAGGGAGAGGGAGAGGGAGAGGGAGAGGGAGAGGGAGAGGGAGAGGGAGAGGGAGAGGGAGAGGGAGAGGGAGAGGGAGAGAGAGAGAGAGAGAGAGAGAGAGAGAGAGAGAGAGAGAGAGAGAGAGAGAGAGAGAGAGAGATGAATGGGAACCATGTGCAGATCGCAACTTTAGCCGTTGGACGATTGCTTGCACTCATAGCGCAGAAACTGCCAAGTGCAAATATGATTGTAAAGACTACCAAGATCTGTTGGGAGTTCCTGCTGGCGTTGCCGATTTTTTGACGTTGATTCTTTCCATAATCGAAATGCAATCCGTTTGACACAAATGATCTATACTTAGATCTACTCTTCACGACTGCACTGGATTGTTTATAGTAAACCTATGTTGTAATCCAGCATGAATTTATGTACAGAAATCTTGTGTTTCCATGTATACAGTACAGTCTCTTATATGCCCGCGACACAAATCCATAGTATTGCTCTTATGCCATAGAGAGCACATCTGAACGTGGAAAAAGATCATCAGTGGTCTACGCATTATGCTGTTGTTCTGCAACGGGTTTCTCCTGTTCCCAGCTGCTTTTGTCTATGCTTGGTAGAAGCGTAGTTCATTGTTGGATAAGTTCAGTGTGAAATATTATCTGCTATGCAGTCGTGACTATCACAGATAAAATGAATACTGTATGTGAGGAATTAAAGGAATAACGATGATATGTTTTGTGGGATATGGGCCTCTCATAAAACCCCACCAACATTTGTACTTTCAATTAATTCAACCATAATTCGAAAGATTAAGCATAATTTGGAAGATTAAGTCAACTCTTTGGTTCACTTGGATGTAATATTTGCCGCTTGAGGTAGGGGTTCAACCCTTGCCAACAGTGGTTATCATGTAATGGACCTTACGTGAGTTTCAAACCTAGTCTTTTTGGCACTTTCAAGCCATCAATGTCGTATTATGTCCGGGCAGCCTACTAAGTCTTAACCCTTGCTTTGTGGGATATGGTGGGTCCCATGGGTATTATGCCCTTTCACCCATACAATTGTTCTTTCAATTAATTCAACCAAGGAGTAGGTTTCAGCCAAACTTCCTCTAAAAAGAAAAGCCTCTCGCCTAAATTTCTTGTATGTATGTATGTATATATATGATATGTTTTGTCCTGGATTTTTATTTTCTGCTTCATGTTGTATAATGTCATAACCTATTGTTAAACATACTTATGAGGTTGGGTTTACATAGAATCGGTAGAACAAACATCTAAAAAAATATTATTTCGAGTGGAAAAGTATTCTAATAGAAAATTTTGCAATCCATGTGTTCATACAAGAGGTGGAATATTCATACAGATAGTTTGTGCACCATCATCCTATGTGAATGTTGGAGATGGTGGAACAAATAGATTGATCATTAAAAATGAATTGAAATGATCAAATATGAGCTTGTGTGAAGTCCTTGTAGAGAGATTGAATGAGGTGGCATCTATGGCATTAGAGGGTTGCCTATGTGAATGGATAGAGGCATGATTTTCTTTGGTTTGCAAGCACCTCATAGCTCCGATGTCAAACTACTTGAAATTGCCCTAAGTTTAGGTGCACTTTGTATACATGTGAGTTTGCATATATGGATGAACACACGTACATATGTATGTGTCATAAAGTAAGTTTGTTAAATCACTATTCGGTTGGTTCATATGGATTTGGAATTTGACATCTTTTGGTCAATCTAATGCTAGCCCAAAGTTCTAAACCTAGAATTAAGTGTAAGTTCATGTGCTCTTTAAAACAAGTAAAATGGTGTGGCCTATTGTTTAAGTTGTTCGATCCTCTAAAAGGAGGTCTTGGGTTCAAGTCTTGCAATGAACAAGGAGAGCATGGTATATTTTACCCAAACTCAAGCCCAAGATTCTAGAACTTTCTAACTCCAGTTAACTAGGATGCTTGGAGCACATTTAGTTACATGGGCAACACTTGAATGGATAGTATCAACCTACTAAAGTGGTTAGATGCTTGGAGAGAGTTATATATATCCCTAAGTTTTGTAGGAGAGTATTCTCTCTCATAGGTGGTGATCCCAATTCCTCTAGTTCTTCACAGTGGTATTAGAGCTCTCGTTGAAGATCTCATGAAGACTTTCATGAGTTTATCAATCCTATTCATCTTGATGATCATTTTCCTCTTGTTCTTCAAAGATGGGGCTTGCATGCACCCAAAGTTTTTCATTAATTTCTTAGAGCTGAAGTGATGGCAATGCCACTCATGCATGGATTCACCTCTTAAGGTTCTTTTTGCAAAAGGAGTGCATTTGAATTGCATTCACCAAATAGTCATAAGTAGTGTTTGCCCACCCTTGTGTGATTGTGAAGGAGAAAGGCACGAAAATGGCACTTCTCCTCCATCTTCTTGGTTTGTGAAGAAACCAAGGTCTAATAAAATGTTATATCCTCTGTGTTGTGGCAGGAAATCTCACATATGGGCTATCTTGACCTTGCTTACAACATGCACATGAATTGGGGCTTCAATAGCACTCAACATTCCATTTCTTAGTCACAAAGTGCTTAGAGGAATGCCTAATCCATGATGCTCAAGGGAAATAACCTCTTTTTGCATGTTCTTTCCTTTGCTTGTGTCCAAGAAGCATTCATGAGGTATCCTCTATCATTCATGTGGGTTGCGATATTTTCTACCAAGAGCATGTTATCGTTAGTGTCCATGTGAAAGGCCAAATGGCCACCGGACACTTCTTTGTATATGTTCTTTAATAAAACATATAGTGGCCTGGTGAGCCACGGATTGTAAGTTCGATCGCATTTGCTAGACCTAAGAGGTCTGTCTTCGTGCTCACTGTGTACTGTGTTATTCCGCAGTCTCTGTGCGGAGTACCGTATGCGGCCTTAGGAGGTCCATTTTCTACTCTGAGGATATCGTTGTGGAGCTCTCGTTAAGGAGAGCGCACCGTGTGCATCACCATTGAATTACTTCACTGGTATCAGAGAAGTTCGATGGAAAAAGCTTTGATCCTTTTGTGTGATCAAAGCGAGAATCCCCCCCCCCCAGGCGTTCTCCAAGGCTTACGACTAAGGCAGTGACCAAGGCATAGACCTTGGCATACCTTGTCATCCGAGTCACCGAAGTCATCGTTGGCTGTGCGCGAGGGAGGACCTCAACAATCAAGGAATATAGAGGTTCCCGATACTTCTCGGGAGGTCACCCATCTCAGTATTGTTCCCCCCAGAGCTCGCTTAACTGTGGCAATCTCTTGCCACTAAGCTACACTCTTGTGGTGTCTGAAGAAGGGGAAAGACTAAGGTTGACATTACCTTGAACATGTTTTGGTCCCTCAAAGCTTCATCCGTTGCTTTCAAAGCCTATTTTGGAAGTATTTTTGGGATGCCTTTTGGAGCCATTTTGGAGTACTTTTGCACATGAGGATACTCTGGTAAATTTTTTCCAGATTTTTGGTTTAGTCAACTATACAGTGGTCGATTTACTCCTTGATACACTTATTCGTTGGTGTTTGGACTCTTCTAGCTCCATTATCATTCTATTTAATTCTTTACCATCATGGCATCAGAGGTCTCAGGCACATCCGGTGGATCAGGGTCTAGTGCTAGTGTTCTGAGGAGGAGCTATAACTTGCAGGGCAAAGACCATTTTGAGATCCAAAAATTTGATGCCACAAACTTTGCTCTATGGAAGAATCAGATTAAAGATGTGCTGATTCAAAGGAGGCAATGGAAGCCAGTAAAGGGGATTTCAAAGAAGCGTGCTGACATGGATGAAGATGATTGGCATGAGTTAGATGAAATGGCCAGGTCTACCATTCGCTTGCACCTGGCAGTTAATGTTTACTTTACAATATTATATTGTGAAAGTGCAGAGGAGCTTTGGAAGAAGTTATGCAATACATATGAAAAGAGACAGCATCAAATAAAGTGTATCTGATGAGAAAATTATATGACCTTCGCATGAAGGACATAGATAGTGTTGCTGCTCATCTAAATGAGTTTGATGCTTTATTCTCCCAGTTATAGGCTCATAAAATGGATATGGATAATGAGATGAAAGCAGTATTGTTGTTATGCACCCTGCCATCATCATGGGATACATTCTGCACAGCTATTAGCAATAGTGCACTTGGTGGTAAACTCGTCTATGAGCAAGAAAAAGGAAAAGAATGGTCAACGGAATAAGAGTAGAAGTAAATCAAGGAAGAGGGATATGGAATGCCATTATTGTCATAAGAAAGGACATATGAAGAAAGATTGTTATGCATTAAAGAATGCTAAAGGCAAAGGACAGAATGTTGATGGGCATGTTAAACAATTACCTGCACCATCTACTTCGACTGTGAAGATTGAAGAAATTAATGCTATTTCTGATGATGCTGATGTGCTGACACTTGATAGTACTGTGCCAACTGAGGCACCTATGGCTGATTCTCTTTCCCACACCTGGCTGCTAGATTCTGGTGCTTCTTTCCATGTGATACCACACAGAGAATGGTTCTCTAATTATGTAGCAAAGTCTCTTGGTACCGTGAGACTTGGCGATTCTTACCAGTGTGACATTGTGGGGATTGGAGATGTGGTTGTGCAGTTCATTGATGGTTCAAAATTTACTATGCATAATGTATGCCATGTACCTCAATTATCGTGCAGTTTGATGTCAGTTGGTCAACTTGATGACCTTGGTTACAAGGTAGTCTTCTATGCTCAGTCCTTTTGTATATCGAAGGGCAATATGGTTTGCAAAAGGAAGCAAAGTTGGCTCACTTTATCCTTTATATGTATCACAGAAAGAACACTGGTTAGCTGTTACTGAACAACATATGGCTTGTGTTTGGCACGGTCGTTTGGGCCATATATCTCGTAGTGGAATGGAAAATCTTTCTCGTTCTGGCTACTTACCTGTGTTATCTTTCTCTGATTTTTCATTTTGTGAGCATTGTCAATATGGAAAGCAAACCAGAAATGTGCATAGAATGCACATTGACTCTTCAATTCAACCTTTAGATCTCGTCCATACAGATGTGTGTGGTCCTATGCCCACTAGGTCCTTAGGTGGTTCTCTTTACTTTGTCACTTTCATAGATGATGCTACTAGAAAAGTCTGGGTATATCCTATCAAATCGAAGGATGAGGTATTCCCTACTTTCAGAAAATGGCTTGCTTCAATTGAGACTCAAAAAGGAACTAAGCTTAAGGCTTTACGCTCAGATAATGGGGGTGAGTATACCTCACATGAGTTCAACCTTTTCTGTCAGTCTAGAGGGATTCATAGAGAGTTTACAGCTCGTTATACCCCAATACAGAATCGTGTAGCTGAAAGGATGAATAGAACTATTCAAGATAGAGTAGTTTCTATGTTGCATCATGCAAACCTCTCACAAGGCTTTTGGGCAGAAGCAATATTGACTATGATTAACCTTTCACCTAGTACTACCAAAGGCCTAAAAGTGGCACAAGAGTTATGGACAGGGAAGCCACCATATTATGATCATCTTCGAGTTTTTGGGTGTGAAGCATATGTTCATATACCCAAGAGTCTTAGACAAAAGTTGGACCATAAGTCAAAGAAATGCATTTTTCTTGGATATGGTCGAGAAGGACAATTTGGATATCGCTTATGGGATCCTGAAACACGGTCAGTGATCAGAAGTAGTGATGTCATTTTCAACGAGTCTAAGATGCATAAACAACCCATTAAGGAGGTTGAAGTGAGAAGAATGGTGTTTGAGGATACTAGTCCTCCAGCTAGCATGCATAAAAATGTTGCACATAGGGATGTTCAAGAGAATGTCCGATCAGATCAGTTTGCACATGTTCCTGTTGAGCAACCATTGAGACACTCTACACGTGTCTCACATCCACCTGATAGATATGTTCTAGGTTTAGATTTTGTTATGCTAATAGATGCTGGTGAGCCTTCTTGCTACAAAGAGGCTATACAGACAGAGGATCATGTCAAGTGGGAGCGCGCCATGAAGAGTGAGTTGGATTCTATTCACAAGAATGGTACTTGCGATTTAGTACCCTTGCCAAATGACAGGAAAGCTTTACCATGTAAATGGGTATATAAGTTGAAATTCACATCAAATAGTGCTTCTCCAAAGTATAAAGCATGACTTGTTGCAAAGGGTTTTAAGCAACAACATGGTATTGATTTCGTGGAAATCTTCTCTCTAGTGGTCAAGATGACTACCCTACGCATGTTGCTTGGATTCGTTGCAATGGAGGACTTAGAGTTAGTCCAAATGGATGTGAAAACTGCTTTCTTGCATGGAGATCTTACATATGAGATCTATATGGAACAACCAGAGGGTTATGTAGTTCCTGGCAAGGAAAGTCTAGTTTGTAAGCTCAAGAAGAGCTTGTATGGACTTAAACAGTCCCCTAGATAATGGTACCAAAATTTTGATGCTTTTATGAAGTCTCAAGGCTATTCTCGAAGCAATGAGGATCATTGTCTCTACACAAAGAGATTCTCAGATGGCAACTTGATATGTTTGATACTTCATGTCGATGATATGTTGATTGCTGGGAAGTCCTCTTATGACTTGTCAATTCTCAAAAAGAAGTTGAGTCAGACATTTGATATGAAGGATTTGGGGGATGGCAAACATATTCTTGGCATGCACATTACTCGTGATAGAAGTAAAAGATGCATATATTTGTCTCAAAGTGAGTATAGATCAAAAGTACTTTACACGTTCAATATGCAGGGTGGAAAGGCATTCAATACACCTTTACCCACATATACGAAATTGAGCAAGGATGATTGCCCCAAATCAGATGAGGAAAAGGAATTCATGACCAAAATTCCCTATTAGTTTGTTGTTGGTAGTCTCATGTATGCTATGGTAGCTACGAGACCAGACATTGCATTTGTAGTGGGATTTGTGAGCAGATATATGTCTAATCCTGGCAAGAAACATTGGGAAGCAGTCAAGATGATTTTGAGATATCTGAGTGGCACTAAGGACAAGTGTCTATGCTTAGGTAGAGGGAAAGCATCCATTATTGGTTACACAGATTCTGACTATGTTGGTTTTGTAGACAATTGTAAGTCTACATCAGGGTACACTTTTCATTTTGCTGGAGGTGCTATCTCTTGGAGATCTCGTCTTCAAGAATGTACAGCTGTTTCCACCACAGAAGCAGAGTATGTTGCAACAAGTGAGGCATGTACGAAAGCATTGTGGCTTTCTTGTCTTGCTTGTGATATGGGTTTACCTCAACATGTACCTCGTTTGCCCAGTGACAGTCAGAGTGCCATTGCTTTGGCTGAGAATCTGGTCTATCATGCAAAGACCAAGCACATTGAGGTGAGATATCACTTCATTAGAGATAGCTTAGCCATTGAGCGCATTATTCTTGAGAAGGTTCACACTCGAGATAATGCTGCAGATGCTTTGAC
This sequence comes from Ceratopteris richardii, assembly GCA_020310875.1. Taxonomy (NCBI): domain Eukaryota; kingdom Viridiplantae; phylum Streptophyta; class Polypodiopsida; order Polypodiales; family Pteridaceae; genus Ceratopteris; species Ceratopteris richardii. The sequence goes on from CM035422.1 coordinate 158,953,912, forward strand.
TAAAGCTCTACCACACGATAGCTTTCGACATTGTTGTCACTTGATGGGGGTTACTTGATTCTTGATCTTACACAGTCACTTGTATACTATGTAACATGCCAATCAAGTGGGAGATATAGTTTGTATACTCACACTCAGGTATTCTTTATCATTCTTTATTTTTCTCCCATAGTTACTTTGGCCATATTGGCCTTTAGTGGGAGATTGTTACCGTTAGTGTCCATGTGAAAGGCCAAATGGCCACCGGACACTTCTTTGTATATGTTCTTTAATAAAACATATAGTGGCCTGGTCAGCCATGGATTATAAGTTCGACCGCATTTGCTAGACCTAAGAGGTCTGTCTTCGTGTTTCCTGTGTACTGTGTTATTCTGCAGTCCCTGTGCGGAGTACCGTATGCGGCCTTAGGAGGTCCATTTTCTACTCCGAGGATATCGTCGTGGAGCTCTCGTTAAGGAGAGCGCACTGTGGTGCATCGCCATCAAATTACTTCAGAGCATGGATGCTTATGGAACTATATTTCATGCATCCAATACCATTTGACAACATGATTGGGGAAGCTTCAAAATGGAGAGTTAATGCCATCATGAAGAAATAAAGGATTTTGGAAGAAATCTTTTTGTTTTTCCATCTCTTCTTTGAGCCAAAGAACAATAAATTTCAAGTATAGCATGTTGTATCCAAGGGGAGTGGAACTCATGATCTACCGGCTACGAGTATGATGGGCTAACCACTTGCCCCAAAAGCCATGGTTGATGATTAGTTCATAATCCTCTCCCTTAGGGTGTGGTTCAACCGTCTCTTTCCTATCATCTCTTGAGTCTAACACTCTCTTTCCCTTCTAGAAATGATTATCCTCACTGATCAGCCCCTAATCTCCCATTGAATTGATGTTCTCACCCTTATGGAGTGTCTTGAACCTTTTTGTTCTCAACCTTGGCTTCTTGAACCCTTGCTCTCAACCTTGGTGTCTTGAACCTTCTTGTTTGGTGTCTTGAACCTTCTTGTTTGCAACCTTGGTTTATTGAGCCCTCACCTCAATATCTTGAACTTGGTTCTTACCCATGCTATGTATCTTGGACCCTCAATCTAATGTTTCCATTAGAAAGTTTTTTCGAGAGCTTTCCAACAATACCTTACACATCTAAATATGAACTACGAAGATACATTCTAATATTTATTTGGGAGATGCACTCTAATGTTTATTGCTCTAAGTTCTTAAAATGACGTGTGCTACTTTTTGTGTCGTTTCAAATACAAAGTGCCCAAGTAACCTTTTCTAGAATCCATTGGGTGCCGGTGCCCATGAGCCTTGTGCAATCTACCCACATTCCCAAGCCTACTTCCTAGGATCTAATACCAAATGTTGTATCCAAGTGGAATTGAACTCATGACCTACCTGCTAGGAGTATGCTGAACTAACCACTTGCCTCAAAAGCCATGGTTGAGGATTTCTTGATAATCGTCTCCTAGGGTGTGTCTCAACAATATTTTGCCTATCATTTCTTGAGTCTAACATAGGGTTATCATGAAGTATACTGGAATCAATCATCCATCCTGTGGAGGAAATCATTGGAAAGCTTGAATTTTCAAGCATTTATGGAGTGGAAAATAACATAAAAGATGACAGATGGCTATGTAAACTATATTTAAAGCAAAGGAATGCTTTCCATGTCGATGGTGAAGAGCTCATGTATACTTGCAAACGTACAATATTCAATTATTATTTTAAGTCTTGTAGATACTTGAGAGTTATTAGAAAAGGTTATAAAGAAAAAGCTTTAAAGAGATATTACACTTGTGTAACTTTTGATGCATCCTAAGAAGGATGGTACCTCTACATAATTGCGAAGTTTCATGACAATAACTACAATTAACTCTAGTCAAACAAGATTCATAACTATTGGAAGGTATTTTGGTTATGCAATGGAAGTTTTAGATGGGAAAGCATGTATGCACCTTGGCATCCCTGAGAGATATGCATTGATCATGCCATGGATATTGCATGTAGGGAAGGGGACTACATCGGCTTCGCCTAGCAATAGTTTTGTAATCCATTCTCTATGTAGACCATCTACACTTTGTATTCCTTATATTCATTATAGATATATGAATAAAATATCAGCACAATAAGTGAGCATTAGAATGCATGAGAATGTGAAGAGTGCATTATGGATTGATCGAATATTCTATGTCTCTAAGTTGAGTTCCTTCATTTCTTTCTTCTTTCCTATCCCTTTGTTATTGTTCGTGTGGGATATCTATGTACCGCCTAAGTGCGGTTTACTATGACTCAACTATGGCATGCAGTTATGATAGTTTGTAGATTTCAGGGTGTTGTAAGCAACTCTATTTACAATGTCTCCCAAGTTTGCTATTGATTGTAGCCAACAAGTGGTATTAGAGATTCTTCTCTTCTATATTAAGAAGAATGGAGGCAAGCTAAGAGAAGATAGATATATCCTTGACATGGCATGCAGTTATGATAGTTTGTAGATATCAGGGTGTTGTAAGGAACTCTATTTACAATGTCTCCCAAGTTTGCTATTGATTGTAGCCAGCAAGTGGTATTAGAGATTCTTCTCTTCTATATTAAGAAGAATGGAGGCAAGCTAAGAGAAGATAGATATATCCTTGACTATGGATTCGTCATCATGGTCAAACGAGGTCGTTCCAAAAAGAAAAGAAGAAAATGAACTTATACTATACTAGCTTGAGTTGGTTTAGCTCTAGTGGGAACATATCTACTCTGAAGATTGTGCTTTGAATTCTGAAGAGTTAGCATAGAAACTTGGAGGGTTGTAGCTTGGGTGGGAGCATTCACATAATTCCTTAAGAACAAGGAAGTCTACATTTGGTCAAGGTCTTATCTAGCTAGATAAGTCATTGATCATATATATGCATGTACAGCCAATGGTGAGTGAACTAGAAAAAATTCTAAAAAATGACACTTGGGAGTTGGTCACTCTAGTAGAAGGCAAGAAGGCATTGCCTTGCAAGTGGGTGTATAAGTTGACATAGTTAACTAACATGTCTACATCTAAGTATAAGGATCAACTTGTTGCTAATGTATCCTGGTAGGAGCAGGAAATGAATTTGGGGAAGTCTTTTCTCGAGTGTCCAATGTGATAACCATGTACATGCTCCTTGTGATTGCAACCCCCAAGGATATGTGGCTTCATTAGACATATGTAAAGATGCTTTCTTATACAGAGATCGCAAAGAACAAATATACATGGATCATCTAGAAGGTTTTGTGGTTGTAGGTTAATGAGACTTGGTATGCACGTTAAAGAAAAGCATCTATGCTATGAAGTGATCTTCATAGCAATGGCATAAAAATTTTGATACTTTCATTCATGCTCAAGTTTTGTGTTTATGTATATTGAGATAGACTAAAGGTAACACTGTCTACCTGAGCTTGTATGTTGATGACATGCTAATTTTCAGTATGCTGAAGAGAGTTAGCTAGTATTAAACAAACTTTGCATCACACTTTTGACATGACGTATCTAAAAGAAGTCACTCACATCCTTGATATGTGCATTTACTGGAGATAAGAGTAACTACTGCACTTTTCTTTCACAAGTGGAGTATATCTCTAAGGTGATCCAAAGGTTCTTGATGGAGAAGTGTAGCACATTGAGTATGCCACTACCTTTGCATCTAAAGTTCTCTATATATGACAACCCTAGATCATTGGTAGAAAGAGAGCTCATCTATCGAGCTCCATGCCTGTTCACATTGGGTAGCTTGATGTATGCTATCGTTTCCATATGTTGAGATATCACCTATGTTTTGGGAGTTGTGAGTAGATTTATGTCAAATCGTAGATGGTGGCATTGGGAAGTAGTCCAAGGGATACTCAAGTGCCTAAGTGCTATCAATAGTCAATTGTACAGATACAGAAAAGAAATATGATCATGGAATTTCATCAATAGTCAATTGTACAGATTCTAACTATGTCGAGACAATAGATGGTCTACATCAGGGTTTGTTTTTCATTTTACAAGTGGTGCAACTTTTAGAGCTCAAAGCTCCATGAATGTGTTTTGCTATTTATAATCAAAGAAGAGTACATTGTAACTATTGAGGCTTGCAAAGAGGCCTTATGATTTTCAAGGTTGGTTATCGACTTTGATATTCAATAACATGTACCACACCTCGTGTGTGATAGTCTAAGTGCGATTGTGTTGGCAAAAAACCTATTCTACAATGTGAAATCCAAGCACAATGAAGTGCTGTATCACATCATTTGGGAGTGCATAGGTAGAAATCGTTGGGAGTGTGTAGAAGTGTGAGAGACACACGAGAAACACACACAAGGAGGACAAACACAACACGGAGAAGATGATGGCTAGAATAGCTCTCTCTATTGACGATGAACTGAACTGAAGTAAGAGCTGAATAATATCCCTAAGTAGAAAGTACCACCACATATGAGAGTATCAAGTATGTGGTAACATGGAGAAAAAACCTCTGGCCGGCACTAGAGTAAAAAGTGCCCATGTATAGGGAAAAGGTTCACATCAAAGCTACTCAAGGAACACATAAGTGTAACGAACCCCCCTGGAGTGAATGATGTGAACACATACAAGGAGTGACAGATCACCCCCCACAAGGTAATAAGCCTAAAGCTTTGCGAAAAGCTTCAAACTTTTCCCGTGGAAGAGCTTTGGTGAATATCTCTGCCACATTATCTTGTGTAGGCACATATACCAAATCAATATCTCCTACATGAAGTCTCTCTCTCACATAGTGATAATGCACCTCAATATGTTTGGTCCGTGCATGAAACACTGGATTTCATCAAAGCACTCTGACTATCAGTGAGCATATGTGTAGCAGCATCAATCTTCATGCAAAGATCCATCAATAGGCGTCTTAGCCATATACACTCCACTGTAGTTGTGAAACTGCCCTGTACTTAGCTTCACAACTCGAAGTCACCACTGTAGGTTGCTTCTTACTCAACCAAGATATGCATGAATCTCCAAGGAAAAAGCAATTACCAGTATTGGACATGCGAGTATCATAACAACCAACCCAATCACTATCTATAAAAGCATGCAAGCATGACTGAATATCTCTACCATAAAAGAGACCTAAGCTCAAAGTGCCTCAGAATATCTAAACACACGTTTCACCGCTTGCCAATGCTTAGTGCCACGGCTATGCATGAATCGTCTCAACTGGGAAACTGCATACTGTATATCCGGCCTTGTGTTGCATGCATATATAAGACATCCCACAGCTTGCTAATAAAGAGAAGTGTAAAATGCATCACTGGAATCCTCAACTGAGAACCTGAATCCTATCTCAATTGGTGTGGAAACTGGCTTACAATCCTCAAAGTAAAAATGCTGAAGTAGTTTCTCAACATACTTTGCTTGATGCATAACAATTCCCCCCTCAACGGATACAAACTCGATGCCAAGATAGTAGCACAAAAGACCAAGATAAGTGACATCAAAAGTATGCTGCAAATCAGCCATAAGAATGTCAATTTTTGCATCACATGACCCAGTCAAGAGTATGTCATCGACATAAAGAACAAGCACTATAAGATCAGCCCCATTTTTGCATACATAGAGTGTGCTTTCAATCGGACTACATGTGTAGCCAAGAGCAATCAAGTGCTTATGGATTTTGTCATACCATGCACGTGGAGCTTGCTTGAGACCATACAAGGCTTTATGCAAATGACAAACCATATGCTCTTTCCCTTTCATAGCAAATCCAGGAGGTTGCTTCACATAAACCTCTTCTTGCAAATCACCATTCAAGAAGGCTTTTTTTATGTCCAATTGATGCACTTTCCAACCTTGATGGGTAGCCAATGCAACCACAGTAGGAATGGTAGTCATGCGTGAAGTAGGTGCAAAAGTTTCCTCATAATCAATGCCATATTGTGCGCATATCCTTTGGCAACCAATCTAGCTTTATAGCGATCAATGCTACCATCAGTTTTTCTCTTAATTTTATAAACCCACTTTGTACCAATGGCATTCTTTCCTTTTGGCAATTCACATAACTCCAAAGTACCATTCCTATGTATGGAATCCATTTCTGATTGCATAGCACTCATCCATTGTGGATCGTCACATGCATCTTCAAAAGAAAGTGGCTCTTCATTACATGTTGTTGCAATAAGAGAATAATCCACAAAATTACTTCATGCAAGGTGAGAGTTTGATCTTGTTCTACCAAGTAAAGGTGCTCTTAATTTGCTATCCTGCAAAGTTTGTTTCAGCCACATTGGCATCATTTGTGCACTCTTGATAGACATGCGTGCATTATGTAATACATCATCAATATGTACATCATGCGTGGGCTGAATTTCATGCTCATTTTCAGCCATATTTTGACGCAAATGTTCAGCCATATGTGGCTGGAAATTTCTAGCAGTTTGGACATTTTTTGGCTGAAAATTTTCAGCCATGTTTGGCTAGAAATTCTCTGCATTTTCAGCCCTATTTGGCTAGAATTTTTCAGCCCTTTGAGCCTTAGTTGGCTGGTCTACATGGCCATAGTCAAGTGCACCATTTTGGAACAAAGGCATGAGTGTATCATAAGGAGTGATTCAACACATAATTTGCACACATGACCGCTTTCATTCCAAGCCTCATAAGGAGTGATTCAACACATAATTTGCACACATTACCGCTTCCATCCAAAACTTATCAGGAAGGTTCTTTCCTTTAACCATACATCATGCCATTTCAAGCAGAGTTCTATTCTTAGGCTCGACAACACCATTTTGCTGAGGTGTATATGGCACCGTACATTGGTGTGAAATACCTTTTTCATGAAGAAAAGCATTAAACTCATGTGACATGTATTCACCACCACGATCCAGTGCGTAGAGTCAAAAGCTTTTGTGAAGAAAAATTTTCAGCCATAGCTAAAAATTCTTTGAAGTAAGAAAATACCTCATTCTTTGCTTTCATAGGATACACCCATGTATGGCGAGTAGCATCATCAATGAAGGTAACAAAATACACATGCTTCCCAAAAGATGGAGTCTTGACGGGACCACATATATCACTATGAACAAGCTGCAATTTTCTTGTAGTGTGTGTATGAATATCTTTTGGAAAAGAAGCATGATGCATTTTTCCAAGAATGCAACCTTCACATGCATGCTTTTCAATGGACTCAAGTGTAGGACCAATAAGCATGCCCTTCTTTTGCAAGTAAAGCAAACTATTGAAGTTCAAGTGACCAAAACGAGCATGCCAAAGCTCCATTTCAGCCATGGAAGAAAGTATGAGCAACCAAAGCATTCGAGGCAGCCCTCTTATATGTATCCATGCGATACAATTTATTACATAATGTATCGGACATCACGATAACATCGCCATTGCTAAAACCATGAACCATACACTTATCATCAACAAAGTGTACATGAAGTCTAGCTTTGGCAATCAACGAAACTGAAATTAAGTTCTTCTTGATACCAGGCACATACAATGCATTTTTCAAGAGAATCACACCTCCATTTGCAATCATACGCTCAATTTCTCCTACTCCAATGATAGGATAAGAGGCAAAGAAGCATCATAATGACATGTAACAACACATGCGCAAAAATCTTGAGCCATGTTAGCTTCATCATTCTTTACATTTGCTGAATTTTGAGCAATAGACATGCCGGTTTCCTTCTTTTTTCATTACGTTTAGCAAGCTTTCTACACTCATCAGTAGTATGACCAGCCTTTCGGCAATATTTGCATCTCTTCTTCTTTTGCAAATCAGCATCATTAGAGGAATGAGTGGAAGAGGAAGCTTGAGGCTTTGGTTTTGATGAACCCAAAGCTAAACCATACTTGCCTTTCCCCTTTTGTGAGATAGCAAGTGCTTGTGTTCCCTCAATCAAACCACTCCTATTCACTCTAGGTTACTCTTCTTGCAAAAGAAGAGACATAACCTCATCAAATGCATACATATTAGGATTTCCTTTTGCAACCAAACGTAACAAAGCTTTGAAAAGATTCCGGTAATCCTTTCAACAATGTAGAAATGAGTGATGCATCCGGAATGATCTCATCTATGTTTGCCAATTGCTCTTTCAAGTCCTTGATGCCTGTCACATACACATCCACCGACTCATTTTCATCCATACATACATCCTCAAGTTGCTTCCTCAAGTATGCAACACGTGCTTCATTACACATGGCATAAAAAAAAGCAAGAGTGTCCCATGCCTGTCGTGATGTAGAACATGACCGAATGTGTGCAACTATATGATGCTTCACAGAAAGCGCAATCAAATTATGAGCTTGAGCATCTTTTCCATCCCATCTAAGCTGCTCCTGTGTAGCTGGAGAAGGAGAAGCCATTGTACTCGAAGAAGAAGCTCCATCTGTGAGAGTAGACTCTGAAGTAGAAGAACCTGTCGGTCTTTGATCTACATCTGCCACTATGTTCCAAAGTTGTTTGGCAACAAGAACATGCTTCATCATGTAAGACCACATCGGATAGTTAGTCCCATCAAGCTTATCTTCAACTTGAAGCATGCCAAACAAGTCATTGCTGCCCACCATTTCACTAAGGAACAAGAAAGTGACAAAAACTTTACTTGGACGAAAGCTGAAATGAGTGCTGAAATTTCAGCTCACAAACCGTCACTCTGATGGAAATTTTGAGTGCACGAATGGCTTCAATATGGGGGTCAAATCCCAGCGCACCTGGATAAAATGTTTCTTGGCTGTTGAAATTCACAATTCTATGTTCCGAAGTCAATTTGCACTGTTAAAGTGCATGCACGCCACGACGCAAAAAATCGAAACTTGAGAAGGAGCTGAAATTGCTCTGATACCACTGTTGGGTGTGTGCAGAAGTGCGAGAGACACACAAGAAGCACACACAAGGAGGACAAACGCAGCAAAGACACACGGAGAAGACGATGGCTGGAATAGCTCTCTCTATTGATGATGAATTGAACTGAAGTAAGAGCTGAATAATATCCCTAAGTACAAAGTACCACCACATATGAGAGTATCAAGTATGTGGTAACATGGGGGAAAAACCTCTAGCCAACACTAGAGTAAAAAGTGCCCATGTATAGGGAAAAGGTTCACATCAAAGCTACTTAAGGAACACATAAGTGTAACTTGTGTATATTAGGGAGGTGTTAATAGATGAGAATGCAATAGATGCCTCAACCAAGTCACTCACAATAGATTTGTTTATTCGATGTTCTCATTTGATGGGGTTCACCTAGCCTAGTGATCGTAATCTTTTGATTCACTTTGGTGGATATTTTACCATATCCATCAAGTAGTAGGATTGATATGCATTACATGTGATGAGTTATATGGAATATTTTTGTTTGGTTGGAAGCTTATTAGTTATCAATCTGCAACTCTCAACAAGATCTAAATAAATCCATATTCATGCCTTGGTCATGGATTTTTGCAATCTATTCCAATTATGAGTTGGAAGTATCAGGGAGGAAAGCACATATCTGGCTTGGCATACCTAAAAGATGCAAATTGATCACACCATGAATATTGTAGGTGATGAGTTCAAGGGAACATTCGAGAGCATCGTTTTTGAATTGAAGGAGAAGTTTCATATCCCAAAGGATATCCATCTTACACTTTGCATATGGCATCAAAATTTCACTTTTTCTCCCCAAAAATGGTTTAAAACCCCTCATACTAATGCCTTGAATTGCATGTTGTATAATACGTTATGCATGACCTACTTGGATCATGATATTGACATATACCACAAAATTAAAGAAGATATAGATAATTAATGGTATACAAACATTGACAAGGGTTGTCTCCCAAGACTTTGACCCCAAATTTCTTTTAGCAACAACCTTGAAAGATTCAAATCTATAGATGTCCAGATGCACAATCATACCAATCGCTATCAAAAACATTATATGGATTCAAGAATAATAAATTCCAATGAGGTGAATCAAGTTCCATAGTCATACAACATTTCACCTTGTCTAGCTCTATAACAATTTGATTAAAGACCATAGAAGCCCAATAATGATTGATAAGAAAAACTAATGACCAACCATGTATCCCACCTAAGGTGAAGGGATAACCAAGATGCATGCCAAAAGTATCAACTATTCAACACATCAAAGCTTTTCAACTGTGATTCAAAACATTCAAAAAGTCTTAGAGGCACAATTTAAGAAAAAGGAAGCAAAATCAAAGGTTTGAATAGTCATGACCCTCCTGAGTACCATCTTCTAATCAACATCATAGGGGTGGATCTCAAACGTCTAATCATCCAAACAAAATGCAAAAAGTGATGACAATGCACCATGGGATAATGAATTTACTTCACGAACATATCCATGTGAGATTCCTATCAAGTAACCTCACCTAGAAACCAACTAAATATTGCAGGCAAAGTGCAACATCATTCTCATGTACTATTCACAAAGATACCACAAGTACCCCAAACAATAAAATTTCCAACATAGGTATGTTCCCAAGTTATAGTGATGAAGCATTAGGTATGACCATAGACACTCACCCCATGGAGACCATAGGCAAATACCTCCAATAATCTATGGCACATCCATCTCCACTTTGTAATACTCATATAGAGACCACTCACTATCACCTTCTATTCTTTTGAGTTTTCTATGTGCAATCCCATGGATATGCTCTTAATCCACATAATAATGGAACCCATAGCCATAATACCACATCCAATGGAACCAAAACATTAACAAAACTATATGATTATGATACATGCTAATATTAAGTTTATGGAATACAAAAACCACATCCAATGGAACCAAAACATTAAGAAAACTATATGGTTATGATAAATGCTAATATTAAGTTTATGATACACGCCAGCTACTATGATAAGCGAATGTTATACCTACAATGATATTTAATGATTTATTCAGTATTTTTCATCTTATTATATGCAGGTCTTCAAGGAAACATTCTTCACATGATTATCTGAGTATGAAATGTATCTAGCAACCAAGCACACAACATGTGAACTATGCCAATGAGAAATCATTTGAATTCCCATTAAGGGAACACCATATGCCATATGATGGAATTAGTTATTGCTTCAAATAGTGATACAACAATGACATGCATAGTGGCAAAAAACTTTGAACATATAGGATCAACTATGGAGATCACTAGCCTACTTAAATTTCTATTGAGAAAAATATAAATCAAGGACATTAGGGAAACCGTTAGCATAAAACTATGTAAAACAATTGAGATTAAGCAAAAAAAGTTAAAGAGATGCAATGAAGATCATATAATAAATAATCCTTAGAAAATTTTTAGAATCTTTTGTAATGTTTTCTTTTTATGTAAATTTTGTACATAAAAATCATCCTCACGTGTTTTGGAGGGGAAGAAACTCCAAATTTCAAAGATGAAAGAGCTCGTAAACATGTAGGAAAGTAGAATTGTATTTTATAATTTTTACGTAATTGTTACATTGTAAATTAGAGGTGTTCTTCCAAGAATATTTTTAAGTTTAGGTAGACATTTTAGTGTGAATTAGGCATATACAAAGATTATAAACTATTGAGAGTTCCATGCTCCACCCTTTTCTCTAAGTCTACATTCATTCTCATGCAAGTCCATTTATCCCACATGCAAGGAATTTGCCCTCTACTCCATATAAGGAGGGCCTCATTTTGCTCCCACAAGCTCATTCACTCTAGCCAATTTCCAAGAGTGTGCATCCTCTCCTCATGGAGTCTCCATGCTCATAGAGCATCTTATGAAAGTCATTTCCATTTTATTCAATTCATGTTTTGTTAAATTTCATTTCTTCCTCCATAGCTTGGTAGCTTCATGTTGCTAAGTATATTAGGAGTACTTGGTTTCATTTCAACATGGTATCATAGCATGGATAACTTTTTGAAAGCATTTGATTTTGAGTTTTGTTTTCATTATTTTCATCACTAGCATGTATTTCTTTCTTAATCCCTCCCTCCCTCCCATATTTCTTAATAAGAGTGCTTCTAAGAACTATTCCAATTTTTTCTTATCATAATCATTTTTGTTCTCTTAATCTTGCTTATCACCCTTAGGTTTGTTGAAATTTTATCATTAGCTTATTGCTTTAGAAATATGTATGATGGAAAAACAAAGTGCTTTTGAGAACTATGATTAAAAAAAAAATGTGCTTATGAGCACTTCAGCTAGTAATGACATTATTTGTCCATCTTCAAAGGCAAGTCTCCACCAAGTCTTCTATCAAAGATATAGTCATAATGTGAGTAATTTCAAGAGAAGCTCGCACTTAGGATGAACTCGAAGAGGAACCATTTCTTTGAGGTCATAAGAATACTTTGAAGTATAGTTCAAAAAGGATGATGTGGCAGCCATTGCTTTAGAAGGTGAAGTGTATTATGTGAGAGAATTGCCACCCGATTAGATGCCTCATCTAGATGTTGAGAGCTAAAGGCACCAATTGTTCATGTTTGCAAGAGGAAGGCTTGAGAAAATGGATACAATGGTCACCAGCCAAGGAAATGATAAGCAATATAAATGGAGGTGCTTTACTATAATGATAGAGAGAGAGAGAGAGGGAGAGAGATCACTGCACAAATAGTAACCAACATTCAAGGGAATGTTATTGTTTTTTCATTCAACAAGATGGAAAGGATGTGATTCTCATCGTGAAGCCGTAATTAATGGTCCTTCATTTTCACAATGAGTGCCTATTGAAGATGAGGTGGTGAGCAAGACGTGCAGGATTATCTTTTAATCGGTCCTCTATCTCCACATGTTTTTGCCTAACCTTTGTCAACCTTTGTGCAGTATATAGAAGGGGCACAACCCATTGCAAAGGAGCTTAGATTTATCCTTCTTTGCCTTTATCATCTATCTTTGCATCAAGCTTCACCATGACTCTTTGTTCTTCCCAAATTCTCATGGATGCCTCTGATGTGTGCAATTTCTACACAACAAAAGGTGCACTAGACAAGCGACCTCGAACTTGATTGAGTATAGAAGACAAGCTAAGTGCAACTTTGCTCAGCCATGATGTGGAAGATTATGCTCTACCATTGCCATGAGGTTGCATTATAAATAAACAATAGCTACTTCATCTCTAGAGAGAGAGATAAATAGAGAGAGAGAGTAGAATCATTGTATGATAGGCAAGTTGAGTTGTGATCCAACTCTCAGAAATGGCGAGGTCCTATTGCCACTACGGAGAATGCAAATGCATGCACTTGACCTTTGGCATCATCAACTTTTTGTTGGACGAGTTGTATGCTTCATCAAAATTGACACTTTATTGTTGTCTCCCATTCTGGGATCAGATTTCCACGTGGATGGGCTCATGAAAAGGAAGAAATCTTTTGTGCCAAACTTCGAGCCCATCCTTCATATATAGTTTGTAATTTTGGGGTGCAAAACTTAGAGTTGTACATTCCATTTCATGGTACCATCACATTACACCACATAATGTGTGAATGTACATACATGTTACAACTCAATGCACATAAAACAAAGGCTCCATGTAAAGAGGATTAGCCATTGCCACTCTAAAAGTGTGTTAAGACCTTCCCCATATTCATGTTCTCCCCATATGTGCAAACATATTCTCTAGCTACACAAGACCAAAGATAAGGCTATCTTATGAAGCAAGGACATGGCTGCAACAAAATATTGAAGGGAGCATACAATCAACAAACAAAGAAAGACATACCACAACCCCGGAACCATAGCTATGAAGCAAGATCTATGGATTACAAGAACTCCAACCTAGATACAAGGAATAATTGGAAAGAATCTCGTACCATGAGATTACAATAAGACAAGACAAGATGTCCAATGTACAAGACTGGGCAAGACTAGAACAAAGGAAAAAGGCTAGAACTTGAACTGGAACTTGGAGAGTACTTCCTTGGAGATTGTGACTCGTTGAGCTCCCAAGACTCGCATTTGCAAGGCTGAGTTGGCCAAACCCTCCTTATATAGGTTTTCAAGGGCAACTCATCAATGACGGTTATGAATTGATGATGTCATCAATTCAAAACATGACCTTTGGATATCATAATCAAGCAAGTAGATAGTCAACCTTAGGGTTTTTCCATGTTGTAGATACAATGGAAGCATTAGTTTCTCAAAGCTCTAAAAGAATCATGAGATATAGAAGGTCACATGAAATCTGAGGTTCAAGATGGTTTCCATTGTCCATTATATCAACAATCCCTTTGAATTTTGTGATATAGTGACCACCACCACCCACAAGAACTTGAGAGGATATCTGGCTGGCATGTTATTTTACAAGAGAGGATCTAACTCATAGACAGACACAAGTCAAGATGGGACATCGAGTGCATGTAGGTGCAATCCTCCAAGAATTACAAGAACGAATTGGGAATCTTCAAGCAAATCAAGAAAGTATTCAAGTGAATCAACGGCCTAGTTCATTCTTCATGAAGGAACCCAAGATTTGCATAGCCATGTTGTTGTACTTGTGTATGTCAAAAAGCTTGTTGATAATATGCATCATTCTGTGCTGTGTGATCCATATGCTATTGTTAAGAAAAACTCTGATGACCATGATAAGGCACCCTATGATATGCTACATTTTGTTGGCCCTGATTCCAAACATGTTGTTCTTGTGAATGTACATCAGTTTTTTTATGATTGTTGATGCATGTACATGTCTCCTTGTTTATGACGTTGGTCATATGAACTCATTTGATGCTGCATTGGGCTCTCATGTTGTAATTGTTCAAACCTCTGGTATTGGTTCACTGACATTGAGTCACCACTTGAGTAGGACCTTGAAACCGCTTGTCTTGTAGCCTTTGCTCTTGCCTTGGCTTCCCACTTGAGACGTGATGGAAATATCCTCAAGGTTATCAGTTGCACCAACATCTTGAACCTCCTCACCAACAAAACCATAAGATATCTTATAGGAAAGGACCTAACTCATAAATAGACACAAGTCGAGATGGGACATCTAGTGCATGTAGATGCACTCCTCTAAGAATTACAATAATGAATAAGGAATCTTCAAGCAAATCAAGGAAGTATTCAAGTGAATCAATGGCGTAGTTCATGCTTCATGAAGGAACCCAAGATTTCTATCAAATGGGTTTGGAAGCCAAAAGAGAATACCAAAGAAATAGTCATAGCATCAAAGAAACCTAAAGGGCCCACATCCATGAGACCTAAGTAACATCTTCACTTGTGGATACACCATCTCAAACAGCCTCGTATCAATGCATTGAAGTATTTCATACTATTTCAAAAGAAGTTCCCTCACCCATCTACATACCAGCAGTCTCCACCAAGCCACCACTTGACGCATTATCTGCTACCATGAAATTCAAATTTTTTTATATATCATCACCATCCACATGCATCCATATACCCTCCCCACTTGAAGATACAACATCACAATTATTCCAAACCATCAACATACCAAATTCTTTGTTAAAAATAAAGAAGTAAGATCATATATATTTTGCAAAAAGGATTTTCTTCAAATAGAAGGAAAATACAAAAATGAAAAATGGAAGAATTTACTTCAGCAAGTAGTGGAGGCCAAAAGAGTATCAAATCCAAAAATTGAACTAGATGAGAAGAGTGGTTGCTCAAAGTAGTGGAGGAGTTATGGAGAAGACCTCTCAAACTCATCATGAGAGCTCATGGTCATTTGACTACAAAAGAGGCAAGGGAGGACACTCAAGAATAGCGTTGAAGTCCCCTTGTAGGTAGTTCATTTGGTTTCAGTCATTTCGTTCTCTTCAATCTCATAGACTATGTCCAGTTGCATACCAATTTTTGGGTAGTCTAATTGTGAGAGTCACATCTCTCAATGTATGTATCCATTTTTAGAGTTTAAATATTCGTTGGAAATGTTATCTTGCATATTTATTTTTTTTGGAATAGTGTTATGAGATTCATTATGCTCTATGATTTATTCAGGTTTTAGTGAAGTCTAGTTTTTAGCCTAACTGAGTGGATACACAGCCTGTTTTAAGACAAAGAATTTCCAAACCAAAACTACTCCAAATTGAGTGTTTAATATCTCATTTGAAAGCTATTAGTGTATAGTTTGCTTGACCAAAGTCTGAAGTTCATTGCGTTATTCAATTGATATCAGTTTTCATTTTAAGGTTTAGGTAAAAGTCTTGATCCTAAGAAGGTCTTCTACAATTTTCGCTACAAATAGAAGAGGAATTCTCCAACAATTGGTATCAGAGCATTGGAGTTTGAAGAATCAAAGCATTGGAAGTGAAGTAAAGCAAAAGAGAAGCCACAAATCAAGAGGGAGCTTCGTAAAGTCGAGATAGAGCACCAAAACATAACTAACGTAAACTTCAAACTTGGAGGTCTTCAATGGTTGATGAAGGACAACAAGTTGAGAAGTTAGATAGAGATAATTTTCAGTTTTGGAGGTATAGAATGACAGATTACCTTAAATTTAAAGGTTTATGGAGTCTAGTTACTGGAGATGATCCACAACCAGTGGACCTTCAAGATCCCAACATTACTGCAGCACAAAGGAGACAATTTGTTGATTGGGAAGAGAGGAATCGAAGGGTGATGTTCCTCATTCACAAGTTATTTCTAAAAATATGATTGGTCATGTGTGAAGCCTAGAGACAACCAAGGAAGTTTGGGAAGCATTGGAGAACATGTATGCTACCTCAACAAGGTCTCAGAAGATGCAACTCAAGAACGAGCTCAACAACATGAAGAAAAACTCAAGCCAAAGCATTAGTGAGTATACATTGAGGATCAAGGAGCTTCGAGATCAGCGAACATCAATTGGATGAAGATAGAAGAGGAAGACATCATCTAAACAGCCCTCAATGGCTTGAGGAGTGAACAAAAGTGGAAGCCCCTCATCACAAACATTCTTTATGGAGATCCTCTACCAACATTCAACGAGAGTATACCAAATCTTGTGGCTAAAGAGGTTGCTCAACAAGGAGAAGGCAACAAAGGTAAGGACAACCATAGCCAAATGTTATATGTAGGTCAAGGTAGAGGAAGTAACTCAAGAGGAGGCTCATGACAAAGAGGAAGAAGCTACAACAACACAAATTCTTGCCAACACAACTCAGAGGACAACAAGGACAACTCAAATGACAACACATATGGAAGAGGTTGAGGAAGAAATAGAGGAAGAGGTCGAGGTTCATGCAATCCTCATAAAGGTATAACATGTTATCATTGTGGTAAAGTAGGACATTATGCAAATGATTGTTGGAAAAAGCATGGAAGGCTGAATGGAGGCTACCAAAGGATCCAAAATAATTACGCAAGTACATCAAGTGAAGTGGACAAGCAAACCATGCTTGCCATGAAGCATGAGTACAACAACCCGAGAAGTGATCATAAAAAATGGTTTGTAGATTCAGGTTGCAACAGATTTGTTCACAAAGCTACAAGCTCCAAGTGGAAAAGGATGAGTGGAGACCGGTGGTGAAACTAAACACAAAATGGGAAAGATGGCATCCACTTGATGCAAAGAAAGTACTTGTTGGATGTTCTTTTCATATTTGGAATGAGTGAATGCAAACCACTCACTCAACCTATGGACACAAATGTGAAGCTATGCTCAAATGATGGAGAGAAGTTACACGATGTAACTACATTCAAGAGTATTATAGGTTCATTGACCTATGCTATGATCACAAGACCATATTTGTGTTATATCATTGGAGTTATTTCTCAATTTATGCAAGCTCCAACAAGTGAGCATTTAAATTCAGTCAACCGAGTGCTAAGATATGTGAAGCACACAATCAATCATGCCTTGTTTCATAGATATGATGAAGAATTGCAGGTAAAGGGCTTCAGTGATGCTGATTGGGCTGGTTCAAAGGAAGATAGAAGATCCACTTCAGGTGATGTATTCATGATAGGTACCAAACCTATCACATGGAGCTTAAAGAAGCAACCTATTGTTGCACTATCATCTACATAAGCTGAATATAGAGGATTAGCCTTTGCAACTTGAGAAGCTATGTGGATTAAGAAGCTCTTGACTGATCTGGATGTGCAGGTAGAGACCATTCCAATTTATGATGACAACATGTCAAGCATTCACTTGATAAACAATCCAATGTTTCACGCACAAAGTAAGCACATAGAAGTGCATTATCATTATGTTCGAGAAAAAGTTTTGAGCAAGAATGCGGATATAAAGTTCATTAGGACTAATGACCATGTTGCAGACATGTTTACAAAGTCCTTAGATGATTTTAAGCTAAAGAGGTTCAAGGATGAAATCAACTTGCAGGAATGGCTGAAGGTGCAAGCTCACATGTGAGCTTGAGGGGGCATGTTAAAAATAAAGAAGTAAGATCATATATATTTTGAAAAAAGGATTTTCTTCAAATAGAAGGAAAATACAAAAATGAAAAATGGAAGCATTTACTTCAGCAAGTAGTGGAGGCCAAAAGAGAATCAAATCCAAAAACTGAACTCGAAGAGAAGAGTGGTTGCTCAAAATAGCGGAGTAGTTATGGAGAAGACCTTTCAAACTCATCATGAGAGCTCATGGTCATTTGGATTCAAAAGAGGCAAGAGAGGACACTCAAGAACAGAGGAAGAAGGCATTGAAGTCCCCTTGTAGGTAGTTCATTTGGTTTCAGTTATTTTGTTCTCTTCAGTCTCATAGACTATGTCCAGTCGCATACCAATTTCTAGGTAGCCTGATTGTGAGAGTCATATCTCTCAATGTATGTATCAATTTTTAGAGTTTAAATATTATTTGGAAATCTTATCTTGAGAATTTCCTTTATTTAGAAGAGTGTTATCAGATTCATTATGTTCTGTGAGTTATTCAGGTTTTAGTGAAGTCTAGTTTTTAGCCTAACTGAGTGGACAAGTAGCCTATTTTGAGGCAAAGAGTTTCCAAACCGAAACTACTCCAAATTGAGTATTTGATAGCTCATTTGAAATCTATTACTGTCTATTTTGAGTGACCAAATTCTCAAGTTCATTGCATTCTTCAATTGATACCTGTTTTCATTTAAAGGTTCAATTGTAGGTAAAAGTCTTGATCCTGAGAATGTCTTCTACACTTTTTGTTGTGAATAGGAGAGGAATTCTCCAACATTCGTCATCAAACATTAAAATTTAGATGATCTCTAACTCTTTTGAAGGAGTATCATATGGTATTTCGGAAGGTCAAGATTATAGTTGCATAGGTGGAAGCAAAAACTGAAGATGTAGATGAGCTTGCAAGATTACAACAAGAACTCCATGAAGGAGTGCACCATGACGAGACCAAAGCACAATTGAAAGCAACATAGGAAGTCTTATTCAGACTAACATCACAAATAAGTAATCCCTCTACCTAAGAAGCCAAAGTGCTTAATTTTGGTTTATTTATTTTAAAGATTTTATTCTTACCAATAGGAGAAGTGGTTGTGCGCTAGTCTTAACATGATCTTCATAGTTCTATGCTAACTTTATTGTTTCTTCTAGAGTCTTATGGGAACTTTTCTTCAGTTCATGTTTAGCTTCCTTATTGAGGCCACAAATAAAACCCCTTTATGGAAATCACCTAGGTTTGGAGCTTGAGAACTATTTCTCTTTAATGGAAATGTATAAGGAGAGAGAATGTCCTTGTTGAAAGACCTTTTCCCACTCTTCCCAATTATGTTCACCCTCATTTTCTAGAAAGAACTCTTTTCCAAAGAACTCTTCAAACTAGTTCCAAGTTTGATGTATCCTTTGATATTCCTTTAAGCTCATCCACCACTTGTAGCCTTTTTCTCCAAGGGATAAGCTTCTTTCTAGGATTTGGTAGGATTGAAGAGTATTTTTTAGTTGATTCAAGTCTTTCCTCTTCTCTAGAAAAGTCAAGATTGCATCCTTATTTCTATCCTTTTCCTCTCCTAAGAATAGAGGTAACTTTAAGTCTTTCACAAAACAAAGACCCCTACATCTTAAGGAAGTAATATGATGAGGATTTATGATCAAATCCTAAGATTTATTTGTAAGTGATATATTACTATAGATGGATTATGGAACATCCAACCCTTTAGTCATCGATGGTTTGCTAGGTCGAATCGACAAGGATCCCATTTCTGTAGCAAGATGTTGAGTTGGGCATAGCATATTTAATATCTGGTTCATTTTCCCTCTCACTTTGTTTGTAGAGCTGCGTACAATTTCCATCTTAGTTTGGATTTCCTTCATATCCATTTGGGTATCATTTGTTTTTTACATACAAACTGTTGAGCTCTTGGTATATATTTATCTCGTGTTTCTTGTATAACCTTCTTTTTAAGCCTTATTGTGTATTTTTATTTCTCTAACCCCTTTGCCTGGTGTGTAATCTACTTCTTGCCTAAGAGCATCTAAGGAGTACTTCCTGAAATCTTTTTCCTAGCTTTACTTCGTGTTATAGGTCAAATTGGGTTGTCTTTGAACGAGCCATTACTCCACAAATAGGTGTACGATCATTGTTGATGCACCTCAAATCAGTGTCTACTCATCAATCTTCACGAACTTCCACCCTTCATTGAAGAATGATTGAAAAAAGTCACTTAAGACTTTCTTTGGGACACCTTCATTCTTCACTTGAAAATGGTTAAGAAATCTTCTTAGATGGTAGTTTGATCAATGGAACCATCAACTCCAAGATTTTGTTTGAAGCACCCCTTGAGAAAAGGTTATAAAATCTCCTCCAAAGGAGGCTTCTAGGTCTTGGGTCTCTCAAGTTTGCAGAGATTGAACTTAATAGAGAGAGAGAGAGAGAAGGAAAAATATTCTACATGTTGTTGTTGAGGCTTCTAATGATCCCATATAGTAGACAAAATATCTCTTGATGGGGTATATAAGCAAGTCTACAAGTGGGAATTCTTTAACTCTCAAGAGAGAGGCTCGTTGAAGATTTTCTTCTAGGTCTCATTTGTGTCCAGATTGGAACACCACATGGGCAAGCATTGAGGAAGTCCCCTCTTGCCACCCATGGACTACGGGGTCCTTCCTCCTCCTCTTTCTTGAAGGGGGGATCGTATTGACCCTCCTTTGAGTGGATCCATGTAGAGTTAGATGGCCTTTGGACACCAAAGTTTTGAAGAGGACTAAGGAGAGACCATCCTTCCACATTACACAATGCCCAAGACCTTGAAAGAGGGTTTCTTCACATGAATGAGGGCTCTAAAAGACCTTTTTTTGCAGAGAAGTAAAGGAAAACATATACTAGAATTTCTTTTAATAAACATAGGCTTTGATACCATTGTTGTGAAGCATCCAAGCCTTTAAGATAATTTCCATCTAGTGAGAGTGAGAGTATTTATTCTTCCTTCCCAATCCACCCATACAAATGCATCTAGCCTAAGGGGTATAGGCTTGCCATGTGTCCAATTCACATGGTCTCCCAAGATGGGTTCTTTGCATGGGTTTCTAAGTCAAGCAATAACATGGAATCACATAGAATCACTTGAAAATCATATGGTCTCTTAAGTGACGAGCTCTAGACCCTTATGTAGACCCTCAAGGGTCTTGACTTGAATTATTCACATAATAAAGCTCCTCAACTTAGGATAAAAATCCTAAGGTTCAAACCATTCAATTGAAAAATGATTCCCACTTGTTCATAAATAAAACCAAGAGTTCTCCAAAGGTTTCCCAAGGCTTTCTCTAGGAAATCCAAGGATTGAACCTTGGAATCCATGCAAATAGCCCTTAATTATAACGGATTCTTCCCCTCTTTAACATTATTGTCCTAAAAAAATGTGTGCATGTATAATGTGTGGAGTATCTCCCCTTGCACCATGATTAGTCTCATTGATCATGGAATCACTCTCAAATCTCTGCCTTGTTTTCTAACTAAAATTTTTAAAAGAGGAAAATCTTTTATTGATGGAACTTACTCAATTTGAAGTGGTGCTTTATTTTTTCTCATCCCTACACAATTTTTATATAAATGATTCATTGTGTCTTTACCATGGGTCCATAATATTTTCTCTGGTTTATGAGGGATGCTCTAAAGTGAGATAGGTTGAACTATTTTATCTAGAGATACAAGATTATCTTGTTCATGTAGTTTTCTTCTCAATCTACTAACATGAAAGGCTGAATGTAGATAATTGTTTGGAAGATTTAACTCATAATCCAAAGTCCCAACCTTGCTTAGAATCTTTAAAGGGCCACAATATCCTTGAGATAGTTTAGGACATGATCCTATTTTCAAAGCTTGAGGTCTCTCTAGAACTTTCAAATATGCTTATTTTGCAACTTGAAATGAAATATCTCGCCTCCTAGGGTCCCTTTATACTTTAGGTCTATCTTGGGTATTTCTTGAGATTTTCTATCTACCTGTCTATCTATCTATCTATCTGTCTATCTATCTATCTATCTATCTATCTATCTATCTATCTATCTATCTATCTATCTATCTATCTATCTATCTATCTATCTATCTATCTATCTATCTATCTATCTATCTATCTATCTATCTATCTATCTATCTATCTATCTATCTATCTATCTATCTATCTATCTATCTATCTATCTATCTATCTATCTATCTATCTATCTATCTATCTATCTATCTATCTATCTATCTATCTATCTATCTATCTATATATCTATCTATCTATATGTCTATCTATCTACCTATCTATATATCATAGTCTTCCCAATGAGTTTGGCTTGAAGATATGCAAGCTCATAACATATCTTCAAGTATTAGATTGACCCTTTCTATTTTCCCATCCATCTTTGGATGTGCTCATATTTAACTTTGTTTCTAACCTACTAAAAATAGTTCTCCATAAATGACTAGTGAATTTCTATCTTTGTCTAACACTATGTCTTGTGGTAGACCAAAGAGTTAGTACAGATGTTCCACAAACATCTTAGCCAATTCTAGAGTTTTAACTATAGTTTGAGTAGGAATGAAATGATCCATTTTGTTCAAACAATCGACTATAACCCAAACTACATCATGCCTTTTCTAGGTTAGAGGCAAGCCCATTATAAAGTATGGAATACTATCACATTTACCATTGGGAATTTCCTAAGGATGTAACAATCCTCCTATGTTGAAATTCTCTCCTTTGTTTAACTCACGTTTTGCACACTTAAGTACATAGCCATGTACATCTTTATGTGCACTTGGCCAATAAAATTGTCTTTCGACCAATTCATATGTTTCTTTGAATGTTGGATGACCAAAACTTGGGGCATCATTGCATTCAAACAAAACTTTCTAACTAAGTCCTTGATCACAAGGTATACATACGTTTCCTTTGATAATAGATCTTCACCTTCAATATTGTAATTTTTAAACTTATCTTCCAATGATAAGCTTGTACCTTGGTTGAGATCCTTCTTGTAGGCTTCTTCAGAACATGTGTCTTCTTGATACTTACCTTTCATCATTTCTACTAATTTGTTATTGGAGATTTTTATGAAGCTCGAGAATTCAACATAGGCATATGGCTTAAAAGCATATGCATCTATGGGTTAAAGCATTTCCCTCTTCGATATCTGAGTTCATAGTCAAATTCTTGGATTATCTTGCCCCATCTAGCCTTTCTACACCTTAACTCACATTGGTGTGCAAACCATTTGATACTTGCTTGATAAAAAAACTATATTCACTTTGGAGCCAATCAAATAGTTTCCATTTCTTTAGAGCATGCACAATGGCATAAAGTTCTTTCTCGTAGGTGTGAGGAGTGATGGTAGTTTATAAAGATGAGAGGGTCTTGGCAAAAAATGTCTCTAGAACAACCTATTTCTTATGTGTGGAACCTCTAATAGACTTCCTAAGCTTCTAATATATGCAATAATATGCATATAGAATTAGAAAAAATCATCGTATTTGGTTCCCTATTTGGTGAATCAAAGAATTGACCTTGAGAACCTCAAAAAGGCAAAGAAATAATGGAACAAAGGGATTTGTATGTGGAAACATCTTTGGAATCAAGAGAGAAGACACTCGATTAGATTTGAGGACATATACATTGATAGGAGAGTTGACTATGAAGATTGGTGCCTATTAAGTCATAGAACCAATTCTCTCAAAACTTTGCCTCCTCTCAGGCATATTCCCTCATAGATTGAAGGGATAAGATGGATCAACGATAACAAATTGGAGAAGACAATGAATCTCATGAAACACCTAAACTTGCATATCTCCATTAATAAGAGATGTTGTCTAACTGGCTCTGTATTAAATGGCAATTTAAGTTTATGGACCTGTGGCATCCTTTCATCAACAAAAAATTAATTTTTTATGTGTGAAATTGTCGAGTGGGGAATTTGGACCAATGTCAAAGCTAACAAAATATTTGGGACCCCTCATTGGTGTTAGCATTGCCTCTATGGTAGAGAAGACTTCAATCACCTCTTCTTTTCATGCCCTAGGAGTCATTCGGTCTAGTAGGCTCTTGCTAGCCTTTTGACTTTACAGATTCAAAACAATTGGAAGCAAGTGTTACTTGGAGAATTGATTCTACCTTGTGGAATTCCATCATGAGGTAAGCACTCTAGAAGATATGGAAAGAAAGATGTTCCACCAACTTTAACATCCATTCAAAAGAATGGTCGATTGAAACATCCCTTGGCTTGTTAGGCAAAACAATATGTAATTGTAACAAATCCCCTCCCTTTAGACATCATAGGATTTTCGTCTTTGAAAATAACAAGATCAAAATTAAGTGAACCACCCACGAGGGCCACAAAAATTTCATTAATCTTGTCTATAACTCTCTCTTAAACATAGGTATCCTACTAAATTCAAGATGTCACAATTTTGCACCGTCAAGCCATCCTACCCTTGATCTATCAGATATAGGGGATCCCAAGGGGCACTATGCTCCTTCATTGTACAATTTTTATTTTATTAATTCAAGCAAAAGAGACTAGGCCTTGTCCGAACTTCCTCTTTAACAAAAACTTATTGTCCCTTGTATTCAATTTTTTTAGCTGAAAGCCCCTTATTTGGCACTCAAGGTCAAGCATAAGGTGTGGGAACATTTCAAAGAAGTGGAGACACAAGAAGAGGGAGCATGTAGGGAGCTCCAAGAATTATATATCAAATTTTTAAAAGAAACCCCTATAAAAATAGTGATTTTGATCACTAAAAACCGTTGTAAATATCATTTCACATTCTTGCAACTCCATTTTTTCAAGCTAAGGAGTCCCCAATCTTGAGGAGTATTAAAAGTATTTACCTACCTATTTTCATGATTTTTAGACTCTATTTGAGCCCTCAAATAAGCCCTAGAACCTAATTTTTAACTAGGCCGGACACTAGGTCTAGACAGGGCCAAAACTAGTGAAAAACTATAAAAAGAGCTAGAGAGATCATTTTTTAGGTTGGCTTGGTAGAGATTGAAGCTTTTGTAATAGAGTTATTTTGTAATTGAAAGCATTTCATTGTTCCACTCTTTGTTCTTGCCTTGTGTGTGCATGTGTGTATGTGTGTATGTGTGTGCATGATTGTGTGCTTCTCACTCACCCACTTGTGCACTTCACTTGCTCATGGTTGTCATATTACCATCATGTCTCCATGGATTGACAATTAAGAGGTGGATCGCCTCGCGTTGGTACTCACCATTGTGCTAGAGAGACACCAAATTTGACAATGTTGTTAGGGAGCGAGCTTTGAGGACGAGCATGTGATGGTAAGACATAGAGTTGTGACATTGGAATTGTTGACATATTTAGGTAGTGATGTGTGTGAACACACTAGGACCGCCGGGACACTTTTTTCCCTCTTTAGGAGGTTTTTTTCCCCTAGCTTATATATACGCCTATTGCCCTAATGGGCTACTTATCTTTGTACATGCTCTAGTAATACATTTAGTATTATGTGTTGTGCTCCAAGCTTCTTCTTCATCCTTGTGCTGTTCGCGTGCTTCCGCAAACGTCTAACTCCAACAATTGGTATCAGAGCAGGTCGTCGCTTCATCTAGGGCGCCGTCGACACTCCTCCATTTGCAATCTTAGATTCGCACAAAATTTGGTGAGCATACTCAAGGTGTCTCAGAGATCAAAATAGCTTTGTTGTGTGGTGCCGAAATCATGATCTGAGCTCGTTTCGGCCTTCAAACGCATTATCGCAGTGCTTGTGCAGGCTATTTTGTCTTTTTGTGCCAAAGCTATATACGAGTTTCTGTTCGTCAGTATAAGCGTCTCGAAGTCTACTACAGGTGTAGCGGAATTCATCTGGGCAGTTCTATTCAACTTTTTGAGATACATTCAATTTTCTGCATCAAGGTATTTTAGTCACCGGCCATGGATGAAAGCAGTGATGTATTCCGTATGTTGGCTGTTGAGGATTAGTTGGATGGTACCAACTACCCATTGTGGACTTATATAATGCGACATGTGTTGGTTGCAAAAGGACTGTGGAACATTGTGTAGGGTGTCGAAAAACATCCTATTACACCTGCAACTGTTAATTGCAAGTACTGAAGCTGATGTAGAAGGTGTCGAAGATGATGGTATTCTGTATATTCCTCATGTTGCAGTTTTTGCTGCACCTAGTACAGAGCAGATTCGTTGGGATGGCAGAGATGCCCAGGCATATGCATTGATAGCCTTGTCTGTCAAACGTGCCATTATTCCTCATATTCGCTCTTGCAGAATAGCTAAGGATGCTTGGGATACACTTACCACATTATACCACGCTAGGAATGAGGCTCGTGTTTCTTACCTCCGAAAACAGTTGGAGAGTGAGCACATGAATGAAGGTGATTCAATGGATAGTTTCCTAACAAAGATCAAAGACTTGAAGGAACAGTTGATTTCTGCTGATGAGGTTATACCAGATAGCTCACTTGTGCAGACCGTTTTGAATGGTCTTCCTGATTCATATCAGAGTTTTTCTTCTACTCTTCAGTTGATGATGAAAGGCAATCCAAATGCCTTGTCATTTGAGGAGCTAGTCTCTGTTCTGTTGCAGGAAGATCAGTCCAGGCAGAACAGGTCTAATATGCGTGTTGTAAATCAAGCTTTCCTCGCTAGTCAGAAGGGCAAAGGAAAATGGAGCTCTTCTACTAGTAAGCAGAAATCTGCAAATGCTGCACATTCGAAGAACCAAGACAAAGATGAGAAAAAAATCAGAAAAGCAGAAATTGTTTTGTAAGTACTGTAAAGGGAATGATCATATCATAAAGAACTATCCAAAATTGGCTGCAAAAGAGGCAAAGAAGCAAGAGCTGGAATGGTTGTTGCAGAAGCCTCTACACCAAAAACGGAGTCTGCTAATCTTGTACAGGAAGAAGAATGGGCGTTTACTACTGTTTGCATTTTTG
Organism: Ceratopteris richardii; assembly: GCA_020310875.1. Classification (NCBI taxonomy): domain Eukaryota; kingdom Viridiplantae; phylum Streptophyta; class Polypodiopsida; order Polypodiales; family Pteridaceae; genus Ceratopteris; species Ceratopteris richardii. The sequence goes on from CM035422.1 coordinate 158,981,147, forward strand.
ACCCATCCTCTCATGAGCAGTGCATGTCTGCAGTAGACTCGGATGTTTGGTACTTTGATAGTGGGGTGACCAAACATATTACCTTGCAGCGCAGTTTCTTCTCTTCACTTGAGCCTGTCCCTACAGGGAATACTGTTACATGCGCCAACAACTCCTCTTATCCTGTTATGGGAGTTGGTAAGATCATTTTGACTACTGCTGATGGTAGTTCTTTCACTTTGTTAGATGCTTTATTTATGCCAGCGATCAAGAAGAACTTGTTATGAGTTTCTACATTAGCCAAGATTGGCTTGGTTGTGAAATTTGTTGATGACAGGTGTACAGTTCATGATCTGTCAAATGGTGATGTGATTATTGCTTCTGGCATTTTATGTCATGGGCTGTACAAGCTCATAGACTATGAAAGATCTGTGAATGATTCGGCATGTGCAGTACATGATTCTCAGGCTATCTTAGATACAAAGCTTTGGCATGCACGCTTTGGTCATTTGAATTTTGCTAGTTTGCTACGCCTGCAGAAATCTGAAATGGTGTCCTCTTTGCCCAAACTTGAGGCACCTGGAAAACATGTTTGTGAAGGCTGTATTTTGGGCAAAATGCAGCGTTCCTCATTTCCAAAAGATGGTTCAGTTCGGGCTACTCAGAAATTGAAGCTTGTACATAGTGATGTTTGTGGTCCTATGCAGACACCTTCTTTTGGAAATTATCTTTACTTCGTGACTTTCATTGATGATTTTTTAAGGCATGCATGGGTATATCCATTGAAGGCAAAGTATGAAGTGTTCATGTGCTTCAAACAGTTTTTGCTTTTGGCTGAAAATCTGTCAGCATGTAAAATGGGCACCCTCCATTCAGATCGAGGGGGGGAATATATGTCTTATGATTTTAATGAATTTCTGGTTGAACGTGAGATAAACACCAGTGTACAGTGTTGTATACACCTCAACAAAATGGAGTTGCTGAATGAAAGAATAGGTCACTCATGGAGATGGCAAGGTGTATGGTCAAGAGTCAGGCTTTACCACATAGTTTTTGGCTTGAGGTTGTCATGTGTGCAACATATGTATTGAACAGGTGTCCCACTAAAGCGCTGCAGTCTATCACTCCATATGAGTCTTGGCATGATCGCAAGCCATCTATTGCTTATCTGCGTGTTTTTGGTTGTTTGGCATATGCATTAGTGCTTGAACAACATCGTAGAAAATTGGATGATAAAGTAGTAAAATGTATTTTTGTTGGGTACAGTTCTGAAAGTAAAGGCTATCGTCTGTATCATCCACAGACGAAACGCATTCTGGTTAGCCGTGATGTTGTTTTTGTGGAAGATGCTATTCAGCCATTGCTTTCATGTACTAAGGAGACATCTGTTAGCTCCAAAGACATGTATGATACTTTGCTGCCTCTTTTTACAGGTGGACAGTCTAGTGTGGTCCCAATAAGGCAACTTCTCAACCTTTGCAGGTTTCATGTGATGATGCAGATCATTCCGTTTCTGATGTAGATTTACATGATGCACTAGTTGAGGAGAGAGCTAATATTTAGCAGGCAAAAACTATGCCAAAATGGCTGGTGCAGACTTTGCGTGATAGCAAATTAGATGCACTCTATCATATCGTACTCGTTCAGGCTCTGATAGCGCCTCTTGTGCATCAGATTGCTATGATATGGCTGCATCTAGTCTCTGTGATGAGAATGAGCCTGTTTCATTTGATGAAGCACAAAATTCAAAAAATTGGATGGATGCTATGCAATCTGAATATGATGCTATAATGAAGAATGGTACTTGGTCTTTATGTAACTTGCTTCCAAGCAAGAAGGCCATTGACACTAAGTGGGTATACAAGTTGAAGCGTAAACCGGATGGTACAGTTGACAGGTATAAGGCTAGGCTTGTTACAAAGGGTTATGCACAGGAAAGAGGCATTGATTTTGATGAGACCTTTGCACCTACATGCCGTATGACTACTGTTCGGAGCATTTGTGCACTTGCAGCTCATCATGGTTGGAATGTACATCAGTTGGACATTAAAACAGCATTTCTGAATGGTGACTTGCATGAAGAAATGTATGTTTTTCAGCCCCATGGCTTTGTGCAGAAAGGGCATGAAAACGAGGTGTGCAGGTTAAAGAAGGCAGTATATGGTTTAGAGCAAGCACCACGTGCTTGGTATGAGAAGATACATGCCTATCTGATTGCACATGGTTTTGAGAACAATCCAACTAAAAGCACCTTATATGTTAAGCGTGCTAATGATGTGCTTCTGATCATTGTTATCTATGTTGATGACATGCTACTCACTGGTCCTATTGAGAAGCATATTGCTGATTTTAAGGCTGATTTGCATGCCTCATTTGAAATGTCTGATTTGGGGCATTTGCATCACTATTTGGGCATTCAATTTACGCAAGTTGATGGTGGAATGGCTTTGTGTCAAACAAAATATATTGACACATTATTGCTGTGTTTTGGCCTTGAAAACTATAAGCCTATTGCCACTCCTATGGAGACAGGTTTATGATTGAGTCTTCATGATGCTGGAGATGCATTTGATGTTGTTCTCTATCAGTAGGCTGTTGGATGCTTGATTTACTTATGCATTACTCGGCCAGATATTCAGTTTGTTGTCTCACAAATGAGCAGGTTTATGCATTGCCCAGGAGTCAAGCATTGGCATGCGGTTAAGCGCATCTTTTGCTACTTGAGTGGTACTCGGCTACTTGGGTTATTTTATCCCAAGGGGGGATCACTAGCACCATATTTGCATGCTTTTTCTGACTCTGATTGGGCTAGTTACTATGACATTTGTGTGTCCACTAGTGGATTTTGTTCATGCTTGGTAGCTCATGTATATCTTGGTTGAGCAAGAAGCAGCCTACTGTGGCCACTTCCAGTTGTGAGGCTGAGTATAGGGAAGCTTTCACAGCGACTGTTGAGTGTGTGTGGCTCAGATGCCTTATAGCTGATTTGGGTGTTTATCGGAGTTCTGCCACCACCATCTTCACTGACAATCAGAGCGCATTGGCAGTTGAGAGGAACCCTGTGTTCCATGCTCGCACTAAGGACATTGAGGTGTATTATCACTATGTCAGGGAGAACCTACGAGTTTGTTGTAGTTAAGCATCCTCATTTTCTCTGCTTCATACATTGCATGTTGCTTTTGCAATTTTGTCACTTCATCTTGTAGTATCGACGTTGTTGTGGTTAATCCTTGTACATTGCCTTTTACTGAGGCATTCTCTTCCTGTACACGATGACACTCTTCTGTCTTTTTTGCCAATTCAGATGTCTTCTGAACAAGTTCTTTTTGCATGGCTATATTGTTGGCAGAAAGTTCTTCATTTAGATTTTGGAATCGATTTCTTGCCTCACATAGTTCTATTTTTTCCTTTTCCTCTTCCATCAAGATGTTTTGAGCTGTCATGGCCATGTCTATCATGGTTCTAACAACAGGTTTTAGTTGATTGACATCGACATTTAGCCAAGTTCTCGAGATAACTGGCTCTTCTCCTGTTTGTACATCTTTATCTTGTGCCACATGTAATGTGTCTTGATGTGTTTGCCTTATCTGGAGTTGAGTATGTGGTTCACCTTCCTCAACGGGGTTGGTGGAGTCTTCCATTGTTGCTTCTTTAGAAGGCCTTTTCTGAGAGTCATTTACCACATCCAACAGTGAGGGTTCAGCCACAACCCATATAGGTAATACATGTTCCTCTTTATCTTATATCTCTGTGATGTCTGGTTCCATCTTTGGATGCATAGTCTTTTTGTGTTTGGGAGGTGAAGCTTCCTTGAGGGATATTTTCATTTGCTTGTTTAATTGTGTTATATGTTCTTCCACTACGGATTCTTCATGCAAAGGTTGAGGCTTCTCTCTTGTGTCACCTTCTAGACTTGGTTGAGTTCCTCCCAGTCTTCTCCCATGTGTTCATCAATTTGTATATATGTATTAAGTGTGTCATGATCATGTGATGACTCACTTTTCGAGCTAGAATCATCAAGTCCCAATTCTTTATATCGGTCTTGGTGAGATACATTTCTTTCTACTTGTGTTGATCTTTGTGTTCCCGTTTGATGGTATCGGTGGCCTTGTACCGTAAGGTCGATTTGTCCTCTCATGTGGACATGTGTGGCTTCTAATGTTGTAGAGAGGTCTCTTCTGGTAATAGCGGGTGTGGCAATTACCGACACCTTAGATGCGTTCTTTTAGATTGTGGTGTTTGCGATGCCTCAGCCACACGAGCTCGTTTTGCACCCCTCATAGTCGGTTTGGAGCTTGTACCAACTTCCTCTACTAGGGTTACACCCTTCCTCTTCTTTGGCACTATAGTCGCCTTTACATACCTTGCCATTTCAATCATCAAGATCATAGGCCTTAAACACTCCTTCATGTTCAATGCTTGATAGATAAGCAGACTTAGAGTCGAACTTCCATTTTAAGCAATTTTTGTGGCCCCACTGCTTCTTGCCATCAAAGATTCACTCTTGAATGTAGGGTGTCATGTTAACCTGATTCCCAATTTGCTTGACAACATTAGATAACAATTGTAGTACGACTTTTTGAGGAGCCGTATATCTATTCATGCTAGGAAAACAAAAGTGCTAATGCACCAATCTGACTTCCTCTTCAATTTCTATTCTATTGATGTCAAAGAAAGTTGTTTTCTTTGCCTCATGGCATTCATCCTTTATATCTATAAGACCATCCACTGTCCAGCCGAATGCTACTTTAATGAGCTCATGCGTGAATCGAATAGTCTGAGACTCCCCATTGCGATCTAATACCACAGCTTCAGGGACCGATGGCTTATCAAGAGCCGGATGTAAAGTATTCATCACTTGTGTGCATCGTTGAAAGTCCGGTTTGTAAATTGGAAGCTTCAAGTAGGCCTCAATTCCAGCTTTAGTCCATACATTCACTACTTTGGGCATTTCATGCAAGATTCTAAAATCTTGGGTCATCATTGGGAATTGATGTTCTCGGTCCATGATCCTTATAGTTACAAGAAACAAGTGCTCACTTTCTTGGGTATCATCTCTAAACCAATGTCCCCTTGCATTAACAACAGATTCCAAGGGAAACTCCAATACTTCCGCTTCATGTGTAGCTTCACAATCAGTTGATGTGTTCTTTGTAGCTTCAAAACTTGAGTAAGCCATCTGTTTTGGAAGTATCCAATGATTAGTATCAAATATGGAGTAAGTTATAGTGGTATTTTGATCTTTTGCTCCATGTGTTGCATCCCCACTCACAAGTGTGTAAGGAACATAATACCTGGCCTTGGATTAGATTCTTTTTTTTCTTAAGCTGCAATGAAAACAGAAAACATTGAGGATATAGCCAAAGCAATTGGTGCTTATTATTTATGGTACATGGTGATCCTATTCCCCAGGTGGGAAATGTGCTCACTTAGTAGTACAATGATACTTTGGCGCCTCGTGCATGGCCTTGTAATGTGGCCCTAGTATGCTTACTCTAGGTGCATAGAACTCATTATGAGTGCAAGGGGGATGTCCTGTTCGAATCATTAGTGATGCTCTCTCAGACTTTGGTATCCACATGTTCTTAGTTGTGATGTTTTGAATGTCCTTCTAGAAACTTTTGATGTTTGATGAAGATATTCAGTTTTGCTGCACTTCCACTTTCCATGTGTATCAACTTACAGTAGAAACTCCTTCTTGTTTATGTCGTGGCATCTGCTTCATTAGAGTCGTGTGCCTTTTGAAGAGTCGTTTGTGCTGCCATTGATTCCATTGTGCTTTGGTTGTTTGCTCCCTAGTAAGCTTGATAGTTGTTTTGGGTATCCATATTCGATTTCTTGATGGTTGAGTTGCATTCAATATTTTTGGTATCCAGAGTTGCACTACGGTTGTGGACTTATATATAACTGAAGATTCATGTTGGTGCCTTCTTTGAATGGGTTCCTTTTGAGTCTCCTTGTATTGAGGTCGATAGATGTCTAACTAATCTTTATGCACCCATATTTTTTGCATCCTTCTTTCACAGTTGTCTGTATTGGTGTTAACTTCATGTCAGGTTGTATGATTCTTTGTAGCCGATTCGTAGGAAGATCCTCACTTGTTCTCTCTGGTTGGTTGAGTAATGATGAAGGGCTAAGTTGGGAGTCATGAGTAAGAAGAGAAGGGGTTTCGGGATTCGAGAGAGATGTGGACATGGGGATATCATGGTTCAAGGCTAGTGGAGATTCACATGCAGACACACATTCAGCACTGCTACGTTTCACGCTAATCATCTTTAGAGGTTTTTCATATAATAGACTAAAGACCTCTATGTGTCCAATCTTCGTGGATATATAACCTAAGGCTAACTGGATAGTCACTTCGAGTTCATATATCCAATCTTGACCTAACACCAACTCTTCCATTAGATCATCATCTTGACATACCAAAAACTTTTGATGCATTGAGTTGCTACCCAGGTGTAGAGATAGGCTGACCTCTCCTACACATTCAATGGTGTTTCCTCCTATACCCAACATGTAGGCCTTAGTCAGATTAAGTGACACACTTAATCGTTTGGCTAAAGATAAGTGTATGCTACTTAATGCTGCTTTGATATCAATCAACGCATCCACCATGTGGCATTCTTCCGTTCCTACTCCCAAATTGAGATAGGGTTGTCTGACTTGTGGTCTTATGGTCATAGGTCCTGTTGTCCTATAGTTGGCCATGGAAATAGGCTCCTCTCCTTGCCCGTATCTCTCATCCCTTTCTCTCATCCATTCTTTTTGTTTTCTTATGTGTTCCAATGCATTGAGCCTTGCTTCTTCCCTTATTCTCTCTTCTTCTTCCTTTCGATGTCTTGCTTTAAGTAATCTACTCATCATCTCGTCCATTAATGGTTCTCAGTATTTCTTCATGCGAAAACCACTTATGTATTTTGGCAAGACTTCTCCATCCAAAGTGGCTAGGTTCATAGATCCACTTGTAGAGATACGGTTAATTATCAGTAGTCCATGTCCTCTCTTTTGCAATTTCTTAGCGTGTTGTTTCAAGGTGTACACCAATACTAAGTCTCCCTCTTTTAATCCCTTATCTTTGGTATGGGTGTCATAGTAGGCCTTTTGTCACCTCTTGGCCGCATAAATACTTGCTACTACTTGTAGTCTAGTCTCATGCAATCTTTCAATCTAATCCAATTGTTGGGATAATTCATGCCCAATCCACTCATATGTTTCAGCCACTCAAAGATTAGGAATCAAAAAATCAATTGGTAAGATTGCATTTTGTCTGTACATGAGATTGAAAGGTGTTGTGCCTATAGTAGTCTTATACGCAACTCAGAAGGCCCAAATGGCATAATGTATTGCTTATCCCAATCTGATCAGTTATTATTTACTATCTTGGTTAAAATGGTACAAAGCACTTTATTGGAACTTTCAGCCTATCCATTGACTTGCGGATGATAAGGGGCTGATTTCTTATGAATTACTAGGAATTCATTCATCAAAGTCTCTATCACTTCGTTAATGAAGTGTGTGCCCTGGTAACTCACAATTTCAATGGGTAGTCCAAACCTTGAGAAGATATTCTCAAAGAGGAACTTGGCGGTGGTTCTTGCATCATTCTTCCTAGTGGCCTTTGCTTCCACCCATTTGGTTAAGTAATCTGTAGCTACAATTATGTACTCAACATGAGATCCTTTAGCTAGGGGGCAAATTGGTCCAATGAAATCTATACCCCATTTAGTGAAAGCTCTAGCACTGATCATAGGTCGTAATGGCATCTCATCTCTTCATATCGGATATTTAGTTCTTTGACATACATCGCATCTTTGAACATAAGTAGTAGCATCCTGGTATAAAGTTGGCCACCATAATCCAGCAAACAGAATCATTTTTGCAATTTTATTAGCCAAAAAATGACCTCTTCCTGCCCCATTATGGGCCATCTCCATCACATGGATATACTCGCCTTCACGTATACATAGGCATAATTGGTTGTCTTGACTGTGTCTAAATAGTTGTCCCCCTATAAGGGTATAATCTTTACTCGGCTCCTTGAGAGCTCGTTTTCTTGCATGGCTTTCTTCTTTTGGGTATTCACGTGTCCTTAAGAATTTCACTAAAGGTAAACTCCATCTAGGTGCTATTGTGAAATAGCATAATGTCGAGTTCTCCTCAGGTCTTTCTTCTTGACACTTGAGACAACTCGCTACATGCCTGCGAACATCCTTTGGCATACCTGGCCAAAAAACTCCTACTCTTTTTAGTTCTTGCATTGTACCATTAATACTTCTATGCTTCTTCCATGAGTTTATGTGTGCATGTTTTAGCCAATTTTCTTGTTCTTCCTTGTCTACACACCTCAAGAGAAGTCCGTTAGAATCTTGGTGATATAGGCTTCCCACTATAATGTGAAGATTTTGGGTCTTCCATAAGTCTTGGGCTTTACTTAAATTAATCTGATGACTAGGTCCATGGGTGAGTATAGGTATCAATTTTTCTACCCATTGTGGAAAAATTTCTAAGTTGAAAAGATAGTGTCATCCACCACTCCAGTTGGAGGTTCTCCGTGTATCATTCGAGAAAGATGATCAGCTCTTACATGAGTGTTTCCGTTTTTAACCACCACTTCAAAATCAAATTCCATTATTAAAAGGAACCATCTCACTAGTCTTCCCGTATTACAGGGTTTATTGACTAGGTATAGTAGGGCCTGATGATCAATAAAGAATTTGAATTTGTTTGCTAATAAGTAATGCCAAAATTTCTTTACTGCATATACCATTCCTAACCCTTCTCGTTCAGTGGTAGTGTAATTATGTTCAGCTGGATTGAGTTGCCTGCTAGCGTAAGCTATAGGATGATCAACTTTTCCTTCATCTATCGGTTGTGCTAAGATACATCCTATGGCAAATTTGGAAGCATCTACATGGATATGAAATGGTTTCTTCCAATTTGGTATCTTTAGAATAGGCGCTAAACTCAGTCTGCTTTTCAACTCATTGAATGCTTTCTCACAATCTTCGGTCCAATTGAAGTGAGTTAGTAAGCCATATAGAGGTCTAGAAATTATGGCGTACATGTGGATAAATCTCCGATAGTATCCACAGTGTCCCATAAATGCTTGTACTTCCTTTGCATTTTTTGGTCGGGGTAGTTCTAGAATAACTTTGATCTTGTCTTCATTGGTGGATATTCCATTCTTATACACTATATGACCCAGAATTTTTCCTTGTCTTACCATGAAGACGCACTTTTCTGGATTTAAATAGACTCTTTATTGTCTACACTTCTCAAAAATCCTCCTCAACTCTGGTATGTGGTCCGCTTGCTATTCGGAATATGTGCACAAATCATCTACGTACACTTCCATACTCTTCCTGAGAAATTCCTTCAATACATGACATATCAATCTCTGGAAGGTAGTTGTTGCATTAGTCAATCCAAAAGGCATAACCCTAAAAGCATACACTCCCCATTCAGTGGCAAATACAGTTTTGTGTTGATCCATTGGGGCAATTGCAACTTGGTTATAGCTCGAGAATCCATCAAGGAAGTTATAAACTTCTTTGCCCGCCATCCTCTCCATGAGGTGATCTCTAATGGGTAGAGGGTAGCTGTCTCTAATGGTGGCTGCGTTAACCTTTTTGAGGTTGATGCACACCCTAAGCTTCCCATTTTTCTTTGGCACTACTACCAAAGGTGATACCCATTTGATGTGTTCGATTTCACAAATGAATCCTACTGCCAATAATTTGTCTATTTCTTCCTTGTTTTGGCTGAGTGCACATCATTGTATGTGTATGGTCATTGTTTGGATGGTTTTGCATCAGGAGTCATGGGAATACGATGGGAAAAAATAGAGGGATTCACTCCTTTTAAGTCCTTGTATGTGCAAGCAAATACGTCCCTATAGTCTCAAATCAACTCTATGAATTCTCGTTCTTCGCTTTCAGACACATCTTTCCCTATGTAAGTACATCTTTCCTCTTCTCCTTCTATGGTTATCGTAATTTTTTTTGTATGTTCTTTATTATCGTATGCTATTCCTTCTTGTGCTTGTCATTTAGGCATTTGGATAGCAATCTTCCTTTCCTCCACCTCGTACTTTTTAAAATGTTCAGGGACCTCAAATTGCTCCTTTGGTATATTCTCTTCTCTGTTGATTCCTTCTAAGTGGATATCTTTCGGATTTTCTTTTTGTTCTTGGAAAGAATTGTTTCCCGTCTTCGTTTCTTTGTGTCCTTTTTCTAATGGAAGTCCTTCTTCTCGAGTTTCAAGTCCCATTTCTATGCTTTCATAATCTTCTGTCCAATCCTTTTCTATCCACTCTCCTTCCTATGCCTCTTGTAGCACCACCATGTATAGACTTACGTCGTAGCCCTCCTTATCTATGCACTGGTTTAGGGTCGGGACTTCCTCATTGACACATACATCCAACGTGGCCAATATTTCCATCCATCCGTGGGTTTCGAACTCTTCATACGGGAATACTTGTGGCATATAAGCCGGATCTTCTACAGGCCTCGAGAGTCCATAGCCTTGTTGCCATGTTAGTCTCCTCTTGTCCTCCCTCTTAGCTACCTTGCACATCCATAGTTGGGTATCCTCATGCATCCAGGATTGGTCTTCCGATCCTACACTTCCCAAGATCATTTCATAATTACTAGCTCTCTCAAATTGACAAATGGCTAGTGTGTGTTCAAAATCTACTCCGCATGTTGTAAGCACTACATTCTCTAGCAACCCTATGGATTTTTTGGTGTGGCCATCAGCTAATTGTAATTTCATTCTTGTGGGTCATAATGTTGGTTTTCCCCACTTCTCCCATATTTCTTTCGTAGCTATTCCTACTCTTGCTTTCTTGTCTAGGATTGCCTTTGTGGTGTATCCTCAAAAAGTTATGGGTAGACATGTATTACCTTCATCCCCTTCACTGAAGTCTCCCACTTTATCTCTAGGAATTTGAATCGTATGCATATCTTCATTGGCCTCCTTGTTACTTGCTTGTACTTCTCTCTGCATGAAGTGCTTAGCTAATTTGCCCCATACTTGTGGTTTAATTTTTAGTAATTCCTCTAAGGTTATTGAACACTGCACCTTAGTCTCCTTCAATTTTCATGCTATGTCTGATGTCTTGCTAGAAAATCCTTTCTAGCAAGAAAGGATTTTCTCTAAGGTTATTGAACATTGCACCTTAGTCTCCTTCAATTTTCATGCTATGTCTGATGTCTTGCTAGAAAATCCTTTCTCTTTCGTTCTTACTGTTGGGGCATGATAAAGTTCAGAATTCCATTCATATTCTCCCATATAGTTCGGTAGTGTGTCCATGCTTTCCATTCCCTCCTCACCTTCCTCGTAATTCACTTCATGATTTATCATTCCTGGGTTTTAATCTACATCCAACTCTTTGAAGGGCGGGTTAATACCCGCGGTTTTTCTCCATCTCTCTTCTTGGACTTTAGCCCATAAGTCCTCCGGCCAATTAGCTTCTACTTCAGGTATTATTGAACTTCTTTGAGGGTTTTTGGTTACTATGCTTTCTGCTTTCTCTATAGTCCTTCTTTCTTCTGGAGGGTCACGAACTCTCAATCTTTCTTGAAATTCTCTCTCAGGTATCCTTGTTTCTGGAAGGTCTTGTATAGGCTTTTCCAGGGTGTTTTGGGCTAATTCTATCAATTTCTTGTAGATTGCTAGCCTTTCTCTTTCTAAATCCCCTCTCGGGTAATTCATTTCATGTTGTTCCACATTTGGTCCTGTTTTGATCCTAGATTGATAGGTGTTTATCCACATGGATAGGTCTTCAGGCATGGAGTGAGCTAGAACTGATCCTGCTTGTTGTTTACCTTGCTCCTTTTCCCCAACACTAGAATCATTTTCAGGTGTGGGAGTTGTAATGTGTTGTGACTCCTCTTTGCTCTTCTTTTCCTCTCTTTGTTGAGTCTACTTGTTTCTTAGCTTCTCTTGTCAAGCTTTCCATCGTTGAGTCTATTTTTCCTTTGAATTTTCTTCAGGTTCTTCTAAATCTGGCACTGCTTGAGGTACTGGAGTTTTTGGTTTGTTGGTTTTGTGTCTAGTGGAATTTAACTCTTCTAGTCCTTCTTAGCTCTTGCTCTTGTAATTGCCTTCAAGGGCACTGTTTGTCACTTCCTGAAGGCTCTACTACCTCTACTACGTTCACTTGGGTGGTCTGGTTCATTCTGTTAGGGTTTTTTGGACAGTCCCTAAACAAATGTTCTTTTCTGCAATCACGGGTTGTGGTGGGTTGTATCCCCTATATTCATAAGGACATTGATTTGGAGATGTATTTTGGTATTGAGGATGTCTGCAAAACTCCCTACCTGGGTCTCTAGTTGGGTATCCATATGGCGTGAATTGTGGAGGTTGGACTGGTCTAGGTTGCCTATTGTAAGGGCAATTATCAGTGTTTTGGTTGGTATATTTCTATTCAATATGGCACATTCATCACTCTCACAAGTGTACATGGTGTCAGGATACATGAAACAGTAGTAAACACAAAAAAGGACCTTTCTCTCAGCTTTAAACTCGCAATATGGTCAATAGCGGGTTCATTTCGAAGATCTCAATGAGACGCATCCAATGGTAGTGTCTGATTCTCACAATTCTACTTCAAGATATGGGCAAAAATAGAGTTACGCAACTCACCTAGATTCACCACACACCTCCTCACACCTCACACACACACACACATTGCACACTTCAGAAGAGCCATGAATTCATTAGACAACACTTCCATGCACTCATTCCAAGCTACAAACACACATGCAAGCTCACAAGCAAGGAGACACAGGAGGAAGAAGAAGCAAATTCAAAAATTCAGAACTCTCCTACTCACAATGGCAAAAAGTCTTTACAAAGTGTCATCAAATGACTTATATACATGTGCCCTAAAAAAATGGTCCTTTCACAGAAGAGACTGGCACTTTATTGTAGAAACCTTAATTCCTACTATTTACAAGGATTATGATACATTTCTTGGGATTTATGCATCTAGAGGACTCCTCTAGTGCATTTACATGGCTTTCATGAGATTTCCATAATCATTTGAAGAAGAAAAATTGTGCCCATAATTTTGAAAATTTTGGGGCTCTTCTTTAGTGCTCTAGTTTCTCTGTGACACACATAAACTTCAAGAAACTTAATCACTTTTGAAATCCCAAAGAGGAGCTCTCATCAATCATGAAACAACAAATCCCTTGCAAGTTACAAGATGTGTCTGGATGAACAAATACAAAAATTGTACACATGAGTTGAATAGAGAAACATATAGACAAGGAACATGGTAACATTTGCATTCATAAAAGATTATACAATTTGATATATCTGTGACCACACATTTTGGTCCCCGTCCCAACTCTCACCATATGAAGATCTTTCATCCATATTGGTTATCCTGCCATATTCACAACACAATTTCAAGCATTTTAGTATACAACAGGCATAACAAAAAGTTCCTCCCAAAAATGTATCTTCATGCATTATAATATGAAAACCCAAAGGAGGGGAAAGAAATATCAGCATCATTGATCAACTCAACGGTTGGCCACTAGACATGTCGGGCTTCCTCTGAGCCAACTCCTATAGGGGCAAAACCTCAAGACTGGTGCCTTGCTATTTGCAAAGGTCTCATTAACCTCCTAAATCATCAGCATCTGTGTTGCCTTGCATAGAGCTATGCTCAAGGAACATGTGACCTTTAAGTTCCTCATGAGCTTCAGCTTAGCATCTTCAATGTCTGGAGAAATGTCAAGAGAAAGGCAGGAAAGTGCTTTGTATTGCAGTACAGCTGCTAGTTCAAACAATTCAATCAATGGGGCAAAAGAGAAGTAAGTAGTGTATTTGCACATTGTCATGTCTATTGAGGCAGTCATTCAAAACATCCCAACAGACATAATAATGAGCCTGCATTATCCAAAGATCAGGTCATAAACATCTCAAACCAAATACATTCAATGAAGATCCTCGAGAGACATCCTCTTTTCACAACCACAAGAATCAAGAAACACAAAGGTGCAGACATATGTTATCAAGAATTTAATAGAGAGATTTAGGAGTAGCCTAAGTCTGCAACCATTGTACCAAAAGAATTATTGCCTGATGGGCTTGCTTTGAGGTGCAGAAGATTCAATGCACACTTACTATCAATATACTAAAGTTCAGAACAGTACTCATATTACCCACCAGAAGCCTCATAGGGGAACATGAAAGCTCAAACCCCACGCAAAGAAAGGTAACGCAAGTCGTTCACAACCCAAATTTCTTCAAACCACTCGATGAACCATCACAGGGTTGAGGAAGCCCATCTTGACACCACAGCAGACCCGAATTGAGAGGGAGTCGAACCGCCGAGGTTGAGAGTGTTAAGTCCAGCCCGAGCCATGCTCACCCAGTAACCAAGAGCAACATTATGCAGAAGGGGGAACCCCAATACACATTTTTCCATGATAGAATCCTCTTCGACAGATGATGAAGGGTTGGGAAGGCCATAGAATAAGATATTAATGGGGTAGAAAGGGTACCTAGTGAAAGGATCACACCACAACAAAACTCAACAAAAGATTTTGGGCCACAAAAGTTTTATACATACTTGCCTTCTTTGTCACACTAGTAAGTCGAAGCAAAAGAGTTGAGATATGTCAACCGAAGTTTGATCTTTAAGCTTCATCAATGCATCTCCTCCCAGCAAATAGCCTTGCATAGTCTATAGCAATTCGAGTGTCTGTAGACAAGGAACTATGAACACAGAAATGTAGAGCAAGAAATCTAATCCAAAATGAACCATGGCGGGTACAAATCTGCAACCCAAGTCTTTGTAACATCATTTAGAGAAGAGGGTGGGAAGAACTAGCTTATAGCATACACACAAAGGGGAAGTGCACAAGCATTCCCACACCAAACAGCCCACGACAAAGAAGGAAGATGAAAGTCCCGATCTGATGAACCCTCTGATAGCAGTCCATCCAAGATCTGAGCAACATGGTTGATCGAAGAGGAGCAGACACCATTGTGACCCCCCAAGAATGTAGGTGACCTGGGCACCTCAAGGGGGATAGGAGGTTTGGGGGAGCAAGCTCAACCCCGCCATGGAAGCACTGCAAAAATGGGGGAGCTCGCATGGAGCTCCACCCCACCATTGCAAGGAGGGAAAAAGGTGCATGATGGGGGTACAGGATAGAAAGAGAGGGGATGGAAGAGGATGAAACTTCCCCCCAATAACCCACCATCGTCAAATGAATGCCAAAGAGAGGGAAGGTGAAACATGAATTCCACAAAATGGAGGCTTAACAAGCAATACATGTGCAAGAGAATGTTTGTCTTTGATGATTTGTACCTAGACGTAAATTCTTAGAACAAGAATGCCATTTCACATGAGATGAAGGGATCCGATGTATAACGCTTTCAATCCTTGACATGTTCGAATTTATTTCTTCCTTTTCTTTGGTTTTTCTTGAAAAGAGGACTACCCTTCCCTCAATCCAAGATAGGCACCCACATTAAGAGATGATAGAGATGGGGGTGATGCCACAATGTATGTGTATTGAGGTGTGTGTAAATGTGAGAGTGAGAGAGATAATGGGGTGAAGGGCTTTGGTGTGCAAAACAAGAGGAGGAAGGAGGAGATGGAGGGAGAGAGAAGAGATCAAAAATGCGTACAGATGCATGGGAGCCTCGAAACCCACATAATGATCTGTCTTGAGGCAATGCTCTATATATGATGTATATATATGAATATGGCACATGACGCATCATATAAGCCCACAATGGGTAATTGGTACCATCCAACGTACCCTCAATAGCCAACATATGAAATACACACTACTTTCAGCCATGGCCATTGACTAAAATACCTTGATGCAAAAAAATGATTGTTTCTAAAAAAGTTGAAAAGAACTACCCTAACAATTTTTGCTAAACCTATGGCAGACTTTGAGGTGCTTATACTGGTGAACCAAAACCTGTATATATCTTTAGCACAAAAAAACAAAATTTCTTGTACAAGCATTGCGATAGTCCATTCACAGGTCGAAACAAGCTCAGATCGTGATTTTGGCACCATAGAATGAAGCCATTTTGATCTTCTAATCACTCTTATGCTCACCAAATTTTGTGTGATTCTCAGACTATGATCGGAGGGGTGTCGAAGATGCCCTAGATGAAGCAGCAACCTGCTCTGATACCAATTGTTGGAGTTCAAGGTCTGTAGAAGCATGTGAACAGCACAAGGAAGAAGAAGAAGCTTGGAGCACAACACACAATACTAAATGTATTACCACTAGAATGTACTAAGATAAGTAACCCATTACGGCTATAGACGTATATACAAGCCAGGGGGAAAAACCTCCTAAAGAGGGAAAAAAGTGTCTCGGTGGTCCCAGTGTGTTCACACACATCACAACCTAAATATATCAACACTCACTAGGACCACCAGGGCACTTTTTTCCCTCTTTAAGAGTTTTTTTCCCCCCAGCTTGTATATACGCCTATTACCCTAATTGGCTAATTGTCTTTGTACATTCTAGTGGGAATAAATTTAGTATTGTGTGTTGTGCACCAAACGTCTTCTTCTTTCTTGTGTTGTTCACGTGCTTCTTCAGAACTCAAACTCCAACACGATATTTTACGTAAGTATGGACAAATTGAGGGAGGGTTTTGAAAATTTTGAGGACCCTATTATGTCGTTGCATCAGTTGAGTGTATCCGTCATGCCGTTCTTGCTTCAATTCTTCAAAATCCCAACCATCTTCTCTCTCTTTGACCTTTAAAATCCACCTTAGCGAGTCTTTATCTCCAACAATCTCCCTGAACAGAGATCTTGTATTTTTTATAATTTTTTTCATACCTATGATCTAGCATTATGGGAACTCTTGTATCCTATCCAGTCTAGTTATCCATATCTATCAACTCAAAGTTATGGGACTTCTCATATTATGTGTATATTCTTTTATTATTTCCATGCATGGGTAATCTTATAATCATAAGTATACTTTATAAATCTTGTCTAATCTAGTTTTTTTGGAAAGCTTGGAAGAGCGTGAGGCCCTATTATTATCCAAGCCTTCATTGGAAGTGGGCCATTCCAATATGGTTTCCATTGCAAATCATTAGACTGATTGAGAGGGATTCTATTCAACAATCTTAAAGACCTTTGAACCAAGGGGTTTCATTATTGGAAACATATTTGGAACAACTTCAAAAGAGAGTGGCTTAGACAAGATGAAATATAAACAAGTCTAAATCTTGACTATGAAGACTAGTGTGTGATGCAAGAAGCACTAGTACTTGAGAAAGAGATGAAATGTGTCTCCATCTTGCACCCAAAGGATCAGGTGGCACAATGGCAAGAGGATTGATGTCATTCCAAGGATTAACTCCAAGGTGTCTTTCCACCAAAGCCTCAACCAAAAATGTTGCATGTGGTGGTCTTGGATAGACTTTTGGCACCTGCTGTTGGGTAGGAAGAAAGTTTTCCTTTGGCAAATATTTCATCAAGGGATTTGAAAAAATGCTAGTCCTAGAAAATTATGCAATGAACAACTTTGGTGCAAGTGACACAAAGAAAAGTGCAAGAAAAAATTATCCATTTCTTATTCTTTAGTCCCAAAAATGTTGAAGCATGGAGATCACTTCGAATCATCCTTAGAATTCAACATTTAATCAACTAGAAGCAAGCCCTTTTGACGGAAATGATTGGATGATCTTTCATGGGGATGGGGTCCCCAAGAAGCTATCTCGTTCAAAAAGCATAATCTATTTGCATGGTTCATCTTTTGAAGACGACTTATATATGAACTTCCAAGACAAGGCCAGTGGCCTACTAATCCTAGAGAACTAGTGTGGTGAGATACACAATGCCTCAGACACAACACTAAGCTGTTACCATTAGTGTCCATGTGAAAGGCCAAATGGCCACCAGACACTTTTGTATATGTTCTTTAATAAAAAATATAGTGGTCTAGGCAGGCATAGATACTAAGTCTGATCACATTTGTAGAAACCTAGGAAATCTGAATTAGGGAAATCTATGTATCATATAGTCCCATGTATTCTATAGATCTATGGAGAGGATTATGCTCATCCTTTGGAGCTCGGTTTTCTACTGTGAGGGCATCTTCATGGAGCTCTTGCAAAGGATAATCCATCTTGGTCCATCACCATCACACCACTTCATTGCTATTGGAATTATTCAAAGAAAAAATATTTTTGTTGTTGTGCGAACATAGTGAGCACCCACCTGCTGCTTTCTCTAAGGTTATGACTAAAGCGACAACCACGGCATAAAAATGTTCATACCTTGTCATCCAATTCACCAAATCCACCATTGGTGCCATTGGATATGCATGAGGAAGGACTTCAAGGATCAAGGAAGACAAAGTACTAGCACTTCCAAAGAGGTCACCCATTCTAGTAGTGTTCCCCCCAATGACCGCTTAACAATAGGTTTTCCTACCACTAAGTCCTATTTTCTTGGTGATTGTAGGAGTGAAGATACTCAAGGCTACTATTACTTTGGAGCTTTCAAAGTGTCTTATTGATCTCTTTGTGTCTAAGAGTTTATGTGCGTACACAATTGGCAAAAATTAGAAGTTGACTTTGCAATTTTGGGAAAATTTTACCTATACAAGTAGAAAGATTGATCCAAAGGTCAAACTTGGAGCTAGAGGTACTTGATTTTTCGTCTTATTGGCAGTGTACATTCATCTTTATCACTGAAAGTTCAGTTTTTGAGTCTTCTTATAGGTTTCTAGGAAAGTTTTGTGTGGTGGGAGCAGCCATGACAAATTTATGAAGGTTTTTTGAGCCTAAAGAACGGAATTGACATGAACACTTGTAGGCATTTTGGGCTAGTGTTTGGGTTGTAAATTCAGCTTTTCAATGCCATTTTATTTCATATGCTGAGCACATACACATTATGTATGATTCCTATGGCTTGTATTTGGCATGGCCGTTTGGGCCACATATCTCCTAGTGGAATGGAAAATCTTTCTCATTCAGGTTACTTCCCTATCTTATCTTTCTCTGACTTTTCATGTTGTGAGCATATTCAATATGGAAAGCAAACTATGAATTTCCATAGGATGTGCATTGAGTCTTAAATTCATCCTTTAGATCTCATTCATACACATGTGTGGTCCTATGCCCACAAGGTCATTAAGTGGTTCTCCTTACTTTGTCACTTTCATAGATGATGCTACTAGAAAATTTTGGGTATATCCTACCAAATGAAAGGATGAAGTATTTCCTAATTTTAGAAAATGGTTTGCTTTAGTTGAGAATGAAAATGTAATTAAGCTCAAGGCTTTACATTCAGATAATGGAGGTGAGTATACTTCACATGAATTCAACCTTTTTTGTGAGTCTAGAGGAATTCATAGAGATTTTACAGCTCCTTATACTCCATTATAGAATGGCATAGTAGAGAAGATGAATAGAATTATTTAGCATAGAGTAAGTTCTATGTTGCATCATACAAACCTTTCACAAGTCTTTTGGGCAGAAGCAGTATTGAGTGTAGTTCATGTGATAAACCTTTCACCTAGTACTGCCAAAGTTCTGAAAGTGGCACAAGAGTTATGGACAAGGAAGCCACCATATTATGATCATCTTTGATTTTTTGGGTGCAAAGGAAAAAAGCTAGACCACAAGTCAAAGAAATGCATTTTTCTTGGATATGGTCGAGAGGGCCAATTTGGATATCAGTTATGGGATCTTGAAACATGGTCAATGATAAGAACTAGTGATATCATTTTCAATGATGCATAAACAACCCATTAAGGAGGTTGAAGTAAGAAGAGTGGTGTTTGAGGATACTAGTCCTCTTGTTCCATGCATAAGGATGCTACACATGGGGATGTTCCGGAGAATGTCCAGTCAGATCATTCTGCAAATGTTCTTGTTCACGAACCATTAAGATGTTTATCTTCACATGTCATGCATCCACCTAATCGATATGTTCTAGGTTTGGATTTTTTTATGCTAGTAGATGTTGGTGAGATTCTTGCTACAAAGAGCTACATAGACAAATGATAATGTCAAGTGGGAGCATACCATGCAGAGTGAATTGGATTCTATTCACAAGAATGGTACTTGGGATTTGGTGCCTTTGTCGAAAGGCAAGAAAGCTTCACCATGTAAATGGGTATATAAGTTGAAATTCACATTGGATAGTGCTTCTCCAAAGTATAAAGCATGATTGGTAGCAAAGGGTTTTGAGCAAAAATATGGTGTTGATTTCGATGAATCTTCTCTCTAGTAGTCAAGATGACTACACGGTGCATGTTGCTTGGATTCATTGCAATGGAGGACTTAGAGCTACTCCAAATGGATGTGAAACTTTCTTTTTTGCATGGAGATCTTACAGATGAGATCGATATGGAACAACCATAGGGTTATGTAGTTCCTAACAAAGAGAGTCTACTTTGTAAGTTGAAGAAGAGATTATATGGACATAAATTGGGTGGTTTGTGTATTATGTAGTCGCATGTATTTTGAAAGTCTATGGAAAACATCATGCTCGTCATCTAATGTTTTCTACTATGGGGGCATCATTGTAGAGCTCTTGGAAAGGAGAATCCAATGTGGTGCATCCTCATTGCACCAATTCATGGAGTATGAAGGATTTTAAGAAAATCTCAGCACCTCCTAAACTACCTACCCAATGTGTTCCCGAAAAGAGAATGATGTACCCCACAATGGAATGTCAGCTTGTAGGTGGAGTGTGCACCCAGTTCAGAGTCTCACGTCTCCTCATTAGTAGTAGGTAAATCTATACCTATAACCATTAAGCACCAAAGCTCAAAAATATGCACGCCTTTAGAATCATCATTCCCCTTAACCCAAAAGCATACACATGCATGCTAGACGAGATTGGATGAAAGAATGGCATCCTTTACTCAAAAGAGGATTAATCAAGAGCATTAATCCCAAATAGAGCTTTCATATACTTAGATATAGCTTCACTTAGGAAGGAAGTAACCAAGATTGTTCGAACAAAGCAATCATAAATTGATGATTATGAAGAATTTGAAGCAAGTCAAGAATCAGAATGAAGCCAAAGAATTCATTGAAGATAGTGAAGAGATATCAGAATTGTAGCTTGTATACATATGTACATTACAGATGAAAATTCTTGTACTATGAGTTTAGATGATCATTAGAATGATAAGGAATAATGTAATAGACGCGGGATAAGTCTAGAATCATATGTATATAAGTCAATGATGCAAAGAAATCGGAGAGAGAGTCATTAGAAGCAAAGTGTCCATGAGATAGATGTGTAGAGAGTCATCTTCACGAGTTAGCATCGAGTCTTTCTCTGATTTCTCTCAGCCTGACCATGTGGATCAGGAAATCTTTTGTACACATCTAATCTAGAAGATAATCAAGCTATGTTCAAAGTTTCATGGCCTAATTCCTTTCAGGTTGTGTGTATGATCAATAGGAACATGTGTATGTAAAGTCTACAAATAGAACTCTCAAAGTCGTGCACTTTTTTGTGTCAATGTTTTGCTTGGATCTTAGTGCACAGTGTAAAGTTTTTTATGAGTGAGCATTCAAAATCTAAGTTAGAAGGTAAGGAAGCTATGGCTAAAAGCATTTAGCAAAATGGGACTTGTACTGTGAGCAATCAACCTTAGAAGTTGACTATGTCAAAGTCACTTGTTTAGGAAGACAGTTTTTGACATACTTTTGATCTTTAAGATCAAATTAAAGTTTTAATGATTCTTTTGAAGGTCTAATGGTTGATATGATTGCACAAAGGTAACATGGAGATGTGTGCATCATTATATTGAATAAGTTTGAAGATATATGCAAGTAATTAAGTTAAATCCTGAAGTAGACTTCTTGAAGAAGGAAAGTTTTCACTCAGAGAAGTGATAGTGAATGACTTGATTATTAAGGTAATATTTGAGTAAAGTTTGGTCTATAACTGATATAGAGGTGCTCTTAAATCAGTATAGATCAAGCCTTTGGAGATTTAGAGGTCTCCAACGGTGGTATCAAAGAAAAAGGTGCAATACAAAGTGAAGTAAAGAGCATTGGAAGTCCCGACTATTGCATACATTGAAGTTTCTTCTAATTGAAGGCGGACAAGAATAAATTCTTGAAGACAGCCTGAAGAAGTGTGAAGATTGAGCTCGAAAGGATCTGAAAGATTGAAGCTTTAGATTAAAGGTACAAAGTATATCCATTCATCCTAATATTTGTAGAAGACAAAGATCAAAGATGGGAGAAAGCTTGCATATTGGTAAGCTAGATAGGGAGAACTATCCTGCTTGGTCCATGAGGATGGAGGCACACCTCATGAGCAAATATTTGATGGCATTCATCACAAGAGAAGAAGAAAATCTTGAGTTTGAAGATCCTAGTGTTCCAACTAGGGAAGAGCTTGCAGATTTGAAGAACTCGATGAAGAAGGATGCTCAAGCCAGGAGCATCATTTACATGGTTGTAAATGATTATCTTCTAGCTCATATTAGAGGATTAGAAAGTGCAACAGATGTGTGGAATGCTTTGGAAGAGCATTTCCAAAATACAACCAATTCAAGGAAGTCCTCATTATGGGCAGAGTTCACAACCTTCAAGAAAAAGAGCTCACAATCAATTTCTGATTATGTGGCAAGAATGAAAGGTATTGCAGATAGCTTGGGAGCAGTAGATGAAGATATTGAAGAGGATAAGTTGGTAAGACAAATACTTACAGGTCTGAGAGGAGATGAGAGATGGAAACCTTTCATATTGTCCATGGAATTGTCATTAGATCACTTTACTCTTGATCTTAATCAATTGCTAGGACACATGCTAACTTTTGAGCAGGACATTAAAGGAGATA
The DNA here is from genome assembly GCA_020310875.1 of Ceratopteris richardii. NCBI lineage: Eukaryota > Viridiplantae > Streptophyta > Polypodiopsida > Polypodiales > Pteridaceae > Ceratopteris > Ceratopteris richardii. Next base: position 159,003,963 of record CM035422.1, read on the forward strand.
ATGATAGGAGTGCAATTCAAGCTATGTACTCCAAGGACAAGAAAAAGAATGGCAAATGGAAGCAGCCAATTGATGATGAAGGACTGTCAAGCCAAGCTAATTTCACAAGAGGAAAGATGAATTCAAGAGGTAAAGGAAGAGGAGGTAAGAATAAAGATAATGTTAGAGCTTGTTGGATTTGTGGCATGACAAATCATTTGGCAAATGATTGTTGGTATAACAATCAAAATGGTGGAAGTCATGATCAAAGTTTCAATCCAAGAGGAAGAGGAGGCAGAAATCAAAGAGGCAACTTCAGAGGAAGAGGTGGTAGGACTTCATATGCTAGAGGAGGTGGAAGAAGCTTTCAACCTCAGTCCTACAATAACAAATATTATAATTATGCATCAGATCAGAAGGATGACATGACTCTCATCTTGAATGCAACACATGAAGCAGTAGGAGAAGATCAAAGTTTCTATATTGACTCAGGATGTAGCAATCATCTGAGTGGCAACATATCATTGATGACTAATATGGAAGCAAAGGTGAGTGGACATACAGTTCAAACAGGAGATAACACTAAGCATAAAGTGGAAAGCATTGGATCAGTGAAGACAAAGAGTGGAAGCACACTCTTAAGCAAGGTACTTTATGTTCCTACTATTCCTAAAAACTTGATAAGTGTAACAAAAATTGTGGAGAAGGGATATGAAGTCAGATTCACAAATGATGGTGTTTATGTGCAAGATCCAAATCAAGGATATAGAAGCATCATTGCAGGTAGAAAAGAAGGAAGACTTTTTACTCTCAAGGTCCAAGGTAATGTGGGACATGCATTGTTTATTTATGGAAGTCAAAAGATGTCTGAGTTAGACCTATGGCATAAAAGGCTAGGTCATTTCAATGAAAGAGCCAAAAAAGAAATGTCAAAGAATGATGTAGTGCTTGGATTGCCAAATGTTGAAGGTCAACACATGGTATACGAGTGTGAAGCTTGTCAATTAGGTAAAGCACACAAAAGTTCATACAATAAATCGAGAAACAAGTATTCAAACATGCTTGATTGGTTCATACAGATGTGTGGGGTCCTTCAAGGGACTATAGCATAAATGGAACCAGATATTATGTGTTGTTTGTTGATGATGCAACAAGATGGATTACACTTTATGTAATCAAGGACAAATTTGAAGTGTTCAAGACATTCAAGCATTATCATCCTTATGCAGAAAGGATTACAGGAAAAAAGCTCAAGAGGTTGAGATCAGATGGAGGGGGAGAGTATTTTTCTAAAGAGTTTGATGATTATTTGTGGAATGCAGGTATAAAAAGAGAAGTAACTTGTAGGTACTCCCCTCAACAAAATGGAGTTGCAGAAAGAAGAAATAGAACTCTTGTAGAGTTTGCAAGATCAATGATGAAAGAGAAGAATTGTCCAAACTACTTATGGGCAGAAGCTATCAACACTGCAACATACCTTGTGAATAGGTTACCCTGCAAAGCTTTGGATGGTAGAACACCTTATGAAGTATGGTGGGGTAAGAAACCTACTCTTGATCATTGTAAAGTATTTGGATGTTTAGCATATGCTTATGTTCCTTCACAATTAAGACATAAGCTAGAACCCAAAGTAGAGAAGTATGTGTTTATTGGGTATGATGATAGATAGATGGGTTATAGATTGTGGAGTCCATCTACAAAGCAATTTCTTGTTACAAAAGATGTTACATTTGATAAGCAAAGCACATGGTATACAAGGTCAACAAATGATTATGCAGATGTTGAAGAAGTTCAAAGGAAAGGGAAGACCAAAGTAAAGGTGTATGAAGAAGATATTGATGATGTTGATTGTAAAAGTAAATTGCAGGGCAATGATGAAGATAGGCCAAGATTTGATCGAGAATCAAATGTGGCTGAGACTTCAAGAAGTGCAGAAGTCAGAAGATCTTTGAGAGAAAGAAAAGAACCTATTAGGTATATCTATGATACATCTTTCTTAACAACAAAAGATTATGCTTATATTGTGAAGAAAGAAGAAGATCCAATTACATATGAGGAAGCTAAAGGTAAACAGAATTGGGAGAAGGCAATGCAAGAAGAGTATGATGCTCTACTTGAGAATGAGACATGGGAATTGGTGCCAAGACCAAAGAACCAAAACGTAATTGGATGCAAGTGGGTGTACAAAACAAAGAGGTTTGCGAATGGTGAGGTTTCTAGATACAAAGCTAGACTTGTGGTTAAAGGTTATGCCCAAACTTATGGGGTAGATTATGATGAAACCTTTAGCCTAGTTGCTAAGATGTCTACAATTAGATCTCTAATTGCTATTGCTGCATGTAAAGGATGGAAGTTGTCACAATTAGATGTGAAGAATGAATTTCTGAATGGATATATTACAGATGAAGTGTACATGGAGCAAGCAAAGGGTTTCATGGATTCAATTGGATCAGATTATGTATGTAAGCTCAAGAAAGCTTTGTATGGTTTAAAGCAGGCCCCAAAGGCATGGAATTACAGGCTTGTTAAGTTGTTGAATGAATGTGGATATCAAGCTTCAAAAGCAGATAGTAGCTTTCTAGTGAAGGCAAGTGAAGATGGGTATATATACATGTGTATTTATGTTGATGATATCACTGTCATAGGTACAGATGCTCAAGGAATCAAGGAGTTTAAGAAACAAATAGAGAAGGAGTTTAAGATAAGTGATTTGGGAAACTTGTCTTATTTCTTAGGAATGCAGATTGTATATACTCAACATGGAGTATATGTTACACAAGAGAGAGACTTGAAGAATGATTTGGTCAAGTTTAACATGGAAGATTGCAAGCCTTCAACCACACCATTGGAGGTAAATCATAAATTAAGCAAATATGGAGACTCTCAAAGTCGCGCACTTTTTCGTGTCAATGTTTTGCTTGGATCTTAGTGCACAGTGTAAATTTTTTATGAACAAGCATTCAAAATCCAAGTTAGAAGGTAAGGAAGATATGGCTAAAAGCATTTAGCAAAACGGGACTTGTGCTATGAGAAATCAACCTTAGAAGTTGACTATGTCAAAGTCGCTTATTCAGGAAGACAATTTCTCACATACTTTTGATCTTTAAGATCAAATTAAAGTTTTAATTATTCTTTTGAAGGCCTAATGGTTGATATAATTGCACAGAGGTAGCATGGGGATATGTTCATCATTAGATTGAAGAAATTTGAAGATGTGTGCAGGTAATGAAGTTAAATCCTGAAGCAGACTTCTTGAAGAAGGAAAGTTTTCACTCAGAGAAGTGATAGTGAATTGTAAAGTTTGTTCTATAACTGATATAGAGGTGCTCTTAAATCAGTATAGATCAAGCCTTTGGAGATTTAGATGTCTCCAACAAAGATGAACTTAGCTACTACCCATAGGCTAGGTTTAACCAAATGGGTCAAATAAACTCCACAAGTCTCCCTCCAAGGAGGATGTAGGTCATGTCTACAAGAAACATAGGGCCAAACGGTCAATCATTGGGTTACCAAGTTGATAAGAGGATCCAACCGCCTCCTCCTAAGTGCTACCACTACCAAACAATCCACTGTCGAATGTGACAAGGACCTGAACCTTTCTCCCTTAGCACAAAGGGGACACCTTCTTTTTCCTTTCCCTTCTATCCTCTCTTGCATGTACAATCCACCTATTCTAGATAACATCAATAAACAGTTGGACTAATCAAATAAATATATGTGCTTCTATGCAGGTATCCCCATGACTCCACCAAATTGTAATTAGTATAGGGAACCAATGAGATATAAGAACTAGCCTTTTCCCACTTAGACCATACATGATATCTAATCATCCCCATCCCAACCTCGAGAACATACCTTTCCTTTCACAACTTTTACTTCAAGAAATCCACTCCACTTTTGTAATCAAGATGCCATAGGTTTCTATAAGAGATCCCAAGACAAGTCGGGCTACCTAGATACTTCCCAAAGAGGCACCCTATCATCCCACTGAAGTAAGCCGTCAACCCTATGGATCATGGTCATAGCAACAAGAGTTGATCGTGCACCCTTCCCATAGATCATATGCATCCAAGTCGTGAGGAGCCGTTTGAGGAATCCAAACAAGTTATGACCATAGGTCCCCATAATTTCCACACCAAAAGTTATCATGAGGAATATCAAACTATTCAACATAGCTAACCGCATCCACATAAGAAAAGAATGATTACATAACAAGTTTTAGCATGAAAAATGAGCTCTTCCTTCCCTTCTCTTCATGATCCCTAATGATCATTTTGATATAGAACTCAGAGTCAACCTCCACACCCAAGTATGTATACTTATGATCTCCTACGAGAATCCACTCTCCATTCAACAGCAAGCCATATGCATCTAGTGCAAGTAGCTCACCATCATTGCCAAAAATGCATTATGATCATATGTTTATCCACCCCAAAATCCATGCCCCACAATTGAGCCCACTCATTAATCATATCGAAAGATTTCTAGAGCTCAGTTGAGTTTTCTACAAACACCACTACATCATCTGCAAATAGTAAGCCTTTAAATCCATCAATATCAAGTATGTCAAGTCCCCCAAGAGTCACCCCCAATATATAGTAAATTATTAATATAAAAATTGAATAGCATGGTAGATTCGGGGCATCCTTGGCACACATCTCAGAGCACAAGGACATGCTTGCTTAAGTGGTATCACTCCACATGAAGCTGGACCTTTGAAGACTCATACAGAACATGGAAAATTTTCAACGCTCAACCCATTATGTATCCGCTCCAAGTTTAAGGAGCAATGCTTGATTAGATACCACCTTATATGTTTTTTTGAAGTAAATATATGTTGCACATGTAGATAGTTTACATGTAGCCCTTTGAAGTGCCACTTCTTGCATGCATATGGCTTTTCCTATGCACTTTTTATGTGTGCAAAATCCGATCTGGCCTCGGTAAACCTTCTCTCTAGCATAGAGAAAAAAAATTTAAGAGCAACAGAGATCAAGGAAATCCCTTGGTAATTGTCAATACATGTAAGGTCCCCCTTCTTAGGAATGGAAACCAAGATTGTTGTAAGAAAGACTTGTGAATGATGTGTGTGCAACTCTCCTCCCATACATTTATATCCTCTTGTATTCTGAAAATAGCAATGATCTGACATCATGCAACACTCATCCCCATTACTATTGAATACCTTAAGATATCCCCCGAGCTTGGGACCTTGGCTATGGTTGGCCCTTGTCCCACACACACATGGAATGGTCCCTATGGACCAATGTCTGACACTCTCTCCCTCTTCTAAAGATCATTGTCCTCAATGATCAATGAGGGAAAGTACTTGTGAACCAGAGTTTTTGATTCCCAAGTACAGTTAGTAAGTGGAAATCCTCTCTAGGCTACTAGATACTCCTAGATGACAGGGTTCTTCAACCATTTCTATCTCCGATCTAATATCCTATCCGAAGAATGATCTGTGCTATCACTTTCTTGCAAAGAAATAATACCCTCTATTAGATTATCCTTTCTAGAAATATACTTTCTAAGTGTACTGACATGAAACACTGGATAGACTCTGCAATCTGGAGGATCTGTCTGACCCTAGGAGCCTATGCCCCTATGGCCATCCTCATAGACTAATGCCATCTTTGTGGCCTGTGTCAAGGACTGACATCTCTCCTTCCTCACCAAAGGTCTAATGGTTTCTCTTAGTCCCAAGATGAACTTGTGGACTTGAAGAAACTCAAGGATAGTATCAGGTACTTTAAGAAGTACCTCTCTGTACTTATCTGAGTACTCTTGAATAGTCTGATTCTTCTGACTGATGAAGAACCATGTATCTAGCACTCTAGACCTCTCATCACGCAATACAAAATTGTTATAGAGAAAGACCTTGAACTGATCCCAAGTCTCGGGCTCTTTCTTATCTTGTTCTATCTTGTGCCACCACCTATAGGTGACATCCATGAGGTTATAAGTGGCCTGCTAAATTTTGTGCCTATCATTCACGATATGACACAAAGGAAGCACTGCTCCTACTTGTTGAGCCACTGCTCAATAGCATCAATAGTCCTAGTACTAGTCGAGCCATGGTATCTAGGGGGCTTAAGATCCTTAAGCTGCCATCTGGCCTCTCTGACTAGAATGCTATCTCTAGGTATTTTTGGAGTTGGATGCTCATCGATCCCTAGCCATTTAGGCTCATGCACATCTTTCTCTTTCTTGGAACCACGTATGTGTTCCAAGATATCATGAAGTGCGCTTGGTAATCCTAGTACTCATGATCTGAATGGGATCTACAAGGTGCTCTTCCATGAGTGTATTAGTCCTAGTAGGTGATGATGGTCCAGGTTCCATGCTAGGATATGGTTTTAGTCACTTTTTGATTTTTTGTTTGTATTTCTTTTTCAAGTGGTACACTCTATGTATACCTAAAGTAAATAAGTGGCAGCGGAAAATAAACAAGTCACAAACATTTGCTTAGGGGAAAATGATAACACAGGAAATTTTTAGTATGTTTGCTATTCTTTAATGCATACGCATATTGAATCCTAAATTTTTTTGCAGCATAACAGTGTAAAATTGAAAATCTAAAAAATTATACTAAGTACACGTCATACACTTTTCGTAATAAAAATTGTGTCAACAGGTACAATCTATCTACAAATCAACCAAAGGGGATTACACACCCTGAGATATTTCTTTGTGCTTTTGGCACGGTATTTTAATAAGAAATCACTCACCCTACAAGAAAAACACTTACCTCTACTTGCAAATAACACGTCATGCACCATACAAGACTAGACAACATTGTAACTACGTATATACTAAAGATGCTATGCAAAAATGCATGTTCTGTATGTAGCATGAATCAAAAAAGAAAGCAATAATGCATAATAATTGACCAAAAAGCTTATCTGAAGGTCCAAAAGTTGATATGTAGGTGGGTGCAGGTGTTGAATATGGTCCACACTCCTTCCTTTTGACTTTCCAAGAATCTCCCGATGGTAGTTGCATCAAGAAGGTGCTCAAATGATGATAACAAACAGCCACAATCAAAGCTCTGAAAAAGTTTTGAGATAAATCCAAAAGATGGCGTATGCCCACTTTTTGAAAGATCTCTCATAGGGCAATCTAAACCAACAAAAATATCTGAATTTGGGTCTTGTATGACCAAGATATGGCCAAAAGAGTGGAGCTATATAGTGCGAATTGGCAAAATAGGTAAGCTTCTTAGCTATGGCTTCACAAAAACAAGCTCAAATTTTGCTCTGTACACCTCTCCTCCAGCCACAAATGTGCGCATCCATGTGCCTTTATCCTATATGCAATTTGGAGATTATCTATAGGTGCCTATATATAAAGCTCCAAGCTTCTGCTTCCTTCACAACAAGAAGGAGCTCTCTCTCTCTCTCTGTCTCTCTCTCTCTCTCTCTCTCTCTCTCTCTCTCTCTCTCTCTCTCTCTCTCTCTCTCTCTCTCTCTCTCTCTCTCTCTCTCTCTCTCTCTCTCTCTCTCTCTCTCTCTCTCTCTCTCTCTCTCTCTCTCTCTCTCTCTCTCTCTTTGTGCGTTGGCGGGGCGCCAAGGGGACAAAAGAGTCGTGAGGGATTGTGTAGGGGGGAGTCCCATGGGCTCCTCTCTCTGCTCCTCCCAAAACTCTTTTTCTCCCTCTCTGTAGAGCTCGACGATCGGGGGTAGATGTCAAAGCACACGAAGAAGATGATCAAAATCATGCATAAAGCAACAAATGCCAAAAAACGCAAGCGAAAGAACTCCCAAAAACACAAACTTCTAATTTTAGCTCTAGGCTCTAATACCAAGTGTAACAAAGACTTGTGAATGATGTGTGTACAACTCTCCTCCCATCCATTTATATCCTCTTAAAATAGCAATGATCTGGAATGGTCTAGTGTTGCCATGTGGCCATCATGCAACACTCATACCCATTACTATTGAATACCTTAGGATATCCCTCGAGATTGGGACCTTGGCTATGGCTAGCCCTTGTCCCACACACATGGAATGATCCTTGTGGACCAATGTCTGACAATTGCAATTGCCATAGACGTTGGGATGACCCCTCTCAAACATGTTTCCCATTAAGTTAAGGAATGTCTCGCCAAGTAGCATGCTAGGATACGAAAATTCAGATTGATGGCCCTTGTCATGGAGGAGAATCTTTAAAAATTCCGAAGGTAGCCCATCTCCATCCATGGCTCGATACCTTTTAAGCTTCTAACAAGCCAAGCGGACTTCAAACCATTCTATTGGTTGGTTCACTCTGTTAAGCCTTGGCTAGACCCTAACGGGGTGTCTACTCCACACATCTGTGTTATAGCTCCTCCCATCGAGATCGATGAACATGCCCTCATATTGTTCCTTCCAAATACAAAGTTGTTCGGTGGGATCCACAAGTTTCCCACATTTATTTTGAATGGGTTGATTAGAAGGACGAGCTCTTCCCCTTCCACAAATGCCCTTAAGTAGATTGGATGCTCTCCTTCCCTCTGTAACATCATGAGTGGCAAGGTGCTTTGGGAGATCTAGAAAGATGTGCCAGCCACTTCAGTGTAATGCCTAAAGAGTAGACTAAAATTTAGAGCCACTCTTTGGGGAAAAAAAGGTAATTTTTTTTATGCATGGGCTACTTTTCAACCACAATTTATTAGTTCACATGTCAGCTGCAAAACCGGATGCTGAAATTGCCTTCTTCCGAGTGAAAAAAGCTTATATATCGTTTGTTCTATCATGATGTTGTTCACACAAAGTGGAACAAGAATAGATCCGTCAAGCGAACAAATGACTGTTGGGAAGGCATTGACCTATGAAGTATCTTCACCCAGCGCAGGTAGGAAGTATACTTCGGACTCACTATATTGACTGTAATGCCATACGCATCCACGTGGCAGAGGTTGCCATACGTGAGGGAAACTTCCAATATTTTCGGCCGTTTTCGGCCGTCACATGGACATCGCATACTGTACTTCCACCTCGCCTACGCTTGACGTATGAACATACGAACCAACAGCAGTTCACCGTCATTTAATAATTTCAGAACAGGATTGTGGGATGGGAGGCCCGCTCAGGCGAGTTCTGCGAAGTAAGCAGCGTCAACACCCGGCCAGCCTTTCAACCCCCCAAAAATTTAGTGTGCATGACAGGAGTCACCGCTGCGCCCGGCGTCGCCCGAGCACTTTGTTTTCCTTACTCATTAGTTTAAGGCAAGGATGATAGTGAAAAAGTCCATTTTTAATGACATTTTGTTTTATATTCACTATGTGGGATATGTGCATCTACGACCTCAGCCATGCTTTTGTTTCTATACGCCACATGAACTGTATTTTTATCCTTGCGAAAGCTCGAGACTCAATTGTGATAACTATGTGCATACAGAAGGTTAAAACTTTCTCCCTCCCATAAGTTTTAAGCAAGTTGATTTTAAGTCATCATAAAGAGACCATATGAGTAAGGTTAAGTATTCTATGTCTTACCAGGTTTATGCATCAAAGATTCTCCATAACTTTGGAGGGAAAATGTGAAGTCCTTTTCATGTATAACAACTTGGATTTAATGTTTAGCTTCAAACGATTGGCATATATGCTTCAATTAGTGTTTGTATTTTGTGTCATACATTGTATATCCTTTCAAGGAACTTTATTGTCATCATGTTCCACCAATTCACTAAAATTGTGTGGAAGGTGAATACAAGATCTATGCTTTCTAGTTTACACAGAGTTAAGAACCAAATCAAGAGTTTTCTTTGGAGCCACACAGTCTATAGTTGAGTTCTCCTTTGCAACTAAGATCAAAATCTATGGAATGCATACGTTCATGCTTCGAAATTAAAATTAAACCATTTATTTATAGTCTTCAGGAATTCAAGTTTTAAATGTGCCTAAATTCCTTCAAATTTACTAGCATCTAGATTTAAAGAACCTTTCTTAACTGAGTCAACCCCAAACTTAGAGAGAGGTCTAATTAGATTTTTGCGATCATATTTTCATCGTATCCTTGTATGGTGAAATTGTCTAGAAAGATTTCCATCAAATTTTATATATAATCTTGATATGCCACTATCATAGCCCGAATATTACATAGACCAAATGACATGACACGACATGCATATGTTCCCCATTTAGTGGTAAAAATTTTTCTTTTTTTGTTTTTGTCCATAGATCTTCACTTGGTCATACCCACTAAAGCCATCTAAGAAAGAGTGAATTTTATGGCCAACTATCCTATCTAATATTTGGTTAGTGAAGGGTAACGAAAAGTGGTCTTTTTTGGTTGGTTCATTCAATTTCTGATTTCTATATAGATTTGAATGTTGTTCTTTTTTGGGAAGACTACAATGGGTGACACCCATTCACTAAATGCAATAGGGTATATAAAGCTTGCCTCCAACAACTTCATAAGTTCAGCTTTAAGAAATTCTCAATAGTCTGGGTTCTTTCTTCTAAGTCATTGGCATATTGGCCTTATCGGAATCTTCTAAATCGATGTAGTGTTGGAAAATCTATAGATAAATTCCTCTCAGATCGCTATACGTCCATGCAAAGGTTGTACTATAACTTTTTAGCACTGCTTTTATACTTTCTCCCATGTTGTCATTCAACTCTGCTCCTACAATCAGGAACTTTTCTAGAGAGATTTCCAATTTTTTCATGTTGTCTTCTCTCGACTATTTTTCACCCCCCTTGACATTGCTCTAATGGGAAAATGCTCACTAATTGTGCATGTATTATTAGCCATTAAATCTTGAAATGTTTCCTTTTCATATGGATCTAGTTTCCTCAGTTCGGCTCTCACAAGCATTTCTTGTGCTTTTTGTTCCCTTATCATTACCATATCTGACTCTTGGAACCTCTTTCGGAGTTCAACTTCAAGGGCCATAATTTTTTCTTTCAACTGTCTTATTTCCAATATTGTTTCAGGCTCAGGGTTCGGTTCCTTTTTTTTTATTCCTTCATTAAGGGAATCTTTGGTCTTGCCTTTCTTTGAGTCTATGTGCATTATATAACATTCAAATTGACTCATGCCCATCAACCATCCTAGCAACTCTTGATCTGAATCAACTTCATAGGCTAGTGGGTTCTCGTACTCCCCCATTCTTGTGCTCTGTGAGTTGGATAATTGCACATTAAATCCATCTGGAAGCAAATATTTATAAGGCTCAATGTTTGAAGAAAACCTTGCCCAAATTTTTTCTTGAGTTTCTTTCTCCTTCACCTTTCTCTCCAATTCTTTATTTGTCGAAATTCTCTTGGTTGTTGGATTGGAAGAAGTTTGAACCTGCATGTCGTCGAACATTGGGCCAATGGTGATAAAGCCCTTGTACTGTTCATGCACATAGTTGGCTTGTACCAACCATGGTCATCCCAATAATATGTAAAACATAGCCTTGGTAATCCTTGCTCTAACTATCAAATAGTCAATGTTAGGCTCTAATCCCCTAATAACTACGCTTATGTTTTTCAAGAGGCCTATGAGTTCTACTTGGGTTTGGTCATCCATTCATAGGGACATAGGAGTATCCTCAATTTCTATGAGTCCAAGAACCTTCATCATATATTCAGTCACCAAATCTACTATGGCTCGACTATCTAAATGGGCACCTGGGAGGGTATATCCTTTTATCTCTACAATTACTATAAGAGCGTTTGAATCGATTTGGGTTGTGATACTTTGAATTGTGCTTTTTTCCATTTTTTTCTTGTCTTGAGATTTTTGGGGCTTCTTGATGTATTCATTGCCTCCCACATATAGGAGAGCATTTCAATAGTGTATCAAGGTCCATTGTGACTTCTGTTTCAGCCAATCACCACATGATATCAATTTCTCCTGCACATTGATTTTTCTTTTGAATTTCATTGTTTTCAACCTCTCAAGGGATGGGGGAATGCCTGGTATGAATTTTCTTGTAACTGGCCATAGTATTTCTACTTCATCCCTTTCTTCTTATGCCCCTTGTTAGAAAGGTTCGCCTTCCTCGTTCACTTCCAATTCAGTAAGCTCATGTGTCTTTTCCTTAACTTCAGTTGTGCTCTTTTTTTTTGCACGCCCCTTGGTGTATTCTTAGTACGTGTAACCACTCCCACCATAGGTTCTTTTTTTACTTTGTTACTCTGGTATGTCTCTATAAAGTGCATAGAGGAACTCGGTCCCTCCCTAGACTCTGGTGTTACCTTCAGAGGTAGAGAATCAACTTTTGGGACAACTCAGATACTCATCTTCTTCTTGGAAATGACCTCGTTTGGATTGAAGGTTTAATGACCTCGTCCTATTGCACCTTGTAGGTGTAATAGGATTTTTTTCAACACCCTACACAATATTCCACAGTCCTTTTGCAACCAATACATGACGCATCATATAAGCCCATAATGGGTAATTGGTACCATCCAACTTATCCTCAACAGCCAACATATGGAATACATCTTTGCTTTTAGCAATGGCCACTGACTAAAATGCTCTGATGCAAAAAAATGATTGTATCTCAAAAAGTCAAACAAAACTACCCTATCGAGTTCTGCTAAACCTATAGCAGACTTCAAGATGCGTATACTGGAAAACCAAAACTTGTATATATCTTTGGAATAAAAGGATGAAAATGCCTGCACAAGCACTATGATAGTGCATTCAGAGGCTAAAAGAAGCTCATATCGCGGTTTCCGCACCACAAAATGAAGTTGTTTTGATCTTCTAATCACCCTAAGTATGCTCACCAAATTAATTTGTGTGATTCTGAGACTATGATTGGAGGGGTGTCCATGATGTCTTGGATGAAGTGACGACCTACTTTGATACCAATTGTTGGAGTTTGATGTTTGCGGAAGCACACGAATGTCACAAGGAAGAAGAAGAAGCTTGCAGCACAACACATAATACTGAATGAATTACCACTAGAATGTACAAAGATAAGTAACTTGTTAGGGAAATAGGCATATATACAAGTCGAGGGAAAAAAAACCTCCTAAAGAGGGAAAAAAGTAACTCAGCGATCCTAGTTTGTTCACACACATGACGACCTAAATATATCAACAATTGGAAACTTCTCTAAGACACCTGACTTGTACATTAGAGCTTGAAGAGTTCCCTTTTAGAAGGCATGTGATTTCCTAAGGTTGGAAACCATGTGATCACCCTTGGCACTCATGTGATGGAATACAAATGTCCCTTCTAGAATTTCTTGCCCCCGTGGCATTGGGGCTTTATATAGAGGAGTTGGTTGTGTAGATACATGCATCTCTCTCCCCTAGTTCGATTAGATGATGTTGTTCTGCAGTTTGGTAGCAGAAGTTTGTGCTCACAACGATAGTTTCCGTAGCACTTTTTCCAAGCCTCTACATTTTCATGAACATTCTTCTACTTTTTAGGCTAATAAATGCCAAGTGTCTAAGGGATTTGTAGATTCCTAGACGTAGCTTCATGGTTCCTCCACATGGTCTTCTGAGCTTGTTTCCCTAGCATCTTCCTCTCATCATTGTCAACACATCTCAACAATATACAATTCAATTCTTTGTAATATAGAGTCTCTATGATAATCTAGTACTTCTTTGCTTTTAAAATACTTTTCTCATCTATGTGTGTTATCTTATGCGTTGGGACATAAGTGAGTACTATAACTAGTGGTTCTTCTCAGGAAGGATCTACTTCCAAATTAAAGAGGTATGCATCATTTAACTCATCCTCTAATCCAACTAGGTGTTCTCCATAAGTGAATCAGGACACATGGTCTACTCGAACATGAGAATTTCCATTTTTTACAGCCACTTCAAAGCCAAACTCCAGGAGAAGTAAGAACTATCTTACAAGCATATTAGTGTTGCAAAGTGCTTTGTGATCGTAAAGATGTCAAAACCATGTCTAACCATTGTCGTTCCATCATCACATAGTTTTTATGCACATTATTCAATTGTCTACTAGCACGAGCACGAGCAATATGAAACTCCATTTTTCCTTCGTTTTGTTGGTTGTGTAAGTGCAAATTCCCCAAGTCTAACATTTCAAAAGAGGCATGTATATGAGCCTCAAACTCAAAAATATGCATCTCATCGAGACTCATGAACAACATTTCATGAACATAAAAAATAATGGTTAGAAGCACATCATCTCCATTCATTATATACAAGGTGCTTTCAGTTGGACTATTCAAAAATCCATGTGGTAATAATTAGGCATGTATTTTTTTCATACCAAGCATGTGGTGCTTGTTTTGATCCATACAATGCCTTCTTAACCGCACACTTTGTTTTCATTCCCTTTCTACACAAAATCATGGGGCTGAAGAACATATACTTCTTCATGCAAGTATCCATTTAAGCATGTAGTACTAATGTCTACCTGATGTACTTTCAAATCAATTCTAAGTTCAATCTGCATAGATGCTATGCAATGATTTAATAAAACACATAGGAGGAAAGATCTAATGAACATAAATGCCTTTTTCTTCACCATGAACTTCAATTACAATCCTAACCTTATAGCCATGAACAATATCATCAGGATTATTTTTAAGCTTATAGACCCATTTAGTATCAATGGCCTTCTTTCTAGTAGATAGGTCACATAACACCAAGGACCATTCTTTGTAATAACATGAAATTTTGATTGCATAAGAACCATCTAGTTTTTTTGTTTTTATGCTTCTGAAAAGGAAATAGGTTAACACTCGAAGGCTAGAAATACCCATTACATAGCAATCTGATGCAAAACAAGCAATAAGGCAATTGTATATCTAGCTTATTGTCTCTCATAAGTTTGCTCCAACCATTTTGGAATAGATTTTTCACCATCAATGTCTAGTCTCTCATCAATGATTGCATCGTGTATATCTATATCTGAAATGGAATGATTTGTATCCTTGTTCGAAAATTGCACAAGTAGAGAAGTTTGAAGTGTGAAGATGTTTTGAAAGTGTTCTTGTCTTATCACTCTTTGTACACAAGAAGAGATTCGCTTTGTGAGATTTTTGCACCATGCGTTATTGAATTCCACCTTCCACATGGATATTTATCTTTTTGTCAATCACCACGTAGTAGAAAGCATGGAATTTCATCTTCACTCAAACAGAGTTGTAACTATAGATCCACATTAATCAAGAGTAACATTGATGTGTTGTTCTAAATCAATAGCTTATTTATAGGAGATTTGATCAAGTTTTCCATGTTTATCTTTGTCAATTGTGTATTTGATTCCTCGAGGAGTCCCATATATTGTACATTTGCTCATCTTTCCCACTTATGTAATTGTTTGGCTGTCTCATTCCTTTGAGGCTCATATTCTCACTGCTTGAAGTTCATATTCTTGATTCCTTGAGGCTCATATTTTTTCGATTTACTCATCTTTTCCACGTTACTTTGTTGACAAGTGGTTTTTTTATCTCCATATTTGCCTTCCATTCTTTTGATGTGCTTCTCTTCCTTTTACATTCCTTATATATTAGCTCACGGTTCAAAATGTTATCACTACATGGAAGCCGTCTCTAGAATAGTTTTTACCACAAAGCAAAGCCCTTTCCTACATGAAAGCTTTTAGTTCAAATAATATAAGGTCGTTCAGAACGTCTTTAGCCATAAACTAAACCCTTTCCTAAGCGAAACTTCTTAGGTCAAATGTGGTGATAGCAATCCATCTTCAAAGACACTATAGAAGATCTTCGCCGAGCTGCAACAGAAAGTATTTCCAACATAAGACATCTTTGATCATGAAACTTTCATTTATAAGGCATTTGTTGGCCTAATCTTGTCATTATTGAGGCGTCGCCGGGGGGCATCTCCCAATTTTCACGTGCCACTAGTCTTTCAGCACGGAACATAATTTAGTTTTTATTTTAACAGTTGGCACATATGTGGGATAAAGCTCACCTGAAGTTCGAGCTATGATATTTTGGCTTATAGACCCCGGTCCCCCACGAAGAAGATAACTGTCTTATTTGTTTTTTCCTCTAATTCTCCTTATTTCTATTTTACCTAGTCCCCACATATTCAGTGCTCCGCCCTCCATGATATCCCTCGGCCACTTTGAGTCGTTGATTTTGAAGAACGAAGCGTAAAGATTATTTTGTGCTTTGTCATTTGAAGCGCTATATGTGGGATAAAACTGAAATGTAGGAGATTTGAGGTTTCCACCTATGATATTTTGGCTTCAGTATGGACCCTCATCAAGAAGATAATTGTCTTATATAGTTGCTTTGTTTAACCAAGTCTAAACTCCTCCAAAAGAAATGGGATTATTGTACACTTCCCATTAAAAATTCAACAATCAAACTAATTTTGGCCAATTATGATCTAATAACAACTTTTTTATTACAATAATATATAAATAATATATAAAGCATACGAGAATAAAAGTACCAATATTTTAAAGCAACCACAATCAGCACAATCTTCTTAGGTTCCATACTCAAATGAAGTCAAGATAGTATGTACAATCATTGTACAAAACATGTCAATCCACAAGGGAAATGTAATTGCTATCAAAAGGATGGATCATAACTACATTGAGTAGTAAAAGCCTACGACTCAATCCACGCGTGTTTCCATCTTAAAAGTATACGAATCCACAACAGCCATTTTAGCCTCTTTCTACTTTGCCCTTTAGAGGTTAGTTTATGATAACTCTTACTCACATGATAATTAGCCTTATGGAACTTAGAAAATTGGTCTGAAATTTTTTTCATTCCTTCTTAAAAGTAAAACCTCAAGCAAGAGAGCTTGTTTCCTCCCTCTAGCATCTGAAATTTTTTTCATTCCTTCTTAAAAGTAAAACCTCAAGCAAGAGAGCTTGTTTCCTCCCTCTAGCATCTGTGGAACAATGTAAAGGATCAATCATAACAAAAGTAGAGTGGAAACGAACTTCTAAGTTACATAAAGAGATCATATCATCTCTCTAAATTAAGGTAATTTCTCTTATTTTGGGCCAAGAAATTAGTAGACGTAAGAAACTCTTTGGGAAAGAGTTCCAAGTATGAAAATGTGTGCGATACAAAACTACACAAAACTCGATCTGAATAGAGGATGTTGACTTAAGGTTCAAGCTCAAATATGAGCAAAACAAGACATTTGAATTAAGTGTGTTGAGTTCCCTCCTCATAGGAAAGGTCAAGGACACAATAACATCATCAATGAAGACTCAACTTTCAACTCTCTTGTGCACCCCCATCAACCCAAGAAAAACAAATAAATCGGCTCTCTTCTAGCATAATATCCCAGGAGAAACATGAGCCAATGTTAGAGTAGCTAGATTCTCATGCTTTAAGCTTCTATTTTCTGGAAGAACCTTAAGAGACATCATGTCGTAGTAGAGGTAGTAGGCTACTCAACCTTATTTTGCAATGTTATCAAAGAGGGAGCCTCGTGGATGTTTGGAAGAAACAAGAACATGGATAAATTTGGTAGCAACTTGAAGGAAAAATCCCTCCTTTAAGGAAAGATCCCTCTCTACCCTCTAAATGAGGGTTAAGAATTCTAGAAACTAACATTTATCATGGTAGTGAGATGAAGTTAGAGTAGGCTTTCCACCTTGAGAGGAAGAGAACTTGCAACCTCTTTTCTATCTCCTCCTTTTTGCTCCTCGCTTTTGTTCGTGTTAACATGATTAATACTTTTTTCAATTCAAGTTCAAAGTGTTGACCCATAGTAGTGTTCATCATAAATAAACAAAAAAGAGCAGGAAAAAGATGGCAAGAAGGCATGGGAAAGATTCACTAAACAATTGAAGCGATAGAAAATGTAAGAAATGACTACATTCTTTGAACAATTTTCCATGATGCATGAAGATTGTGAAGAGATTGGAGAAGTGGGAATTCTCATAAAATTGATATTCTCCGAATATTGAAGTTGTTTTCAAGTCTCAAATTTTTTCAACCATTTCCTGGTTGTGCCAGTGATCATGTCTCTCTTATCATGTCTCTCTTGTATTGTTTGATCCCTCTTGATAAATCACCACATCTACCAATTCTACACCCCACTATCAATACGAGAGAACTAATCTTGTCCCATGATTGAAATTGGACTAGTAACGCATGTCTATCAGACTTGACAAATCACATGAACAAAACGTACATTTTTGCTGTGTTTGCCTCGTCCCTTGTGGCCCATCACAATGGGAATCCTTGTTTTGGTCCTTTTCCATGTGCAGCATAAATCTCTTGATTCAATCAGTACTCCGTTTGTTTCTTTGTTTTCTTTTTCAAGGGACTTATACCTTAGGCCAACCTTTAAAGTACAATTCTTTGTAGGATATAGGTCTTATCAATGTTTGTTCCATTTACTTGTATGTTAGAGCTGAACTTTTGTATGAACTCTTTACTATTATTCACCATTGATTGAGAAGGTGAAAGAGTTTAACGAAAGTGCCCAAGGAAATTTTATGACTGGAGAAAAAAAACTAGTGGGATAAATCATGCTTAATAAATGTCAAACCCTAAAAATCTTGCACGTGCATTCCCATAGTTGGAGTTGCATGATTAATTTTTCAAGCAAACCAACATCCACTATGGCTGAGGTCTTCGGTTAATATTAAGACTATTTTGTATTTACACGGAAATTTTGTACTACAAAATCATTTAGTACAAGCTCTAAAGAGGCGATAGTAAGGTCACAAGCTATTCTCATCTTTTGGATAAGATCCTTTCCAAATTCAAGTCAGGTTCAGTTCACACATCGCCATTAACAGCCGCGAAATCTCATATCGGTTATTCTGCAACATCCAGCGAACAGAGCGGGCACTAACAAAGCATTCTTTTTGCCGGGCAGGAGTTTCCGCGTGATAGATAGATTTCTTACATGTTTGAAATAGTAATTGTGGGCTGGGAGGCCCGCTCAGGTGAGTTCTGCGAAGTAAGCAGCGTCAACACCCGGCCAGCCTTTTAACCCCCCAAAAATTCAGTGCGCATGACAGGAGTCATGCGCCGCGCCCGGCGTCGCCCGGGCACTTTGTTTTCCTTACTCATTAGTTTAAGGCACGGAAACAATCTGCTCCTCAAGTTTTTCAAATATTTACGAAAAGTATTTGGTATGTGGGATATAGCGCGGAACGACTTACGATCTTTTTTTCGTTATATGCAATGTGCATCCTCACCAAAACTTTGACCGCAATTGTGATGACTATGTCCATAGTTTTTCTTGCCGACACGGTGTGTGTACGTTGGCAGTAGAGTAAACTTTCTCCCTCCCATGACGTTTCTTTAACACTAATGTACCAAAAAACTTTAATGTCCTTTTTTCTAACTAGTAAAAGAAATCATGCACAACTAATGAATTAAAATATTGAAAAAAACCTTCCACCCCATAAACTATACTTAAATGTTATATAAAAAATATACTTTAAAAAAAAATAACCTTTTCTGATAGCTCAAAATATGAAAATTGTTCAATATGATTAACAAAACAATTTTTTTGTAGACTTATATATGAGAAGAAAGAAATATCTCCATTAAAAAAAAATTTCTTGTATTGAAATAATTTTTCTAATGTTTCTTCAAAGTTATATAATCATTTAAGATAAGTCTTGGGAATTAGAAAAGTCATTTTTATAATAAGAAAATTATTACAATATAGGGTGCTCCTTTTATAGTTATACACGATAGAAGCCTTCTATATGATATTGATGCATAAAAAAACCCTAAAATGACTTGTGTTTTATTTCAGAAACCATCATATATTATCATACAAATATGGTACATCTATTTGAACCAAGTATTTTTGTACCTATCTCACATACGACCAACAATCTCAATATTTCATTGAATAGCCATATTCCACTCTACCCAGAATAGAAATTCATCCTAAAACATTAGCGTTTCTCAATGATATAAGGTATATAATACAAATCAAAGTAACTATATAAACATTATAAACTAGTTTATATAGAAAAAACTAGCATATTAAGTTTAATCATGTAGCATATGCAATATTTTCTCATCAAAATACCTTTTCTTAGCATAGAAAAAGAGTAGCATTGTTTAACTTGAAGAATTTGCATAGAAATTTGACTCCTAAGGTTGTTAAAAAAAATATCTCTAGCTTTAAGAATCTTAAATAGTATCTTGATAATAAAAAATGAGTCATATTCATACCATCACTTTCCAAAATAATTCATAGATGATAAGACTGTCATGGTGCATATGCGATTCATTTTTGCTTCGGTTTGGTGTGATCCCATCTTTAGGTCCATGCGTGAGTATAGGGATCAACTTTTTTGCCCATTGGGGACATACTTCCAGGTTAAAAAGGTACGTATCTGACAGATCATCTGGTACTCCTATGGGTGGTTCTCCATGGGTCATTCTCGACAAGTGATCTGCTCTTATGTGGGTATTTCCTTTCTTGACTACTACCTCAAAATCAAATTCCATTAGCAATAAAAACCATCATACTAGTCTTCCTGTATTGCAAGGTTTATTGACCAAATACAGTAGGGCTTGATGATCAATGAAGAATTTGAATTTGTTTGCCAACAGGTAATGTCTGAACTTTTTCACTGCGTACACCATCCTTAGGCCTTCTCTCTCAGTTGTGGTATAATTGCGCTCTGCTTGATTTAATTGTCTACTAGCATAGGCTATAGGGTGGTCTAGCTTTCCTGTATCTGCAGGTTGAGCTAAGATGCAACCAATGGCAAACTTGGAAGCATCCACATGAATGTGAAATGGCTTATTCCAGTTAGGTGCTCGAAAGATTGGTGTTGAACTCAATCGATTCTTTAACTCATTAAAGGCTTTCTCACATTCTTCGGTCCAATTAAATTGAGACAAGAGTGCATAGAGAGGTCTAGCAATTATGGCATACATATGTATAAATCTTTGGTAGTATCCACAATGTCCCATAAATGCTTGTACTTCTTTAGCAGTCTTTGGTCTTGGTAAATCTAGAATTACTTTGATTTTGTCTTCATCAGTTGAAATTCCATTTTTCGAGACAATATGTCCTAATATTTTTCCTTGTCGAACCATGAAGACACATTTTTCTGGGTTGAGGCATACTCGATACTGTCGACATTTGGCAAAGATCTTTTCTAGTTCAGGGATGTGCTCTGATCGTATAACTGAATAAGTACATAGATCGTCCACGTATACCTCCATACTTTTTCTCAAGAACTCTTTGAATACATGGCACATCAATCTTTGGAAGGTGGCTGGGGCATTCGTTAGACCAAAAGGCATGACTATAAAGGCGTATACTCCCCATTCAGTTGTGAAAGCGGTTTTATGTTGGTCCTCAGGAGCAATGGCTACCTGATTATACCCTGAAAAGCCGTCCAAAAAACTATAAACTTCCTTCCCTGCCACTCTTTCCAACAGATGATCCGTAATGGGTAATGGGTAACTATCCCTTATGGTCGCGGAATTTACTTTCTTCAGATTGACGCACACTCTTAACTTCCCATTCTTTTTCGGTACAACCACCAAAGGTGACACCCATTCCGTGTGCTCAATCTCATATATGAATCCAGCGTCTAACAACTTATCTATCTCTTCCTTTATCTTTGCTGAATACACATCATTGTACGTATACGGTCTTTGTTTAGAAGGTTTGGCTTCGGATGTCATGGGGATTCTATGGGCACATATAGATGGGTCTACTCCTTTCAAGTCCTTATAGGTCTAGGCAAAGACATCCCGATATTCCCTTATGAGGCGTATTAACTCTTGTTCTTCCTCCATTGAGACATCCTGTCCTATGAAAGTACATCGTTCTTCTCCTTCCTCTACGGTTACTACTATCTTCTTAGTTTGTTCTTTATTGTCATATGCTATTCCTGGCTGTGCTTCTCTTTTAGGCATTTGAATAGCAAATTTTCTCTCTTCTACTTCATATTTTTTGAAGTGGGCTGGCACTTCAAACTGATCTTGTGGCTTGTTTTCTTCACCTTCTGGTTCTTTATCTAACTCCAGCTCTTCTTCCTGTGTAGGCTCCTGGTTATTTCCGTTAGCTGTGACATCTATTTTTTTATTTTCATCCTCTGGTTCCGTCGGTTCTTGCTCCATCTCAATGCTCTCATAGTCCTCCTTCCATTCTTTCTCTATCACTTCTCCTTCTTCAGCCTCCTGAAGGACTACCACATATAGACAAACGTCATATCCTTCCTCATCAATACATTCATTCATAGTTATCACTTCTTCGTTCACACACATCGAGGGTCGCTAAAATCTCCATCCAACTATGAGGTTCAAACTCTTCGTCCAAAAAGGCTTGAGGCATGTAAGTTGGATCTTGTACAGACCTAGCTATTGAAAGAACTTGGAGAAGCTTGTCAAAGGTAGAAAAGTGCGTTTTGAAGCAACGAAGTTTGGTCAAGCCAAACGGCACAAGACCAGCCCTTGAGCTTATGGAGACTCAAATAGACCTTATAGGCATGCTATAAGTGCAAAGAAACTATGTACCTTGGAGCATCAAGGAGAATGAGTCGATACAAAACAGATAGGTTCGCGGGTCGATTAGCTCAAAAAACTTACTATCTATGGAAGAAACAATGAACTTCAAATGCCCATAGCGACCAGCATGATTACAATTAGAAAAAAACCTTTTATGGGAGTGATACACATAGGGTTGAGTGTATGGAATGCACAAAAATATAAGCAATAAGCAAAATATTCTATAGGAATGAATTCGACATTCACCGGTGGTACTTCCTATTTTTCAGGAATACGTAGAGATTGACCCCGAGGCAGAAAAACTGAGATTTATCCAAATCTGCTGAACCAAATGCTTTGAAACTTTACAGGAACAAACTAGACACTAATACCTTTCCAATGAGTCCTCTTGCACTCAATTTGGAGCTCTGAAGAGAGAGCAGCAGCCTCTGCAAGATTACTGTTGGTGAAGAAGATGATGCAGAAAATTGAAGGAGCAAGACAATGATGGTCACAAGTGTATGTATATTGCTTCCATGTATAATACAAGTGATTTCAACTCCTTATATAGCCTCTAGGAGTGTTCCACGACTTTTACAACTTGAATTTGAATTCAAATGAAGGTGGGAATAGTTGTTGGAGGGAATCAATTCACTTCCCTACAATCTATGAAAAGTGAAGATCTTGATTGATCTACTTTTAAGTGATTGATTGCTTGATTGAATGCAACTTCAACCACCACAAATTCGTGGGATTTGGGCTCTATCTTTCTACCTTTACATGTGTACAATTCAAGACTTTTACAATGGTAAATGAACCATCAAAATATTCTCAAAAAATACAATAAATGAACATATGAAAAAGAACTCTCCAACGGATATTCTTTCGACGCGATAGCCTTTGATGTAGATCAAATCCACCTCAAGCATAGTGTAAGCTTGCAAGCCTTTTTCAACTATTTGGCCTACACTTATTAGGTTTTTAGTGATAGTGGGTACATAGAGAACCTTACTCAGAATGTTTGTCCTTCCATTGGAAGCTTTGACATTACCAATCTTCTCCACATTGTGCTTAGTGTCATCCCCTGTTTGCACTTCATGTCTGTGCTTTGGACTTTCCAAGTTAGATAGAAGAGCAATGTTGCTTGCAACATGACTCGAACATCCTCAATCTATGTAGAACAAATGATCATCTTCTTTACCTTCTTTGTGGCTTAGATTCATAAGAAGTAATGAGTCTTCATGTGGTTGATCTTCTGAATAATTGCTGTAGTCCCTTCTATTATAGCTTCTATTGTTATTGTTGAAGTTGTGTCCACCTCTGCCTCTATTGCTGCCATATCCACCTCTTCCACTTCCTTTCTGGGTCTTCCCATTGAACCAGCAAATCTGAGTGGTGTGGTTGGTCTTATCGCATATGGCACAAGGTTGAACATTCTGACCTTTGGCTTTGTCTTGCTTTGGTCCTTTCTTCTTCCCTTTCCACTTGCTCTTGCTTGCGAAGTTGGCTTGGGAAGTCTCTTCTTCGTCTTCTTCCTTCTTCTTGCCTTTCTACTTCTTATCCTTCTTATCTGCATATAGAGCACTAGTTGAATTACCATGATAAGAGTTACCTTCCTTTATGCTATTGTTGGTTTCTTGATTGAAGAGTTGTCCAAGAAAGATGTTGAAGTCTGGAGTTTGCACATCCATGATGAGATCGTAAGCCGTCGTGAAGGATTGCCATTGCTTATCACTTCGAATGCCGTTGAGAATTTGCCTCATGATGACCTCTTCTTCAATCAACTCTCCAATGGATGCTAACTGATCCGCAACCTCCTTGACTTTGGTAACAAACTCTGTGATGGTTTGCTTAGGTGTCTTCTTCATTTGGTTGAACTCGTTCCAAAGATGATTCTTTCTTGCTTTGGTACTAGCAGAAAAGAAAGTCTCCAGGGCATCCCAAGTCTCTTGAGATGTCTTGTATCCTCTAATATGTGGTAATAGAAAGTCAGAGATAGAGTTTAGTATGTACGACCTTACTTGAGCATCCCTTGCGCACCAAAGTGTGAGCTTATCTGTCTCCTCTTGTGTAGGTCCTCCTTTCGATCTTGGAAATATGCATAGCTTCATCACCTGCTACAATTCCATAAAGATTTCTACCTTGCAAATAGGCCTCCATTCTGATTTGCCAAGCCGCGTAGTTTTGTCGATCAAGCTTCTCGATCATTGAGGGAAAGCCGTCACCCATCTTGAACTAGCTTTGATACTATTGAAAGAACTTGGAGAAAGCTTGTCGAAGGTAGAAAAGTGCGTTTCGAAGCGACGAAGTTTGGTCAAGCCAACCGGCACAAGACCAGCCCTTGAGCTTTTGGAGACTCAAATAGACCTTATAGGCATGCTATAAGTGCAAAGAAACACACTATGTACCTTGGAGCATCAAGGAGAATGAGTCGATACAAAACAGATAGGTTCGCGGGTCGACTAGCTCAAAAAACTTACTATCTATGGAAGAGACAATGAACTTCAAATGCCCATAGCAACCAGCGTGATTACAATTAGAAAAAATCCTTTTATGGGAGTGATACACATAGGGTTGAGTAGTATGGAATGCACAAAAATATAAGGAATAAGCAAAATATGCTATAGGAATGAATGCGACATTCACCGGTGGTACTTCCTATTTTTCAGGAATACATAGAGATTGACCCTGAGGCAGAAAAACTGAGATTTCTCCAAATCTGCTGAACCAAATTCTTTGAAAATTTACAAGCACAAACTAGACACTAATACCTTTCCAATGAGTCCTCTTGCACTCAATTTGAAGCTCTGAGGAGAGAGCAGCAACCTCTACAAGATTATTGTTGGCAAAGAAGATGATGCAGAAAATTGGAGCAAGACAATGATGGTCACAAGTGTATGTATATTGCTTCCATGTATAATAAAAGTGATCTCAACTCCTTATATAGCCTCTAGGAGTGCTCCACGACTTTTACAACTTGAATTTGAATTCAAATGAAGGTGGGAATGGTTGTTGGAGGGAATCAATTCACTTCCCTACAATCTAAGAAAAGTAAAGATCTTGATTGATCTACTTTTAGGTGATTGATTGCTTGATCGAATGCAACTTCAACCACCACAAATTCGTGGGATTTGGGCTCTATCTTTCTACCTTTACATGTGTACAACTCAAGACTTTTACAACAGTAAATGAGCCATCAAAATATTCTCAAAAAATACAATAAATGAGCATATGAAAAAGAACTCTCCAACGGATATTCTTTCGACGCGATAGCCTTTGATGTAGATCAAATCCACCTCAAGCATAGTGTAACCTTGATGTTCCAACAGCTCCCCCTCAAGCTAAAGTATGCTTGAGTCTTCATTCTCTGATAGGTTGAATACCTGCCATAGCTTTGAATCTACAAAGCTTTATTCCATCAAGTGCCTTCGTCATCATATCTGCTACTTGCTTTTCAATTGGAACAAAAGAAATGTCAATCTCCTTTGCCATGAGCTTCTCACTGATGAAGTGGTAATGGACTTCTATGTGCTTGGTTCTCGCATGAAAAATAGGATTTGCTGCTAGATGCATGCAACTTACATTATCTCCAAATATGTGAGGTTTGGAACTCACAAGTCCCAAATCTGTATACAATGCTTTTAACCATATTGCCTCTTGAGTTGCTATGGTCAAGCCTCTGTACTCTGCTTCAGTTGAAGATAAAGCAACTGTTGGTTGCTTCTTGGAACTCCATGACACTAGCTTTGAACCTGCAAATGCTAAGTAACCAGATGTACTTTTTCTATCATCCTTAGCTCCTGCCCAATCTGCATCTGAGTAGATTTTGATGTCCAAATCTGAAGAGTAAGGATAGAATATACCTTCCTTGATTGTACCTTTGAGATACTTCAGTACTCTCTTAGCCACATCCATGTGTGGTCTTCTCGGTGAGTGCATGAACTGACTAAGCACTCGCACACTATATGAGATGTCTACCCTTGTATGAGTAGCATATATCAAGCTACCTACCAAGCTTTGATACTCTTTTATGTCTTCAATTTTCTCACCTTCATAAACACTAAGTTTATGATTCATCTCCAAAGGTGTACCTGCAGGTTTAGTGTTCTCCATTTTGAACTTGAGAAGAAGATCCTCAATGTATCTTCTTTGAGTCAAATACATTCCTTCATTTGTGTATATCACCCTCATACCTAGGAAATATGTGAGCTCACCTAGGTCACTGATTTTGAACTCCTCTTGCATGTGTCTCTTGATCCTTTGAATGCCATTTAGATCATCACCTGTCACAATAATATCATCTACATATACACATAGATAGATAACCTCGTTGTGATCCCTTTTGATGAATAGAGAAGGATCTGAGCTGCTAGCTTTGAACCCTTGATCTTGAAGATATGTAACCAACCTGGAAGCTCTTGGAGCTTGTTTCAATCCATACAATGCCTTCTTAAGTCTGCAAACATAAGATGGATGATTAGGGTTTTCAAAATCTGGTGGTTGTGACATGTATACCTCTTCACTTATCCAACCATTTAAAAATGCATTTTTCACATCAAGTTGGAGGAGTCTCCAATTCCTTGCAGCAGCTACACTTATCAATGTCCTGATCGTAGTCATCTTTGCAACTGGTGAGAATGTTTCCTCATAGTCTATACCATGAGTTTGTGAGCATCCTTTGGCAACTAATTTTGCCTTGTACCTGCAAACTGATCCATCTGAATTTTTTAACTTTATATATCCATCGGCAACCAATTACCTTTTGATTCGATGACATTGGAACCAAATCCCAAGTGTCCATCTCCTTCAATGCATCTATTTCTTCGTTCATGGCCTTTTCCCAATTAGGGTTTCCCTTTGCCTCTTCATAGGTTGAGGGTTCCTCTTAAATAGAGTATTTTTCCAAGTAGATTGAATGCTTTGTAATAAATGTGGAATCATATCCATACCTTTCTGGTTGTTTCTTCTCTCTTGCTGATCTTCTAGGTGCTTGTTTGGAGCATTCTCCAACCTCTTGCATCTTTGCTTAGCCTCTTGACTTCCATAGCTTGTAATCCCTTTCTCTTTCATCTTGGTCATCGTCTGTATCACTTCTTGGATCCTGGACCTGTGTATCATGCTTTCTTCCTAATTGATGAGAGTCATAATCAAGATCATATGGTAGCGTTACCTTTTGTTTGTCTTCATCATACCAAGACCTGTGTTCTTCAAACACAACATCTCTACTTGTAGTGAATTGCTTGGTTGAAGGATTGAAAAACCTGTAACCCATCTGAGTTGAATCATATCCAATAAACATTGCCTTTGTTGCCCTTTCATCTAGCTTACCTCTTATTTGTGATGGTACATGAACATAAGCTAAACAACCAAAAACCTTGCAATGTCCAAGACTAGGTTTTCTTCCATGCCATGCTTCGTAAGGAGTCATACCTTGAAGTGATTTGGATGGTAGTCGATTGACAAGGTACACTGCAGTTGAAATAGCTTCTGCCCATAGATAATGTGGCAACTTCTTCTCTTCAAGCATTGTTCGAGCTGATCCAACCAATGTCTTGTTTCTCCTCTCTGCAATTCCATTTAGTTGAGGAGAGTACCTAGTAGTCACTTCCCTTTTGATACCTTTGTCCTGCAAGAACTCATCAAACTCTTTGGAGAAGTATTCTCCCCCTCCATCAGATCTGAGCTTCTTTAGTGATCTACCTGTATGATTCTCCACATGTGCAAGATACTTCTTGAAGCAATCAAACACTTCATTCTTTCTCTTGATAAAGTATAGAACAGTCCACCTACTATGGTCGTCAATAAATGAGACATAATACCTTGATCCTGCCAATGAAGGTTCTTGACTTGGTCCCCATACATCTGTATGTACTAAGTCCAATAAGTTGTTGTGGATGTAGCCTTTGTGATTGAATGGTTGTCTTTGTGCCTTCCCAATCTGACATGCATCACACCTGTTGATCATGTGTTGCTTTGATATGTTCGGCAGTCCTAGAACACTTTGATCCCTGCATATATCCTTCAAGGTTCTTTCATTCACATGAGCAAGTATCTTATGCCACACTTCAAGCTCACTTAGGGTTTGAGACCCAAAGTTGAATAGAGCTATGTTCCTGGTATCTCCTACTTCAAAAGTAAAGAGCCTACCATGCTTCTCACCTCGGGCTATCTTCTTGAAGCCTTGACATGGATCTTCCACAAAAGCTCCATGTTGGGTGAACCTAACTTGCAAGCCTTTTTCAACTATTTGGCCTACACTTATTAGGTTTTTAGTGATAGTGGGTACATAGAGAACCTTACTCAGAATGTTTGTCCTTCCATTGGAAGCTTTGACATTACCAATCTTCTCCACATTGTGCTTCGTGTCATCCCCTGTTTGCACTTCATGTCTATGCTTTGGACTTTCCAAGTTAGATAGAAGAGCAATGTTGCCTGCAACATGATTCGAACATCCTGAATCTATGTAGAACAAATGATCATCTTCTTTACCTTCTTTGTGGCTTAGATTCATAAGAAGTAATGAGTCTTCATGTGGTTGATCTTCTGAATAATTGTTAGTCCCTTCTATTATAGCTTCTATTGTTATTGTTGAAGTTGTGTCCACCTCTGCCTCTATTGCCGCCATATCCACCTCTTCCACTTCCTTTCTGGGTCTTCCCATTGAACCAGCAATTCTGAGTGGTGTGGTTGGTCTTATCGCATATGGCACAAGGTTGAACATTCTGACCTTTGGCTTTGTCTTGCTTTGGTCCTTTCTTCTTCCCTTTCCACTTGCTCTTGCTTGCGAAGTTGGCTTGGGAAGTCTCTTCTTCGTCTTCTTCCTTCTTCTTGCCTTTTTGCTTCTTATCCTTCTTATCTGCATATAGAGCACTAGTTGAAATACCATGATAAGAGTTACCTTCCTTTATGCTATTCTTGGTTTCTTGATTGAAGAGTTGTCCAAGAAAGATGTTGAAGTCTAGAGTTTGCACATCCATGATGAGATCGTAAGCCGTCGTGAAGGATTGCCATTGCTTATCACTTCCAATGTAGTTGAGAATTTGCCTCATGATGACCTCTTCTTCAATCAGCTCTCCAATGGATGCTAACTGATCCGCAACCTCCTTGACTTTGGTAACAAACTCTGTGATGGTTTGCTTAGGTATCTTCTTCATTTGGTTGAACTCGTTCCAAAGATGATTCTTTCTTGCTTTGGTACTAGCAGAAATCAAGGTCTCTCTCCAGGGCATCCCAAGTCTCTTGAGATGTCTTGCATCCTCTAATATGTGGTAATAGAAAGTCAGAGATAGAGTTTAGTATGTACGACCTTGCTTGAGCATCCCTTGCGCACCAAAGTGTGAGCTTATCTATCTCCTCTTGTGTAGGTCCTCCTTTCGATCTTGGAATAGGCATAGCTTCATCACCTGCTACAATTCCATAAAGATTTCTACCTTGCAAATAGGCCTCCATTCTGATTTGCCAAGCCGCGTAGTTTTGTCGATCAAGCTTCTCGATCATTGAGGGAAAGCCGTCACCCATCTTGAACTAGCTCTGATACCATTGAAAGAACTTGGAGAAGCTTGTCGAAGGTAGAAAAGTGCGTTTCGAAGCGACGAAGTTTGGTCAAGCCAACCGGCACAAGACCAGCCCTTGAGCTTATGGAGACTCAAATAGACCTTATAGGCATGCTATAAGTGCAAAGAAACACACTATGTACCTTGGAGCATCAAGGAGAATGAGTCGATACAAAACAGATAGGTTCGCGGGTCGACTAGCTCAAAAAACTTACTATCTATGGAAGAGACAATGAACTTCAAATGCCCATAGCCACCAGCGTGATTACAATTAGAAAAAATCCTTTTATGGGAGTGATACACATAGGGTTGAGTGTATGGAATGCACTAAAAGTATAAGGAATAAGCAAAATATGCTATAGGAATGAATGCGACATTCACCGGTGGTACTTCCTATTTTTCAGGAATACATAGAGATTGACACCGAGGCAAAAAAACTGAGATTTCTCCAAATCTGCTGAACCAAATGCTTTGAAACTTTACAGGCACAAACTAAACGTTAATACCTTTCCAATGAGTCCTCTGGCACTCAATTTGGAGCTCTGAGGAGAGAGCAGCAGCCTCTGCAAGATTACTGTTGGCGAAGAAGATGATGCAGAAAATTGAAGGAGTAAGACAATGATGGTCACAAGTGTATGTATATTGCTTCCATGTATAATACAAGTGATTTCAACTCCTTATATAGCCTCTAGGAGTGTTCCACGACTTTTACAACTTGAATTTGAATTCAAATGAAGGTGGGAATGGTTGTTGGAGGGAATGAATTCACTTCCCTACAATCTAGGAAAAGTGAAGATCTTGATTGATCTATTTTTAGGTGATTGATTGCTTGATTGAATGCAACTTCAACTACCACAATTTCGTGGGATTTGGGCTCTATCTTTCTACCTTTACATGTGTACAACTCAAGACTTTTACAACGGTAAATGAGCCATCAAAATATTCTCAAAAAATACAATAAATGAGCATATGAAAAAGAACTCTCCAACGGATATTCTTTCGACGCGATAGCCTTTGATGTAGATCAAATCCACCTCAAGCATAGTGTAAGCTTGATGTTCCAACAGCTCCCCCTCAAGCTAAAGTATGCTTGAGTCTTCATTCTCTGATAGATTGAATACCTGCCATAGCTTTGAATCTACAAAGCTTTATTCCATCAAGTGCCTTCGTCATCATATCTACTACTTGCTTTTCAGTTGGAACAAAAGAAATGTCAATCTCCTTTGCCATGAGCTTCTCCCTGATGAAGTGGTAATGGACTTCTATGTGCTTGGTTCTCGCATGAAAAATAGGATTTGCTGCTAGATGCATGCAACTTACATTATCTCCAAATATGTGAGGTTTGGAACTCACAAGTCCCAAATCTGTATACAATGCTTTTAACCATATTGCCTCTTGAGTTGCTATGGTCAAGCCTCTGTACTCTGCTTTAGTTGAAGATAAAGCAACTGTTGGTTGCTTCTTGGAACTCCATGACACTAACTTTGAACCTGCAAATGCTAAGTAACCAGATGTACTTTTTCTATCATCCTTAGCTCCTGCCCAATCTGCATCTGAGTAGATTTTGATGGCCAAATCTGAAGAGTAAGGATAGAATATACCTTCCTTGATTGTACCTTTGAGATACTTCAGTACTCTCTTAGCCACATCCATGTGTGGTCTTCTTGGTGAGTGCATGAACTGACTAAGCACTCCCACACTATATGAGATGTCTGCCCTTGTATGAGTAGCATATATCAAGCTACCTACCAAGCTTTGATACTCTTTTATGTCTTCAATTTTCTCACCTTCATAAACACTAAGTTTATGATTCATCTCCAAAGGTGTACCTGCAGGTTTAGTGTTCTCCATTTTGAACTTGAGAAGAAGATCCTCAATGTATCTTCTTTGAGTCAAATACATTCCTTCATCTGTGTATATCACCTGCATACCTAGGAAATATGTGAGCTCACCTAGGTCACTGATTTTGAACTCCTCTTGCATGTGTCTCTTGATCCTTTGAATGCCATTTAGATCATCACCTGTCACAATAATATCATCTACATATACACATAGATAGATAACCTCGTTGTGATCCCTTTTGATGAATAGAGAAGGATCTGAGCTGCTAGCTTTGAACCCTTGATCTTGAAGATATGTAACCAACCTGTAATTACAAGCTCTTGGAGCTTGTTTCAATCCATACAATGCTTTCTTAAGTCTGCAAACATAAGATTGATGATTAGGGTTTTCAAAATCTGGTGGTTGTGACATGTATACCTCTTCACTTATCCAACCATTTAAAAATGCATTTTTCACATCAAGTTGGAGGAGTCTCCAATTCCTTGCAGCAACTACACTTATCAATGTCCTGATCGTAGTCATCTTTGCAACTGGTGAGAATGTTTCCTCATAGTCTATACCATGAGTTTGTGAGCATCCTTTGGCAACTAATCTTGCCTTGTACCTGCAAACTGGTCCATCTGAATTTTTTAACTTTATATACCCATCGGCAACCAATTACCTTTTGATTCGATGACATTGAAACCAAATCCCAAGTGTCCATCTCCTTCAATGCATCTATCTCTTCGTTCATGGCCTTTTCCCAATTAGGGTTTCCCTTTGCCTCTTCATAGGTTGAGGGTTCCTCTTAAATAGAGTATTTCTCCAAGTAGATTGAATGCTTTGTAACAAATGTGGAATCATATCCATACCTTTCTGGTTGTTTCTTCTCTCTTGCTGATCTTCTAGGTGCTTGTTTGGAGCATTCTCCAACCTCTTGCATCTTTGCTTAGCCTCTTGACTTCCATAGCTTGTAATCCCTTTCTCTTTCATCTTGGTCATCGTCTGTATCACTTCTTGGATCCTGGACCTGTGTATCATGCTTTCTTCCTAATTGATGAGAGTCATAATCAAGATCATATGGTAGCGTTACCTTTTGTTTGTCTTCATCATACCAAGACCTGTGTTCTTCAAACACAACATCTCTACTTGTAGTGAATTGCTTGGTTGAAGGATTGAAAAACCTGTAACCCATCTGAGTTGAATCATATCCAATAAACATTGCCTTTGTTGCCCTTTCATCTAGCTTACCTCTTATTTGTGATGGTACATGAACATAAGCTAAACAACCAAAAACCTTGCAATGTCCAAGACTAGGTTTTCTTCCATGCCATGCTTCGTAAGGAGTCATACCTTGAAGTGATTTGGATGGTAGTCGATTGACAAGGTACACTGCAGTTGAAATAGCTTCTGCCCATAGATAATGTGGCAACTTCTTCTCTTCAAGCATTGTTCGAGCTGATCCAACCAATGTCTTGTTTCTCCTCTCTGCAATTCCATTTAGTTGAGGAGAGTACCTAGTAGTCACTTCCCTTTTGATACCTTTGTCCTGCAAGAACTCATCAAACTCTTTGGAGAAGTATTCTCCCCCTCCATCAGATCTGAGCTTCTTTAGTGATCTACCTGTATGATTCTCCACATGTGCAAGATACTTCTTGAAGCAATCAAACACTTCATTCTTTCTCTTGATAAAGTATAGAACAGTCCACCTACTATGGTCGTCAATAAATGAGACATAATACCTTGATCCTGCCAATGAAGGTTCTTGACTTGGTCCCCATACATCTGTATGTACTAAGTCCAATAAGTTGTTGTGGATGTAGCCTTTGTGATTGAATGGTTGTCTTTGTGCCTTCCCAATCTGACATGCATCACACCTGTTGATCATGTGTTGCTTTGATATGTTCAGCAGTCCTAGAACACTTTGATCCCTGCATATATCCTTCAAGGTTCTTTCATTCACATGAGCAAGTATCTTATGCCACACTTCAAGCTCACTTAGGGTTTGAGACCCAAAGTTGAATAGAGCTATGTTCCTGGTATCTCCTACTTCAAAAGTAAAGAGCCTACCATGCTTCTCACCTCGGGCTATCTTCTTGAAGCCTTGACATGGATCTTCCACAAAAGCTCCATGTTGGGTGAACCTAACTTGCAAGCCTTTTTCAACTATTTGGCCTACACTTATTAGGTTTTTAGTGATAGTGGGTACATAGAGAACCTTACTCAGAATGTTTGTCCTTCCATTGGAAGCTTTGACATTACCAATCTTCTCCACATTGTGCTTCGTGTCATCCCCTGTTTGCACTTCATGTCTATGCTTTGGACTTTCCAAGTTAGATAGAAGAGCAATGTTGCCTGCAACATGATTCGAACATCCTGAATCTATGTAGAACAAATGATCATCTTCTTTACCTTCTTTGTGGCTTAGATTCATAAGAAGTAATGAGTCTTCATGTGGTTGATCTTCTGAATAATTGTTGTAGTCCCTTCTATTATAGCTTCTATTGTTATTGTTGAAGTTGTGTCCACCTCTGCCTCTATTGCCGCCATATCCACCTCTTCCACCTCCTTTCTGGGTCTTCCCATTGAACCAACAATTCTGAGTGGTGTGGTTGGTCTTATCGCATATGGCACAAGGTTGAACATTCTGACCTTTGGCTTTGTCTTGCTTTGGTCCTTTCTTCTTCCCTTTCCACTTGCTCTTGCTTGCGAAGTTGGCTTGGGAAGTCTCTTCTTCGTCTTCTTCCTTCTTCTTGCCTTTTTGCTTCTTATCCTTCTTATCTGCATATAGAGCACTAGTTGAAATACCATGATAAGAGTTACCTTCCTTTATGCTATTCTTGGTTTCTTGATTGAAGAGTTGTCCAAGAAAGATGTTGAAGTCTAGAGTTTGCACATCCATGATGAGATCGTAAGCCGTCGTGAAGGATTGCCATTGCTTATCACTTCCAATGCTGTTGAGAATTTGCCTCATGATGACCTCTTCTTCAATCAGCTCTCCAATGGATGCTAACTGATCTGCAACCTCCTTGACTTTGGTAACAAACTCTGTGATGGTTTGCTTAGGTATCTTCTTCATTTGGTTGAACTCGTTCCAAAGATGATTCTTTCTTGCTTTGGTACTAGCAGAAATCAAGGTCTCTCTCCAGGGCATCCCAAGTCTCTTGAGATGTCTTGCATCCTCTAATATGTGGTAATAGAAAGTCAGAGATAGAGTTTAGTATGTACGACCTTGCTTGAGCATCCCTTGCGCACCAAAGTGTGAGCTTATCTATCTCCTCTTGTGTAGGTCCTCCTTTCGATCTTGGAATAGGCATAGCTTCATCACCTGCTACAATTCCATAAAGATTTCTACCTTGCAAATAGGCCTCCATTCTGATTTGCCAAGCCGCGTAGTTTTGTCGATCAAGCTTCTCGATCATTGAGGGAAAGCCGTCACCCATCTTGAACTAGCTCTGATACCATTGAAAGAACTTGGAGAAGCTTGTCGAAGGTAGAAAAGTGCGTTTCGAAGCGACGAAGTTTGGTCAAGCCAACCGGCACAAGACCAGCCCTTGAGCTTATGGAGACTCAAATAGACCTTATAGGCATGCTATAAGTGCAAAGAAACACACTATGTACCTTGGAGCATCAAGGAGAATGAGTCGATACAAAACAGATAGGTTCGCGGGTCGACTAGCTCAAAAAACTTACTATCTATGGAAGAGACAATGAACTTCAAATGCCCATAGCCACCAGCGTGATTACAATTAGAAAAAATCCTTTTATGGGAGTGATACACATAGGGTTGAGTGTATGGAATGCACTAAAAGTATAAGGAATAAGCAAAATATGCTATAGGAATGAATGCGACATTCACCGGTGGTACTTCCTATTTTTCAGGAATACATAGAGATTGACACCGAGGCAAAAAAACTGAGATTTCTCCAAATCTGCTGAACCAAATGCTTTGAAACTTTACAGGCACAAACTAAACGTTAATACCTTTCCAATGAGTCCTCTGGCACTCAATTTGGAGCTCTGAGGAGAGAGCAGCAGCCTCTGCAAGATTACTGTTGGCGAAGAAGATGATGCAGAAAATTGAAGGAGTAAGACAATGATGGTCACAAGTGTATGTATATTGCTTCCATGTATAATACAAGTGATTTCAACTCCTTATATAGCCTCTAGGAGTGTTCCACGACTTTTACAACTTGAATTTGAATTCAAATGAAGGTGGGAATGGTTGTTGGAGGGAATGAATTCACTTCCCTACAATCTAGGAAAAGTGAAGATCTTGATTGATCTATTTTTAGGTGATTGATTGCTTGATTGAATGCAACTTCAACTACCACAATTTCGTGGGATTTGGGCTCTATCTTTCTACCTTTACATGTGTACAACTCAAGACTTTTACAACGGTAAATGAGCCATCAAAATATTCTCAAAAAATACAATAAATGAGCATATGAAAAAGAACTCTCCAACGGATATTCTTTCGACGCAATAGCCTTTGATGTAGATCAAATCCACCTCAAGCATAGTGTAAGCTTGATGTTCCAACAGCTCCCCCTCAAGCTAAAGTATGCTTGAGTCTTCATTCTCTGATAGATTGAATACCTGCCATAGCTTTGAATCTACAAAGCTTTATTCCATCAAGTGCCTTCGTCATCATATCTACTACTTGCTTTTCAGTTGGAACAAAAGAAATGTCAATCTCCTTTGCCATGAGCTTCTCCCTGATGAAGTGGTAATGGACTTCTATGTGCTTGGTTCTCGCATGAAAAATAGGATTTGCTGCTAGATGCATGCAACTTACATTATCTCCAAATATGTGAGGTTTGGAACTCACAAGTCCCAAATCTGTATACAATGCTTTTAACCATATTGCCTCTTGAGTTGCTATGGTCAAGCCTCTGTACTCTGCTTTAGTTGAAGATAAAGCAACTGTTGGTTGCTTCTTGGAACTCCATGACACTAACTTTGAACCTGCAAATGCTAAGTAACCAGATGTACTTTTTCTATCATCCTTAGCTCCTGCCCAATCTGCATCTGAGTAGATTTTGATGGCCAAATCTGAAGAGTAAGGATAGAATATACCTTCCTTGATTGTACCTTTGAGATACTTCAGTACTCTCTTAGCCACATCCATGTGTGGTCTTCTTGGTGAGTGCATGAACTGACTAAGCACTCCCACACTATATGAGATGTCTGCCCTTGTATGAGTAGCATATATCAAGCTACCTACCAAGCTTTGATACTCTTTTATGTCTTCAATTTTCTCACCTTCATAAACACTAAGTTTATGATTCATCTCCAAAGGTGTACCTGCAGGTTTAGTGTTCTCCATTTTGAACTTGAGAAGAAGATCCTCAATGTATCTTCTTTGAGTCAAATACATTCCTTCATCTGTGTATATCACCTGCATACCTAGGAAATATGTGAGCTCACCTAGGTCACTGATTTTGAACTCCTCTTGCATGTGTCTCTTGATCCTTTGAATGCCATTTAGATCATCACCTGTCACAATAATATCATCTACATATACACATAGATAGATAACCTCGTTGTGATCCCTTTTGATGAATAGAGAAGGATCTGAGCTGCTAGCTTTGAACCCTTGATCTTGAAGATATGTAACCAACCTGTAATTACAAGCTCTTGGAGCTTGTTTCAATCCATACAATGCTTTCTTAAGTCTGCAAACATAAGATTGATGATTAGGGTTTTCAAAATCTGGTGGTTGTGACATGTATACCTCTTCACTTATCCAACCATTTAAAAATGCATTTTTCACATCAAGTTGGAGGAGTCTCCAATTCCTTGCAGCAGCTACACTTATCAATGTCCTGATCGTAGTCATCTTTGCAACTGGTGAGAATGTTTCCTCATAGTCTATACCATGAGTTTGTGAGCATCCTTTGGCAACTAATCTTGCCTTGTACCTGCAAACTGGTCCATCTGAATTTTTTAACTTTATATACCCATCGGCAACCAATTACCTTTTGATTCGGTGACATTGAAACCAAATCCCAAGTGTCCATCTCCTTCAATGCATCTATCTCTTCGTTCATGGCCTTTTCCCAATTAGGGTTTCCCTTTGCCTCTTCATAGGTTGAGGGTTCCTCTTAAATAGAGTATTTCTCCAAGTAGATTGAATGCTTTGTAACAAATGTGGAATCATATCCATACCTTTCTGGTTGTTTCTTCTCTCTTGCTGATCTTCTAGGTGCTTGTTTGGAGCATTCTCCAACCTCTTGCATCTTTGCTTAGCCTCTTGACTTCCATAGCTTGTAATCCCTTTCTCTTTCATCTTGGTCATCGTCTGTATCACTTCTTGGATCCTGGACCTGTGTATCATGCTTTCTTCCTAATTGATGAGAGTCATAATCAAGATCATATGGTAGCGTTACCTTTTGTTTGTCTTCATCATACCAAGACCTGTGTTCTTCAAACACAACATCTCTACTTGTAGTGAATTGCTTGGTTGAAGGATTGAAAAACCTGTAACCCATCTGAGTTGAATCATATCCAATAAACATTGCCTTTGTTGCCCTTTCATCTAGCTTACCTCTTATTTGTGATGGTACATGAACATAAGCTAAACAACCAAAAACCTTGCAATGTCCAAGACTAGGTTTTCTTCCATGCCATGCTTCGTAAGGAGTCATACCTTGAAGTGATTTGGATGGTAGTCGATTGACAAGGTACACTGCAGTTGAAATAGCTTCTGCCCATAGATAATGTGGCAACTTCTTCTCTTCAAGCATTGTTCGAGCTGATCCAACCAATGTCTTGTTTCTCCTCTCTGCAATTCCATTTAGTTGAGGAGAGTACCTAGTAGTCACTTCCCTTTTGATACCTTTGTCCTGCAAGAACTCATCAAACTCTTTGGAGAAGTATTCTCCCCCTCCATCAGATCTGAGCTTCTTTAGTGATCTACCTGTATGATTCTCCACATGTGCAAGATACTTCTTGAAGCAATCAAACACTTCATTCTTTCTCTTGATAAAGTATAGAACAGTCCACCTACTATGGTCGTCAATAAATGAGACATAATACCTTGATCCTGCCAATGAAGGTTCTTGACTTGGTCCCCATACATCTGTATGTACTAAGTCCAATAAGTTGTTGTGGATGTAGCCTTTGTGATTGAATGGTTGTCTTTGTGCCTTCCCAATCTGACATGCATCACACCTGTTGATCATGTGTTGCTTTGATATGTTCGGCAGTCCTAGAACACTTTGATCCCTGCATATATCCTTCAAGGTTCTTTCATTCACATGAGCAAGTATCTTATGCCACACTTCAAGCTCACTTAGGGTTTGAGACCCAAAGTTGAATAGAGCTATGTTCCTGGTATCTCCTACTTCAAAAGTAAAGAGCCTACCATGCTTCTCACCTCGGGCTATCTTCTTGAAGCCTTGACATGGATCTTCCACAAAAGCTCCATGTTGGGTGAACCTAACTTGCAAGCCTTTTTCAACTATTTGGCCTACACTTATTAGGTTTTTAGTGATAGTGGGTACATAGAGAACCTTACTCAGAATGTTTGTCCTTCCATTGGAAGCTTTGACATTACCAATCTTCTCCACATTGTGCTTCGTGTCATCCCCTGTTTGCACTTCATGTCTATGCTTTGGACTTTCCAAGTTAGATAGAAGAGCAATGTTGCCTGCAACATGATTCGAACATCCTGAATCTATGTAGAACAAATGATCATCTTCTTTACCTTCTTTGTGGCTTAGATTCATAAGAAGTAATGAGTCTTCATGTGGTTGATCTTCTGAATAATTGTTGTAGTCCCTTCTATTATAGCTTCTATTGTTATTGTTGAAGTTGTGTCCACCTCTGCCTCTATTGCCGCCATATCCACCTCTTCCACCTCCTTTCTGGGTCTTCCCATTGAACCAACAATTCTGAGTGGTGTGGTTGGTCTTATCGCATATGGCACAAGGTTGAACATTCTGACCTTTGGCTTTGTCTTGCTTTGGTCCTTTCTTCTTCCCTTTCCACTTGCTCTTGCTTGCGAAGTTGGCTTGGGAAGTCTCTTCTTCGTCTTCTTCCTTCTTCTTGCCTTTCTACTTCTTATCCTTCTTATTTGCATATAGAGCACTAGTTGAATTACCATGATAAGAGTTACCTTCCTTTATGCTATTGTTGGCTTCTTGATTGAAGAGTTGTCCAAGAAAGATGTTGAAGTCTGGAGTTTGCACATCCATGATGAGATCGTAAGCCGTCGTGAAGGATTGCCATTGCTTATCACTTCGAATGCCGTTGAGAATTTGCCTCATGATGACCTCTTCTTCAATCAGCTCTCCAATGGATGCTAACTGATCCACAACCTCCTTGACTTTGGTAACAAACTCTGTGATGGTTTGCTTAGGTGTCTTCTTCATTTGGTTGAACTCGTTCCAAAGATGATTCTTTCTTGCTTTGGTACTAGCAGAAATCAAAGTCTCCAGGGCATCCGAAGTCTCTTGAGATGTCTTGCATCCTCTAATATGTGGTAATAGAAAGTCAGAGATAGAGTTTAGTATGTACGACCTTGCTTGAGCATCCCTTGTGCACCAAAGTGTGAGCTTATCTGTCTCCTCTTGTGTAGGTCCTCCTTTCGATCTTGGAATAGGCATAGCTTCATCACCTGCTACAATTCCATAAAGATTTCTACCTTGCAAATAGGCCTCCATTCTGATTTGCCAAGCCGCGTAGTTTTGTCGATCAAGCTTCTCGATCATTGAGGGAAAGCCGTCACCCATCTTGAACTAGCTCTGATACCATTGAAAGAACTTGGAGAAGCTTGTCGAAGGTAGAAAAGTGCGTTTCGAAGCGACGAAGTTTGGTCAAGCCAACCGGCACAAGACCAGCCCTTGAGCTTATGGAGACTCAAATAGACCTTATAGGCATGCTATAAGTGCAAAGAAACACACTATGTACCTTGGAGCATCAAGGAGTTTGAGTCGATACAAAACAGATAGGTTCGCGGGTCGACTAGCTCAAAAAACTTACTATCTATGGAAGAGACAATGAACTTCAAATGCCCATAGCGACCAGCGTGATTACATTTAGAAAAAATCCTTTTATGGGAGTGATACACATAGGGTTGAGTGTATGGAAAGCACAAAAATATAAGGAATAAGCAGAATATGCTATAGGAATGAATGCGACATTCACCGGTGGTACTTCCTATTTTTCAGGAATACATAGAGATTGACCCCAAGGTAGAAAAACTAAGATTTCTCCAAATCGGCTGAACCAAATGCTTTGAAAATTTACAGGCACAAACTTAACACTAATACCATTTCAATGAGTCCTCGTGCACTCAATTTGGAGCTATGAGGAGAGAGCAGCAGCCTCTGCAAGATTACTGTTGGCGAAGAGGATGATGCAGAAAATTGAAGGAGCAAGACAATGATGGTCACAAGTGTATGTATATTGCTTCCATGTATAATACAAGTGATTTCAACTCCTTATATAGCCTCTAGGAGTGTTCCACGACTTTTACAACTTGAATTTGAATTCAAATGAAGGTGGGAATGGTTGTTGGAGGGAATCAATTCACTTCCCTATAATCTAGGAAAAGTGAAGATCTTGATTGATCTACCTTTAGGTGATTGATTGCTTGATTGAATGCACTTCAACAACCACAAATTCGTGGGATTTGGGCTCTATCTTTCTACCTTTACATGTGTACAACTCAAGACTTTTACAACGGTAAATGAACCATCAAAATATTCTCAAAAAATACAATAAATGAGCATATGAAAAAGAACTCTCCAACGGATATTCTTTCGACGCGAGAGCCTTTGATGTAGATCAAATCCACCTCAAGCATAGTGTAAGCTTGATGTTCCAACAGCTATTCCTTGCCTTTGCTTCTATCCCTTTCTCCTATCCTCTTTTTTTTTTGTAGCTTGGCATATCCATAGGTGAGTGTCCTCGTTCATCCAAGATTGGCCACTAGAACCTATGCTGTGAATTGACTGATCGTCTTCCTCCTTATGAATTTGATTCCATTGTAAGGGGGGAACATCTTGATATGTATATGTGTGGAGATTTATTCTCGTGGTGGTTCCTTCATGCTGTAGGTATACAACATCTTTTCCCCAATCTTGCACAACCTTTAGCTGTCTCATGAAAGGTCTCCCAAGTATCATTTCATAATTGCTTGCCCTTTCAAATTGACATATTGCTAAGGTGTGTTCAAATTCAACTCCACACGTGGTAAAAACTATTGGTTCCAATAATCCCAAGGGTCTTTCTGTGTGTCCGTCTGCCATTTGTATCTTCATGCGCATTGGTCTTAAAGTTGGTTTTCCCCATTTCTCCCAGATTTCTCTAGTAGCAATGCCTACACCAGCTCCGGAATCTAAGATGGCTTTGGTGGTATAACCCCTATAAGTAATTGGAAGGCAAGTGTTTCCTTCATCTCCCTCACTATAATCTCCTACCTTATCCATTGGGATCTTTATTGTGTTTACTTCATCAGATATCTCTTTTTCTTTCGTCTTGATCTCCAATTGACTGGTTAATTTCTCCTTCAAATGTGGTTTAACCTTCAACAGTTCTTCTAATGCTAGGGTACAAGGGATTTTGACCTTTCTAAGGTATTGTATGATATCCAATGTTTGGACTGATGGGTTCAGTTCTTTTTTCCTTATTGAGGGAATGCAATACAATTCTGAATTATGTTCGTACTCTCCTGTGTAATTTGGCAAAACCTTTACGCTATCATTTTCTTCGTTACTCGGATCAATTGGTAATATTTCATTTGAATTCAATTCAGGTATTGAATCCTCTATTCCATCTTCTGCTTCTAGCTCTTCAAAGGGCGGTTCAATTCCTTCCACTTTCTTCCATCTGTCTTCTTGGACTCTTGCCCACAAATCTTTAGGCCATTCCCCTTCTACTTCGGGAACAATGGATCCTTCCCTTTTATCCTCACAATAATTGCCATTCTGTGTCTTACTTGCTTTGGTATTTTTGTGATCATTAGCGATGACGCACTCTTGGAATTCTCTTTCGAAAATTCCGGTATTGGGTAATGGCAACGCAGGTTTTTCTAAGGTCTGTTGAGCAACTTCTATTAATTTTTTGCAGATCTCCAACCTCTCTTTCTCTAGGTCACCTCTAGGATATTCTCTTTCATGTTGTTCTATGGTAGGTCCCGCTCTTATTCGTGCCTTGTATGCTTGAATCCATGTTGGAACCATGAAATTATGAAGGACCTATGAAGCTATAAGGCTATGGAATACTTGGAGGCCTCCCTCGGAGTTAAGGATACTTGAAGGCTCAAGGCCTTATGTGGAGTCTCCCAAAATTCCCATTTTTCCCTCTTGTATACAAGTTCTTTCATAGGAACTACCTCTTACTTATTTTTGTTAGAAAACCCATAAAAACTCAACCTTATCCTTCTTTTTTGTAAAAGTCCCTTTTTTTTAGTCCTTGCCTTATTTTAGAAATAAGAGCTCTCTTTTGGATACGTGTAAGAGCTCTCTCTCTCTCTAAGAAGATTCCCTTTTTTATTTTCCCAACTACCTATCATTTTTAGAATATCTTAGTTAATGAAACCTTTGGCCACTTGTACTCAACGGATCCCTCCTCCTCTCTTATATAAGGAGGGGCTCATTTTGTAAAAGGGAGGTCCCTTGGCCATGGCCTTGGCCTCCATGCTAATGGAATGAAGGTTCATTTGGCTTCCACATTTCTCCTTGTGTGCTAGGCGTTGATCCATGTGTGTGGGTTTGGCACTTGGGGTTGTCTTGTGTGTGAGCATTGCCCTCGCTTGTTCCTTTTGACATTGGCCATGGTGCCATTGTTCGTGGACGTGTGTGTGTGTGCGTTGCTTGCACTTCTTGCAACTCCTCTTGGAAGAGCCTCTCACTTCCATGTGAGGTGGTTTGGGTTGGTTACTCCCTAGACTTCAACAAATTTTGGCGCCGTTGCCGGGGATGCCGACCTTCAACCATTGGGTTTTTTTTCAAGCTTGCCATGCCTATGCTTGGTGGATGCACCTCACGCTTGGATTGAGTTGTGGATCCGTGTGGCCTTTGGTTGGCTTAGGGTACCTCTTCATTGTTCATTTTTTAGTAGTTTTAGTTCATTCCTGTTGATGCACAAAAACACCCCCTAACTCCCTTCTCTCTCTCTCTTTCTCATAGATACACTCTCTCACACACACTCATCTTTGGCATCATTTCCCATCCCTGCATCACTGAACGGGGTGATTTCTTTGAAAAGGGAGATGGGTACATTAAACAATTCAAGTGGCGGAGGGGTTGTGTCACGACATCGCTC
The DNA here is from genome assembly GCA_020310875.1 of Ceratopteris richardii. Taxonomy (NCBI): domain Eukaryota; kingdom Viridiplantae; phylum Streptophyta; class Polypodiopsida; order Polypodiales; family Pteridaceae; genus Ceratopteris; species Ceratopteris richardii. The sequence goes on from CM035422.1 coordinate 159,047,933, forward strand.
TCCATTAGTTTTGAAAAGAGTGGGCGCAGTCGAACTGTTAAAGGCTACATTAAAGGCTACATTAAGTCTATTAGATACGTTGGACCATTCAGTACAGTACATGTGGTTACACATGTGGCCGGTAGGTGAACATTAACTTCCGCTCTTTTGGGCACTCACAGCCTTACGAAGCTTATGCCTATCTAGCACGTACAGATGTTTATGACAGACAGCTAATACTTGGGCTATGCTATTCCCACTACTCCTCCTCTTCATTCACAAAGGGATGTATCGGCTTTTCTTGTCGTTCCCCTCAGTGCCTCTACACTGCAGAGTCGGGGATGGAGCCTTTGTGTGCTCTCCCATCTCCTCGCCTATGTTGTTGTCGGGGTTGAGCTTGAGATGCTGCATGCTGCACACCACTCTCAGCTATACGATCTTTCAATCCAGGTTCAAGCGCATGGGCTCCTGTCGATTTCAAGATTGTTGCTTCATCTCGGAGTTGCAAGATCCTCACGACTTGCGTCGTCTACTAATTCAACTCTGGGATATGCAGCACACCGCTGTTTGATTGCTGAAGTGTGAGACCCCCCTTCTGTTCCACCTTGCCCATTGAAGAATTGCTATGTGCGGGGTAAGCCATGACTTCCTACAAATGTTCGTGACTCGGGGCCGGGATTGAGCCTTGCTTGCTCATAGTTTTTGTGCTCCTTGCTGTCGAAAGAAGGCAATTCTCTGTTCTTTTGCGTGAACTGGAGGCTCCTCCAAGTTCTAGGATAAGTGCCTCATTGTGTTGAACTATTCCAATTGCTCGTTGTTGATAATCTTCATCCATCACTCCTCTCCCATGTTTTGGTGGTGGTTTCGGCCCTCAGTTTTCCTCATCAATTGGGTTGGAGCTTGGATCACCTACCCCTCTTCTTAGAAGGGCTTGGTGAAGTTCCCAGCTGCCACCGACTTGAGCGAGGCCCCAAGGTGTTTCCCCGTTGTTTTCCTCTTTGGTTTCTTCATCAATAGGTGTTTTGACTCAGATTTACCACATGCTCCCATGTCCAAGAAGCGATGGATTGAGTCTGCTGTTCTCTAGTACGATTTTGTGAAACTTCTCATGTCTCCTTACAGTGTCATATCTCAACAAGTGCATCATTTTTCTGATATTCTCGAGGAGTTGCCATAATACTACACGGGGGAGTTGCCAGGAATCTTGAGTTTGCAACATAACAGATCCTCGCTCAGATAAAGAAACCTTAATTTTTTTTTTCCTTCTGAAAACCAATGCCTACTAGCTCTCATGCTACTGATTCTCATGAAAGGGCCAAAGTACTCTTCGCTACACCCTGTGCATCTCTCCAAATGCCAACCGTGCATGCAAGTTGTGGCAGCGTGTTTCCCTTCCACATACCTAACTCTCCTATGGTCTATACTTTTCTGTGAGAGCATGTACGCATATCTTTTTCATCAAACCAAGATGGAATCATTAAGAGAAAAGGACCACCCCCTTTGATTTTGATGTCAGACCATTAATTATATGTTGTAATTCTTCTCCTGCATGTATCTACAACGCTTAAACTCGCATGCCTTAAACGATTCGGTGATACACATATGTTGTGGACTGCTCTCCGTGTCTTAGAACATTATCAATATGAAAGGTTGATGTTTGCATGGGTGTACGTGGAGGGTCGAGCATTTTTTTTACAATATTGCCATGGCAGGCAAGGTTCAACAACATATGCTTTTTTGCAGTCTGATTCGTACTCCCACAGTCATATGTGGTTGCATACCAAGGCAGGACGTTGTCAATCCTCTTGATTATGATGGAAGTTGCAGGGTGTGGAACAATGTTGGGGTTATCAAGCACCATCTAAATCTGCTTCTTGGTTCAATACTTGTGTTGTTGGAGCTTTCGAGTATCAAAGGTCGAGCAAAATGAACTGTGGAGGGAAATCGGATCAAGGATAGTGTGGAGCTGGAAACACATTGCTGAGCTCCTCGATCTCAGAGGGAAACTTGAAATCCATTTTTACACATCTGTTGGGCATGTGAATGTCTCTGAGTACTGTTACTTGACTATAAAATGTTGGCCTCCTGGTTTTATGTGTGTTTTAGGTTGGAAGCCTCTCATACCCAAGGCATTTGGGGAATTGCAGTAATTTTGACCACACTGCCTGCTACCACTACAAGGGCATGTCAAAGAATTCTGATAATAGTGCATATGACCTTTTGCTCTACTTCCTATATATACAGGTAGTACCGTTCTTCAATTAACAATTCTTTGGAAGGATGACAATTGGAGAAGATACTCTTGGGGTGTTTGAAGTACTTGAAGGTTTGTCCCTGGTTTATGGTTCACCTGTCTGCACATATCCTTCTAAAATGAAAGAATTCATAGTTCTCAGTCCTCGTATTGTGGAGTTGGGTGGAGACACTCAATTACATGGCACTTCATAGTTCTAATGGTGTTCTAATGCTTCCCCCCTTGACTCTCCATTGCATTCAAGTACTCTTGTGCCTGTCCTATGCAGAGATCATAATGTATACTATGGTCTGGTATGCACATGTTTTGCTAGATTCTTGTGACTGTCATTCATCATAGCTCACGTTTTTTAGTACTCATTACTGCAGCTAAAAAATTGTCTCTTTTGAACGGTCGTAAAACAAAGAAGTATGACCATAAGTGGCAGGCCTCAATATTCGAATGGAACAAACCAACAAATCTTATCACAAAAGATGGCTCCAGGTTGGGGGCTAGCTATTACTTTTTGGTCTATAAGTAGCATGACAATGGACGCAGGGTGTGTTGCGACCTCAGAGTGGTGGTTCTGAATGTGGGTCACATAGGGCTTCTTTGTTTACAACTCAAAAGTCTGGATTGCTCAAGAATGTCTTCTTGAGATTGGTGCTCCTGATTCCCATATATGCCTGGAGTATACTATACGAAAAATCCATGCAGTCCCTGGTCCACCATGTATGAACAATAAAAGTTTGGAGGATGCCGAAATTCATAGTTTGCAGGTAACATAATGCTTGGGGTACACTGCTGAGTTAATTTGACCAGCCCATTGCCCTTCGATGGGGATCGTTTTCTATGCTAGGGTGGAACCAAGATCTATTGTTCAGTTGCTCACTTAAGCATTGTGTTCAAATGTATAATTGGGGGTAAGTAAATGCCTCAATAAGATATGCAACTACTATAGATGATGTCGAGAATCCATCATTATGAGGGGATATTAGTAGATGTTTTTTTGTTTTTGCATCTTTTTCTGCATTAATCCTCCTAAGATCTCTGAATATGGTACCTCCATTTAGTTTGATCACTCCACTGGATAATAGATACAAATTTCCACATAAGTGTTTTGGACTTTGGAGGTCAAAAGTATGTTGCAGGCTCAACCATGGTGTCAAGCTCATGCCTCTTTGCAGATATATTTGGTGCAAGGATTGCTTATGAATTTGGGGTTATACTCTCAACTTGCTTGAATGCAGTAAAAGCTTACATTGGCTTCTGTGTGGGGTAGTGTGATTGTCCACAACACCTGCAATCATGTTGAGGACTGTTGTTACTTTCCTATGATCAAGAGGGATTGGGTTGCAAGAATTAATTGCAGGATTCAAAAGAATGCTACAACTGCTGGAAGTTGGTCACTTGATTGCTTTCCATGTTTTGCAATATTATGTATGCCCATGAGATTTTTTGGAAATGCAGGTGATGTACCAATGTTTGGAGTTCTGGTCATTGTCTTGGGAGGTTGTCTAAATTTCTAGACCTTTACCTAAGACTCATTTTTGCTTCACATCCGATAGTAGTTGAAGTGCCAACTCTGCACTTACATTTTAGATGATGTATTTCTGGCAGAAGACAGTCTATGTTTGTTTGCCCAATCATCATGTTTTATTGCTCCTTATTGGGAAATGTTTTTTATGATGGGTACTTTTGGAGCCTACTGATGAACTGATTCTTTGTTCACCAAAGGTTTTTTATAGGTCTTCTAAAGTTGTCCTCAACAAGATCTATGCACATTTGACAAGCAAGGTGAACCTAACGCTGCTCTCCATGATGGCTAGGTTGACTACCTCTCAGAAGGATGGTGTTGCCTAGCACGGAAAAACTCCACTACTTGGAAGGCTTTGTTTTTTTTAGGAATTACTCCATGCGATGGCTGCATATTTGGCAACAAAGGCTGCTCTTCTGGATGGCTGGGTTGATTTCCCCCCAAGGAGGATTGTGTCGCTCAACATTGAAGACCTAAAGAATTAAAGACTTGTTGCAGATTAAACAGACTTGCTGACCTGAAGATTGAAGATTTGCAGAATTAAGTCTTGCAGAATTGAAGACTCAACACGATCCCGTGCAGCTATGCATGATCCTTTCATCTTACCTTTGTCGAGGACGACAAAGATTAGGTGGGGGAGGGTGTTGGAACCATGAAATTATGAAGGACCTATGAAGCTATAAGGCTATGGAATACTTGGAGGCCTCCCTCGGAGTTAAGGATACTTGAAGGCTCAAGGCCTTATGTGGAGTCTCCCAAAATTCCCATTTTTCCCTCTTGTATACAAGTTCTTTCATAGGAACTACCTCTTACTTATTTTTGTTAGAAAACCCATAAAAACTCAACCTTATCCTTCTTTTTTGTAAAAGTCCCTTTTTTTTAGTCCTTGCCTTATTTTAGAAATAAGAGCTCTCTTTTGGATACGTGTAAGAGCTCTCTCTCTCTCTAAGAAGATTCCCTTTTTTATTTTCCCAACTACCTATCATTTTTAGAATATCTTAGTTAATGAAACCTTTGGCCACTTGTACTCAACGGATCCCTCCTCCTCTCTTATATAAGGAGGGGCTCATTTTGTAAAAGGGAGGTCCCTTGGCCATGGCCTTGGCCTCCATGCTAATGGAATGAAGGTTCATTTGGCTTCCACATTTCTCCTTGTGTGCTAGGCGTTGATCCATGTGTGTGGGTTTGGCACTTGGGGTTGTCTTGTGTGTGAGCATTGCCCTCGCTTGTTCCTTTTGACGTTGGCCATGGTGCCATTGTTCGTGGACGTGTGTGTGTGTGCGTTGCTTGCACTTCTTGCAACTCCTCTTGGAAGAGCCTCTCACTTCCATGTGAGGTGGTTTGGGTTGGTTACTCCCCAGACTTCAACAATCCACATGGCTAATTCTTCAGGCATGGGGTCTACTAAAACCGATCCTATCTCATCCTTTTTTTGCCTTTCATTCTTATTTCCTTCTTCCAGGTTCATTTTTTCTTTTTGATTTTGTTCATTCTTTTCATTTTCCTTCTTTTGTTGTAGTTTCTTTTCCTTTATTCTATCTCTTCGGATCTTCCATCTTTGTGTTCGTTTGCTTACAACACTTTTCTCACGCTCTTCCGAGTCTTCAACTCTCTGAGGTGTGGGTGTATTCACCTCTCTATCGCTTTGAGTGTTTTCCTCAGTTTTGTCAGGGGTCTCTCTAGCTTTGGCTCTAGTTAGTGCTTTCAACGGTACAGTGTATTCCTTATCGCTCCCTGATGATTCGATTACTTCTATCACATTGATTTGCACGTTGGATGTAACCTTGTTGGGGTTCTTGGGGCAATCTCTGAAAAGGTGTTCCTTACCACAATCACTACAGTAGCCTTCCCATACTCGTTGTGGTGGTGGTGGGTTTGGCAATGTACGTTCTTTGATATAATGATCACCTCCACATCTGTAGCATGGTTCTCTGGGCATAGGCGGTCTGTTCATGGGTCGGGGTGGTATGGTTGCTCTAGGGGCTATGTACATCAATGACACATAGTCCTGCTCATATCCGTAGGAACTATCTGATACTTCCATGCCATAGGCATATGGTTCGTACAGTTGTCCATATTCTATCATAGAGCTTTCATAATTGGGATATGCTCCTTGACTATGATCGTAAGATGAGTTATATGGTTCATTACTAGTCAATGGTGTGGCTGGGACTATCGCTCTGTCTAGGTTTTCTTCAGGTTGAGCCATCTTGACTGGGACAACGTTCTAAGGATGGGGCGGTTGTTGTCCTAGTACTGGTTGTCGTTGGGTGTATCCTTGATAAGCATATGGTCGTGGCACTGGTGCTTGCTGCTGATAAGTGGGGTACCTCAATGCTTCACCTCCTTGCTCTCTCTGAGGGTATCCATAAGGTCTCATATATGGCTGTGCTGGTCTCGATTGCCTATTGTAAGGGCAATTCTCTGTACTGTGATTTGTATATGTTTTTTCTATACTGCAATATTGTAGAGGTCCTGGGACGGTGGGTCTATTATAAGCATAAGCAGGTGGTGGGACTACTCCCCTAGTGCACAAGTGAGAGGGATGATCACCTCCGCACTGCATACATCTTCTAAGCATGGGCACCCTTATAGGGTTATTGGGGTAGTTCCTCTGTCCTTGAACGTTCAGTTTCTTCGCTACCAAATTGGCTATTTCCTCTACATTGTTTTTAGGGTTTGATGTGCTGCTGGCCGAATCTTCACTTTTCAAACTACCTTGAGGTATTTTCAAATCTTCTGCTAGGTTGTCTTATAGGTCTATACATTCCTTCATGCATTCTTGCAAAGTTTGAACTATCTTTACATATACCAGAGATCTTAATGATCCGTTCAATAATCCTTCCAAAAATAATGACACCATTTTATTTTGGGTAGGTCTCTCTTCCACTGGGCATCTGTCCACATACTGCTTGAATCTTCTCGCTGCCAATCTCACTGATTCTGTAGGGGCTTGCTTAAAGCTATGGATCAATGATGACGAGTTGTTTTTAATTCCAGACTTAGTGAATTCCTTAATCATTTCTTGATAGACTTGTTCCATGTTTTGAAAATTATTAGGGTCCAATGGCTGGAACCATGCTAACGCAGTGTCTGTCAAAGTAAGACCAAAGGACTCATATTGGATCAAGAAATCTTCCACTTGTTCGGCTCTGATTACTTGTTTAAATTCGGCTATATGATTGTAAGGTTCACTAGAGCCATCGTAGTGGTTTCTCATGCATTTGGCAAATTGAATTGGCCTTAATCTTCTTCCTGCTTCGGGTGGTCTAGGCATTATTGGGAAAATTGGTCTTCCTATAGGGATACCTGGTCCTCTTGATACAGGCGGTCTGGCTGGGGCGGGAATTCCATGTCTTGGGTCATCAAGCGGTTGAAGTCAGTAATTTGGGTTATTTGTAGGCATTGCAAACTGCACATGTGGTCTGACCGAGATTTGTGTTTGTTGTGTTTGGTGTGTTTTCCCCGACTGTTGATATGAATCATTCTGAGATGTTCCAAGTGGGTTTCGTGAAGTAGTGGCTTGGTCCCTAGGGGGAAACACTGGAATATTCTGATATTTCAACTCGGCTCTTTCTAATTCCATTAAGGGCCAATATCTTCTCTGATTCTTATCCAGATATGTGATGATGGTGGGGAAATCAGGATCTTGTAACTCATAGGAATTTCTTCCTCTGACTCACTGGAGGTCTTCGAGTAATGTGAACGGCTACTTGGCTTGGCTACACTACCTACAGAAGAGATTACACTTCTTCGGCTTCCTAAGGTTCTTCCAGATCTCAGGTTCATCCAATTAATAGCTCTGATCAGCCCCTGCTAAGCTCTATCTTCTAGATTTCTTTACTATGGATCAGAATTTTAGAGGAACTTGGCTGAAAAAATAACTGAAAAAGAAACTTTCAGGTCACGATACTTGACTCCCAGATTTCACGATACATGACCTTTGGCCAAAAACGATACACGATACTCCGAAAAGACGATACACAATATTTGATCTGGCACCACGATACTCGATACTTGGATAAACGCGATACTTGGACAACCAGGATACACGATCTGTGATAAGTATCGCGATCAGTGAAGGCACGATACACGATACTTGGACAAGCACGATACACGATCTGTGATAAGTATCGCGATCGGTGAAGGCACGATACACGATACTTGAATGGAAACGATACTCGATACTTCAAGAAAGACAATACACAATATTTGACTCTCATGATACTCGATACCTGAGTGAAAACGATACTTGATACACGATACTCAATAAGTATCGCGATCGATACCAAACGATACTCGATACACGATCTTTAGCAAGTATCGCGATCGGTAGAACACGATACTCGATACACGATCTTTGGCAAGTATCGCGATCGGTAGAACACGATACTCGATACACGATCTTTGGCAAGTATCGCGATCGGTAGAACACGATACTCGATACACGATCTTTGGCAAGTATCGCGATCGGTAGAACATGATACTCGATACACGATCTTTGGCAAGTATCGCGATCAGGATACCATGATACACGATCTTTAGGGAAATATCGCGATACTCAACCACAGGAAATCACGATACTTGTCAGGTATCGCGATACTCGACCGCGGGAGAAACACGATACTTGACCCTTTTTCAAATTTTTTGCTAGATTTTTTTGGTTTTGATTCAAGACAGTGGTTTTCCTAGTTTTTCTACCCTCTCCTCACTCTCTGTATCACCCAAAATATACCTTTTACACCCTGCACATCCTCCACGATACCTAACGCAGATTGTTTTACACAGATATCTAATTTATGAGTGATGACAATGAGTAGCAAGTGAATGGCTCACCTTGGATGCTCTTTCCCAACTCTCCTATCACCCTCTCTTGCTCCGCGCAACTCCCAATGGCCTCTTTCATCAAACGTGATACTCGACTAGAACTCCTCACGATACTTGTTCAAAAACACAAGTAACTTACAAAATGACACTTTTTGGGCTTTTATACTTGGAATTTTCCTACTTCACAAAAAAAACTCTACCGAACAAAGATTGAATACTACTCTAATGACTTGAACTACTCCCTCACTTCTCCTACTCTACTCATTCCACTCACTTCCCTAGGCTAACAACTCACTACACACATTCCAAGAATTAGAAGTAGTAAGTGCGGCTAAAAATGACTTACCAAAGAAGAGAAAATCACCACTCCTCCTCTCGTGTCAATGCAAAAAGATACTTACCATCACACGAATGCCTCGGTTTGATTCGACACTCCCCGGCAACGGTGTCAAAAAATGTGTTGACCTAAGCACCAACTTAGGGACTTGTGGAGAAAGAGACTATACCTCAATCCCCCTCAAGTGCATATAGTGGGGATTCACGCTTTAATTATCGATCCGATGAGTATACAAACCTAGCCGAGTGTATGAGGACATGCATTCAAATGATGATCAATGCAAATGAACTACTCAAAGAGTGCAAATAAGGCAAAGACTAATCCAAACAAGCTTCAACTGATAGTCATGGTGTCACGATACTTAGTGCAGCAGCCAACAGTAAATTGAGCTTTTCTCTTAGCTCCAAACTCCAAATATAGCAAATAGCATAAGCATTTCAAAGCTCTCAAGAAGACGCATCCAATGGCAGTAGTTTCACTCAATTCTGACACTCCTACTTCAAGTTATGAGCAAAATACTGAGTCACGGGAAAACCTTCCTACATTTCAGCACTTCCTACACTTCGCACACACTTTAACAATAGCCAACAAACACTTTCATGGATAGAAAACACTTCCTAACACTCTTTTCAAGCAATACACATGCACACATGCTCACAAAGAAGAAGATACAGAGAGAAGAAGAGACAAATTCGAATTTCTGTGCTCTTGATTCTCACAATGGCAAAAAAGTCCTTACAAAGAGCCACCAATTGACTTATATACTTGTGCCCTAAAAATGGTCCTTTCACACAAGAGACTGGCACTTTATTCACTAAAAGACTAATTTCCTACTAATTTACATGGGTAAGCTTCTAATCTTCTGTGGGGATGCATCTAGAGGACTCCTCTAGTGCATTTACAACGGAAAATATATTATAAGAATGGTTATAATACAAAAATTGGGTATCCAAATCGGAAAAATTTTGGGGCCCGTCTTTTTCTCTGCCTTGTGCTCTCTTTGCTCTGCAACAACAAGTGTAGTAGGTTGTCTTTCAACACCCTGCACAATATTCCATAGTCTTTTTGTGACCAATACATGATGCATCATATATGCCCATAATGGGTAATTGGTACCATCCAACTTATCCTCAATAGCCAACATACAGAATACATCATTGCTTTCAACCATGGGCATTGAATAAAATACCTTGATGTAGAAAAATTGATTGTATCTCAAAAACTTGAACAGAACTACCATGCCAAGTTCTGCTAAATCTATAGTAGACTTTGAGACGCTTGTAGTGGCAAACCATCTCTATATATGTTTGGCACAAAAAGACAAAATCACCTATATAGGCACAATCATAGTGCGTTTGGAGGCCAAAATGAGCTCAAATTGAAATTTTAACATGAAAAAGCGAAGCGGTTTTGAATTCCTAATCACCTTCAGTATGCTCACCAAATTTTGTGTGATTTTGAGATTGTGAATGGAGGAGTTTCAATGATGCCCTAGATGAAGTGGTGACCTGATTTGATACCAATTGTTGGAGTTTGAGGTCTGTGGTAGCACAGGAACAACACAAGGAAGAAGAAGAAGCTTGGAGCACAACACACAAAACTGCATGTATTACCAAGTGAATATACAAAGATAAGTAACCCCTAGGGTTATAAGCATATATACAAGCCAGGGGAAAAAACCTTCTAAAGAGGGAAAAATATGCCCCGATAGTCCTAAGCCTGTTCACACACATACCCTACTCTTTTCTTCCTTTTTCTCAACTTTTGATCACTCCACCGACCCATGAATCAACTACCCCCAATCTTAATGCACCTCTTTCCGTCCCTTAGTAGCATATCCCAACCTTCCCCCACTTCCCCTCTTGCTCTTTCCCATGAATCCATTCATCAGTTATCTTCATTTTAGGCTACTTTCTCTGGCTCACTCCCACTTTTTGAAGAAGATATTTTTTAAAGAAGTTTCTTTGTAGGTGTTCCCTTCTATTCCCACCAACAATATTGCCCAGTGTTCCTTTAGAGATTATACAAACAGACTTGTATTGGGATGGCGTCTCAATTGCTCTTAGTTTTGTCTTTTTCTCTCCATGACAAGGAGCCCATTAGGTGGTGGGAGAATCTTGAGCCTATCGCGGCGCTTACTTTACAAAGAGATGCATAGGTGGTGCACAGGTGGCCAAGGAGTTGTAATACAGACAGTGGGTGCATAAGTAGTGTACATGTGTATGCTCACAATTGAACTTAATTATAGGTTTCAAAGGGTCTTTTGGAAGGTTTTGAAGGGTTTTGAAGAGTTTGGAAGGTTCAAGTGAACCCTCCCTTATGTGTACATTTTGGAGAATTCAATGCCAAAAGTGCAAAGCTATGTAAAGTGCAAAAGCCTATGGCCCATTAAAATTTTGTTTCTATAAGGTCACTATAGAACAAAATAGGATATCATTGAAGTGTATGTAAGAAGATATTGGTGAGAACATCTTGAAGCAAATTAAGAGAAAGGCATCATATGAGATATAAGACTTGGGAAATGAGTGCACCAAGGAGTGCGGAAGTGAGTTGCACAATCAAGGCTAAGATACACTAAGATACAAATGAGAATTCAAGTCAAGTGAAGTGTATGTATGCCAAGGAATCAACAAGCAAAGTAAGGAATATATGAAAAAAACATACGGACATATAGATATAGAAGCAAACAGATAGAGTATGCAGAGAGTGTAGAGTGTATAGAGAGTCCAACAAATAGTGGAGAGATTGAGATCCAAAGATTAGTGAAGATAGTATTGTATGCTTTGTGGTGTATTGTGGGTCAACTTCATTCTAGGAAGAAGGCAACCAAGGTGTCACTGTAGTATTACTGAGGAGGTGTTGCAAGTTGATAGTAGACTTTCACATTATTGGAGGCTTGAGTGCAAGGGTGCACAAGAGCAAGCCACTTGGCTAAGGTGAAGACGTGGCATAGAGGTTGATTGCACAAGTACTTGGAAGTACTTGGTTGTACTTTGTATACTTTTTTCTTGAAGGTGTTACACACAATGAGTACTTTTGTCTTACTTTTTAAGACAAAAGCAATTCTAATTTTATATCTTAATCAAGGCGTAGAGAAATTTTGGGCACATATTTTCTCTTCTTCTCTACTCCCTTTAGCTAAAGAATTCCCCCAAAATAAGACATATACTTCTTGACATAATGAAACTCCATCTCAATGTGTTTAATAATGAGTAAGGAAAATTTGGTTTCTCACAATTGCCAATGCACTCAGACTATCAATAAGTTTAAAATTCTTAGAGGTTTGACCAACATCAAAGTCCTCCATAAGGTGTCTTTTCCACACACTCATCAATAAATGCCAAAGCTATAGAGTACACATGTAGAAGCAAAATGAAAAGAAGAGTTTACTCACAAAATGAAAGAATGTGAGACTCAAAGTGAGTAAACCAAGAAATGGGTAAACTCACATGGATTAGAATGAGCTTTTCAAGAGCATGAAGTGACATCTTCAAGCTTCTAACCAATTATAAATTGGGAGAGAGATCCTCCTTATATAGAGTTGTAGAAGGATCTCTAAAGTACATCATATGTGTGATAATTCCCCTTGAAGGAAAATGGTTGCAACAAGAAAATGGCAAGGAACCCAAATACAATGGGATACAACTAAAATCATATGAAATGGATTCTCTCCTAGATACAAAATGGAAATGCACTCATAGAATAAAAATGGAAATGAGATAGATAAAATCATGTCATCAACACCCCCTTTGTCACTCCATTTTGGGGCGGTTGAATGTTGTAGAGGTCCACCAAGCGTTGGAGCGAAATTGGAGGCTCGATAACATGTTGATGGGGTTCTCTTGAGAGGTACAATGATCCAAAGCAATCTCCTAAGATGTGATAAGACCATTGAGGAAAGAAATTTTTACATGAAGTTGGTAGATGGGCCATTTGAAATGAGCACTTAAGGCAAGGATGTCTCAAATGGTTGTGAACCTTAGAGTGCGGGAAAAGGTTTTTTCTTAGTCAATGTTGTACTTTTGTTTATAGAATTTTGCGATGAGTCTTGCTTTGTACTTTTCCAAAGTTCCATCTGACTTGTACTTGACTTTATAAAGCCACCTTTGACTTCTATAACTTGATGATTAGAAGACTTTGTTACAAGTATCTAAGTATTGTTCTTTTGATTAGCATTCATCTCAATCTACATAGCTTATTCCCACTTTGGTTGGCCTTGGGCTTCTTTAAATTAGAAGGCTCTAGAATTTATTGGATCTAATGCATGAGAGCATAATTTATATAGTGTCTTTGTTCTCGTTGCTAGTTCTCAATGAGCCTTTGAGGCCTTCTAGGTTGTTGGGAAATAGTTGATTTTGAACTATGCTTAGAAATAATTGTGTCCTCCTCTGAAGTGTAGATGAGTAGAATAGCAATTGAGCTTGGATCCTTATTTGATTAAGTTGAAGATTCATCAAATATTACATCTTTTGAAATAATGATGTAGTGGCTTTCCAAATCATACAATCTATATGGCTTAGATTGTTCACTGTTCTCGACGAAGATATGCTTCTTAGACTTAGATGATAACTTGTGCCAATCTTCCTTGGGCACATGCACAAATTCTTCACTTACAAAAACTCATGAAGTAGTTAACATTGGAATTTCTTCCAAACTAGGCTTTGAATGGAATCTTATTATGAAGTTCATTTGTAAAGGTAATGTTTTATTATGAAGCATTGTGTGTGTCATCTCCATGACACTATGTATATTCCTTTTGGTGACTCCATTTTGAGATGGATTATGAGGCTATGTGACTTGTCTTTGATGCCTTTCTTCTTTAGGGAAGTTATCAAATTCGTAATTGATAGACTCATCACCTCTATCTCATCTAATAGTATTGACTAAAGTAGATGCTTTGTTCTCAACTTGATAGAACCACTCTCTAAATTTATAGAAAATATATGCCTTTTATTTGAGAAAATACACCCACTTAATGATGATGTATTCATAGGTCCATAAAGGTCCATGTGGACAAGGGCTAGAGGATTCTTGGCTCGGGTGGAAGCCTCTTTCAATATGTGAGTCGTGTGTTGTTTTCCTTAAGTGCAATCTTGGGAACATCTTGCACTTGACTAATCTTTAGCAATCCTTAATCAATTAAGATATTGAGATCTTGGTTAGGTTGGATGTATGACCATATATGTGATGCCAAAGTGGGAAAAGTGATTCCTTAACGAGGAAGCATGAAATCTTGTATAAGCCTTTGTATTTGATACCTTGGGCTATTTAATATTAAGTGGTATGATAAATTACTTCATTGTTATTTTGTCAAATAGAGCTTGCTTATGATAATGGATAATGGCTTTGATAGAGAGGAAATTCATGAAAATATTTGCTACAAAGAGTACATTTCATCCTTCTTTATTATTGGTAACATGTAATTTTTCTTTTCCTTCATTTGAGAGACTTTTGTTGTTTCCTAATTGGAATCCTTTGTTGTCTTCTAGCTCTTGAAAGGATTAGAGATCCTTGCATATGTGGGAGGCAGCTATACTATCAAATATCCATTCTTGGGATAATCTATAAGTGATCAAAGCATTGGTAGTTGAGATGAATAGATCTTTGCTCAAAGAATGAAACCTATGTGTAGAATACTGTAGCTCAATGATGAGTAGCACCTCCTTTAATGTCAATCCGGGAAGACGTGAGGATGGTATGATGACCTTGAGCAAGTGAAGGCGCAAGTGGGTGAGTGAGAAGCACACAAACATGCACACACATACACACACACACATGCACACACACGGCAAGAACAAAGAGGAAGTCAATGGAGTTCTTTTAGATTACTTCCAAAGTGCTCATACAAGTTCAAATCTATTACAAGCTAACCTTAAAAAATGAGCTCTCTAGCTCTATTTATAGTTTTTGACTAGCGTTTGGCCCTGTCCAGACCTAGTGTCCGGCCTAGTTAAAAATTAGGTTCTAGGGCCTATTTGGAGGCTCAAACGGAGTCTAAAAATAATGAAAATTGGTACGATGATACTTCTAATACTCCTCAAGCTCGAGGACTCCTCGGCTTGCACAAAATGGAGTTACAAAAAGGTGAAATGGTATCTACAATGATTTGTAGTGATGAGAATCAGTGTTATGAAGATGTTGTTTTGGAAAAATTTGAATGGCCTACTTGCCAGATCTTCGTTGACTACTTAGTCTGCTTGTGCCTTCTCTCCGCTTTGGCTCCCTTCTTTGGCTTCCTTGTCTTGCTTCAGTGCCTTGACTGCTGCTTCCAACACCCCCCCTCTCTCGTGTCTGTCGTCTCTGACAGACCCTTGTCTAGCTGAGTGTTGGACATAATATTGAACCACATCGGAAGCAAGGTGGTGTTCTTCTAATCGCAGCCCCCGTGCTAGGTCTGTTAACAATGCATCCCAATCCACTGGACCTGGGATGTCTGGATGGGCACCCACAATTGATCTGAGTGGATGGTCCTCTCCACAGCGAATAGTTGGAGGAGATGTGAGGGCTTGGGTACAAATATTTCTGGGTGATATTCCCAGAACTCTGTGATGAACATCTCCTCAAAGGTCTGCTTGAAGCATGCAGGGAGGTATTTTATTCTTGCGTGCCAGGCTTATACTACCTTTATTGAGGGGGTAGTGCTCATGTCATATACCAGGTCTTGGTTGCTTGTACTGAAGCCAAATCTTGAGAAATGGGGGTCCTTGATGTTCTTAAATGTCCTGAATGTGATCAGCATTAATTCAAAGATTTTCATGCACATTTGTGCCATCACATCAGGTGTGTTCCGTAGTCGAAGGCTCCAGTGACGGATTGTAGAAATCATATAAGCAACTGTGGGAGGTCCTTGTGGAGGTGCTAGATAGACATAATTTCACCACTTTGCACAGTCTTTGACGTTCTTTACAACAATGGTAAACTCGGGCCACGTGCGTCTTCGGAGGACTGGAACATAACAAGGGTTGTATTTGATAAATAGTGGCATGTTGTTCCAGGTACGAACCATTTCAGGATAAGTTTCTAAAAGTCGTATTCGCTAGGTGGGTTGATGAATGGATCCTTTTTTAGCACTCTCCGGGATATCATCACGGCCGAATTGTGTGGCAAATGTTGGAGCCTTGCCACATCGTTGTCGAATCTCTGCGTTGTAATCTGCCAAGAGTACACAATATGGCACATACTGATCATCGTTGGTGCCTATCCATCTGTGATGAGACATACTTCGGAAATATTCTGACTTGATGATAGTGTCTTCCAATTTAGCCATTGATTGGATTTTGACTGCCACTCGATCTTCATGGGTTTTAGTTGTCTTTTCGAGTTTCTGAAGCCATTCAGGTGCTTCGACCTCCAGGGTGTCCATTCCTTCCGAGGTTTGCTGACCTCCTGGCATCGGCATAGGAACATATGGTTCCTCATACGACTCATCCACCTCAATGGGTACCAATTCATCTGGCTTTGGTTCTATAACTGGAGAGGGTTGTCTTTCATATTCCAGTAACTTCTTCTGCAATTCTGCCACCTGCTCCGTTAATGCCTTTACCTCTTCTGAAGTCGAGGTTGACTGTATGACCTTCGGTTGTTCCTCTTGTTCCCTGATCTGGCGGCGCAGTGCATCTCGTTCCTTTTCTATATCATCATGGGCTTCTAGTAGATCATCATAGCTTTCAAGGATTGTCTTCGTTGTATCAGAGGGGACTGCTTTAAACTGTTCTTGGTCGATCTCGTGGGGGGAGCCTTCCATTGTAGCTTCTAGGTTTTCTTCATTTTGCTTCTGTAGACGCTTGTTCTCTTCGAGGGTGGTAGCCATGTGTTTTCTGAGTAGGGTCAAATTACGTCGGACTCTTAGATTATCTGCTTTGTAGACTTCAAGTAAAGCTTCGAGTTGTTTGACGCCTGGCAATTGTGATGGTTGGGGTGTCTCCAGGAGGGTTTGATGGGCCTGCTCGAGTGTGGTATAGCGTTGATTGAGGTCAGCGTTTTCATCTTCTATAGTTGTAAGCCGCCTCTGTAGTTGTTGGTGATTCGTAGTTAGTTGACAATGACGGTCTTCGAGAGCCTGATACTCACTCTGTAGTTGGTACACACATTGATGTAACGTTGAAAACATATTATTTACATTAAAGAATGCAGGGAAAGGAGAGGATGCAGGGGGAATGGGGAGGGGAAAGGGAGTCGTGAATGATGTGGAGTCAAGTGGTGAGGTGGGTGGAGGGGGTATGGGAGATTGATGCTGCGTGGGGGGAGGGAGTGGTGCTGTGGCTGGTGATGTTTCCATGGTGTCAAATGTGTGTGTGACTGTGTAGATGGGAACAGTGGGTGGAGTGGATGTGATGTTCGTGAATAGTGTTGTGAAACTGGGCATGATAACTCCTCCGAATCGGATGTCAGGAGAGAGAGGAAATCCCATGACATATGTGGTAATGGTGGAAGTGGGGGTGGTAGTGCCATGTGGTGAGGTGAGTTGTTTAGTGAGAGGTGAGGTGTGTGGTGAGAGTGGTTCCACCTGATGTTCTTTTGTTTGTGTGTTATCTCTTGGTTCTGATACATTGATGTGAATTTGCTTGCTGGATCGCATGGGGCGGGTAGGCACTCGTTTCTCAAAGCGATGAATATAAGCCATAGCTGCATGAATGGCTTCATCTAAGCCTACCACGTCTACGTGCAGATTCATTGATTCAATAAACATGTCATCCGCACCTTCCTCGCCTAAAATTTGGCTCATGAGCACCTTTCCTGTCTCGAGCGACAGTTTGTGTTGTTCTTGGACTCGCTTCATGGTCTCATACAATCTTTTTATTTGGGCCGAGTAGGCTGGGGCACTTGCTAGTTTTGAAAGTTCGTCATATTCCTGATCATGTTCCTTGTTTGCTTCTTCTTCTTCTGTCTCTTCTTCATCCTCTTCTACTTCTACCAGTTTTGGTTGGGTTGGGGCTGAAGTTGTAGTAGTAGGTTGTGGTCCTTGGGTCTGCTTTGCTTCTGTCGCCAGGTTAGACTCATTAATCATATGGGAGATTTCTTCATCTGTCAAATCGGCTAGAGTGTAGCCTTGTGGGAACTCCAAGTCCGATGGAATCGGAGGGAACACCAGATTGGGTCCTTCTACACTTGGTCTGGGTAGGCGAATAGTAAATGGTTGGACACGTCGCGTTTGTGGAGGGGTCACCTCTCGTGTGGTGGTGGCTCCCCTCACTTGGGCACACGATAATTGCACTCCCCCTCTCATTTTCTTTGATGGAGGACCCGCCGTTGATAGCCGTCTTTGAAATTCTTGGGCCCTAGACCATACTAGTGCTCTTTGAATGGGCACGTCGTAAGCTAAGCACCTGTAAATTATTTTTGTCAGAGCACAACATCCATGAAGCACATTCTTCTGTTTCTTATTCCATCGTTGATGGGCTAGGTGGATTTGATCGATGATCCAGTGTGGCAGATTGATGGTGAGATTCTCTGTCTCTACCAAGTACAAGCTGAACCAGATCTTTTTTGGGGGCATTGTGAAGCATTCTTGGGCAAGGAAAGCAAAGTGCTGCATGATCATTCGTAGGTGGAGAGCGATGGTTGGTGTCATTGCTACCATGTCCTTCAATTTGTTGAGATCCTTGTGCTTCATCTTACTTGTAATCATTGTTTCTTTCTTAGTGGGAATATGCATACCTTGCATGTTCAATGCTTCTCGTACTAGGTTGAGGGTCAGTTTGAATCTTTTGAGCTCGTGGCCTGGTGTTAATGAGGGTAGCACGAAGGTACTATGACCTCCTTTAGCCTTGCTAGGGGTGATAGTACTGATAAAGTAGGAACAGCACAGGAAATCTGGCTTAGGTAAATGTGCCCAGAAATAGCCATCCAAGCCCGCTTTGGTCCATACTGATCGCATTACTTCTGCATTCTGATACTTCTCAAATTCACGGGTAAAGAAATGATATCGTCCCCATTTGCCATTAAACTCAAGTTCTATCTCCCAAAAAGTAGGTGTCATCCCCTAATGGCCCTGCGACATCACTGAACCAATGTGCGTGTTTCCCCACTTGAGAAGTGTGCCCCTGAGGCGGTTCTGAATAGGAAGCACATGCACAGCTCTAAGTTCTTGAGGTCTCTCAATGAGTTGTGGTTCCAGAAGGAGGGTTTCGATGTCCACTATTTGGGTGCTAGACCCTGCCTGGGAACTGGTGCCTCCGGCTTCTGCCATGTTACAGCTTGCTTGCTAGTTCTGTGAGAATATAGAAGCATGTGTTAACATTGTAAAGGAAAAGGTAGAACAATTTTTGTCCCCGTTACAACATTAACATAAGGTGAATGATGAGTTAGTCGATTAGTGAGTGCTTGATGATTGTGTGTGCTGTTAGTCCTATGAGCTAAGTGAAAGGATGCAGTGTGAGAATGTTGCAGTTAGTAGGTGGAGATGAATGTACAAATGGGATCAGGGGGTTTATTACAAGCTTTGGGCTGCCAAACACAGTGAATGACTTTAGGTTTTGGTTTTGTGGAGACTCTGGAAGGCTTTATGAGGGTGTCTGCTTGGAAATGAGGCTTTATAGGGGCCCATTTACAAGTGATTCCACTCGTGCTCATGTGTAAATATGTGTTCGTGTGTATTGAATGATAGTGGGCATCGGCTCTTTGAGTGAATGAACCCTGTTGTACATGGTGCGATCTGTGTGTGACTGGTTGAGCCTGCAAGCAAGCCTTAGGCACCCAAATTTGTCTGGATTGTGGGCCAGCCTTCATCGACTTCTTGGGTACCCAAATTGATTTCACTTTCACAGAAGAATTTTTGGAAGGCTTCTTATTAATATCATGCCGTTGATCACTAATAGGAAGTTGAGCTAGTTGTTGTGGCTCAACCGCAATAGGACGCTCGCCTCTCCTCACCCACACTTGTTTTGATGGCTGAGACACCTTTCTTCGCAAGTTCTTTTGGCTTCTATTATAGGTCATCTGCTTCCTCTATTTTTGATCCACCTTTGGTTGCTGCCTCTCGATGGCCTTTGGAAAAGAAGGGAGTTCCATCGTATCCTTGCCGTCTTTGTTGAGATAATCATCCCTCTGCATCACATAGTTTTGGACAAGAATAGCATGGTCATCTTCATGTGTACTCCTGGAAGGACCAAGAGTGTGTGCCTTCCCTAATTCTTGAGTTCTCCATTGTCTAACTCAACTGTAATTCGACTCTGATTCGCCCAAACCTGAAGAAGTCCACTTCTTAGGTTTAGGTTGACTGCATGATCATAGATCCAGTCTTGACCCAAGACAAGAGGCTCAGTGAGATCCTCATCTTGACACACTAGTACATTAACTGTCAGTAAAATATCTTGAATGTAGAGGGGAAGTTTCACCTCGCCCATGCAAGGGGTTTCCACGCCTCCCAATCCTATGAGGTATGCTTCCATAGGATTGACATTTAAGTTCAATTCTCAACAGTAAGAAAGTTTAACAGCACTAGTGGCTGCACCTGAGTCAATCAAGGCTCTTACAGTCCTTGCCCTTGTTCCTTGTCCTATCCCTAAGGTCACAAAAGGACGTCAGTCAATTATTCTATGAGAGCTACTACCTGAAACTTCACACATGGCCATATGATATCCTTGAGCTGCATAGGCGTCTGACTTAGGCTTATCTCTACCCAGTCTTCTTAAATTCATCTTTCAGATTCGCTCCAATGATTCTGCTTGTGCTTCTTCTCGAATTCGCTTTTCCTCTTCTTTACGTCTCTTTGCTGTATTGAGTTGATTTAACATCTCCTCAGTGAGGGGTTCTTGATATAGTTTGACTCTGCATCCACTTATGTAACTAGGGAGAACATCACCTTTGAGTGTAGCTAACTGGACTGCTCCACTTGTGGATATCCTATTGATAATCATGGGTCCATAGCCACGCTTTTCTAGTGTTCTTGCATGTTGTTTCAGGGTATATACCAAAACTAAGTCTCCGGCCTTCAATCCTTTATCCTTAACATGGGCATCAAAGTATGCCTTCTGTCATTTCTTAGTTGCATATATCCCTACGGCAGCCCTCAGTCTGGTTTCTCCTAATCGCTCAAGGTCAAAGATTCTAGAGGAGAGCTCATGGCCCGTCCACTCATGCTCTTGTGCTACCTTTAGTGTAGGTATCAAGAAGTCCAATGGTAGCACTGCATTTTGGCCAAACACCATCTAAAAAGAAGTGGCTTGGAGTACTGTTTTATAGGCAACTCGGTATGCCCAAACATCATGGTGTAGCTGTTTGTCCCAATCAGAGCGTTTATTATTCACCAATTTAGTCAACACATTGCATAGAATCTTATTTGTGCTTTCGGCTTGCCCATTAGCTTGTGGGTGATAGGGGGCATACTTCTTGTGTACTACCAAGAATTCTTGGAGCAGATTTTCAATAACTTCGTTCAAGAAGTGAGTCCCTCTATCACTGACTAGCTCTATAGGTAGCCCGTATCTTGTGAATACATTCTCGAATAAGAACTTAGCTGTCGTTTGAGCGTCGTTCTTCGTGGTAGCTTTCACTTCTACCCACTTGGTTAAATAGTCAGTGGCCACAATGATATATTCAGCATGTGAACCCTTAGCTGGGGGATTAATAGGACCTACAAAGTCTATTCCCCACTTGGAGAATGCACGTCCACCCATCATAGGTTTCAGAGGCATCTCATCTTTGCGTATAGGATACTGAGTTCACTGACAAACGTCACACCGTTTTACATAGGTATGTGCATCCATGTGAAGGGTTGGTCACCATAATCCTACAAATAGGATTGCCTTGATCACCCGGTCTGGTCCAAAATGTCCTCTTGCTACACCTTGGTGAGAAGTTTCCAAGATCTTAAGATATTCGCTCTCATGGACACATAACCTGAGGTAACCATCCTTCCCGCGCTTGTATAGATTATCACCAATGAGTGAGTAATTTAGGGCTTCTTGTTCTTGACTTCTTTGTCTGGCCAATGTCATATCTTGTGGGAATGTTTTCGTCCTCAAGAAGGCTACTAGTGGTTCACTCCAATCTGGCACTATGGACACTTGATAAAGAGTGGCATGCTCCACGGGTGGTTTAGTGCAACAGATTGGGCACTCTTTACACATCTTATGTACATTAGCTTCCATAGTAGGCCAATGTACTCCGAATCTCCTTAGTGTGTGTAAAGTTCTTTGCCTCAAATGGTGTTGCTCTAATGCACCTACATGTGCTGATTGCAACCATTTTGCATACTCGTCCTCTTCCACACAACAAGCCAATATTCCTTGATCTGTTTGTTTGTACATGCTTCTTGCCATGATATGGTACTTCTGGGCGTTTACTACCTCCCTATCTTGAGTGTTTATGATTGGGTGGTTAGGCCCGTATGTCAATACTGGCACTAATGGCTTAGCCCACTGAGGTACAACTTCCAAATTAAACAAGTAAGCATCAGGAAGGTCATCTGATACTCCTTGTGGGGCTTCTCCAGATGTGAGCCTAGAGAGGTGGTTTGCTCTCAAGTGAGTCTTGCCTTTCCTCACCACGACCTCAAAGTCATATTCCATTAGCAAGAGAAACCATCTTACTAATCGGCCTATATTTCATGGTTTGTTTACCAAGTACAATAATGCCTGATGATCGGTAAAAAATTTAAACTTATTTGCAAGAAAGTAGTGTCTAAACCTTTTAGCTGCATATACCATGCCTAAACTTTCTCGTTTAGTGGTGGTATAATTTTGTTCAGCTGCATTCAACTGTCTACTAGCATAGGCAATTGGAAGATCCATATTACCTTCGCCTGTAGGTTGTGCAAGTACACATCCAATCGTGTAGTTGGATGCATCCACGTGAACATGAAAGGACTTATTCCAATCTGGTGTGGTCAAGATTGGTGCTGAACATAATTGTCGTTTAAGCTCATTGAAGGAGTTTTCACACTCTTCAGTCCACTCGAAATTGGCTAAAAGTCCATACAGAGGCTTTTCTATGATGGCATACATGTGTATAAACCATCGGTAATAACCGCAATGCCCCATGAAAGCTTGTACTTCCTTGACATTCTTTGGACTAGGTAGCTCTGCAATTGCTCCAACTTTTTCCTCGTCTGTAGATATGCCATTCTTTGACACTATATGTCCTAGAATCTTGCCCTGCCTGACCATGAAAACACACTTTTCTGGGTTCAAGCAGACTTGATATTCTCTACATTTGTCAAAGATTTGCCTGAGCTCAGGTATATGTGTTTGTCTAATGTGGGAATGTGCACAAAGATCATCAACATAGACCTCTAAATTCCTCCTCAAGAATTCTTTAAATACATGGCACATCAATCTCTAAAAGGTTGCAGGCGCATTGGTAAGCCCAAATGGCATTACTCGAAAAGCAAATATGCCCCATTTTGTGGCAAAAGCCATCTTATGCTGGTCTTTCGGAGCAATGGCTACCTGATTGTAGCCAGAAAATCCATCAAGAAAACTGTATACTTCCTTGCCTGCTACTCTTTCCAGTAGATGCTCAGTGATAGGAAGCGGATAATTATCTCGAATAGTGGCAGCATTAACCTTCTTCAAGTTAATGCACACACATAGCTTTCCATTCTTCTTGGGCACAACTACGATGGGGGATACCCACTCAGTGTGCTCAATTTCATAGATGAATCCAGCTTCGACCAAGCGATCTATCTCTTCTTTGATCTTGGCAGCATAATTATCATTGTATGTGTATGGCTTTTGCTTGGAGGGTTTGGCATCTGAGGTCATGGGGATAGTGTGTGAGCATATGTCAGGGTCGACACCTTTTAAATCCGTGTAACTCCAAGCGAATACATCTCTGTATTCTCTCAGCAAGGCTATTAGCTCATGCTCTTCTTCCTCTATCAGGTCATGGCCTATGTATGTGCATCTTTCTTCTCCTTCTTCTATGGCTACGACTACTTTCTTGGTAGTTTCTTTGTTATCATAGGCCTCTCCTGCTTGTGCCTCGCGTTTTGGCATTCTTACCATGACTCTCCTATCGTCTATCTCATACTTTTTGAAATTCTCAGGGACCTCAAACAAGGATTCTTCCTCTTCTCGTGTGACTTCCCTCTTCTTTCTTTTCTTTCCTTCATCCTTAGGGTTCACTTGTGTGGTTAACCTTACGTCATTGGTGAGCTCTCCATGTCTCTGAGGGTGAGCTTCAACTTCATAGAAGTATTCCTCATCTGATGCAAATGGTGGGTCCATAATGATTGACTCTAGATTGGAGTCACTTGCATCCTCAAATGCATCTGGGCTAGGTTTGCATTCTTCTAAAACTGCATCTCCCATGATTGGTTCTATGGAGAAGACTGAAATGTCATAGCCATCCTCATCACAATGGGGTGTCCATTGTTCCTCATTGATGGCTACGTCCATTGTTGCTAAAATTTCTGCCCAGCCACGAGGTTCAAATTCTTCATCAGGAAATACTACAAGTGCGTAGGCTAGGTCTTGAATTGATCTATGGGTTTCTTTTGCACCTATCTCTTTGGCCTTTTCTCTCTTCTCTTCTTCTTCTGCTACTTTACACATCCATAAGTGAGTGTCTTCATGCATCCATGAGGATCCTGATCCTATGGAGTGCACAGACTCCGTGTCATCCTTGGCTCTATGTGTTGATATATTTAGGTAGTGATGTGTGTGAACACTCTAGGACCGCCGGGGCACTTTTTTTCCTCTTTAGGAGGTTTTTTTCCCCCGGCTTGTATATACGCCTATTGCCCTAATGGGCTACTTATCTTTGTACATTCTCTAGTAATACATTCAGTATTGTGTGTTTGTGCTCCAAGCTTCTTCTTCTTCCTTGTGCTGTTTGCGTGCTTCCGCAGACGTCTATCTCCAACAATTGGTATCAGAGCAGGTCGCCGCTTCTTCTAGGGTGCCGTCGACACTCCTCCGTTTGGAGTCTCAGATTCGCACGAAATTTGGTGAGCATACTCAAGGTGTTTTCGAGATCAAAACGGCTTCGCTCTATGGTGCCGAAATCGAGATCTGAGCTCGTTTCGGCCTTCAAACGCACTATCGCAGTGCTTGTGCAGGCTATTTCGTCCTTTTGTGCCAAAGGTATATACCAGTTTCTGTTCGCCAGTTTAAGCGAGTCTTCTACAGGTCTAGCAAAACTCGTCTGGGCAGTTCCGTTCAACTTTTTGAGATACAGTCAATTTTCTGCATCAAGGTATTTTAGTCACCGGCCATGGCTGAAAGCAGTGATGTATTCCGTATGTTGGCTGTTGAGGATAAGTTGGATGGTACCAACTACCCATTATGGGCTTATATGATGCGACATGTACTGGTTGCAAAAGGACTGTGGAACATTGTGTAGGGTGTTGAAAGACGTCCTGTTACACTTGCGACTACAGGTACTACAAATACAGGTGCTGGAGGTGCTAGAGCTGATAAAGATGGTGTCAAAGATGCTATTCCACAGATTCCTGTTCGTGCTGCTGTTTCTGTTGCACCTACTGCAGAGCAGATTTGTTGGGATGGCAGAGATGCCCGGGCACATGCATTGATAGCTTTGTCTGTCAAACGTGCCATTATTCCTCACATTCACTCTTGCAGAACAGCAAAGGATGCTTGGGATACACTTACCACTTTGTACCAGGCTAGGAATGAGGCTCGTGTTGCTTATCTCCGAAAACAGTTGGAGAGTGAGCACATGAATGAAGGTGATTCTATGGACAGTTTTCTTACAAAGATCAAAGACCTGAAGGAACAATTGATTTCTGCTGATGAGGTTATACCAGATAGCTCACTTGTGCGGACCGTTCTGAAGAGGCTGGAATGGTTGTTGCAGAGGCCTCTACACCAAAAACAGAGTCTACAAATCTTTTGCAGGAAGAAGAATGGGCGTTTACTACTATCTGCAGTTTTGACCCATCTTCTCATGATCAATGCATGTCTGCAGTAGACTCAGATGTTTGGTACTTTGACAGTGGGGCGACCAAACATATTACCTCGCAGCGCAGTTTCTTCTCTTCACTTGAGCCTGCCCCTACAGGGAATACTGTCACATGCGCCAATAACTCCTCTTATCCTGTTATGGGAGTTGGTAAGATCATTCTGACTACTGCTGATGGTAGTTCTTTCACTTTGTCAGATGCTTTATTTGTGCCAGGAATAAAAAAGAACCTGTTATCAGTTTTTGCATTAGCCAAGATTGGCTTGGTTGTGAAATTCGTTGATGGCAGGTGTACAGTCCATGATATCTCAAATGGTGATGTGATTATTGCTTCTGGCATCTTATGCCGTGGGCTGTATAAGCTCATAGACTATGAAAGATCTGTGAATGATTCGGCATGTGCAGTTCATGATTCTCAGGCTATGTCAGATGCAAAGCTTTGGCATGCACGCTTTGGTCATCTGAATTTTGCTAGTTTGCTACGCCTGCAGAAATCTGAAATGGTGTCCTCTTTGCCCAAACTTGAGGCTCCTGGAAAACATGTTTGTGAAGGCTGTATTTTGGGCAAAATGCAGCGTTCTTCCTTTCCAAAAGATGGTTCAGTTCGGGCTACGCAGAAATTGCAGCTTGTACATAGTGATGTCTATGGTCCTATGCAGACACCCTCTTTTGGAAATTACCTTTACTTCGTGACTTTCATTGATGATTTTTCCAGGCATGCATGGGTATATCCACTCGAAGCAAAGTCCGAAGTGTTCATGTGCTTCAAACAGTTTTTGGTTTTGGCTGAAAATCTGTCAGCATGTAAAATGGGCACCCTCCGTTCTGATCGAGGGGGGGAATATATGTCTTCAGATTTTAATGCATTTCTGGCTGAACGTGGGATAAAACACCAATGTACAGTGCCGTATACACCTCAACAGAATGGAGTTGCTGAACGAAAGAACAGGTCACTCATGGAAATGGCGAGGTGCATGGTCAAAAGTCAGGCTTTACCACATAGTTTCTGGCTTGAGGCTATCATGTGTGCAGCATATGTACTGAACAGGTGTCCCACTAAAGCGTTGCAATCTATCACTCCATATGAGGCTTGGCATGACCGCAAGCCACCTGTTGTTCATCTGCGTGTTTTTGGTTGTTTGGCATATGCATTAGTGCCTGAACAACATCGCAGAAAATTGGATGATAATGCAGTAAAATGTATTTTTGTTGGGTACAGTTCTGAAAGTAAAGGCTATCGTCTGTATCATCCACAGACTAAACGCATTCTGGTTAGCCGTGATGTTGTCTTTGTGGAAGATGCTATTCAGCCATTGCTTTCATGTACTAAGGAGACATCTGTTAGCTCCAAAGACATGTATGATACTTTGATGCCTCTTTTTACAGGTGGACAGGCTAGTGCTGGTCCTAATGAGGCAACTTCTCAGCCTTTGCAGGTTTCATATGATGATGCAGATCATTCCATTTCTGATGCAGATTTACATGATGCACTTGTTGATGAGAGAGCTAATATTGAGCAGGCAAAAACTATGCCAAAATGGTTGGTGCAGACTTTGCGTGACAGCAAATTAGATGCACCTTTGTCATATCGTACTCGTTCAGGCTCTCATAGTGCCTCCTTTGCATCAGATTGCTATGCTATGGCTGCATCTAGTCTCTGTGATGAGAATGAGCCTGTTTCTTTTGATGAAGCACAAAATTCAAAAAATTGAATGGCTGCTATGCAATCTGAATATGATGCTATAATGAAGAATGGTACATGGTCTTTATGTGACTTGCCTCCTGGCAAGAAGGCCATTGGTACTAAGTGGGTATACAAGCTGAAGCGTAAACCTGATGGTACAGTTGACAGGTATAAGGCTAGGCTTGTTGCAAAGGGTTATGCACAGGAAAGAGGCATTGATTTTGATGAGACCTTTGCACCTACATGCCGTATGACTACTGTTCGGAGCATTTGTGCACTTGCAGCCCATCATGGTTGGAATGTACATTAGTTGGACATTAAAACAACATTTCTAAATGGTGACTTGCATGAAGAAGTGTATGTTCTTCAGCCCCGTGGCTTTGTGCAGAAAGGGCATGAAAACCAGGTTTGCAGGTTAAAGAAGGCATTATATGGTTTAAAGCAAGCACCACATGCTTGGTATGAGAAGATACATGCCTATCTGATTGCACATGGTTTTGAGAACAGTCCAACTGAAAGCACCTTATATGTTAAACGTGCTAATGATGTGCTTCTGATCATTGTTGTCTATGTTGATGACATGCTGCTCACTGGTCCTATTGAGACACATATTGCTGATTTTAAGGCTGATTTGCATGCCTCATTTGAGATGTCTGATTTGGGGCATTTGCATCACTATTTGGGCATTCAGTTTATGCACGTTGATGGTGGAATGGCTTTGTGTCAAACGAAATATATTGACCAATTATTGCAACGTTTTGGCCTTGAAGACTGTAAGCCTATTGCCACTCCTATGGAGACAGGTTTATGATTGAGTCTTCATGATGCTGGAGATGCATTTGATGCTGTTCTCTATCAGCAGGCTGTTGGATGCTTGATTTACTTATGCATTACTCGGCCAGATATTCAGTTTGCTGTCTCACAGATGAGCAGGTTTATGCATTGCCCAGGAGTCACGCATTGGAAAGTGGTTAAGCGCATCTTTCGCTACTTGAGTGGTACTAGGCTACTTGGGTTGTTTTATCCCATGGGGGGATCACTACCGCCAGATTTGCATGCTTTTTCTGACTTAGATTGGGCTGCTTGCTATGACACTCATGTGTCCACCAGTGGTTTTTGCTTCATGCTTGGTACCTCATGTATATCTTGGTTGAGCAAGAAGCAGCCTACTGTGGCCACTTCCAGTTGTGAGGCTGAGTATAGGGCAGCTTTCACAGCGACTGTTGAGTGTGTGTGGCTCAGACGCCTTATGGCTGATTTGGGTGTTGGCCAGTCTTCTGCCACCACCATCTTCATTGACAGTCAGAGCGCATTGGCAGTTGCGAGGAACCCTGTGTTCCATGCTCGCACTAAGCACATTGAGGTGCATTATCACTATGTCAGGGAGAGGTTCTCTGCTGGGGAGATCAGCTTGGCATATGTGCCCACACAAGAGAACATTGCAGACCTTTTCACGAAGGCTCTGCCTAGGGAGAAGTTTGAAGCTTTCCGCAAAGCTTTGGGCTTACTTCCTTTTGTGGAGTGATTTCCACATAGCTTGGCACTTCCTTATACATGAGTGCCAGCTCCTTGTTCACCGCATCACTCCCAGGGGGAATTTGTTGATATATTTAGGTAGTGATGTGTGTGAACACTCTAGGACCGCCGGGGCACTTTTTTCCCTCTTTAGGAGGTTTTTTTCCCCCGGCTTGTATATACGCCTATTGCCCTAATGGGCTATTTATCTTTGTACATTCTCTAGTAATACATTCAGTATTGTGTGTTTGTGCTCCAAGCTTCTTCTTCTTCCTTGTGCTGTTCGCATGCTTCCGCAGACGTCTATCTCCAACACTATGGATGGGATTCCATTGAATAGGCGGTACATCTTTATGAGAGTAATCCTTGAGATTGACTTTGGTCGTAACACCTAAGTGTTGCAAATACAAGGAATTGGTTCCCCAATCCTAGACCACTTGCAGCTGTCGCATAAATGGTCTTCCAAAAATCATCTCATAGGCATGGTTCTTGCTGAAATCACATATGGCGAAAGTATGCTCAAACTCAACACCGCATGTAGTGAGAGTTATTCCTTCCAGCAAGCCTAAGGGTCTTTCTATGTGACCATCGGCCATCTGTAATTTCATCCTCGTGGGCCTCAGTGCTGGCTTGCCCCAACGCTTCCATAGAGAAGTGGTAGCAATAGCAACTCCTACACCTGAGTCTAGAATTGCCTTGGTTGTGTACCCCTGATGGGTAATGGGAAGATAGGTGTTTCCTTCTTCACCTTCACTCATATCTCTTATCTTGTCTAGAGGAATTTCTAGCACTGTTCTAAGAGAACCTACCTGGGATCGAGGTTTCACTACTTCTGGCACTTGGTTAGCTACATGTTTCCATAACTCTGGCCTAACTTTGAGTAGCTCTTCTAAAGTGAGGTTGCACTGCACTTTAGTGTTTTTCACTACCTCCGTATTCCTAGGTATGACTGAGTCTTCGTTTCTTACCATGAGCGTGGGTGCTCTCATACAAGTAGACTTGGCTTCCCATGGGCTTGTGAAGTGGGGTAATTCCTGTAAAGAATTAGACTCAAAGTCTAATATCTCTTGACTTTGTGCACTCTCCTGATCTCCATAAATGGAGGGAATATCTTGCAGGAATTGGTCATGTGCGTCATCCACCAGTTCAATGGGAGGATGGACTTCACTCTCTTTTGCCCATTTTTCTTCTTGAATCTCTCGAAAGAATTATGGGGAATATCTATTCATAGAAGAGGAGGTGTCTGGTCCAATGGAATTGGGCACATAAGCTTCCTGTGGGGGAATGCTTATTCTTTTACTTGCCTCATCTCTTTCTTGGTTTTTTTCTTCCTTGGCAGATCTTGCAATTATGCTCTCTAACTTCTCTAATAGTCCATTGAAGTGCAATTGTGTATTAGCTGAGCCAGAGTAGTTGAAGAGGCGACTGGCTTCAAACATGGTCTGAGCCAATGCGACCATTTTCACGCAAAGCTTTTTAGACCATTATCTTTTCATTCTCTCTCGGCTATCCTTCCAGGCTCTCGACCGTTTCTTGGCTATGCTCTCAGTTTCACTAACCTCTACACTCTTTTCTTGACCTAAACCTTGGTTCTACTACAAAGCCTGAGCTCTAGTGACCACCTGTACTGGTGTAGTGGAAGTTACACTTCCTGTAGCGTCTACTACTAACCCAATAACATTAATTGGAGTGATTTTTTGGCATATTATTGGGATTCTTTGGGCAATCTCGTAAGAGATGCTCCCTTCCGCAATCTTGACAAAAAGCCCTGTATTGTTACTGACTGGGGTTGTGTAGGTGCAGGCATTGGGCAATCACGAATGAGGTGATCTCCTTGACATCTATACCATGGTCCTCTAGGGAATGAGGGTCTTACCTGCCTAGGTTGAGGTCTAGTGTTGGGATTTGTGTACATGATGTTTGCATACTCTGGATCCCAACTAGGTTCACTCGGTTCTTCACTATAGTAGGATTCACTATGTTCAAGAGACTGCATATAGTAAGCTTGGGGGCTATCAATGTGAGTAGAATAAAAACTATGATCACCCGGGTCACTTTCTGAAAGCAATGGTGTCACGGGCACTATGGTTCTATTCAAGTTCTCTTCTGCAGCTGCATACTTTACGGAAATCACATTAGCTGGAGCAGGGGGTTGTTGTGCTAGCACTGGTTGAGGTCTCTACTGGGCCTGATATTGTGGTGGGTAGGCTTTTTGAGGTCTAGCAAACTGTTGTGGTGGGTATGGGTTCTGATATCTTCCTTGTTGTGGAGGTGGCTGAGGGTGATTTTGTCTGACAGCTTGTTTGTTATAGGGGCAATCTTGTGCGGCGTGGTTGGTGTATCTTTGCTCTATTGTGCAGTACTGGCTACTAGGATTCACTTGGGGTTGAGCCATAATGGGACATACACTCGCAAAATGGTCACCTCCACAAGTATAGCATCGCCTCCCTGGGGCAAACCTTGGTATTTGTTTGCTTGATACACTTAGCTTCTGAGCTACCTTCTCAGCGAGTTCCTCAATAGAGGTGGATTGCGTGGAACTACGGCTAGTAGAACTATCTGAATCCTTGTAGACTTTTGATAGTTCTAATTCCTCCCCTAGATTATCTTTAATGTCCATGCACATGCGTACACACTCTTCTATAGTTCTAGGGTCCTTCAAGTACACATATGATCGTAGTTTGGTACTGAGCAATCCATCCAGGAATAAAGCCACTTGTTTGGCTGGTGTGGGTAACTCAAAAACAAGACATCTCGCTAGATATTGCCAAAACCTCCTTCCTGCAAGCCTAACTATCTCTTGAGGGGTTTGCTTAAAGCTGTGAATCAACGAGGATGTGTTATGCCTTATGCCGCTCTTAGAGAATTCGATAATGAATGCCTCTAGCAGTTGGTCTATGTTCCTGAACTACCTCTCGTTCAATGGTTGAAACCATGTAAGGGCTGTGTTCCTAAGGGTTAGACCAAAGGCATTGTATTGCGTGAATAGATCCTCAACTTGTTCTGCTCTCAAGACTTGCCTAAACTCGGCCACATGATCATATGGGTCTCTAGTGCCATCGAAGTAGTTCTTCATGGACTTAACTAGCTGTGTAGGTCTCAAGGTTCTAGTGTGTTCCCTAGGCCTTGGTAGAGGGAATTCATCCACAGTTCTTTGGTTTCTTGGAACTCTAAGTCTCTCAGGTTCCAGTCTATCTGTTTCCATTCTCGTTCTTTCCCTTCCTAGTGGGTTGGCGAAGCTTACCTCAGGTCTATCTCTATTCCGGTCTCTTTGAACTCCATGAGCTTGGGATGTTCCGACTCCTTGGTGGCCAAAAGAGACATTGGATCTTGGTTGGGGGAAAATAAATTCTCCCTTCCAAGTGTAAGCATGCCTACCATGCTTTGTGACCACGAATATCCTCGCTGAAGTATGATCTAAATAGGTCACTTTGCCTAGGCTATCGGATCTTTGAACTCATAAATGGTGATCGTTCCTATCTCATTCGATTGATCAAACTTATACCTCCAAAAGGCTTCGTTAGTCTCTCCGTTCAAGAGAAGATCTATACTCTTATTATCCTGGGGAATCCACTCTGGCGTGATGATTCTAGTAAGCACTGATTTGCCTCGGGGGGTTTTAGGTTCTACACCCATGTTCCCTTGCTCTAGGTCACCTATATCTATTTCTGGGATCACATTACCAAATTCATCTGTCCTATTTGGGTGGCTAGTGACTACGTATATGGTTCCTTCTTTGTCCAGGTATGCTCCATTTTCAAATTTGACAGCTGGATGTTCAATTCCAATGGATCGGTCAGGGTTTTTAATTTGGACCACAGATCTTCCTAGGCTGTCCTCATAGATACACGCACCTAATCGGTTAGTCCTAAGGTATTCGAGTTGCGTCTTGTAAGGTCCTTCTACCCTGTGTAGGTATGGCACACCTGAACTTCCCGTGGGTCTCTCCATACCTTGAGACATCTCAGACTCGCTAGTTTCAGAGCAAGGGTAGTAGGAATGATGGCTCAACTGCTAGGCCCAAGAACTAGCAGTGTGATTGACACTAGCCTCTGAAGATCTAAGACTTTGTCTATCTCTCCGTAGGTGTCGTCCTGATCTAAGGTTCATATGCCCAATTGAATACTCCCAATTTTCCCAAGTACAACCTTGTTGCTGAGTTCTTTTGTATTAATCACTTGTTCTTTTTAATTTTCTTAGGATGTCACTTCTTGTCCAATCAATCTTCGTCGCAAGGAACACTTAAGTCTTATCGTACTTGAGTTTGGTCGCTTGATTTAAAGTCTTTCCCCTTAGGTTGTTTCACAAATGTAATCTCTTGGTACTTGCACTTGAGTGATTAGAGTTATTAGACTTGATCGTGCTTAACGTATCCCTAATTGATCACAACCTCTATCCGTACTTAGCCTAAGCTAGGGATTGACAGAGGGTGTTGAGAATTTCCAACCTTGAGTTTCTTTCCTTGTGTTGTTGCCCTGGTGTGCCCAGGAAGCGTGTTCCCAATCTTGCACTTACTCTTGCTTCGAGTACCCTTCAATGCTCTCAAAGGACCTGCAAAAGTACCAAAGTTAGCTCAAGACTTAAATTCAATTGACAGACAGATCACTTTCATGCAAACAGGAATTCTCGAATTACTTGTGTCGTGGCCTCACAATGCAATGATAAACCCTAGTGTTTTTCACAAAATTTGACCCAAAATAAACCATATATTTATGTCCTAAAAAAAAATGGCCGAATTTGCCCGTCAATCGCGATCGAAAGCTCTGTCAATCGCGATTGATATGTCAGTCGTGATCGACGTGTCGGTCACGATTGACAGGTCTGTCGTGGCTGTCAGTCGCGATTGATGGGTCAATCGCGATTGACATGTGGCCCGGAAATTCAATCGATCGTGGTCAAAGGGTCGTTGAATCTGTCGATCGCGATCGACGTGTCGATCGTGATTAACAGGTCCATTGCGAGGGGTCTATCGATCGTGGTCAAACAGCCATTGACTGGGTCAGTCGCGATTGATAGGTCCGTCGGGGCTGTCAATCGCGATTGATGGGTCGATCGTGATTGATGGCTCGATCGCGATTGACATGTGGCACGTGCAAATTCAATCGGTCGCGGTCAGTCGGTCGTTGACTCAGTCGGTCACGATCGAGGTGTCGATCGTGATTGACAGAGCCGTCGGCAAGTGTCCGTCGTTGTTTGTCGATCGCGATTGACAGGTCAATCGCGATTGACAGAAAACAGAGGAGTTTTAAAATTCTAAACACATATTTAGGAAGCTCTAGGCATGTAGATCATGATTATGTACTTTGTTTAGCAAAAGAATCATTTTTTCTGTCGGTCGGGATTGACACAGGTCAATGCCTCGGGACCTGCACAGTCAGATTTTTTACCTGCTGGAGCTGATGCAGCTGCCGGGGATGCTGATTCTTGCAGAAAATCTCAAAAACACAAAAAAGCACAAGCACATAAACGCTCTCTCGCTCTCTCTCACAAGTGAAATGAGGGAAATGGTGTGGGTGTGGTGATAGGACCAAAAAGCTGAAATTTTTGCGATGATGGAGATGGAGGTGGAAGATGGTGATGATAATGGTGGTAATGAAGATGGTGAAGAAAACAAAAGAAAATAGATAAAAGTGAAGGAAATACCTATGACTCCAACGCCTCAACTCTACCTCTTACCATCACACGCTCGTCCTCAAAGTTTGATCCCCGACAATGGCGCCAAAATTTGGTGTAGCTCAATGATGAGTAGCACCTCCTTTAATGTCAATCAGGGAAGACATGAGGATGGTATGATGACCTCGAGCAAGTGAAGACGCAAGTGCGTGAGTGAGAAGCACACAAACATGCACACACATATACACACACGCGCACACACGGCAAGAACAAAGAGGAAGTCAATGGAGTTCTTTTAGATTACTTCCAAAGTGGTCATACAAGTTCAAATCTATTACAAGCTAACCTCAAAAATGAGCTCTCTAGCTCTATTTATAGTTTTTGACTAGCTTTTGGCCCTGTCCAGACCTAGTGTCTGGCCTAGTTGAAAATTAGGTTCTAGGGCCTATTTGGAGGCTCAAACGGAGTCTAAAAATAATGAAAATTGGTACGATGATACTTCTAATACTCCTCAAGCTTGAGGACTCCTCGGCTTGCACAAAATGGAGTTACAAAAAGGTGAAATGGTATTTACAATGATTTGTAGTGATGAGAATCACTGTTATGAAGATGTTGTTTTAGAAAAATTTGAATGGCCTACTTGCCAGATCTTCGTTGACTACTTAGTCTGCTTGTGCCTTCTCTCCGCTCTGGCTCCCTTCTTTGGCTTCCTTGTCTTGTGAGTCCTTCAGTGCCTTGACTGCTGCTTCCAACAAATACTAGATTGGTTTTTATTTGTATATGCTTTAGAACTATTCTTTTTCTTGTAACATAATGTTTCAACATGTCTTGATTTCCCACAATGATTACATGTAGATTTCATGGACGAATTATTGGAGCCTTGCTTAGAGGAATCATTGGATTGATGACTAGAGTACTTAGGCTTGTTGAGGGTCCATTGGCTTTCATAGATGCTTCTTGAAATGTTGAAGATTTTGCATACTATTCATGGAGGAGTAGAAATCTTCGTACTTTTTCCAAGTCAAGAATTGACCTCTATTGTAGAGGGTAAAAAAAAAATCTCATATGAATTATGGAGTTCGCTTAGAAGCCTAATAGCCATATCTTTACTCGAATCTTTCTTGCCACATAACGTGAGGTTGTTTTGATTATCTTCAATAAGTGGCAATGTGTTTAGTGACAAGGTCCTGGGGCCTAATCTAGATTATGGAATTCTGCTTCGAGGGTGTAAATTATTGAGGGAGTCTTATCTTCATACAGATCTTGAATAATCTTCCAAGATTCATGAGAACTTTACAAGAAATATGTAGCCTTTTGTTAAATAATTGCAAGCTAACCAGAGTTGTCCTAGGACTTGCTTAACTTTAACATTCCATACATTCCATGTAGTGGGGCTACTATCCTTATCGGTTCCCAATTCTATAGCATCTACGACTTTGTGTATAAATGAGCTTTGATATTGTCTTTTCACATATTATAATTTGTGCCTTTCAACTATTCCTTTTTTTTCCATGAACGTATATGTGAACGATGATAAATATTGCATACTTGAGGAATTCGCATTGGAAATGGTAGACATTTTATAGCCCTTGACAAAGAAGATAATACTTTAGAAAGTTAATCACAAAACTTGCAAAGATAGATGGAGTTGGCACCAAAGATAGGAGGGGGAGGTGGGTGAGGGCTTATAATGGCCTTCCTAATCACACACACACACGCACAAAGTCCTTATTGTATTTCTTTTGAGTTAACAAAAGTGGAAGGAATTTAGTTCCAAATAGAGAGAGTAACTTGTCACCATGAGGATCAAAATACCCTAACTCAAATACAAAAGGAGGCTTGGATTTTGTGCTACAATGTTGGGACCTTAGTGCCAAAGTATGTGCAAAAATTATGACTGATATGGAATTCATTAGGTTTACGCTTGGAGACAAAGCTATAATCCTTCTTTAGAACCTCTTAAAACTATCAATGAAGTTATGGTTGATGAAGAGTAAGAAGTGAGCAAGTCATTAAGGTTGTAGCTATGTAGTTTTTTGCATTAAATAAGGCAATAAGGAGAAATTGTTACTATCATCAAAAGAGTGAGATGATATGTGGGGCACCAATTTCAGGAGGGAATGCATCATCCATGATATCACAATGTATATGGATACCAGAATTAATATAAATTCTAACATATGTTGTGGACAATGTAGACCTAAAAAAATCAAGATGTTTATGACATCATATGGGATGCGAATGTATTGCAATTTCACTTGATTACAAAGAAGAGAATGCGTGGAAAAAAATGATTATAAATAATCATCTATTTCTCTCTCTCTCTCAAAGCTTATGCACGAATTTCACAACAAGAAGATACCTCTTTCTTATAAGAGCAAAAAATCATTTAGGAATGACGTCTTAGCCTCTCTATAGAAGTTTCCTAAAACTTTTCCTTTTTTATTTCTAAAAGCTACTAAAAAATAAAGCAACCAACCCTAAATTAGCTCTTCTATTGTGGATTTTTAAGAGAAGACTCCTCCCTCTTACAAGGAAACTATTTTGCAACTATGGACAACTCTCTTTGTATACAAAAATGCTTTGGGAAAACTTAGAAGAATTTTATGAGTCTACCACACTATGTAACACTCCCCCCTCCTAGTTCTTTACATCGTTAACAAGACTCCTTTTGCAAGTCATACTTTTGGGTCTTAAATCCAAATTTTGGCATGGGTGTGTTGATTGAGTTATATTGTTGGGATGTCCATTTGCCATGGCTTTGACTTGTGTGGTTTTCCCCCTCCTCGCATGTGTCAAAAAGTTGATTTGTTTTCCAAGCATGTAGGGTGGGTTTGTTTTGTCCTTCTGAGATATTAATGTTCCTAGTTGAGTGCACTAGTGTATTTAGTGCTGCTAAACTTTTCATGTGTTTTTTCTTTGGCCTCCAAGATCATGATGTATTCTTGAGATTTCAATAGGTGCAAGTTGCTCCAAAAACTCTATCATATTTCATCTTGAAAATATGATATGTGTGATTTTCTCCATAGGTTCTAATGTTCTATTATGGATACTCCTTGGTTCTTTCAAAGATAGAATCCAAAAATAGCATGCCAAATTTTTATAGTCCATGATGATTGATGGACTAAGTATGCAATGCATCGGTTTAACAAAATATGAATGTAAAACTATTCATGCATACTTTAGAATGCATTGGAAGAAGTATGGTGCAAAAGTTGGGTCTTGAGCAAGGTGCTCAAGGGCATGTTGATGACAAGGTTTCCCAATCTTAAGATATGAAGCATTCACCTGAGGTTGATGGTTCATCTATCATTGTTGAAGTGGAATTGAAGTGTGTGGTGCTCATGATTGTGCATCCATTCCATGCCAATCTTCATTATGAAATTGGTAGTTTTACACCCATCCTTGTGCTTGGCATTTGGCCTTCCTCCTGTGTCGATGACTTTCTTTGTTTTCAGTTGAGCTTGAATCTTTTTAGTGAAAAGGAACCTTGAGCACACAAAGACCTCCACTAGGATTGAGTTAATACACATGTAATATAAGACATATGTACAATGATGCCTCATGCGCATGGGATCCACAACTATGTCTATGAGTGACCATATACTGGAGCCCTATAATTTATGCATACTTTGAAAAGGCATGACCTCCCTTCTTGTTTCTTTTTTAGCAACAAGAAAGGAGGTTAATACACATGTAATATAAGACATATGTACAATGATGCCTCATGTGCATGGGATCCACAACTATGTCTATGAGTGACCATATATTGGAGCCCTATAATTTATGCATACTTTGAAAAGGCATGACCTACATGGTGCAAAAGACAAGGTTATGCGATTGGCATATGGTTGTTGCATGTCGAAGCTTCCTTTTGGCATCATGTTGGTTGAAGAAATCATGGATCGATGATTGCATCTTTGTCTCTTAGTGACTTTTTTTTTTGGGTATCCATTGTGGTTAGCTCTTTGGTCTTGCATGAGCCACTAGTATCTATGGCTTCCATACCCACTTTGTCATTGATTGTTTTGAGTTGTTTGTTGCTATAGGAGAAGTGGGATGATCTGCCTTTGACCTCTTTGCTTTGCTCTTATCCTTGATTTTCTTTGGCTTCTTTGTTGATCTTTTCTTATCTAGAGGGATTATAGAGTTTGATGTATCAAAAAAGAATGTCACCCATATCTGGACCTTCCCTACTGGGTTGTAAGAGATTGCTTAGGCACCCAAACTTGCATATTTTTTGGATTGGGCTCTTGCCTAATGATGTCTTGGGGTTCTTGGTTCTCCTTGGTTTTTCGATATCTTGTTGTTTAGGTACCCATATTTATGATTCCCCCTTTTTCACTTGAAGTATAACCTTAGGGAACCAGACTTATCAACTCTTGATGGTTATAGAATAATGACATGGATGAGATTTATCCACCAGTTGTCTTCTCCATACTAGAGGAGAAGTTGTAGCCTTCTCT
Organism: Ceratopteris richardii; assembly: GCA_020310875.1. NCBI lineage: Eukaryota > Viridiplantae > Streptophyta > Polypodiopsida > Polypodiales > Pteridaceae > Ceratopteris > Ceratopteris richardii. Next base: position 159,086,990 of record CM035422.1, read on the forward strand.
TGATCTTCCTTGTCAATCGTAATGTCCAAGATTTCCCTTGAAGTTATTTGCTCCTCATTGGACATCTCCTCTTTATGTAACTTAGAATGGTCCTCCCATTCACTCTTGATGGTAATGTCCTTGCATGAAGTGGCTACTGGAAACATAGAGGAATGCATGCCATGCAATGCAATCAAAGATCCAGGTTTAGATGTGAAACATCATGGATTAAAAAATGATAACATACGATGCAAATATACATTATTGACCAACAAACATCCTAAAGACTAATCTACTATTGTGGAATGCTCGTTTAACCACTTTTGTCCTAATATTATTTGCTCTTCCATATGTGGCTTCTCAACAACTAAAAATTGTTCTAAAGAGAAGAACTAACCCTTCAATAGTTATCAAAATCATCATCTCTCCTATGCATGCTAGTTGTCTTCCCTTTATGTTGATAGTATTGACATTTGTCTGATAGATAGCTTCTTGCATAGCCCAAGCTAATTTGATGCAAATCATGCTCTTTGATGTGCTTGAGTCTATGTGCACATTTTTCTCTCCTTGAAATTTGAGTAGTAGGCTTGCAAGGAAAAGGTTCAGAAAGCCCTTGCATTAAAGGTTTATGTTGAAGGATTCTTTGTGTGGCTTCTTCCTACACTTCTTCCCTAATTCTATTTTTTGTTGGCCTCTCTATCTTTCACAACTTGAATGATTGGCAGCACTTCATCTCTAAAAAACTCAAGATACCTCTTGATACTACATCCACTAACGTAGTTGGGCAAGATATCATCCCCAAAGGTTGATAATTGGACTGCATATGCAATGGAGAATTTTTTTTCATAAATGATCCATGGCCTCTATTTTGAAGCTTTTTTTGTATGTTGCTTGGCCCGTACACTAAAAGATACTCTCCTTCTTGTAAGCCTTTTTCCTTCATATGTGCATGGTAATATACTTTCTTCCTTCTTTTGGAAATATGAATACCTATTGCAGCTCTCAATCATGTCTCTTGTAATTGCTCAAGCAAATGTAGATGGTTGGATAACTCATGAATTTTCTACTCATAGGTTTCTTCTCCTCTAAATGTAGGAATGAGAAGTTCTATGGATAAAACAACATTCTATCCATACACCAGATTGAATGGTGTTGCTCTTAGTGCTATTTTGTATGCAACTCTATAGGCCCAAATTGCATGATGCAATTGTTTGTCCCAATAGCTCTAACCTCAACCCATTTTGTGTTGACATATTTTGGTACTGATGTGAGTGAATTCATTTAGGAACATCGAGGCACTTTTTTCCTCTTTAGGAGGTTTTTCCCCCAACTTGTATATATGCCTTTAACCCTAACCATTCACTTATCTTTGTATATTCACTTGGTAATACATTTCTATATTGTGTAGTTCTCCAATATTTTTCTTCTTCCTTGTGCTATTCATGTGCTAATGTAGAACTCAAACTCCAATAATTGGCATCAAAGCAGGTCATTGCTTTCTCTGGGGCATCATCCGCACACCTCTGGTCATAGTCTTAGACTCACATAAAAACCAATGGGCATACTTGGGACAATAAGGATTTCTAAACAACTTTGTTTTATGGTGTCAAAATTGATTTGAGCTCGTTTCGGCCTTGAAACACATTATTTCAGAGACTATGAAATCAATTTCATCCTTTTGTGCCAAACATATATATAATTTTTGGTTCACTAGTACAAGCACCTTGAATTCTGCTACAAGTCTAGCATATCTCATTGGGGTATTTATGTCCAACTTTTTGAAGATACAATCAATTTTTTGCATCACAATATTTATTAATTGGTCATGTCCGAAAGCAATGATGTATTCCTCATGTTGGATACTGAAGATAAGGTGTAGAGTAATAATTACCCATTATGGGCATACATGATGTATCATGTATTGGTAGCAAAAGCCATGTGGAATATTGTGTAGGTTGTTGAAAAACATTCCACTTCACCTACAAATATAGTCATTGAAGGTGCTGCAAATTATGTTGAAGATGATGACCTTAAATTTAATGGTCATGTTGTAGTTCCTATTGCACCTAGTATTGAGTAACTTCATTGCGATGGTCGAGATGCACATGCACGTGCATTGATAGCTTTGTTTGTCAAACATGCCATTATCCCACACATTCACTCTTGCAAGCTAATAAAAGTTTCTTGACGTATTCGTACAACATTATACCAAGAAGCAAATGTGGCTCATATCTCTTACCTCCAAAAATATTTGGAGAATAGGCATATGAATGAAGGAGATTTGATGGATAATTTTTTTACAAAGATCAAAAGATTTGAAAGAGCCAATGATTTTTGCACATGAAAATTTCCCAATTAGTTCACTTGTGAAGACTTCTTAATAGTATTCTAGAATCATATTAGATTTTTGCTTCTACTCTTCGATTGATGATGAAATGTAGTCCAAATGCCTTACCATGTGAGGATTTAGGTTCTATTTTCTACATGAAGATCAGTCTAGGTAGAACAACTCAATTATGTGTGTTGCAGATCAAGCTTTCTTAGCTAGTCAAAAGGGCAAAGGTAAATGGAGCTCATCTACTAGTAAGTACAAATCTACTAATGTTGCACAATCAAAGAAGGAATACAAAGATGCCAAGAAAAGAGAAAAACAGAAACTAATTTACAAGTTCTATAAGGCAAATGACTATCATAAAGACTTATCCTAAAGCCTACAAAGGAGGCAGAGAAGAGAGAGGCTTGAATGGTTATTGCAGAGGCCTCTACATAGAGTCTATTTAGGATGAAGAGTGGGCATTTACTACTCATTGTAGCTATGACCGATCTTTGCATGAGCAACATATGTCTATAGTAAAGTCAGATGTTTGTGGTGCAAACAAACATATTATATCATAGTGCAGTTTCTTCACTTCACTTGAGCTTGCTTCTACATGGAATATAGTAACATGTGCTTGTAACTCCTCTTATCCTATCATGAGAGTTGGAAAGATGTGCAAGTGTGGCGATTCATTTTTTAATTTTATCATCTTCAAGGGCTACATCATGTCTACCATCTCCAATGCAACTTCATTGAGTATGTTGTACTTGCCATCATTCATGCCTATGTTCATGCCAAAATATGAATGTTTGAATGGCACCTAGTATTGAGTAACTTCATTGAGATGGTCGAGATGCATATGCACATGCATTGATAGCTTTGTTTGTCAAACATGCCATTATCCCACACATTCACTCTTGCAAGCTAATAAAAGTTTCTTGACATATTCTTACAACATTATACCAAGGAACAAATTCGGCCCATATTGCTTACCTCCAAAAATAGTTGGAGAGTAGGCATATGAATGAAGGAGATTTGATGGATAATTTTTAAATGAAGATCAAAAGATTTGAAAGAGCCAATGATTTTTGCACATGAAATTTTCCCAATTAGTTCACTTGTGAAGACTTCTTAATAGTATTCTAGAATCATATGAGATTTTTGCTTCTACTCTTCAATTGATGATGAAATGTAGTCCAAATGCCTTACCATTTGAGGATTTAAGTTCTATTTTCTACATGTAGATTAGTCTAGGTAGAAAAACTCAATTATGTGTGTTGCAGATCAAGCTTTCTTAGCTAGTCAAAAGGGCAAAGGTAAATGGAGCTCATTACTAGTAAGTATAAATCTACTAATGTTGCACAATCAAAGAAGGAATACAAAGATGCCAAGAAAAGAGAAAAACGAAAAACTATTTTACAAGTACTATAAGGCAAATGACTATCATAAAGACTTATCCTAACGTGCCTACAAAGGAGGCAGAGAAGAAAGAGGCTTGAATGGTTATTGCAGAGGCCTCTACACAGAGTCTATTTAGGATGAAGAATGGGAATTTACTACTCATTGTAGCTATGACCGATCTTTGCATGAGCAGCATATGTCTATAGTAAAGTCAGATGTTTTGGATTTTGATGGTGGTGCAAACAAACATATTACATCATAGTGTAGCTTCTTCACTTCACTTGAGTTTGCTTCTACATGGAATAAAGTAACATGTGCTTATAACGCCTCTTATCCTATCATGAGAGTTGGAAAGATCTGCAAGTGTGGTGATTCATTTTTGAATTTCATCATCTTCAAGGGCTACATCATGTCTACCATCTCCAATGCAACTTCATTGAGTATGTTGTACTTGCCATCATTCATGCCTATGTTCATGCCGAAATATGAATGTTTGAATGGCACATAGTATTGAGTAACTTCACTGAGATGGTCGAGATGCATATGCACATGCATTGATAGCTTTGTTTGTCAAACATGCCATTATCCCACACATTCACTCTTGCAAGCTAATAAAAGTTTCTTGACATATTCTTACAACATTATACCAAGGAACAAATGCGGCCCATATTGCTTACCTCCAAAAATAGTTGGAGAGTAGGCATATGAATGAAGGAGATTTGATGGATAATTTTTAAATGAAGATCAAAAGATTTGAAAGAGCCAATGATTTTTGCACATGAAATTTTCCCAATTAGTTCACTTGTGAAGACTTCTTAATAGTATTCTAGAATCATATGAGATTTTTGCTTCTACTCTTCAATTGATGATGAAATGTAGTCCAAATGCCTTACCATTTGAGGATTTAAGTTCTATTTTCTACATGTAGATTAGTCTAGGTAGAAAAACTCAATTATGTGTGTTGCAGTTCAAGCTTTCTTAGCTAGTCAAAAGGGCAAAGGTAAATGGAGCTCATTACTAGTAAGTATAAATCTACTAATGTTGCACAATCAAAGAAGGAATACAAAGATGCCAAGAAAAGAGAAAAACGAAAACTATTTTACAAGTACTATAAGGCAAATGACTATCATAAAGACTTATCCTAACGTGCCTACAAAGGAGGCAGAGAAGAAAGAGGCTTGAATGGTTATTGCAGAGGCCTCTACACAGAGTCTATTTAGGATGAAGAATGGGAATTTACTACTCATTGTAGCTATGACCGATCTTTGCATGAGTAGCATATGTCTATAGTAAAGTCAGATGTTTTGGATTTTGATGGTGGTGCAAACAAACATATTACATCATAGTGTAGCTTCTTCACTTCACTTGAGTTTGCTTCTACATGGAATAAAGTAACATGTGCTTATAACGCCTCTTATCATATCATGAGAGTTGGAAAGATCTGCAAGTGTGGTGATTCATTTTTGAATTTCATCATCTTCAAGGGCTACATCATGTCTACCATCTCCAATGCAACTTCATTGAGTATGTTGTACTTGCCATCATTCATGCCTATGTTCATGCCAAAATATGAATGTTTGAATGGCACAAATTATAATTTGTGGAAGGACACCATCAAATCTTATTTGTACGGAAACTTATTGTATGAAGTTGTAGATGCCACATAGTAGGAGCCCAACAAGGATAGTAATCTCGCCACATGGAACGTTAGTAGTGTTACAGATAAGTGAGGCCTAGGGCAACTATTGTTAGCTTGCATTGGGTTAACAAAAGGGCATATTACATCTTGTGAAACTTCTTACGAAGTTTGGAAGATACTTCAAGATTTTAATGAAGATAAGACTCCCTCAAGAATAAGTCCTAGAAACAAAATTCCACAAATTAGCAATTAGGCCCTAAGATCCTATCACTAAGCTCATTGCCAATTTTGAGGATTATCAACTCGTGTCGTGTGGCAGGAAAGTTACAAGTGAAGATATGGTTATTAGGATTCTAAACAAACTCCCTAAGTCGTATGAGAATTTTTTAACGACCCTCTACAATCGAGGTCAAGTCTTCAATTGGGAGTAAGCATGAAGGCTCTTGCCCCTCAACGACTTGCATGCAAATTCTTCAACATCGCAAGAAACAGATATGAAAGCTAAGGAACCCTTCAACAAGCCCAAGCAATCTAGTCAACAGTCTAGAAATGCTTCTAAAAAAGGCTCCAACAACTCTTCAAACAAGAAGTTTACTTGGAATTACTGTAGGAAACTAGGACATCTTGAAAAATTTTTATAAGAAAAAGAATAATTCTAAAGAACCTACATCCAAAAATCAATTTAAGTGTTCTATGCATAGATCTCATTGTTCAAGTGAAGATCTCTTCATCTCAACATAAGCCAATGCTTTGATTAGTTCAAGCTCAACATAAGAATGGAAATTTGATAGTGGATCTACCTCCCAAATGTGCAAGGATTGCAAGTCCTTTTATGAGCTAGAAGACCACAAAGGCAAATTCTACTTAGGAAAAAACAAGAGTCTTCTGATTGAAGGTAAAGTAAAAGTACCAATTATGAATCACAAAGGAGAATGCAAAGCCTTATCATATGTAATCTTTGTACCAAATCTTTGCATGAATTTCCTCTCAATCAAAGTACTTAATGATCATCATAAGCAAGTCCTCTTTGATGACACATAAGTAAAAGTGATTGATCCTAACACTCATGACCTAATACCCCAATGCATTGAAGATAAAGGCTTATACAAGGTTTCTTACTTCCTCACTAAGGAATAAATTTCCACACTTTGGCAGTAGAGATATGGCCATACATCCTATTTAACACAAGATCTCAACATCTCAGTTAGTTAAAGGATTTTCAAAGATTGGACAAGTGCAGAAACTCGTAATCAGACACACATTCAAAACTTGGATAATAAGCTAGCAACAAAAAGGTTTGCTAATGGGGAGATTGTAGAGGTATTTATCACTTGCATAAAGAATCTATGAGATCAAATGGCAGAAGCAAGTGTACAAAAGTCAAGCAAGGATCTAGCTCAACATTGTCTTCAAATATGTCCACCTAAGTTTGATGATTCGGCAACTTTTCTTAATACTCAAATCAGACTTCAATCACTAACTTTTGAAGAACTCAGTGCCTTACTCATGGAGGAGGAGTTGCGGCTCAAGGCAAGGAGTGGTGGTAGCAAAGGAGATGCTGCATTCACAGCAAATGCCAAAGGCAGAAAAATAGACTCTTCAAAAGATGGAGAAAAATAGAAGAACGACAAAAAGGAGTTCAAAAGAGAGTGTTTCCACTGCAAGAAGAAAGGACACAGAATCCAAGACTGTCTCATCAAGAAGGCAGAAGAGAATAGTGGCTCTTCAAGAGGTGGAAAGGGCAAGGAGTCTGCCCACATAGTAGAAACAGAGCTTGAGTTATTTGTTATGTAGAGAAGGTGTGCTCCTTGGCTGAAGATTCAGGAACAAATGACTCATGGGTGTTGGAAAGCGGTGCATCTTGTCACATGATGAGTAGAAAAGATCTTTATAGTTCCTTACAACCTCTAAAGGAACCCATCACAATAAAGGTAGGAAACAATGCAAGATGTCTTGCAAAGGTCGAAGGTATGGTTTCTTTCATTAACTCTAATGGCGATATTAGAAGCTTTCAAATGTGTTGCATTTTCCACAAATAAAACGAACTCTACTTTCAATAGCTTCTATAATTGACCAAGGTCATCAAGTATCTTTCAGTAAGACAAGAGCTAAGATTATGGACAATAACAACAACATTGTTGGGAATGGCATAATGAGGAACAACCTATATGATTTGTGTGCTCTTACAACCACTACAAACGTGTGCACAAGTAAGCTATGGTATGAGAGATTCAGCCACATTGGATACCTTGTACTGAAGGAGATGCATCGAAGTGGTATGGTTGCACACCTACCATCGATTGCAGAAATGAAAGAACCATGTGAAGCTTGTATGATGGGCAAGCAATAGAGGACGGAATTTCCACAAGAAAGCAAGAACAAGATAAGCTATCCTCTAGAGTTGGTGCATGCTGACTTGTGTGGAAAAATGCCTACATAGGCCTTGGGCGGATCTTCCTACTTCATGTTACTTGTCGACGACTATAGTAGCAAGATGTAAGTGTACTTCCTTTGTCATAAGGCTCAAGCTTTTGGTCAGTTTGAAGAATGGCTTCAGCTTGTTGAAACTAAAACAAGGAAGAAGATGAAGAAATTCATGACATACGGTGGTGGTGATTTCACATCAATAGATTTTGAAGATTTCTACAAGAGTAAGGGAATCAAGCATCAACTCACAATGGCACATAGTCCTCAATAGAACGGTGTTGCAGAACGTCAGAATCAAACCATCATGGAGATGTCAAGGTGCATGTTGAAAGGAAAGGATATGTCTAATCAATTTTGGGCAGAAGTTGTCAACAGTGCTATCTAGATCTTGAATTGAAGCTACACCAAGGCTCTTGATGGAAAGACTCCACAAGAAGCCTACATTGGTAAAAATCCTTCTCTTTCCCATTTCAAAGTATTTGGAAGTGAATGTTATGTACATGATACGGAGAGAAACAAGCTTCAACCAAAAAGCATCAAATGTATCTTCCTAGGGCACAATGAAGATAAGAAGGCTTATAAGCTTTATGACCCTGAGGCTAAGAAGATCATGGCGAGTCATGATGTGGTGTTTAAGGAGGAGGAGTGACGTGTACTAGAGGAGGAAAAGAGAGCTTCCACTTTATCATCAAGCGAAGGGGCAATCCACTATGAACCTGGCCCAAGAGCTATCCCTTCTACACAAGAGAAGGAAGCATCATCTTTAGATGATGATTCTGAAAATCACCAACCTACCGACACCCAAGTGGAAAATCCATTGCCACATTGGATGAGGTAGCTCTATGATTCTACAAACCTCAACCCACAGTCACTAGAACAGGTTGCAAATAGACCACGCCGATCATAGAGAATAGAGGAACAGAGATGGGCAAGCGCCTATATTGTAAACACAACCCTGATGGATGATCTCATTCAAGAAGAAGCAAAGGAACAAACCAATGTGGAAGAGGCACTCCACGATCCGAATTGGAGGGCTGCCATGCAAACAGAATACAACAATATCGAGAAGAATGGAACTTGGGAGCTAGTGGATCGACCCCCTAAGTGTAAAGTCATAGGCACCAAGTGGGTCTGGAAGCTAAAGTACAAGGCTTATGGTACTCTAGAAAAGTACAAAGTAAGACTTGTTGCACAGGGCTACTCACAAGTTGAAGACATTGATTTTTGTGAATCATTTGCCCCCACTGCAAGAATGACTACTATCCGAGTAGTACTAGCTGTGGCTACACATAAGCATTCGCCATTCTATCACATGGATGTCAAATCAGCATTCCTAAATGGAGACCTCAAGGAGAAGGTATATGTGTCTCAGTCACCAGGGTTTGAGGCTCTCAATTCAGAGAACAAGGTATGTAAGTTGAAGAATTCATTATATAGGTTGAAACAAGCCCCTAGAGCATGGTACGAATGGATAGGTAAGTACATCTTGGATCTAGGTTTTAGAAGATGTGCTTCTAATGCTAACTTGTATGTTCTAAAGAGAGGAGGGAAGGCAATTGTGCTTGTACTCTATGTAGATGACCTTACGATTACAGGAAATGATGATGCTCTTCTTCAACAAACAAAAGATGCCCTGAGTTCAGAATTTGCAATGATAGACTTTGGGGTTCATGCATTATTGCTTAGGCCTTGAAGTTTCGCAGGAACCACGGAAGATTTTCATCTCTCAACAAAAGTATGCAAGACAGATATTGAAGGCATTCAACATGGAGGATTGCAAGGAAATTTTTACACCTATGGAGGTCAACACAAAATTATCTATTGAAGATACTTCACCTCCAATGGATATTGGAAGATACAAGAAATTAGTTGGAAGTATCATCTACTTGTGCAATAGCATACCATATATCTCTTATGCTGTTGGAGTAGTAAGTAGGCTCTCTAATAAGCCTTGCCAAACTCATTGGAAGGCAAGCATGAAAATACTTAAGTATGTGAAAGGAACCACTAATTATGATATTCTTTATGAAAAATGATCATCTCTGGTCAGATACTGTGAATTAGATTGGGAAGGAGATATTGATACTAGAAAATTAGTTTCTAGGTATTGCTTTTCTTTAGGATCATGGATCTTCTCTTGGATCAGTAAGAAGTAACTGATAGTAGCATTATCTTCTACTGAAGCAGAGTACGAAGCTGCATGTGTTGCAGCATGTGAACCGGTATGGTTAAGGAGGATCGTATGGAACATATGAATACAAGGATAGAAGGCTACAAAGTTGAAGTGTGATAACCAAAGTTGTATGGCAATCACCAAGAATCTTGTGTTCCATGCACGTATCAAGCACATAGAAATTCAGTATCACTATGTGCATGAGTTGATTGAGGATGGGTTCGTGGAGATAAGCTATTGCCCAACTAAAGAAAATGGAGCAAACATCTTCACCAAGGCTCTTGAGAGAGAGAAACTTCTTTGACACTTTCCAAACCTTGGGATTGGACCAAGGAGGTAGTTCACCGCAGGGTGGACATTGAGAGGGGGTGTTAGATATGCTCAGTACTCCACCCTCAAGTGACCACAAATGATCCATGGCACTGTAACTTGTAAGGCTCCCATTATGAGGAGAAGCCACTGTGAGAGCCCAAAAATTTGTGGAACCCTAACTTCTAAGTTAGATGAGGTCTATTTGTGACGATTGATGGTTATGGATGATCTATGTGGGCCTAACCATTAGGTTATGTAGGGCATAAACTTTCAGGCCATTGGGTTGCCATTAAAGATGAAAATAGAGGCCTTGTGGCATCATGCAGATTCCCCATAGAACCTTAATGGAGGGAGTGCAGAGGGGGGCTTGCCCCCTTCTGTGAGTTCTAGGGGGCCTATCCCCTCTGGCCGAGATGGTAGGACTTTTGGTCGTGGAGATATTGTCAAATTGCATATTTTACCGATTATTTTGTATCTCCCAACTATGTTTATCTATATCGAACCGCCTTGTAAAAGCTATATAAGCATGGCCCAGGTTGAGCTTTACATAGCATTGCACACTAGTAAGCCCTTCATCTAGAGTCTATCTAGATCGCCATCTAAGCTCCACATTGGAAGCGCATGGGTGGACAACACCATTGTTGTAACTGCATTACAATCGACAATCTGAGAATTTTTCTCTATCTCTCATTCTGCATCTATCTTTGTCTATGTTTTTTCTCTCAACTCTGTCTACTAGTCTATTCTGTTGTGCTGTTATTTTCTTACATATTGCACAATCTAGAAAAATATTCCATCATTATTTCGAAAGATGTAATTTTTGATGAATCGAGCCTAGGAGATCTCAAAGGATAATCAAGAAACAACAAGACGAACAAAGTCACTATGTAAATTATGCATTTATGCATCAAATTCAATAAAATCTAGAGTCTTCCAACTTTAAAGTGTTGATATATTTAGGTAGTGATGTGTGTGAACAGATTATGACCACCGGGGCACTTTTTTCCCTCTTTAGGAGGTCTTTTTCCCTTGGCTTGTATATACGACTATAGCCCTAATGGGTTAATTATCTTTGTACATTCTAGTGGTAATACATTTAGTATTGTGTGTTGTGCTCCAAGCTTCTTCTTCTTCCTTGTGATGTTCGTGTGCTTTCGTAGACCTCGAACTCCAAGAATTTGGTATCAAAGAAGGTCACCGCTTCATTTAGGGCATTGTCAACACCTCTCTGATTACAGTCTTAGAATCGTATGAAATTTGGTGAGCATACTCAGGCTGATTAGGAGATCAAAAGGGCTTCACTTTGTCATGCTAAAATCGTGATCTGAGCTCGTTTTGGCCTCCAAATGCACTATCATAGTGCTTGTGTAGTCTATTTCATCTTTTTGTGCCAAAGATATATACATGTTTCAATTCGCCAGTATAAGCATCTCAACGTGTACTACAGGCTTAGTAGAACTTGACAGGGTAGTTATGTTCAACTTTTTGAGATACAATAAATTTTTTGCATCAAGGTATTTTAGTCAGTGGCCATGACTGAAAGTAGTGATGTATTTCATATGTTGGCTATTGAAGATAAGTTGGATGGTATGAATTACCAATTCTGGGCTTATATGACGCATCATGTATTGGTTGCAAAAGGACTGTGGAATATAGTGCAGGGTGTTGAAAAACATCCTATCACACCTGCAAATGTACGTACTAAGATGTACATGGCGTTGAAGATGGTGATATTCTGCGCATTCTTGTTTGTGCTACAGCTCCTATTGCACCTATTGTAGAGAAAATTCGTTGGGATGGCAGAGATGCTCAGGCACATGCATTGATAGTCTTGACTGTCAAATGTGCTAGTAATCCTCACATTCACTCTTGCAGAACACCTAAGGATGCTTGGGATACACTTACCACATTGTACTAGGCAAGGAATGAGGCTCGTGTTGCTTACCTCCGAAAACAGCTGGAGAGTGAGCAAATGAATGAAGGTGATTCTATGGACAATTTTTTGACAAAGATCAAAGACTTGAAGGAACATTTGATTTTTGTTGATGAAGTTATACCAAGCTCACTTGTGTAGACCGTTCTGAATGGTCTTCTTGATTCATATCAGAGTTTTGCTTCTACTCTTTGTTTGAAGATGAAAGACAATACAAATGCCTTGTCATTTGAGGAGTTAGTCTCTGTTCTATTGGAGGAAGATTAATCTAGGCAGAATAGGTCCATTATGCATGTTGCAGATCAAGCTTTCTTGGCTAGTCAGAAGGGCAAAGGTAAATGGAGTTCATCTACTAGTAAGCAAAAATTTGCAAATGCTCCACATTCGAAGAAGGAAGAAAAAGATGAGAAGAAATCATAAAAGCCGAAATTCTTTTGTAAGTATTGTAAAGGAAAAGATCATGTCATAAACAACTATCCAAAACTGGCTGCAAAAGAGGCAAAGAAAAAGAGGCTGGAATGGTTGTTGCAAGGGCCTCTACATCGAAAATAGGGTCTGCTAATCTTGTGCAGAATGAAGAATGGGCATTTACTATTGTTTGCAGTTTTGACCCATCTTCTCCTAAACAATATATGTCTACATTAGACTCAGATGTTTGGTACTTTGATAGTGGGACAACCAAACATATTACCTTGCAGCGAGGTTTCTTCACTTCACTCGAGCCTGCCCCTATAGGGAATACTGTCACATGCACCAATAGCTCCTCTTATCCGGTCATGGGAGTTGGTAAGATCATTCTGACTACTACTGATAGTAGTTCTTTTACATTGTCAGATGCTTTATTTGTGCTAGGGATCAAGAAGAATCTGTTATCAGTTTATGCATTAGCCAAGATTGGCTTGGTTGTGAAATTTGATGATGACAGATGTACAATTCATGATCTATCAAATGGTGACATGATTATTGCTTCTGGCCTTTTATGTCGTGGGCTGTATAAGCTCATAAACTATGAAAAATCCGTGAATGATTCAGCATGTGCAATACACGATTCTCAGGCTATGTCAGATGCAAAGCTTTGGCATGCACGCTTTGGTCATAAAATTTTTGCTAATTTGCTATGCCTACAGAAATCTACAATGGTGTCCTCTTTTCCCAAACTTGAGGCACCCAGAAAACATATATGCGAAGGCTGTATTTTGGGCAAAATGAAGCATTCCTCCTTTCCAAAAGATGGTCTAGTTCAAGCTACTCAGAAATTGCATCTTGTTCACAGTGATGTCTGTGGTCCTATGCAAACACCCTCTTTTGGAAACTATCTTTACTTTGTGACTTTCATTGACGATTTCTCTAGGTATGCATGGGTATATCCATTCAAAGCAAAGTCCAAAGTGTTTATGTGCTTCAAACAGTTTTTGGTTTTGGCTAAAAATCTATCAGCATGTAAAATGGGCACCCTCCATTTTGATTGAGGGGGGAATATATGTCTTCTAAATTTAATGCATTTCTAGCTGAACATGGGATAAAACATTAGTGTACAATATCATATACACCTCAATAGAATGGAGTTACTGAACGAAGGAATAGGTCACTCATGGAAATGGTGAGGTGTATGGTCAAGAGTCAGGCTTTACCACATAGTTTCTGGCTTGAGGCTGTTATGAGGCTTGGCATGGTCGCAAGACATCTTGCTTGTCTTTGGTTTTCTGGCATATGCATTAGTTCTTGAACAACAATGCAGGAAATTGGATGATAAAGCAATGAAATGTATTTTTGTTGGGTATAGTTATGAAAGCAAAGGTTATCATCTGTATCATCCACATACTAAACACATTTTGGTTAGTCATGATGTTGTTTTTGTGGAAGATGCTATTCAACCATGACTTTCATGTACTAAGAAGACATCAGTTAGCTCCAAAGATGTGTATTACACGTTGTTGCCTCTTTTTACAGGTGGATAGTCTAGTGCTAGTCCAAATGAGACAATTTCTCAGCCTTTACAAGTTGATGAGATTTACATGATGCACTTATTGATGAGAGGATTGATATAGAAGAGGCAAAAACTATGCCTAAATGGCTGGTGCAGACTTTGCAAGATAGCAAATTAGATGCACTTCTATCATATCGTACTCATTTAGGCTCTCATAGTACTTCTTTTGCATAAGATCTATGCTATGGCTACCTCTAGTCTTTGTGATGAGAATGAGTCCGTTTCATTTGATGAAGCAAAAAATTCAAAAAATTGAATGGCTACTATGCAATCAAGATATGATGTACTTACGAAAAATGGTACCTGGACTTTATGTGACATGCCTCCTCACAAGAAGGCCATTGGCACTAAGTGGGTATACAAGCTGAAGCATAAGCATGATGGAAGAATCGACAAGTGTAAGGCTAGGCTTGTTGCAAAAGGTTATGCTCAAGAAAGTGTTGGAGTTTGAGGTCTGCAGAAGCACACAAATAGCACAAGGAAAAAGAAGAATCTTGGCACACAACACACAATGCTGAATTTATTACCAAGAGAATGTACAAAGATAAGTGACCCATTGGGGCTATAGGCATATATACAAGTTGGGGGGTAAAAAACCTCCTAAAGAGGGAAAAAAGTGCCCTAGTGATCCTAGTGTGTTCACACTCATCACTACCTAAATATATCAACAAATCCCCTTGGGAGTGATGTGATGAACACAGAGCTAGCACTCATGAATAAGGAAGTGTCAAGCTATGTGGAATCCATCCACAAAAGGAAGTAAGCCCAAAGCTTTGCAGGAAGCTTCAAACTTCTCCCTAGGCAAGGCCTTTGTGAAAAGGCATGCAATGTTCTCATGTGTGGGCACATGTGCCAAACTAATATCTCTAGCAGAGAACCTCTCCCTAACATAATGATAGTGCACCTTAATGTGCTTAGTGCAAGCATGGAACCCAAGGTTTCTCGCAATTGCCAATGCGCTCTGACTGTCAGTGAATATGGTGGTGGCAAAAGAGTGACCAACACTATAGCTCAGTGATGAGTAGCACCTCCTTTAATGTCAATCCGGGAAGATGTGAGGATGGTATGATGACCTCGAGCAAGTGAAGGCACAAGTGCGTGAGTGAGAAGCACACACATACAGACAGACACACACACAAGGTAAGACAAAGAGTGAGAAGCAATGGAGTTCTTATGATTACTTCCAAAAAGCTCATACAAGTTTAAATCAATTACAAGCTCCCCCAAAAATGAGCTCTCTAGCTCTATTTATAGTTTTTGACTAGGTTTTGGCCGTGTCCAGACCTAGTGTCCGGCCTAGCTAAAAATTAGGTTCTAGGGCCTATTTGAAGACTCAAACGAAGTCTAAAAATTATGAAAAATTGGTAGGTAGCTACTTCGAATGCTCCTCAAGCTCAAGGACTCCTTGGCTTGCACAAAATGGAGCTACAAAAATATGAAATGGTATCTACAATGGCTTTTAGTGATGAAAATCACTATGTTGTAGGGATTTCTTCTAACGATTTGACATACACATCTTCGAGCTCCCTACTTGCTTTAGTGTCCTGAAAAAATAATGGCCTACTTGCCAGATCGTCGTTGACTACTCTGTCTGCTTGTGCCTTCTCTTCGCTCTGACTCCCTTCGTAAGCTTCCTTGCCTTGTGAGTCCTTCAGTTCCTTGGCTGCCAACACCCCCCCCCCTCTCTCGCGTCTGTCGTCCCTGACAGACCCTTGTTGGGTGGGTCGTTGGATGTAGTACTCCACAACGTCTTGTGCTAAGTGATGTTCCGCAATTCTCAATCCTTTGGCCAAGTCAGTGAGTAGGGCATCCCAATCTACCGGCCCGGGAACCTCTAGATGTGGTATACGTAACTTTTCTGAATGGAGAGCTTGTTCCACTACAAACAACTGCAATAAATGTGATGGTCTGGGAATGAATATCTCTGAATGATATTCCCAGAACCCCGTGACAAAAATTTCTTCAAACTTCTGTTTGAAGCAGGCTGGGTAGATACTTTATACACGCATGCCATGCATATACGACATTAATAGATGGTGTGGTGCTCATGTCATAGACAAGGTCCTGATTACCTTCATTAAATCCAAGAGCTAACAGATGAGGTTCCTTGACATTCTTGAAGGTCCTGAAGGTGTTCAACATGAGCTCAAAAATTTTAAGGCACATTTGGGCCATGACATCTGGTACATTTTTGAACTGGACCCCCCAATGCCGAATCGTCAAAATCATATATCCTATGGTAGGTTGGCCTTTAGGTGGTGCTAAGTAGACATAATTGAGCCATTTCTCACATCCTTTGGTTGTCAGCACATTTTTTGTGTATTCCGGCCACGACCTTCTTTGAAAGACAGGGCAGAGCATGGGTTGTATTTGATATACAAAGGCATGTTATTCCATGTCCTTACCATCTTAGGGTAGGTTTCCAGCAGACGAATCCTCCACGTAGGTTGATGTATATTCCCCTGCTTGGCACTTGCTGGGATGTTGTCCGATGCAAACTGTGTTGCCGAGGTTGGTTCTTTTGAGGTGTGGTGCTTGATTTCAGCATTGTAATCCGCCATTAAAACACAGAAAAGGAACATACAAATCGTCGGATGTGCCGATCCACCTATGATGGGAGAGGTTTCTAAAGTAATCCGATTTTATGACTACCTCTTCCAAATATGACATAGAAGCTATCTGAACTGCCACTCTGTCATCATGGGTTGTGGCCACTTTCTCTAACCTCTGCATCCATTCAGGAGCCTCGATCTCAATGGTATCCATCCCCTCTTCTGTTTGCTTGCCCCCTGGTGCAGATATGGGAACGTATGGGTCTTCGAAGGTTCCTCTACTTCAATTGGCACTAAGTCTTCAGGTTCGGGTTCTACAAGGGGAGAGGGTTGACGCTCGTATTGCATGACTTTACTTCGTAATTCTTCTAGTTCTGCTATGAGTTTTTCGACTTCTTCAGACGTGTCAACTGTGGTTGTGACTTTGCTTGGTGACTCCTGCTAGGTTGCCAGCTGCTTTAATAGGTCATCTCTTTCTCTTTCTAATGTTGCATGGGCTTCCAGGAGGTCGGCATGGGTTTCCAACACGATTCGCATATTCGCTGAGGGGATGGCCTTGAATCTATCTGGGTCGATTTCCTGTGGGGAACCCTCCATTGCTGCTTCCAAGTTTTCTTCATTCTGTTTCTGTAGTCGTTTATTCTCCTCGAGTGCTGTAGACATGTGTTTGCGTAAGAGGGCCAGGTTGCATCAAAGCTTGAGATTCTCTGTTATCTGGGAGTGTAGCAGATCATCCATTTGTTGTTTTTCTTCTGCATCTGACTGGGGTGGATTGGCTACTAACTGCTCATGTTGTTCCTGTAAAGTGACATACTGTTGTTGTAGTAGCCACTTTTCCCTTTCTATATCAATGAATCGTACTTGAAGTTCTTCATGGCTTTGGAAGAGTCTTGTATGTTGGTTATCAAGATGCTGGTAGTGCTGTTGTAGTTGAGACATACACTGATACATATTATTAAATACATTATTAATAAGGGTGGATGCGGGAAGGGTGTTGAATGCAGAAGGGAAGGGGAAGGGGAGTGTGGATGCGGTGCTGGAAAATGGTGAGGTAGGTGGTGGGGGAATGGGAGATGGTGGGTGTATGGGGGGAGGGAGAGGTGCAGAGGTGGGTGATATGTCCATAAAATCAAAAGTGGATGCAGTAGTGGGAGTGATTGTGAACATTGGAATTGTGGGTGCGGTGATAGTGGTGAAAGTGTACAGTGGTGTGTGCAATTGTGAATACGAACTGCCAGGAAGTGTGATCGGGGGAACGAGGTTTTCCGTGGCTGCGGTTAGAATTACTGTGTCAGTGGCCGTATAGAAAAGAGAGGTGGAGATAGGGTGTGTGGGTTGTGTGGGTTGACTGACGGTCTGTGCTTCGGTATAGGTAGTGGACTCGGAGGCGGTGACAGTAGTGGTTACACCGGTAGTGGGAGGTGAATGTGGTGGAGTTGGAGGTAGGGGTGGCAAAGGGGGTGACGGAGGTGCACTTGATGTATGGGTTTCCTCAGTATCATGAACGGTTTGTGCGGTGCCCGTGGTTGTGGATGTTCCTTGTGGTTCTGATACTAATACATTCATCTATTTTCCTGATCGAGGGGGGCGTCTGCCATATCTTCGCTCCGTTCTTCGTGATTGTGCAAGGGCAGTATGCACCGTCTTAGGTACTCCTAAAGCATTAAATATCATGTCAAGTGTGGTACGGTATTGCTCGTCTATGCCTTCCTCCTCAAGGATTTGGTTCATGAGGGCTTTTCCTGCTGCTAGGGACAGTCTATGTTGCTCTTGAACTCTGTTGATGGTATCATAGAGTTTTTTCAATTCCTTCGTATAAGCCGGGGCACCCTCAAGTACTTGCAGAGCTTCCTGATCATATTCCTGCTCTTCTTCCTCGGATTGTCCACCACGTTCCTCCTCTTGTTCTTCTTCTTCTTCACCCTCCACTTCAACGACCTCTCGTTGTCTGGGATGGGGTTGGTCTGTAGCAGTTTGTTGTCCACTAGCTTGCTCTACCTCGACTTCCGCGTTAACAACCTCGATGATTCTGGCTACCTCCTCATCAGTTAGGTCTTCTAATGTGAATCCGTGAGGAAACTCTAGGTCAGTTGGTACAGGTGGGAGCACCAGATTCGGTCCATCAGTGCTGTGTCTTGGTAATCTAATAGTGAAGGGTTGTACCCGCCTTGGAAGTCGTGGAGTTGTCTCAGGTGTCAGTGTCGCACCGTGGGCTTGTGCACAGGGCATCTGAACTGCACCTCTCATTTTCTTAGATGGCGGCCCTGCGGTTGATAGTCTACGTTGAAATTCTTGTACCCTGGTCCAAATTAATGCCCTCTGAACTGGCACATCATAAGCCAAACATCTATACACAATTGCGTTGAGGGCACAACATCTATACAGTACAGACTTTTGTTTTTTATACCACCTTTGATGAGCCAAGTGGATTTGGTCGATAATCCAGTGGGGCATGTTGATTGTCAAATCGAAGGCGTCGGCCAAGTATAGACTAAACCATATCTTTTTGGGTGGCATCGTGAACCTCTCCTGAGCGGGGAATGCAAAATGCTGCATGACCATTCGCAAATGAATGGCAATCGTTGGTGTCATTGCTACCATGTCCTTTAATTTCGTCAGATTCCTGTTCTTCATATTTTCGGGGACCATGGACTCCTTCTCAGTGGGAATGTGCATTCCTTTCATGTCTAGAGCTTCCCTTACCAAATTGATAGTCAGCCTGAAGCGCTTCAGCTCATTGCCCCTTGTGAGAGATGGGAGGACAAAGGTGCTGTATCCCTTTTTGTCTTTGCTCGGAGTGAGGGTGCTAATCAAATACGAGCATCTTAGAAAGTCGGGCATTGGCAATTGGAATTTGAAGTAATCGTAGAGTCCCGCCTTCTTCCATATAGGTTTCAGCCCTTCATTATTCTGTAGTTTCTTAAATTCCCTGGTGAAGAAGTGATACCTGCCCCAGCGCCCATTGAATTCTATCTCGGCCTCCCACATGTAAGCACCTTCACCTAGAGATCCTGCCACATCACTGAACCAATGTGAGTTTTTGCTGACTGGCATTGTGTGCCCCTGTGGAGGATTCTGAATCGATGTGGCGTGTAATGCCCTCAATGCCACTGGGCATTCCTTCAATTCCTCCTCAGTGGGAAGACTTTCAATGTCCACGACTTGGGGGCTGGTGCCTGCCTGGGAGCTAGTTCCTGCCGTATCTGCCATGTTACTTCTTGCCTCCTGACTATGTGAGAATATAGAAACATGTGTTAACATTGTAAAGGACAAGATAGAACCGTTTTTGTCCCCATTACATCATTAACATGAGGTTCGAGAGAGATTAGTAGGTTATTAAGTGCTCGGCGCTTGTGTGTGTAGTTATGAATTGGGTAGACCTACGAGCTAAGTGGAATGATGTAGTGTGAGAGTGACGTAGTTAGTAGGTGGGCATGAATTTACAACTGGGGTCTGGGGGTTTATTACAAGTTTTAGGCTGCCAAACACAGTGGATGGGTTTTGATCTTGATTTTGTGGAGACTCGGGAGAGTTTGATAGGAGTATCTGCTTGAAAATGAGGCTTTTTAGGGACCCATTTACAAGTGATTCTACTTGTGCTTAGGGAAGAATATGTGTCCATGCGTGATGTATATGAATGGGCATCAGATGTTTGAGTGAATGAAACATGTTGTACCGGGTGTGGCCTCGGTGTAGCTATTTGAGCCCGCAAGCAAGCCTTAGGCACCCAGATTTGTCGTGATTGTGGGCTGGCCTTCATCGACTTCTTGGGTACCCAAATAGACTTTACTTTCGTAGAAGAATTTATGAAAGACTTCTTATTAGTGTCGTGTTGTTGATTACTAATAAGAGGTTTTGGCCGTGGGGTTGGCGTGGTCGCAACAGGGTGTTCGCAATAGGGTGTTCGCCTTTCTGCACCCACACTTGTTTCAATGGCTGAGACATTCTGCTTCACACGTTTTTTTGGCCTCCAGTATAGGTAGTACTCTGCTCCTTCTGTATTTGATCTACCTTTGGTTGCTGCATCCTTATGGCCTTTGGAAAAGAAGGGAGTGCCGTCTTATCCTTGACTCCGTTGTTGAGACAATCCTCTTTCTGCATCATACAGTTTTGGACAAGAATAGCATTGTGAACTTCATGTGCACCCCTGGAAGGACCAGGAGCTCATGCCTTACCTAGTTCCTTGAGTGCCTCATTTTCCAATTCAACTGTAATTCGACTATGATTTACCCATACCTGAAGAAGTCCACTCCTTAGGTTTAGGTTGACTGCATGATTATAGATCCAGTCCAAACCCAAGACAAGAGGCTCAGTGAGGTCCTCATCTTGACACACTAGTACTTTGACTGTCATTACTTCGTCTTGAATGTAGAGGGGAAGTTCCACCTCGCCCATGCAAGGGGTTTCCACACCTCCCAATCCTATGAGATATGCTTCTATAGGATTGACGGTTAATTTCAACTTTTGACAGTACGAAAATTTAACAGCACTAGTGGTTGCACCTGAGTCAATCAAGGCTCTTACAGTCCTTGCACCCTTTCCTTGTCCTATCTCTAAGGTTATAAAGGGATGTCGATCAATTATCCTATAAGAGCTGATACCTGAAACTTTACACATAGCCACATGATATCCTTGATCTGCATATGCATCTGTCCTAGGTTGCTCTCTACCCTGTCTCCTCAACTTCATTCTCCGGATGCGTTCCAACGCTTCTGCTTGAGCTTCTTCTCGAATTCATCTTTCTTCCTCTTTGCGTTTCTTAGCAGTGTTGAGTCGACTTAGCATCTCTTTCGTCAGAGGTTCCTGATATAACTTGACTCTGCATCCGCTTATGTAGCTCGGGAGAATATCGCCTTCTAATGTGGCTAGTTGCACTGCTCCACTTGTTGAGATTCTATTAATGATCATGGGCCCGTAGCCTCTCTTCTCTAGTTTCCTCGCATGTTGTTTCAAAGTGTAGACTAGTACTAGGTCGCCTGCCTTCAAACCTTTATCCTTAACGTGGGCATCAAAGTATGCCTTCTGTCGTTTCTTAGCTGCATATATCCCTGCAACCGCCCTCAGTCTTGTTTCTCCTAATCGTTCAAGGTCAAATAGTCTAGAGGAGAGTTCATGACCCGTCCATTCATGCTTTTGTGCTACTTTCAATGTAGGTATTAAGAAGTCCAATGGTAGCACTGCATTTTGGCCAAATACCATATGAAAGGGGATGGCTTGGAGTACCGTTTTGTAGGCAACTCGGTATGCCCAAACAGCATGGTGTAGATGTTTGTCCCAATCAGAGCGTTTATTGTCCACTAATTTCGTCAGTACATTGCATAAGATCTTATTTGTGCTCTCAGCCTGGCCATTAGCTTGGGGGTGATAGGGGGCAGACTTCTTATGTACTACCAAGAATTCTTGGAGCAAATTTTCAATAACTTCATTCAAGAAGTGAGTGCCTCTATCACTGACTAGCTCTATAGGTAACCCGTATCTGGTGAACACATTCTCGAATAAGAACTTAGCTGTTGTTTGAGCATCGTTCTTTGTTCTGGCTTTTACCTCTACCCACTTGGTTAGATAGTCCGTGGCAACAATGATATACTCTGCATGGGAACCCTTAGCTGGGGGATTAATAGGACCTACCAAGTCTATTCCCCACTTAGAAAATGCACGTCCACCTATCATAGATTTCAGTGGCATCTCATCTTTGCGTATAGTACACTGTGTTCTCTGGCAAACATCACACCGTTTCACGTAGGTATGCATCCATGTGAAGGGTAGGCCACCACAAGCCTGCAAATAGGATCGCTTTAATCACTCGGTCTGGTCCAAAATGTCCTCCTGCTACACCTTGATGAGCAATTTCCAAGATCTTGAGATATTCACTCTCATGGGCGCATAGTCTGAGGTAACCATCTTTACCACGTTTGTATAGATTATCACCAATGAGTGAGTAATCCAGGGCTTCTTGTTCCAAACTCCTTTTCCTAGCCAAAGTCATGTCTGGAGGGAATGTTTTCGTCCTCAGGAAGGATACTAGTGGTTCACTCCAATCTGGCACTATGGACACTTGATAAAGAGTGATATGTTCCACAGGTGGTTTAGTGCAGCATATTGGGCATTCCTTGCAGAACTTTTGGACATCAGCTTCCATAGTCGGCCAATGCACTCTGAGTCTCCTTAGTGTCTGTAGGGTTTGTTGCTTTGAGTAGTGTTGCTCTAATGCACCTACATGTGCTAAGTGCAACCATTTGGTGTACTCCTCCTCTTCCACACAACAAGCCAAGATCCCTTGATCCGTGTGCTTGTACATACTTCTTGCCATGATGTGATACTTTTGGGCTTTTACTACCTCTTTATCCTGTGTGTTTATTACTGGGTGGTTAGGCCCGTATGTCAATACTGGCACTAATGGCTTAGCCCACTGCGACACCACTTCCAAATTAAACAAGTAAGCATAAGGAAGGTCATCTGACACTCATTGTGGGGCTTCTCCAGATGTGAGCCTAGAGAGATGATCTGCTCTCAAGTGAGTCTTCCCTTTCCTTACCACAACCTCGAAATCATATTCCATTAGCAAGAGAAACCATCTTACTAATCTTCCTGTATTGCATGGCTTGTTCACGAGATATAGCAGTACCTGATGGTCAGTAAAAAATTTAAACTTATTTGCAAGCAAGTAATGTCTAAACTTTTTAACTGCATATACCATGCATAGTCCTTCTCTCTCCGTAGTGGTATAATTTCGTTCAGCTGCATTCAATTGTCTATTAGCATAGGCATGAAAGCTTGTACTTCCTTGACATTCTTTGGCCTAGGTAACTCGGCTATGGCTCTCACTTTCTCTTCATTAGTGGATATGCCATTCTTTGACACTATGTGTCCTAGAATCTTGCCTTGCCTGACCATAAAAACACACTTTTCTGGGTTCAAGTAGACTTGATATTCTCTACATTTGTCAAAGATTTGTCTGAGTTCAGGAATATGGGTTTGTCTAATGTTGGAATGAGCACAAAGATCATCAACATAGACTTCTAAGTTCTTCCTCAAGAACTCTTTAAATACATGGCACATCAGCCTCTGGAAGGTAGCGGGTGCATTGGTAAGCCCAAATGGCATTACTCTAAAGGCAAATATGCCCCATTTAGTGGCAAAAGCCATCTTATGCTGATCTTCTGGAGCTATGGCTACTTGATTGTAGCCCGAAAATCCATCAAGGAAGCTGTACACTTCCTTGCCTGCTACTCTTTCTAAGAGATGCTCTGTGATAGGAAGCGGATAGTTATCTCGAATTGTGGCTGCATTGACCTTCTTTAAGTTAATGCATACACACAGCTTTCCATTTTTCTTGGGCACCACTACGATGGGGGATACCCACTCAGTGTGCTCAATTTCATAGATGAATCCAGCTTCAACCAGTCTATCTATCTCCTCTTTGATCTTAGGAGCATAATTGTCATTGTATGTGTATGGCTTTTGCTTAGAAGGTTTGGCATCTGAGGTCATGGGAATAGTGTGTGAGCATATGTCAGGGTCCATGCCTTTCAAATCCTTGTAACTCCAAGCGAATACATCTCTGTATTCTCTTAGCAAGGCTATCAATTCGTGCTCTTCGTCTTCCGTCAGGTCATGACCTATGTACATGCATCTCTCTTCTTCTTTTCCACGGCTACCACTATTTTCTTGGTGGTTTCTTTGTTATCATAGGCCTCCCCTGATTGCGCCTCTCGTTTAGGCATTCTGATCATGACTCTCCTGTCATCTATCTCATACTTCTTAAAATTTTCCGAGACCTCAAACAAAGATTCTTCCTCTTCTGGTGTGACTTCTCTCTTCTTTCTTTTCTTTCCTTCTTCTTTCGGGGTCACATGTGTGGCTAGCCTTACATCATTTGTAAGCTCTCCATGCCTCTGGGGTTGAAATTCTACTTCATAGAAGTATTCTTCATCTGATGCAAAAGGTGGGTCCATAATGATTGACTCTAGATCGGAGTCACTTGCATCCTCAAATGCATCAGGGCTAGGTTCACACTCTTCTAACACTGCCTCTCCCATGATTGGCTCTATGGAGAAGACTGAAATGTCATAGCCATCTTCATCACAGTGAGGTGTCCATTGTTCTTCATTGATGGCTACATCCATTGTTGCTAGGATTTCTGCCCAGCCGTGGGGTTCAAATTCTTCGTCAGGAAAGAATACAGGTGCATAGGCTGGGTCTTGAATTGATCTATGTGTTTCTTTTGCACCTATCTCTCTGGCTTCTTCTCTCTTCTCTTCTTCTACTGCTACTTTGCACATCCATAAGTGGGTGTCTTCATGCATCCATGAGGATCCTGATCCTATGGAATGCACCGATTCCGTATCATCTTTGGCTCTATGGAGGGGATTCCATTGGATAGGAGGGACATCTCTATGAGAGTAATCTTTGAGATTCACTTTGGTCGTAACACCTAAGTGTTGCAGGTACAAGGAATTGGTTCCCCAGTCCTGTACCACTTGCAACTGTCGCATAAAGGGTCGTCCCAAGATCATTTCATAGGCATGATTTTTTCTAAAATCACATATAGCAAATGTATGCTCGAACTCAACACCACATGTGGTGAGAGTTATTCCTTCTAACAGCCCTAAGGGCCTCTCTATGTGACCATCGGCCATTTGCAATTTCATCCTCGTGGGCTTGAGTGCTGGCTTGCCCCAACGCTTCCATAGGGAAGTGGTAGCAATTGCAACTCCTACGCTTGAGTCTAAAATGGCGTTGGTGGTGTATCCTTGATGGGTGATAGGAAGATATGTGTTTCCCTCTTCGCCCTCACTCATGTCTCCTATCTTGTCCAATGGTATTTCTGGCACTGTTCTCTGGGATCGTACCTGGGAACGAGGTTTTGCTATCTCTGGTACTTGTTTGGCTACATGTTTCCATAGCTCTGGCCTTACTTTGAGTAGCTCTTCTAAGGTGAGGTTGCACTGTACTTTAGTGTTTTTTCACTACCTCTGTGTTCCTAGGTATGACTGAGTCCTCATTTCATACCATGACCGTGGGTGCTCTCATACAAGTAGACTTAGCTTCCCATGGGCCTGTGAAGTGGGGTAATTCTTGCAGAGAGTTAGACTCAAAGTCTAATCTTTCCTGAGATTGGGTGCTCTCTTGCTCCTCATAAATGGATGGGATGTCTTGTGGGAATTGGTCGTGTGCATCATCCACAAGTTCAATGGGAGGAGGGACTTCACTTTCTTTAGCCCATTTGTCTTCTTGAATCTCTCGTAGGAATTCTGGTGTGAACCGATTCATAGAAGATGATGTGTCTGGCTCCGTAGAGTTAGGCACATAGGCTTCCTGGGCAGGAAGACCTACTCTTTCACTTGCCTTGTCCTTGTGTTGAGAGGCGGGTTCCTTTTCTGATTGTGCAATTAGCCTCTCTATTCTTTCTAACAGTCCTCCAAAGTGCAGCTGCATCTTGGCTGAGCTAGATATGTTAAAAAGGCGGCTGGCTTCAAAGATGGTTTGAGCCAACTCCACCATCTTAGCACAAATTTTAGTTCGTTCAAGCTCTAATTCTGCTCTAGGGTAGCACTTTCCATGATCAGTTACATTTGGCCCATCTTGGATTCTAGCCTGATATGCTTTAAGCATCATGTTTAGGTCCTCGGGAGTGGGATCTGCTAGGACTGATCCTACTCTAGGGGGTGGTGGAATTAGGTGAGGCGGGTTGGAAGGTGGCGGGTCGGATGGAGTTGGGAATGGTGGAGGAGGGGTAGTGTGAGAGGGAGTTTGAGATGTGAGTTCGGTTATCCTGGCTCTCATTTCTCTTAGGCTTTCCTCAAGTTCACTCATTTTCTTTGCCCATTGTCTTTTCATTCTTTCATGACTATCTCTCCAAGCTCTAGTCCTCTTCTTTGTCATGCTCTCCATTTCACTAGCATCTGGGCTCTTTTCCTGGCCTACGCTTTGGTTCTGTTGCAAGGCTTGGGCTCTAGTGATCACTTGCACTGGTGTAGTGGACGTCACACTTCCTGTGGAGTCTACAACTAACCCTACGACATTGATAGGAGTGATTTTCGGCATATTATTAGGATTCTTTGGGCAGTCTCATAAAAGATACTCCTTTCCACACTCCTGGCAATAGCCCTGGATCGTCACTGACTGGGGTTGTGTAGGTGGAGGTAAGGGACAATCACGAATGAGATGATCTCCCTGACATCTGTAGCATGGTCCTCTAGGGAATGGGGGTCTTACTTGCCTAGGTTGAGGTCTAGAGTTGGGGTTTGTGTACATGACATTAGCATACTCTGGCTCCCAATTAGGTTCACTCGGTTCCTCACTGTAGTAGGACTCACCATGTTCAGGAGACTGCATGTAGTAAGCCTAGGGACTATCAACATGCGTAGAATCAAAGCTATGGTCACTGGGATCACTTTCTGAAATTAATGGTGTTACTAGGACTATAGCTCTATTCAGGTTTTCTTCTACACCATCATAATTTACCGGAATCACATTAGTAGGAGCAGGTGGTTGTTGTGCTAGCACTGGCTGGGGTCTCAGTTGGGCCTGATATTGCGGTTGGTAATTTTTCTGAGGCCTAGTATACTGTTGGGGTGGGTATTGACTCTGGTATCTGCCTTGTTGAGGGTATGGTTGAGGGTAGGTTTGCCTAACCACTTGCTTATTGTATGGGCAGTCTTGTGCTGTGTGATTTGTGTATCTTCGTTCTATGGTGCAGTACTGGCTACTAGGATTTACTTGGGGTTGGGCCATAATGGGACATACATTCGCCATATGGTCACCTCCACAAGTATAGCATCTTTTCATAGGGGCAAATTGTGGGATCTGTTTGCTAGTGACACCTAATTTCTGAGCTACTTTCTCTGCTAATTCCTCAATAGATGTGGATTGCGTGGAAGAGAGGCTAGAAGAACTATCAGTATCTTTGTAGATTTTTGAAAGCTCTAATTCCTCCCCTAGGTTATCCTTGATGTCAATGCACATGCATACACACTCTTCTATGGTCATAGGGTCCTTCAAGTACACATATGATCTCAATTTGGTACTTAGCAATCCATGCAAGAATAAAGCCACTTGCTTAGCTGGTGTGGGTAACTCAGGGACAGGGCATCTCTCCAGGTATTGCCTAAATCTTCTTCCAGCAAGTCTCACAGTTTCTTGAGGGGTTTGCTTGAAGCTGTGAATCAGCGAGGAAGTGTTATGTCTTATGCCACTTTTAGAGAATTCGATAATGAATGCCTCTAGAAGTTGGTCTATGCTCCTGAACTGCCTCTCGTTTAGTGGCTGAAACCATGTCAGGGCAGTGTTCCTAAGGGTTAGACCAAAGGCATTGTACTGCGTGAACAGATCTTCAACTTGTTCAGCTCTCAAGACTTGCCTAAACTCAGCCACATGATCATATGGATCTCCAATGCCATCGAAGTAGTTCTTCATGGACTTAACTAGCTGAGTCGGTCTCAAAGTCCTTGTGTGCTCTCTAGGTCTTGGTAGAGGGAACTCATCCGCATTTCTTTGATTCCTTGGAGCTCTAAGTACCTCAGGTTCCACTCTATTTGTTTCCGTTCTCGTTCTTTCTCTGCCCCCTGGGTTGGCAAAGCTTACTTCTGGCCTATCTCTACTTCTGTCTCTTTGAGCTCCATGAGCTTGGGATGCTCCAGCTCTCGGGTGACCATACGACACGTTCGATCTTGGTTGGGGAAAAACGAATTCACCCTTCCAAGTATAAGCATGCCTGTCATGTTCTGTAACCACAAAGATCCTCTCTGAAGTATGATCTAAGTAGGTCACTCTGCCTGGGCTATCAGGATCTTTGAACTCATATATCAGGATTGACCCTACATCATTTGGGCTATTTGATTTATACCTCCAAAAGGCTTCATCAGTCTCTTGGTTTAGGAGCAGATCTATACTCTTATTGTCCTGGGGAACCCACTCGGGATTGAGGATTCGAGTAAGAACAGATTTCCCTCGAGGGGTCCTAGGCTCTCCTCCTACGTTCCCTTGTTCTAGGTCATCTATGTCCGTCTCAGGGATCACATTCCCGAATTCATCTGCCCTATCTGGGTGACTGGTGACTACGTATATGGTTCCTTCTTTATCCAGGTATGCTCCATTTTCAAACTTTACAGCTGGGTGTTCTAGTCCAATGGATTGGTCAGGGTTTTTAACCTGGACCACGGATCTTCCTAGGCCGTCCTCATAGATGCTAGCACCTAATCGCTTGGTCCTAAGGTATCCCATCTACGTCTTGTAGGGGCCTTCCACCCTATACAGATAGGGCACACCTGAACTCCCCGCAGGTCTCTCCATACCTTGAGACATCTCTGATTCACTAGTCTCAGAGCTAGGGTAATGCGAGTGGTGGCTCAGCTGCTGGGCCCAAGACCTAGCAGTATGATTAACGCTGGCCTCCGAGGACCTAAGACTTTGTCTATCTCTTACTAGATGTCGTCCTGATCTAAGGTTCATATGCCTATTTAAGTTGCCCAATTTTTGCCCAAAGTACAACCTCGTTGCCGATCAATTGGTGTCAGTCACTTGATTCTTTTTTAGTGTGTTATCGTGTTTATGATCTTGTCTGATATCGCGTTGTCAGGAATATTTGATCTGATTTTCCGCACTTGAGTTGATCGTCCCACATTAAGTTCTTTTCCTTTAAAGTTCTCAGTCACACACATATTATCTCTTGAACTTGATTTCTTAGATAGTCTTTGACTTGTCACGTGCCTATCGTTGTCCTGACTTACTCCTAGCACTACTCGAACTTAGCCTAAGCTAGGAATTGAAAAAGGGATTTGAGAATATTCCGACCTTACTTGTTGATCCCTTGCTTTATGACGCTCAAGAACCCGGTTCTCAAGCTTGCAAAGAAACCCTTGCTTTGGGTGCTCTCAATTGCTCTCAATGGACCTGCGTAGAGTGCTGGAGATGATGATGCAGCAAGAACCTGCAAGAATGCTCAAGAAACATGCAAAAACAATGCATACAATATCACTGTCTCACTCTCTCTCACAAGTGGAATGAGGGAAATGAGGTGGAGAAGGTGATATGATAAAAAAAACTGAAATTTTTTCACGATGATGGAGATGGAGATCGGGTATGGTGAGGATGATGATGGTGGTGAGGTAAGAAAGAGAAAAATAAGAAAAGTAAAGAAATTACCTACAACGCCAACGTCTCAAATCTACGTCTTACCATCACACGCTCGTCCTCAAAGCTCGATCCCCGGCAACGGCGCCAAAATTTGGTGTAGCTCAGTGATGAGTAGCACCTCCTTTAATGTCAATCCAGGAAGACGTGAGGATGGTATGATGACCTCGAGCAAGTGAAGGCACAAGTGCGTGAGTGAGAAGCACACTAACATGCACACACATACAAACACACGTGCACACAAGGTAAGACAAAGAGTGAGAAGCAATGGAGTTCTTGTGATTACTTCCAAAAAGCTCATACAAGTTTAAATCAATTACAAGCTCCCCCAAAAATGAGCTCTCTATCTCTATTTATAGGTTTTGACTAGGTTTTGGCCGTGTCCAGACCTAGTGTCCGGCCTAGTTAAAAATTAGGTTCTAGGGCCTATTTGAAGACTCAAATGAAGTCTAAAAATTATGAAAATTGGTAGTTAGCTACTTCGAATGCTCCTCAAGGACTCCTTGGCTTGCACAAAATGGAGCTACAAAAATATGAAATGGTATCTATAATGGCTTTTAGTGATGAAAATCACTATTGTTGTAGGGATTTCTTCTAACGATTTGACATACACATCTTCGAGCTCCCTACTTGCTCCTTCTCCTTGTGTGTCCACCTCTTTGATATGCTTTAGTGTCCTGAAAAAATAATGGCCTACTTGCCAGATCGTCGTTGACTACTCTGTCTGCTTGTGCCTTCTCTTCGCTCTGACTCCCTTCGTAAGCTTCCTTGCCTTGTGAGTCCTTCAGTTCCTTGGCTGCCAACAAACACCCAAATCAGCCATAAGGAATCTGAGCCACACACTCAACAATCGTTGTGAAAGGTGCCCTATACTCAGTCTCACAACTGGAAGTGGCCACAATAAGCTATTTCTTGCTCAACCAAGATATGCATGAGCTACCAAGCATGAAGCAAAAGCCACTAGCAAACACATGAGTGTCATAGCAAACAACCCAGTCAAAGTCAAAGAAAGCATGTAAATCTGGTGGTAGTGATCCCCCATTGGGATAAAACAATCCAAGTAGCTGAGTACCACTCAAGTAGTGAAAGATGCGCTTAATCGCCTGCCAATGCTTGACACTTGGGCAATGCATAAACCTGCTCATCTATGAGACAACAAATTAAATATCTGGCTGATTGATGCATAAGTAAATCAAACATCCAATAGCTTGCTGAAAGAGAACAACATCTAATGCATCTCCAACATCATGAAGAATCAATCATAAACCTATCTCCATAGAGTGGTAATAGGTTTGTCGTCTTCAAGGCCAAAATGCTGTAATAATGTGTCAATACATTTTATTTGACACAATTCTATTCCATGTAGATCAGCCTTAAAATCAGCAATATGCTTCTCATGAGGACCAGTGAGCAGCATGTCATCAACATACACAACAATGATTAGAAGCACATCATTTGCATGCTTAACATATAAGGTGCTCTTTGTTGGATTGTTCTCAAAACCATGTGCAATCAGGTAGGTGTGCTTGCTCCAAACCATATAATGCCTTTTTCAACCTGAACACTTGGTTTTCATGCCCTTTCTGCACAAAACCATGGGGCTGAAAAACATACACTTCTTCATGCGAGTGACCATTCAGAAATGTCGTTTCAATGTCCATCTATGTACATTCCAACCATGATGAGTTGCAAGTGCACAAATGCTACAAACAGTAGTCATTCGGCAAGTAGGAGCAAAGGTTTCATCAAAATCAATGCCTGTTTCTTGAGCATAACCCTTTGCAACAAGCCTAGCCTTATACCTGTCAATTATTCCATCAGGCTTATGCTTCAATTTGTATACCCACTTAGTGCCAATGGCCTTCTTGCCAAGAGGCAAGTCACATAAAGAGCAAATGCCATTTTTCATAATAGCATCATATTCTGATTGCATAATAGGCATCCAATTTTCAGAATTTTGTGGTTCATCAAATGAAATAGGCTCAATCTCATCACAGAGACTAGAGGCAGCCATAACATATCAATATGATGCAAAAGAAGCACTATGGGAACCTAACCGAGTACGATATGACAGAGGTGCATCTAATTTGTTTTCATCCAAAGTTTGCACCAACCATCTTGGCATAGTTTTTGCCTCCTCAATATCAGCTCTCTCATCAACAAGAGCATCATGTAAATCTGCATTAGAAATGGAATGATCTGCATCATCACATGAAACCTGTAAAGGTTGAGAAGTTGTCTCATTAGGACCAACACTAGATTGTCCACCTGTAAAAAGAGGCAACAAAGTGTAATACATGTCTTTTGAGCTAAGTGATGTCTCCTTAGTACATGAAAGTAATGGTTGAATAGCATCTTCCACAAAAACAACATCATAGCTAACCAAAATGCATTTTGTTTGTGGATGATACAGACGATAGCTGCCTTTGCTTTCATAACTATACCCAACAAAAATACATTTCACTGCTTTATCATCCAATTTCTTGCGTTGTTGTTCATGCACTAATGCATATGTCGGACAACCAAAAACACACAGATGAGCAACAAATGGCTTGTGACCACGGCAAGCCTCATATGGAGTGATAGACTGCAATGCTTTAGTGGGACACCTATTAAGTACATATGCTGCACACATAATAGCCTCAAACCAGAAACTATGTGGTAAAGCCTGACTTTTGACCATACACCTCACCATCTCCATGAGTGACATGTTCTTTCGTTCAACAACATTTTGTTAAGGTGTATACAACACTGTACACTGATGTTTTATCCCATGTTCGACCACAAATGCATTAAAATCAGAAGACATATATTCCCCCCTCGATCAAAAGAGGGGGTGTCCATTTTACATGCTAACATATTTTCAGCCAAAACACTTCAGAAATTGTTTAAAGCATATAAACACTTCAGACTTTTCTTTCAATGGATATACCCATGCATGCCTAGAGAAATCATCAATGAAAGCCATGAAGTAAAGATAGTTTCCAAAAGAGGGTGTCTACATGGGACCACAAACATCACTATGAACAAGCTTCAATTTCTGAGTAGCTGGAACTGAACCATCTTTTGGGAACAAAGAACACTACATTTTGCCAAATATAGCCTTCATAGACATGTTTACAAGGTGCCTCAAGTTTGGGCAAAGAGGACACCATTTTAGATTTCTACAAGCGTAGAAAACTAGCAAAATTTAGATGACCAAAGCGTGCATGCCAAAGCTTTGCATCTGACATAGCATGAGAATCATGTACTGCACATGCTAAATCATTCACAGATTTTTCATAGTCTATGAGCTTATACACCTAATGACATAAAATGCCAAAAGCAATAATGACATCGCCATGACAGATCATGAACTGTACATCTCTTATCAACAAATTTCACAACCAAGCCAATCTTGGCTAACACTGAAACTGATAATAGATTCTTCTTGTTCCTTGGCACAAATAAATCATTCGACAATGTAAAAGAACTACCATCAGCAGTAGTCAGAATGATCTTACCATCTCCCATGGCAGGATAAGAGGAGTTGTTGGTTCATGTGATAGTATTCCCTATGGGGGCAAGCTTGATTGAAGTGAAGAAACTGTGCTCCGAGGTAATATGTTTGGTTGCCCCACTATCAAAATACCAAACATTTGAGTCTACAACAAACATACACTGTTCATGCGAAGATGGTTCATAACTACAAACAATGGTAAATGCCCAACTTCATTCTGCACAAGATTAGCAGGCTTTGTTTTGGGTGTAGATGCCTTTGCAACAACCATTCCAACCTCTTTCTTCTTTGCCTCTTTTGTAGCAAGTTTTGGACAATTGTTTATGACATGATCATTTGCTTTACAATATTTGCAAAACAATTTTTGCTTTTCTCTTTTCTTCTCGTCTCTGTCATCCTTCTTTGATTGTGCAAAATTTGCAGATTTTTGTTTGCTAGTAGAAGAGATCCATTTACTTTTGCCCTTCTGACTAGCCAAGAAAGCTTGATCTTTAACACGCATAATGGACCTTTTCTGCCTAGAATGATCTTTCTGCAATAGAATAGAGACTAACTCCTCAAATGTTAAGGCAATTGGATTGCCTTTCATCATCAAATGAAGAGTAGAAGCAAAACTCTGATATGAATCGGGAAGACCATTCAGAACAGTTTGGACAAGTGAACTGTCAGGCAATACTTCATCAGCAGAAATCAACTGCTTCTTCAAATCTTTGCTCTTTGTCAAAAAACTATTAATGGAATCTCCTTCATTCATGTGCTCACTCTCCAACTAGTTTTGGAGATATGCAACACGAGCCTAACTCCTTGCCTGGTATAAAGTTTTAAGTGTATCCCAAGCATCCTTAGCTATTCTGCAAGAGGAAATGTGAGGAATAATAGCACATTTGATAGACAATGCTATCAATGCATGTGCTTGGGCATCCCAACAAATTTGCTCTATAGTAGGTGCAACAAGAACTACAACATGAACAGGAATATGAAGAATATCACCATCTTCAATGCCATCTGCATCACCTTCAACAACTGTGTTTGCTGGTGTTATAGGACGTTTCTCAACACCCTGCACAATATTCCATAGTCCTTTTGCAACCAATACATGATGCATCATATAATCCCATAATGGTTAATTGGCACTATCCAACTTATCCTCAACAACCAACACATAGAATACATCACGACTTTCAGCCATGGCCATTGACTAAAATACCCTGATGCAGAAAAATGATTGTATCTCAAAAAGTTGAACAGAACTACCCTGTTGAGTTCTACTAAACCTGTAGCAGACTTCGAGATGCTTATATTGGTGAACCAAAAAATGTATATATCTTTGGCACAAAAATACAAAATTGCATTTGGAGGCCGAAACGAGCTCAGATCATGATTTCAACACCACAAATGAAGCAGTTTTGATCTCCTAGTCACCTCGAGTATGCTCACCAATTTTCATGCAATTTTGAGACTGTGATCAGAGGGGTGTCAATGAGGCTCTAGATGAAGCGACAACCTGCTCTGATAGCAATTGTTCGGGTTCGAGGTCTACAAAAGCACACAAACAACACAAAGAAGAAGAAGAAGGTTGGAGCACAACACACAATACTAAATGCATTACCAAGAGAATATACAAAGATAAGTGACCCATTAGGGCTATAGGCATATATACAAGTCGGGGGGAAAAACTCCTAAAGAGGGAAAAAAGTGTCCGATGGTCCTAGTGTCTTCACATACATCACTACCTAAATATATAAACAAGACTCCAACAGTAATTAGGAAAAGAGATCACTAGATGTTGGTTAGGAAGTGGAACATAGTCAAAAACATCTAAGTTGGATGTTTTGGTCAACCTCAACTTAAGGAGATTTCTCAAAGTTAAGAACTAATTAGAGATCCATCTATTTGGCTACGTCCATGCACAAGTAGTGCACATAAATGGAATTAGATAACAAATTAGTTGGAGAATCTTAGAATCCACCTAATTCATATGTTTATGCTATGGATGCTCAGTCCATGCATAGCAAAACATTCAATTAGTTAGGGATTTTTTAATCCACCTTTATCATTATTTCCATACCTTGCACTTGATTAAGTGTTTCATGTGCAAAGCTAGGTAATGTTAGAATGATTTGGGCAAGGATTAGATCACATGCGGATTGCCTTCCTTTTAGATCCAGTTAAGGATGGAATCCCCTTTTGATAAAGAGGTGAATAAGAGAGACGAGGACCATGATCAACGAGATTAATCATGGCACACGGGGGAATACTCCACATATTATACCTACACACATTTTTGAGAATGAAAATGTTAATGGGGAGAAGAATGTTGTATAACTATGGGTCCAAGGAACATAAGACATGGGGTTTGATGGTCAAAAGTCATTTGGAGAACCCTTGGAGTTTATTAAGAAATGCTTGGGGAAGTGTTTCCAAGATTATAGTTTGAACCCTTGAGGTATTTGGATTTATTTACTCCCAATAGAAGGGCTTTGATCCTTAAGCTTGAAATTTTTAAAGGGTATGGTATTTAACACTTAGGGAAGTCTCTTAAGCCTTTGGATTTGTACGTACAAGACTAAGAGCAATCCTATCATTATCCATATGAAAGCCATGTGATTTCCAAGGTTAGACGATCTTGGATTAGAATCCATGTAGAGGGGACACTTGGCAATCTCTCCTCACACATTCCCACCCTTGGCTTTGAGGTATATATATGGGTGGATTTGGTTGGGTGGATATGTGCATTGCTCACCCCTTGTGGTCTTAGATGGTGATTTTGATTAGGAAGCTTATGCTCCTAGGCTAGTATTTTATTTCTCATTAGTCGTTGTTGTGGTGTGGAACCACAATAGTAGG
This sequence comes from Ceratopteris richardii, assembly GCA_020310875.1. Lineage (NCBI taxonomy): Eukaryota > Viridiplantae > Streptophyta > Polypodiopsida > Polypodiales > Pteridaceae > Ceratopteris > Ceratopteris richardii. The sequence goes on from CM035422.1 coordinate 159,123,190, forward strand.
CCTCACATGGGTCAATTGAGGTAAAAATTATGTTTGTACATGGGTACTCACAACTTCAAGTAATGGGTGTTAGTGGGGCATTGTGAGGACCGGTGTATATGGTGGTCGAGAAGAAACTAACATATGTATGTAGGTATGAATGTATGTATATGTATATGTATGTATGCATGCATGTACGTAGTATGTGTGTAGGTATGAATGTATGTATGTATCTATGTACATATGTATATATTCAAATTGAACGCTTTAATCATCGAAAAAGGAGCTTAGTTGAAGTCTTTAATTTGAACCAATCAATAAAGAATTTCAATAAAAAGGTTTCACCACCAAAGTTCCTAGTCATATCAATAAATTAACAAAAGCTAAGACCACTTTTAGATGTATCTCTACTGTTCAATCAAATCCAAATTATATTTTGAGTATGAATAAGTAGTCGTACAAAATGTGGGGTGAATTGCACATGGTTCTTTAACTTTTATTAGAAATCATTATTATTTTATTAGGAATCGGGGCCCTAACTTTCATTTTAGGTTCGAAGCTCATCCCCTTCAACATTTAGGGTGGGCATCAAAAGTATGAAAAAATTTGATCTCAACCAATTACATTGTGTGGTTGCTAACCATATTATGAGATGTTAAAAAGAGAGACGCCTAATTATCATTCCATGGGGATGCTTTGGAGGAGGCTTTCTAAGCTCCATAATTGAAGTTGTACATGTGGATAACGCCATCTTTGTATTAGTTGTGTGAAGAATTGAAATTCCAAATACAAACCTAGAGCTTGATGATTACAAGGATATGTAAAAGAAAATATGAAGGAATTTAGGCATGTTTATAACTCAAATTTCTAAAGACTATGAGTTGTTATGGACTCAGTGGCTCCAAGGAGACTTGATTCACACTTGTTCCAAAGGAGCTCAAATGCTAAATTTTGGATTTAAAGAAAAAGACTTTACAACCATCGGTTTCAGATGTTTCAAGGGTGCTAGTTTTGTTTCGAGGGGGTTGAGCTATCACATTTTTCTTTTGAGAGAATAGAAAGCTTGAATATTAATATAGAAAGAGTTACAAATTGTGCTCAGGGCAAGCCCTCATCAAATACAAGTAAGCCTGAACAACAAATACAAATAAGCACTCCAAATAGAAATAAGCATGAACAATAGAATTGTTGCAATAAGCAACTTTTCTTCTAAGGAATATGAATGAACTTGTTCTAAACCTTAAGGATTGTCCACCTTCACAACTTTCTCTAGTTTATCCACTAGGACAATAGGGATATAGTTTGTGAGTGGTAGATTTTTTTTCCTTTTAGTCCCTCAACCACTTGACTAAACTTCTCAGCACAGAAAAGTGTAGGTGGAGCATCAAAATGTAGAACCTATAGCGCATAAGGAAATTTCAAACATTGGTTCCAAGAGCTCGGGTCCATTCCTCAACAATAAGCTCATATGTAGAATAATATTTTTTAGCAGTCTCAACAAGGCCATTAGTCTATGACCTATTTGGCCACACCATATGTCTGAGATGTCACCTCTTTCACATTCTAAGGAAGCATGCCCCCTATTTTTCCAACTACATCATTGACCTACAAATATAGACAAGAGCACATGGGACTACTGAGTCATCCACACTGTCAAATACTCCATGCACCTCAATGAATATGCAGAGTGAAAAATAAGGATGAACATCACACTTCAAAACAATAAAATCAAGAACCAATTTTCATGAGCCAAAACTTTTATTTGAAAAATAACTTCTCGCAGAGAGCATAGGTCATAATACATGATGGAAAAGACGTAGGCCAAAGCCCTCATATGAGATAAATAACATGTAAAAACTAGTTTATTATTATCTAGTATTCAATTCGTGTACTACATAGTGCCATACTAAAAAATCGTCCATCATCACATGTGTATTACAAATTCCAAGGCATACTATAAACAGCCTCATAGACATCACAATTAATGGCAAAAAAGTCTGTACATCATGGACTCGTGACATGGGTATTTTAATGCATCTTACAAGATGGAATATAGATAAGCTGGTGTTCTTGTTTCTAACAACCTCTAGACATTTTCTTCTAGTCTCTCATAATACGTAATATGTTCTTGAAGCTATTAGGTTGTTCCAAGCATCCATTAGAATCTTCAGAGTGAACTATTTACCTTGTGTGCACTTAAAAAAATAGAAATTTGCACCTTCATAATTGTCCTCTTTTGCATTGACTACAAAGTTGTCATCCATTGCCAATGCATCTGATAGATAGTTTCCATCACCTTCAAACATAAAATTGGAAACTGATGAGTCTTTTGCTTCATCTGATTCACCGATCGGAGTCAAATTATGGTACACCCAATTTTGAACGTGGTGTTTGTTGATGCATCTTTTCCATTAACATTGGATACACTGAAAGCAATAACATGTTCGTTCTTTCACACCAATGCAATGTCCATCTAGCCTTGAATGGCCACGAATCGAATGCAAGGATCGAACTTGAGATATCCCCTTACAACCCAAGCCTTCTCCCTTTTCACTTCATCAATCTTCACTTCCTAAGAGACTCATGTGACATCTCTTCCTTTTGACTCTGACAAATGTCATCTAAGAAATCCCACAACATCTACAACACATTTTAGCATTGCATTGTCAGGTTAGAGTTGTTCAGGAGTTAGCACCCTTTTCACAACTACACCTGCATCATCATGTTCTCCCTTCCCATGCCCTGACTCAAAGAAGTTCCATATCATAGTCATCCTTGCCAGCCCTAAATATCTTCCTATGAAGTAAAATGGATGTTTAGCTTTAAATTGAGAAGCTACACCATCTGACCATACCCAATGGTGGCTTAATTCAAGGTTTGGCTCTCTCAACCATTGCCAACATAATTGGAAACAATACTGCACAAAAAGGGTTTCATGCTTCTTGTCATCGGATATGAAGAAGTGGATTATCTTTTTAGGAATCCCCTCCAAACAGAAATATGTGATATAGAGGATCCACAATGTATAGAACACAATGATATGCTTTGCTCCTTTTTATTTTTTTTATATGCAAGCATGCCAACTAACCTTGTAAGAATGTTCTTCAAATGTGTAGTTTGTTGATCATGTTATATCTATTGAACAAGAAGAGTGCTGTAGTTGATTATAAGTATTGCTAGCATTTAGAAATATTTTAATATCCTTTTGGTTTGGAAGGAGACATTTATGATGAAAAATTAGAATCGGAATTTGCTAGTAGTAACATGATTAGAATTACCTCATTTATTCAAATACATATCATTTATAAAATATGGTTTTTTTTGATCTTAGTAATGCATTAACAAGGTCTAGGGAGACAAACACAGAGAGCTTGAGAGTCATTGGTCATTGATGCACCATTCCCCAAGGCCATCATGTATACAACTTTTTCACTTCTACTCTATCTTGCAATAACCAGATTCTATATGTTTGTTTTGATATGACAATTCGGGATATCAAAACAAGGAGGTTGGTTGTGACCATTGTGAATCGATATTTAGGAACCAAAATGAAGAATGACACGTCAAAATATATTGTGGCTAATTTTAATTGATATATTTGTCCATGAAGCTATCTTTTTCAACAAAAGAGTAGTTGGCCCATAGGCATGAGTATGCTAAAAGATCACATACTTTGGTTAAATAAATGATATGATCATGCGATATCTACCTTAAGATATAGTTGATATGAAATAACGTGCTTCACATGCTTATATAGTTTCACCTTGCGAGTAAGGCCATGAACATTTGTAAAGGATGAAGGTACTTTGATTGGTATGTAAGTTCACTTGATTGGGGGTGTTGTGCTTCTCATGAACATGCATCAATTTGAATGACACACCTATTGAATCTTGATTTATAATTAAATCAATCGTTGATTCAATTACCTATATTAATGATTAGATGTCTACAAATTGCATATATGAGAAGATTGAGGTGGACTATAGGATATTATAGCAACCATAGTTGTAGCTTTCTTGCCCATGTCCTCTCAACCTAAACTATAGTACTCTAGGAACTCCCCTCAATATAACTATGGCCTATCCACCACAAATAGCTACCATGAAACTCAACTTGGGGACATACATAAGTCAATTTGTTGGGTGCAATGAAGCTTGACCTAGGAGTATTTAGAAGTTTACCTCATGCATATGTAGAAGTTGACTTCGTGGACGTGTAGAAGTTGACATGTTGGGCATATGCAAAGGTCAACATGATGGCTATATGTAGAAGGCAATTTATTTGAGCACATGTAGGTGACATGTTAGATACATATAGAAGTTGACCCATTGATTATGCAAAGTCTATTAGAGAGACAACACGCAATGAAAATCCCCAAGGCATCTACATATGTCAGTACACAAAATTACATAATCAAGTAGGATTTTCCTACTTCTATGAGCTATACATGATACATTTCAAAGGTCTAAATACTTAAATGCTCGTTGGTCTATTCCTCATCAAGACTAGAAATCAAATTTTACATATTTGGTTAACATAGTCACACTTCTTCAAACTTGAAAACACCTCAAAGACATGCTTCTTGACTAGAGAAATCAATAAGAAATGGAATCATATCAATAAAACACAAAATGGTGAAGTTATGCATCCCAAAAGCCTAGGTGGCAATGCTGGCATAATCTTCAAAGTGTTGTAGAAAATTCAATTCTTCATGAAAGACAAATATTCTAGCATCGATGCAAAGTACTCCTCTTGCCCTTCGAAAAGGTATCACACATCCAAAACAGGCATCACATGAGGAAGATATGGCCAAAATTATGCTGGTATGTACTTAAAGGAGGTATGTGAGAGGGCTGAATAAAAAGGGATGGAAGGGGTACTTTGAGGAGTACAAGTCCTCCTCCTACTTTACAATACATAGGATTTCTTGACTCTACATAAGATTCCATACACCATACTTCACATAAACATGGTTTTCCCCAAAACTCCATGCCTAGAACAATTACTTTCCCTCTCCCAAAATAGGGACTTAATCAAATTTAACTCCTAAGAACTATGGAAAATAGTGGAAAAAGGATCTTGGAGAGCTGATCAACTTCTCCTCTTCTATAAATCTATGGAGTTTTTAATCAATCATGGGAGTATGTACCCCAAACTTCATGAAAAAGGATCTTGGAGAGCTGACCAACTTCTCCTCTTCTACAAGTCTATGGAGTTTTTAATCAATCATGGGAGTATGTACCCCAAACTTCATGAAATTGAATATCATCTCAATGAAACCCCTCCAAATCCCCAGTATTTTCCTCTCCAGAATTGTAGGTTTGCACAAAATTTGAAAAACTCTATAATAGAAGACCTATTATTGCTCTTCTTAATCCTTACCTCCCCTCAAAAACTTGCATTTGACCTAGAGATTGCTAAAATATCCCACATTTGAGGTGCAACCCCCAATTTGAGGCTATAAATATGTTGCTACTATTACTTTTGTTCCATAAAAAAGAATAGGGGTGAAAGCATGTTAATGTGAAATTTTTTATGCCTATTTACCACTTTTATGCACATCATGATTTAGCTATTTCAAAAGCTATTTGAAATATGGGAAAACTAAATTTAAAATATCCTCTGTTTGATGTACAATCATTATGTAGATATTCCAAAATCATGAAAATTATTTTTGAATATCCACATTACTCACCTGAAAGGTAGGCTATCATGACATGAACGTCAAGATTAATGTCATTACTCATCACATCCTACACAACATAGCTATCCATGGAGTCTATGGTAGTGGAACATAGAAGATCTGAGCGACTTCATCACGAGAGAAAGCTACCATAAACGAAGCTACCATAAACAAAGCTATTCCATCAAACAAAGGTGAAACAAAAAAACTAGGAATGAGTGTGAGCAAGTATGAAAAATCGAAAAGAATGGGTTTTAATCGCCTCTAGCATTGCATGCATGCAAGTATCATTTAGGTGCTTGCATGGCCATGATTAGGAATATTTTCTTTGGTCCTAATGTAAGAGCTTCTATTTTTGGCAGAGGAGAGGCACCCATCAGTTAGGAGTCCGATGTTGAAGTACAAGCAATGGATGAGGTAAATCCCTTATTAATTCAATTTATTCAACTCATTAGTCAACCTCCACCTTCATAGTTGCATTCATGACCAATAATTTACATGTTGCTACAGATGGTTATATCCACCATATCCAAAAATGCTAAACCACAACATATTTTGCCATAAAAAAGAAGAATTCAACACCATGTATGGCCTCTCTATCACTAGTATAGATCCAACTATAATATCAAAAAAATCAATTAGAGAGGGAGATTGGTTGTCTGTGTTCAAAGTAACTCGAGTAAAGGGAAAAATGAAGGTGAAACATGTCAGGCCAACTATATGATGCAGTGATGGTGTTGCATGAGAAGGTGTACCAAGAGATATCAGTAAACTATGAATTGTGTGTACAATTTGCAAGAGCATTTGCATTTAAGAACTACACTACTACAGAAACATCAACAAATCTAGCTATGTATCAGGCGGCATGGACTGTAGCTATAAAAGCATCTATTGAGAGACATAAGAAGATGGGAACGCTGCAATTGAAGATGCAAAGGTTTTACAATTTTTCGAATGATGATGCTTCACCATTTTTAGAGCTTGTGGTGAATGCTTACTTGCAAGAACAAAAATAGGATGTAGTTGAGTTACATTGTTCCATAAGGTACAACACTTGCTACCATTAGGCAAGTGGAGGGTGCTAAGCTTATATGTACATTATAATTGCTAGTTGATAATGAAAAGGTTAAGTTGGACATGGTCAAGTTTGATTTGGATGAAACCAAGATATTGAAGGCAGTTCAGTCTAAAGTGAGTACAAGAGTCATTGAGATGAGAAAAATGTTATAAGCATCTCTAGAAGAATTGAAATGTGATGTCGGAATGGCTCTTGAGAGGAGGATTCATTTGGATATGCAAATCCAAATATATACTTTTAATTTAAGTTGTTAGGGGTTCAACCAGATGCAAATGACAAGGTGCCTAAACTAGAGGTAATTTAAGCTCTATTGACATTGGTTGGAGGATTTTTGAAAAGTTGAATACTGATCACGCGAATTGTTACATACATAGGCTGAATACAAGCTACAAGAGGATCGGGTTCAAGAGTGCAAATCTACATCTATCATTTGTAAACAACATGTTAAGCATGTTGGAGTCACATGACTTGTCAGCCTCATTGCCATTACCTTCCCCACAGTTACCATCATCCCTCTCATTCAATGTTTCATCCATGTGCACAACATGTGGTTTAAATATGGAGAAGAGGATGAATTTTTTGGTGCACCTTATGTCATGCAACCATTCATATCATTACATTTGTTTTGTAGCACATTGTCATATGTTAGTCAATTTTTTAGGTGAATTTGGTACTGAAATACCACAACATATGCAACAAACATTCTCTGAATGTTAATAGTAATCTATTGCCATACTTCCCAATCACATAAGTATCTACATATCAATATTTTGCTATTTAGCTAAATAGTTATTCAATTGTCTACCTATTTAGCTTAATAGCTATCCAATAGCTAAATATATCCAACTAGCTGCATATCAAAGCTAAGTAACTTCCTATTAGTTAATTATTTATTTAGCTATCTACATATCTGGCTATTTAGCTACCAAAAATCTACCTATCTAGCTAAATGCCTATCTAATAGCTAAATAGTTATCCAACTATCCACCTATGAAGCTAAACAACTATCCAATAACTCAAAAGTTATTCAATTATCTACCTATCTAGGTAAATAGCTATCCAATAGCTAAAAAGTTATTCAACTATCTATCTATCTAGCTAAATAGCTATCCAGTAGTTAAATAGTTATCTAGCTATTCACCTATGAAGCTAAATAGCTATCTAATAATTGAAAAGTTATTTAGTTATCTACCTATCTAACTAGATTGCCATCCAATAGCTAAATAGTTATCCAACTATCCAATAACTAAAAAGTTATTCAACTATCTACCTATCTAGCTAAATAGCTATCCAATAGCTAAAAAGTTATTCAACTATCTACCTTCTAAAAATAGCTAAATAGTTATCCAACTATCCACCTATGAAGCTATATAGCTATCCAATAACTAAAAAGTTATTCAACTATCTACCTACCTAGCTAAATAGCTATCCAATAGCTAAAACGTTATTCAACTATCTACCTATCTAGTCAAATAGTTATGCAGTAGATAAATAGTTATCTAGCTATCCACCTATGAAGCTAAATAGCTATCCAATATGTAAAAGTTATCCAACTATCTACCTATCCAGCTAAATATCTATCCAACTATTTATCTACCTAAATAGTTATCTAGCTATCTACCTATCTAGCTAAATAGTTTCTTGTTGGCTAAATAATTATACAGTTATCTACCTATGAAGCTAAATAACTATCCAATAGCTAAAAATTTATTCAGTTATTTGCCTATCTAGATAAATAACTATCCAACTATCTATCTAGTTGAATAGTTATCTAGATATACCTATCTAACCTCTAGCCATCGATCAACTATCTAGCTCTTTCATACTCTTTAACCCTTCTACCAAAACACTAATATGGATGGTTTCATTGTGCTAAGCACTTGCTCGTACCTCAATTGTGACAGTTACCAACAATCGTGATTTTTCATACAATATGGATCTTGGGAAAAGTGAGAATGTTGGACGTACACCATTTGTAGAAAGTAAGAATTATGGCCCAATCTTCAACATCAGAAGAGATAAATAATATTCCATCCTTCATCAAAAACTAGTCTACAATGGATGTCAATGTTGATCCTTGTATAGTTGACCACATGCATGATGCGGAGTCCACATGCATTGACTTTGGTGGTCTAGATCAAATGATTGAGAATTGTCTTGATCCAGTTAGCACCTAAGATATTCATCGATCTAGTCACAACTTTGTAGTTGATGAAGAGGTTCCTCTTTCTATCCACATGGATGTGGCTTGTCAATTTGAATATATGCTAGGGTCTGGCTGTAACCTAGATGACATCCCCCAAAGGAATCTTCCTCCATGATCTGATCTATTTACTCATCCAAATCAAGTTCTTCCTTCAAAAGTTGATCTTTCAAAGCAAGTTCCTCTGCCAACTAATTATCCCATTTTTTGTTCAAATAAGAATCATCTGCAAAATCCAACTTCTGATCCTAATAAGAGTCCAAACATAGATCGTTTTCAAACAAACTTTGAAAATGAAACCTCCTTGAAGCAAAAATATTCTAAACCAGCCTCAGTTTTTGACATTTCTGGATCCCCAACAAAAGTAGTAGGTGTTGATGTACAAGAAGATGCCACTCTGGCACAATTTATGGAAAATGAAAAAAGAAATTTGTAAGAACTTGTGAAATGATAGAAGAAGCTGAGCCATTTGCACCCAATTACAAGGCGGTAGACTACTCAATTACACCTGAATAGAGGCATTGTACCTGATATAGAGGATCTTTTGAGAGAATAGGACTAGTGTTCACCCTCTTACATCACTCTGCTTTGTAATGGTTACTATCCCCACATGTGGTATCATCCAAATCTATTAGCTATCATGACATTTTGTAATCAACCTATTTTGCATCGATGTTATTAAAATATTTTGTTATCTGTGATTCATATTATATATCGTGTACGTATTTAATAGATTAATATTGTCATTGATTGTAATGATTTTTGTTTATATGTTGAATGGAGAATGAAGTTCCATGCACAACTATTGCAAAAGATAATGTTCCATCCTTATCAAATCAATGTCAGGTTGCAATAGAAGTTGAGCACAAACTTGGGAATACATAAACTTGCACGCATGGGACATTGTCACATACAAATACCATTCTTTCATGTAAAGAATTCTTCTTTTGGTATTATATGGAAAAGGCATTGGACAACTCATTCCCCAATGTGATGTTTGTCTATAAGTTAAGCACGAATCTGGAAATAATTTGAAGTATTAATGCCATCATAAACATCAAGAATGCATTTCTATGAATTTTACAATCGTTTATTTCATGATGTCTATTCACAATGATATGATTCAGACAATAGTAAATAGTTTCAAAGTGAGGAAACTGATTTCACTACTTAGTACTAGTGTTCACCCTCTTACAACACTTATTGTAATTTCATTGATTGTAAGTTGTAACGATGTTTGGCTACATGTTAGATAAAGAACAAAGTTCCATCAAGAGCTGTTGCAAAAGATAATGCTCCATCCTCAACAAATCAACGTCAAGATGCAACAAGTGTTGAGTAGAAGGATGCCCAAGAAGATAAAAAACTAAACAAAGTATTAGTTTCAACCCAAACTAATCCTATTGCAACAAAACTTGAGTAGAAAAATGCCCAAGAAAATAAAAAACTGAACAAAGTATTAGCTGCATGTCAAACTAATTCCGTACTAGTGTTTACACCACAAGGGAATCAACAGCCTAAACAGATACTGGGCAAGTAAAAAAAAAAAGAGGTTGGATCATGTGGTAATGGAACCTGAATTTATTAAGATAGAAAGGGACCCCCCAAAGATTCAACATGGCTTGACAAAGGAGGAGATACAATAATTGAAACCTGTTCATGAGGATTTAGAGCCTAAAGCTTTGATTCTCAAAGTTGATGTATTTTATGAACACCTGAAGTGACGAGGATTTTCTTGATAGTAAGCTTTTTCTACGATGGTACCTTGAACATTTAAATGTTTGGATTTGGAGTGCATATGATCCAAACGAGGTCAACAATTATATTGATATAATATTCCCAGATTTCAAAAAGAAATTTATGGGTATTTGGGGGAGGAATTAGTGTTTATGGAATTTTTCAATCCATTTCAAGAGACTCGCTCATTTTTGGGACAGGAATGTGGAGCACGGGCCGGAGAATACATTAACAATTGATACTCCTACTTATAGGTTGTTTTACAACATTAGAAGATGTTGTCTAACACTATCAAAGTTGACAATCAGTGAAAGACATAGCTATCTCTTAAGAACTCTCTCCGATCAACTTTGGAAATGGTTAATAGCCCCAAATCGTATTGAGTATGCATATATTATTTCTAGAGCTATTCCTCTTGATGAAGAAAGCTTAATTATATATCATGGAATACGCCAAGATCATAGACAAAGACACTCAGCATGCAAGTAACAAAACATTGTGTACAATCATTCTTATAGACTTATGTTAGATACGTTGATCTTATAAAGATTGTTAGCTATGTTGATCCGATTGTTAGCGATGTCGTTCAATTGTTAGCTATTTACATGTTAACAAGTTTAAGTCTATGGGTGCATTCAAACTATTCCAATGGTACATAGATGGTATTTCCTTCCAACCTCGTGCTTCCACCCTCTTGATTCAACCTTGTTCCAAAGGAACTTAAATGCTAACTTTTGGATTTAAAGAAAAAGCCTTTACAACCATCGATTTCGTATGTTTAAAGGGTTGGAGTTTTGTTTTGAGGGGGTGAGCTATCACTTTTTTCTTTTGAGAGAACAGAAAACTTGAGTATTAATATAGAAGAGTTACAAATTCTTCTAGGGGCAAGCCCTGACCAAATACAAATAAGCACTCAAAATACAAAAAAACCTGAACAACAAATACAAATAAGCACTATAAATACAAATAAGCCTGAACAACAGAATTGTTGCAATAATCAACTCTTCGTTTAAGGAATATGAATGAACTTGTTCTAAACCTTAAGGATTGTCCAACTTCACAACTTTCTCTAGTTTATCCACTAAGATAGTAGGGATATAGTTTTTGAGTGGTATATTTTTTTCCTTTTAGTCCCTCTACCACTTGACTAAACTTCTCAGCACAGAAAAGTGTAGGTGGAGCATCAAAATGCAGAACCTATAGCGCATAAGGAAATTTCAAAAACTAGTTCCACTCGAGTCTATTCCTCAGAAACAAGCTCATATGTAGAATAATATTTTTTTGCAGTCTCAACAAGGCCGTTAGTGTGTGACCTGTTTGGCCACACCATATGTCTGAGATGTCACCTCTTTCACGTTCTAAGGAAGCATGCCCCCTATTTTTCCAACTACATGATTGTTGACAGTGGTCAGGGCAGTCAAGGACTTACGAGACAAGGAAGCCAACGAGAAGGGCCAAGTAGGCAAAGCAGTCAACAGAGATCTGGCAAATAGGCCAATCAATTTTCATGAATTAATATTTCCCAAATAGTGATTTTAGTCACTCCACACCATTGTAAATATCATTTTTGATTATTCCTACTCCATTTTGTACAAGCCGAGGAGTCCTCGAGCTTGAGGAGTATTATTAGTATCTATGCACCAATTTTCATAATTTTCAGAGCTCGTTTGAGCCTCCAAAATAGCCTTAGAACCTAATTTTTAACTAGGCTAGACACTAGGTCTTGACAGGATTAAAGCTAGTAAAAAACTATAAATAGAGCTAGAGAGCTCATTTTTGAGGTTAGCTTGTTGTAGATTCAAGCTTGTATGAGAACTCTTTTGCAATAGAAGTTATTCCATTGTCTCTCTCTTTGTTCTTTCCTTGTGTGCGCGTGTGTGTATGTGTGTGCATGTTTGTGTGCTTCTCACTCACACACTTGTGCCATCACTTGTTCGAGGTCTTCATACCATCCTCACGTCTTCCGAGATTGACATTAAAGGAGGTGCTACTCATCACTGAGCTACACCAAATTTTGGCGCCGTTGCTGGGGATCTAGCTTTGAGGACGAACGTGTGATGGTAAGACGTAGAGTTATGACGTTGGCATTGTAGGTAATTTCTTTACTTTTCCTTATTTTTCTCTTTCTTACTTCATCATCATCCTCACCATCTCCCACCTCCATCTTCATCATTGCAAAAATTTCAGTTTTTTGGTCATATCACCTTCCCCCTTCCATTTCCCTCATTTCACTTGTGAGAGAGAGCGATTTGTGTGCTCTATTTTTGCATGTTTCTTGAGTGTCTTGCAGGTTTTTGCTGTATCATTGTCTCCAGTAGGTTGCCCAGGTACGGAAAAGCTCTGCACGATCTCTACGGCGTTGACCTCTGTCGATCGCGATCGACAGAAAATTTGAGCGATGAACAGAAGCCCGATTGATTGAAATTACATTGGATTTTGTGGAAAAAGTGTCGATCACGATTGACACCATCAATCGCGACTGACAGACCCCACAACTGACTCTATCGATCGCGATTGACACCATCAATCATGACTGATGTGTCGATCGTGACTGACAGGCCCGACGGACACCTCTGTCAATCACGACTAACAGACTTGACGATCTCGATTGATAGGATTTTTTGGTTGAAATTTTTAGGGTTTTTTATTCTAATTTTTGGGGTAATTTTGGGCATACGTATCAAGTAATTAGCACTTTGTGAGGTCCCTACACGAGTAAATTGAGAAAAATCCTGTTTGACTGATAGCCTGTTTGAACCCTGTTTCTACCCTAAAACCCTTAACTACCATAACTTCCTCATACGAAATCCGTTCGGAGTGATCTTTTGTAAAACTAATAAGGGGAGTTATAGATATGGTATTTTGAAGTAGACCATACCCTGAGGTAGGAAAACTGAAGGATCTCTAGGATTGTTTTACATAAAGGCAAAGGGGCAATTTGGTCTCTGAATTACATGAGTGAAAGTGGTTTCTTATGTCAATTGAATTTAAGTCTTGAGCTAACTCTGGGACTTTTACATGTCCATTGAGAGCATCAAAGGGCGCCCAGAGCATTAACACATTGCAAGCTTGAGAACAGGGTTCTTGAGCACCAAAGAGCAAGGGATCAGCAAGTGAGGTTGGATTATTCTCAACTCTCTTTGTCAATTCCTAGCTTAGGCTAACTGCGAATAGTGCTAGAAGTAAGTCAGGGTGATGATAGGCATCTATCAAGTTGAAGACTACCTAAGCACTCAAGTTCAAGCTGAAACATAATCTCTTTGTGATCGATAACTTTAAAGGAAAAGAATTTAACGTGGTACGATCAACTTAAAGTGTGGAAAATCACTCAAATATTCATGACAATGTGATACGACAAGAGCATAAATACATTAATCAACCAAAAAAAAGAACCAAGTGACTGATATAAAGTGATCTGCAATGAGGTTGTACTTGGGTAAAATTGGATATGTGAAATTAGGCATATGAACCTTAGATCAGGATGACATCTAAGGAGAGATAGACAAAGCCTTTGGTCTTCAAAGGCTAGTGTCAATCACACTTCTAGGTATTGGGCCCAACATTTGAGCAATTATTCACACTACCCTAGCTCTGAAACTAGCGAATCAGAGATGTCTCAAGGTATGGAGCGACCCACAAGAAGTTCAGGTGTGGCTTATTTGCAAAAGGTTGAAGGTCCCTACAAGACTCAACTGGAATACCTTAGGACCAACTGATTAGGTGCTTGCATCTATGAGGACTGACTAAGAAGACCCATGGTCCAAATTAAAAACCCAGATCAACCCATTGGACTCGAACATCTAGCAGTCAAGTTTGAAAATGGTGCATACCTAGACAAAGAAGGAATCGTGTATGTGGACACCACCTACCCAGATAAGACATATGAATTTTGTAATGTGATCCCAGAAACAAACATAGGTGATCTAGAACAAGGGAACATAGGTGTAGAGCCTAGAACCCCTCGAGGCAAATCAATTCTCACAAGAAGTATCACACCAGAGTGGGTTCCCCAAGACAATAATAGCATAGATCTGCTCTTAAACCGAGAGACCGATGAAGCCTTTTGGAGGTACAAGCCTGATCAGCTGAATGAGGTAGGAATGATCACAATCTATGAGTTCAAAGATTCTGATAGCCCAGGCAAAGTGACCTATTTAGACAATACTTCAGAGAGGATCTTTGTGGTCTCAGAACATGGTAGGCATGCCTACACTTGGAAGGGTGAATTTGTCTTTCCCCAACCAAGATCTAATGTCTCTTATGGCCACCAAGGAGCTGGAACATCCCAAGCTCATGGAGCTCAAAGGGACAGAAGTAGAGACAGGCCAGAGGTAAGTTTTGCTAACCCACTGGGAAGAGAAAAAACAAGAATAGAGATGGATAGAGTGGAAATCGAGAGACCTAGAGACCCAAGGAACCAAAGAAATGCTGATGATTTTCCTTTGCCAAGGCCTAGAGAACACACTAGGATCTTGAGGCCAACCCAGCTAGTTAAGTCCATGAAGAATTACTTCAATGGTACGGGAGACCCATATGATCATGTGGCTGAGTTTAGGCAAGTCTTGAGAGTTGAACAAGTAGAGGACCTATTCACGCAATACAATGCCTTTGGTCTAACCCTTAGGAACACATCCCTTACATGGTTTCAACCACTAAATGAGAGACACTTCAGGAACATAGACCAACTTCTAGAGGCTTTCATTACCGAATTCTCTAAGAGTGGTATACGACATAATACTTCCTCACTGATTCACAACTTCAAGCAGACACCTCAAGAGACCGTTAGACTTGCAGGAAGAAGATTTAGACAATACCTAGAGAGATGTCTTGTTCCTGAGTTACCCACCCAAGACAAACAAGTGGCTTTATTCTTGGATGGACTGCTAAGTACCAAATTGAGATCATATGTGTACTTGAAGGACCCTAGGCCCATAAAAGAGTGTTTACGCATGTGCATCAACATCGAGGATAACCTAGGGGAGGAATTAGAGCTTTCAAAAATCTACAAAGATTCGGATAGTTCTACTAGCCTCTCTTCCACGCAATCCACATCTAGTGAGGAACTCGCTGAGAAAGTAGCTCAAAAGCTAGGAGTCTCAAGTAAACAAATACCAAGGTTTGCCCTAGTGAAGAGATGCCATACTTGTGGAGGTGACCATATGGTGAATGTGTGTACCATTATAGCACAACCCCAAGTGAATCCTAGTAGTCAATACTGCACCATAGAATGGAGATATACCAATCACACCACGCAAGATTGCCCATACAATAAGCAAGCAGTTAGGCAACCTTATCCTCAGCCATACCCTCAACAAGGAAGATACCAGACCTAGTACCCATCACAATAGTATGCTAGACCTCAGCAACCCTACCTGCAATAGAACAAGGATTACGACCACCACAAACTAGAGAGATGACTCTCCTCCCAACCAAATGCCTCTATATATAGCTCTCTCCAGGGGACTGCCTTCTTGGGCAGGTGGATACTAATCATCCAAGTGTCAGCCATGTAACTACATGTGCGCCAAGTGTCCAGTGGATGCTTCTAGAAGGTTCTAGAGCTCTTTGGGCAAAATACTCTTCCCATGTACCTCATGGGGATTGAACCCAAGACCTCATCCTTCACATCCTTGAGACTTAACCACTAAGCTAAGTGGATCACTTGTTCACAAGAGCACAAGACCTCCTAGTAAGTCTAAACTCGAGATCTTTGGTCATACACACGGATGACCAAACGGTGTCCGATTTCAGATCTGTCTGAACCGGCCAGACCCTTGGATCATAGACTTACTTTATTACACTACCAACCACAATATCAAGCTCAACAACCTCCAACCCCTACCAACCTCCAACCCCTACCAACCTCCAACCCCAACCAATGTGATTCTAGTGAAGTACGTAGTTGCAGAAGAGAATCTGAATAGAGCCATAGTGTTAGTGACACCATTGCTTTCAGAAAGTGACCCTAGTGACCATAGTTTTGATTCTACCCACATTGATAGCCCACAGGCTTACTACATGCAGTCACCTGAGCATAATGAGTCTTATTATTATGAAGACCCTAGTGAACCTAGTTGGGATCTTGAGTATGCTAATGTTATGTATGCAAATCCTAACTCTAGACCTCAACCCAAGCAGGGAAGACCCCCATTTCCTAGAGGACCATGCTACCGATGTCAGGGAGATCACCTTATTCGTGATTGCCCTATGCCTGCACCTACACAAACCCAGTTAGTAACAATTCAGGGTTTTTGTCCCGATTGTGGGAAAGAGCATCTCTTACAAGATTGTCCTAAGAATCCTAACAATGCACCGAAAATCACACCTATCAACATTATTGCGTTAGTTGTAGACTCTACAAGAAGTGTAACCTCCACTACACAAGTGCAAGTGGTCACTAGAGCTCAAGCTTTACAACAAAACCAAGGATTAGGCCAGGAAAAGAGTTTCGAGGTTAGTGAAACTGAGAGCCTAACTAAGAAAAGGACCAGAGCCTGGAGGGATAGCCACAAAAGAACGAAAAGGCAATGGGCAAAGAAAATGAGTGAACTAGAGGAAAGCTTGAGAGAAACAAATGCCAAGATAATTGAACTCACATCTCAAACTCCCTCTCACACTACTCCACCACCACCATTTCCATCTCCATCCAATCCACCTCCTTCCAACCCACCTCACACAATTCCACCACCCCCTAGAGTAGGATCAGTCTTAGCAGATCCCACTCTCGAGGACATAGACATGATGCTTAAAGCATATCAGACCAAAATCTAAGAAGGGCCAAATGTAACAGATCATGAAAAGTGTTACCCTAGAGCCGAACTAGAGCTTGAACGAATTAAAATTTGTGCCAAGATGGTGGAATTGGCTCAAACCATGTTTGAAGCCAGTTGCCTCTTTAACTTCTCTAGTTCAACAAGGACGTAGTTGCACTTTGATGGACTGCTAGAAAGATTGGAGAGGCTAATTGCACAATTAGAAAAGGACCCCGCCTCTCAAAGTAAGGAGAAGGCAAGTGAAAGGATAAGCCTTCCTACCCAAGAAGCTTATGTACCTAACTCCACAGAACCAGACACATCTTCTTCTATGAATTGGTACTCACCAGAATTCCTATGAGAGATTCAAGAAGAGAAGTGGGCTAAAGAGAGTGAAGTTCCTCCTCCCATTGAACTTGTGGATGACGCGTGTTGAGAGTAGTATGGGCACCCAAGGACCGACTAGACAAGGAAGCCAGCGGAGAGAGCCAGAACAAGGTGAAGGAGTAAGTAGACAAAGCAGTCAACGCAAATCTGGCAGATAGGCCCTTCAAATTTCTTCCAAATCAACATCTTTTAACAGTGATTCTTATCACTAACAATCATTGTAAATACCATTTCATATTTTTGTAGCTCCATTTTGTGCAAGCCAAGGAGTCCTTGAGCTTGAGGAGCCTTAGAAGTACCTACATATCAATTTTCGTATTTTTTAGACTCCGTTTAAGCCCTCAAATTGGCCCTCGAACCTAATTTTTAACTAGGCCGGGCACTAGGTCTGGACAGGGCCAAAACCTAGTCAAAAACTATAAAAAGAGCTAGAGAGCTCATTTTTGAGGTTAGATTGTAATTGAAACGAACTTGTAAGAGCTTTTTGAAAGTAATCTAAAAACTCCTTTGATTCTCACTCTTTGTCTTGCCGTGTGTGCGCGTGTGCGTGTATGTGTGTGCATGCTAGTGTGCTTCTCACTCACGCACTTGTGCCGCCACTTGCTCGAGGTCTTCATACCATCCTCACGTCTTCCCGGATTGACATTAAAGGAGGTGCTACTCATCACTGAGCTACAACGCGCATGATCAATTCCCACAAGACATCCCTTCCATATATGGAGAGCAGGATAGTACCCAATCTCTGGAGAGATTAGACTTTGAGTCTAACTCCTTACAGGAGTTACCCCATTTCATAGGCCCATGGGAAGCTAAGTCCACTTGTATGAGAGCACCCACGGTCATGGTAAGAAACGAAGACTCAGTCATCCCTAGGAACACAGAGGTAGTAAAAAACACTAAAGTGCAGTGCAATCTCACCTTGGAAGAGCTGCTCAAGGTTAGGCCAGAACTATGGAAACATGTAGCCAACCAAGTGCCTGAAATAACTAAACCTCGTTCCTAGGTAGGCTCGCATAGAACGGTGCCAGAAATACCTTTGGACAAGCTAGGAGACATGAGTGAAGGTGAACAAGGAAACACCTATCTTCCCATTACCCATCAAGGATACACAACCAAGGCAATTCTGGACTCAAGTGCAAGAGTTGCCACTTCCCTATGGAAGCATTCGGGCAAGCCAGCACTCAGGCCAACAAGAATGAAATTGCAGATGGCCGATGGTCACATTGAGAGACCCTTAGGATTGCTAGAAGGAATAACTCTCACCACATGTGGTGTGGAGTTTGAGCATACTTTTGCTATATGTGACTTTAGCAAGAATCATGCCTATGAGATGATTTTGGGAAGACCATTCATGTGACAGTTGCAAGTGGTACAAGATTGGGGAACCAATTCCTTGTACTTGCAACACTTGGGTGTCACGACCAAGGTTAATCTCAAGGATTACTCTCATAGAGACGTACCTCCTATTCAATGGAATCCCATCCATAGAGCCAAGGACGATACTGAGTCAGTGCATTGCATAGGATCAGGATCCTCATGGATGCATGAAGACACCCACTTATGGATGTGCAAGGTAGTAGTAGAAGAAGAGAAGAGAGAAAAAGCAAGAGAGGTAGGTGCGAAGGATACCCATAGATCAATACAAGACCATGCCTATGCACCTGTAGTGTTTTCTGATGAAGAGTTTGAACCTCATGGTTGGGTGGAAATTCTAGAAACAATGGATGTAGCCATCAATGAAGAACAATGGACACCCCACTATGATGAGGATGGCTATGACATTTCAGTCTTCACAATAGAGCCAATCATGGGTGATTTGGTTATTGAAGAATGTGAACCTAACACTCATGCATTCAAGGATGCAAGTGACACCGATCTACAGTCAATTATAATGGACCCTCCTTTTGCATCATATGAGGAATATTTTTCGAAGTAGAAGCTCACCCTCAAAGAAATGAAGAGATTACAAATGAGGTGAGATTAGCCACACAAGTAACCCCCAAGAGTGAAGGCAAGAAAAGGAAGAAGAGAGAAGTCAGACAAGAAGAGGAGGAATCTTTGTTTGAGGTCCCTGAAAACTTTAAGAAGTATGAAATAGATGATAGGAGAGTCATGATAAGAATGCCTAAACGCGATGAACAATCCGGAGAGGCCTATGATAACAAAGAAACCACCAAGAAAGTAGTTGTAGCCATGGAAGAAGGAGAAGAAAGGTGCACTTACATAGGACATGACCTGACGGAAGAAGAAGAGAAAGAGCTGATAGCCTTGCTAAGAGAATACAAAGATGTATTTTCTTGGAGTTATAAGGATTTGAAAGGTGTAGAACCTGACATATGCTCACAAACTATCCCCATGACCCCAGATGCCAAATTCTCTAAACAAAAGCCATACACATACAATGATAATTATGCTGCCAAGATCAAAGAAGATATAGATCGCTTAGTTGAAGCTGGATTTATCTATGAAATTGAGCACACTGAGTGGGTATCCCCCATTGTAGTGGTGCCCAAGAATAATGGGAAGCTACGTGTATGCATTAACTTGAAGAAGGTTAATGCAGCCACAATTTGATATAACTATCTGCTTTCAATTATCGTGCATATACTAGAACGAGTAGCAGGCAAGGAAGTGTACAACTTCCTTGATGGATTCTCCGGTTACAATCAAGTAGCCATTGCTCCAGAAGATCAGCATAAGATAGCTTTTGCCACAGAGCGGGGCATATTCGCCTTTAGAGTGATGCCATTTGGTCTCACCAATGCGCCCGCTACCTTTCAGAGACTGATGTGTCATGTACTTAAAGAGTTCTTGAGGAAGAATTTGGAAGTCTATGTTGATGATCTCTGTGCTCATTCCACCATTAGACAGACACACATACTTGAACTCAAGCAAATCTTTGACAAATGTAGAGACTATCAAGTCTGTCTGAACCCAGAAAAGTGTGTTTTCATGGTTAGGCAAGGCAAGACTCTAGGACACATAGTGTCAAAGAATGGCATATCCACTGACGAAGAGAAAGTGAGAGCCATCGCAGAACTACCTAGGCCAAAGAATGTCAAGGAAGTACAAGCTTTCATGGGGCATTGTGGTTATTACTGACGTTTCATACACATGTATGCCATCATTGCAAAGCCTTTGTACGGATTTTTGACCAATTTTGAGTGGATTGATGAATGTGAGAATTCCTTCAATGAACTTAAACAGAGATTATGTTCAGCATCAATCTTGACTACACCAAGTTGGAATAAGCCCTTTCATGTCCACATGGATGCATCCAATTATGCTATTGGGTGTGTACTTGCACAACCTACGGGCGAAGGTAATATGGATCTTCCAATTGCCTATGCTAATAGAAGTTGAATGCAGCTAAACGGAACTATACACCACCGAACGAGAAGGATTAGGCATGGTATATGCGGTTAAAAAGTTTAGACACTATTTGCTTGCAAATAAGTTTAAATTTTTTACTGATCATCAAGCACTGTTGTACTTGGTAAACAAGCCATGCAATACAGGTAGATTAGTAAGATGGTTCCTCTTACTAATGGAATATGACTTTGAGGTAGTGGTGAGGAAAGGCAAAACTCACTTGAGAGCAGACCATCTTTCTAGGCTCACATCTGGAGAGGCCCCACAAGGAGTATCAGATGATCTTCCTGATGCGTACTTGTTTAATTTGGAAGTTCTACCTCAGTGGGCTAAGACATTAGTGCCAGTACTGACATACGGGCCTAACCACCCAGTAATAAACACTTAAGATAGGGAGGTAGTAAAAGCCCAAAAGTACCATATCATGGCAGGAAGTATGTACAAGCATACAGATCAAGGGATATTAGCTTGCTGTGTGGAGGAGGATGAGTACGCTAAATGGTTGCAATTAGCACATGTAGGTGCATTAGAGCAAGACTACTCAAGGCAAAGAACCCTACAGACACTAAGGAGACTCGAAGTGCATTGGCCTACTATGGAAGTAGATGTACACAAGTTGTGTAAGGAATGTCCAGTCTGTTGTATTAGCCCACCTGTGGAGCACGCTACTCTGTACCAAGTGGCTCTAATACCAGGTTGGAGTGAACCATTAGTAGCCTTCTTGAGGATGAAAACATTCCCTCAAGAGACGATCGTGGCTAGGCAAAGAAGTTTAGAACAAGAAGCCCTAGACTAATCACTCATTGGAGGTAACTTATACAAGCATGGTAAAGATGGTTACCTTAGGTTATGTGTCCATGAGAGTGAATATCTGAAGATCTTGGAAACTGCTCACCAAGGTGTGGCAGGAGATCGGGTGATCAAGGCAATACTATTTGCAGGCCTTTGGTGGCCCACGCTTCACATGGATGCGCATACCTATGTGAAGAGGTGTGATGTTTGTCAACGAACTCAGTACTATTTGCAGGAGATCGGGTGATCAAGGCAATACTATTTGCAGGCCTTTGGTGGCCCACGCTTCACATGGATGCACATACCTATGTGAAGAGGTGTGATGTTTGTCAACGAACTCAGTACCCTACACATAAAGATGAGATGCAATTGAAACCTATGATGGGTGGACGTGCATTCTCTAAGTGGGGAATAGACTTTGTCGGTCCTATTAATCCCCAAGCTAAGGGTTCCCATGCGGAATACATTATTGTGGCCACAAACTATCTAACCAATTGGGTAGAAGTGAAAGACACAATGAAGAATGATGCTCAAACGACAACTAAATTTTTATTTGAGAATGTGTTCACAAGATACGGGCTACCTATAGAGCTAGTAACTGATAGAGGCACTCACTTATTGAATGAAATCATTGAAAATCTTCTTCAAAAGTTCTTGGTTATACAGAAGAAGGCTACCCCCTATCATTTGCAAGCTAATGGGCAAGCCGAAAGCACTAATAAGATTATATGCAATGTGCTGACCAAATTAGTGAATAATAAACACTCTGATTGGGACAAATAGCTACACCATGCTGTTTGGGCATACCGAATGGCCTATAAAACGGTACTCCAAGCCACACCCTTTCAGATGGTTTTTGGCCAAAATGCAGTGCTACCCTTGGACTTTTTGATACCTACATTGAAAGTAGCACAAGAGCATGAATGGACAGGCCATGAACCCTCCTCTAGAATCTTTGACCTTGAACGATTAGGTGAAACATGATTGAGACTACAGCAGGAATTTATGCAGCCAAGAAAAGACAAAAAGCGTATTTCGATGCACATGTGAAAGATAAGGGCTTGAAAGCAGGAGACCTAGTCTTAGTCTCACCTTGAAGCAACATGCACGAAAATTAGAGAAGAGAGGATATGGACCAATGCTTATCAATAGGATCTCCACAAGTGGAGCAGTTCAACTAGCCACTCTAGAAGGTGACATCCTACCAAGCTACATCAATGGATGCAGAGTCAAGTTATATTATGAACCCCTCACGGAGGAGATGTTAATTCGACTCAATACTGCAAAGAAACGTAAAGAAGAGGAAAAGTGAATTCGAGAAGAAGCACAAGCAGAAGCATTGGAACACATCCGAAGAATGAAATTGAGAAGACAGGGTAGAGATCAGCCTAGGACAGATGCCTATGCAGATCTAGGATATCATATGGCTATGTGCGAAGTCTCAGGTGCAAGTTCCAATAGAATAATTGACCGACATCCTTTTGTAACCGTAGAGATAGGACAAGGAAATAATGCAAGAACTGTACGGGCTTTGATTGACTCAGGTGCATACACTAGTGCTATTAAACTTTCTCACTGTCGAGAATTGGGCTTAGGTGTCAATCTTGTGGAAGCATACCTCATAGGATTGGGAGGTGTGGAAACCCCTTGCATGGGCAAGGTGGAACTTCCTCTCTACATTCAAGATGTTCTTATGACAGTTAAGGTACTAGTGTGTCAAGACGAGGACCTCATTGAGCCTCTTGTCTTGGGTCAAGACTGGATCTATGATCATGCAGTCAACCTAAACCTAAGAAGTGGACTTCTTCAGGTCTGGGTAAATCAGAACCGCATTAGAGTTGAGTTAGAAAATGACGCACTCAAGAAACTAGGCAAGGCACACACTCCTGGTCCTTCCAAGAGTACACATGAAGATGACAATGCTATTCTTGTCCAAAACTATGTGATGCAGAGGGATGATTTTCTCAATAAAGGAGTCAAGAATACGATGGAACTCCCTTCTTTTCCAAAGGTGGTAGAGACACAACAACCGACAAAGTACCAAACTCAAAAGAAGCAGACATCCTATGCCCGAAGCCAAAGGAAAGCACGAAGCAAGGTGTCTCAGCCCCCGAAACAAGTATGGGTATGGAAAGGTGAGCATCCTGTGGTAGTCAAGCCACAACCACTGGCTCAACTTCATATTAGTGATCAATGACAGGACACTAATAGGAAGTCTTTCAAAAATTCTGCTACGAAAGTAAAGTCTATCTGGGTACCCAAGAAGTCAATGAAGGTTGACCCACAATCAAGACAAATTTGGGTGTCTAAGGCTTGCTTTCGGGCTCAAATAGCCACATATAAACCACATCATGTACATCATAACTCCCTCATGCAAACAACTGATAACCATTCTTATTCAACATGCACAAACACATATTCGTCCATGAGCACAAACATAATCACTTGTAAATGGGTCCCTAAAAAAAGCCTCATTTCCAAGTAGACATTCCGATCAAGCCCTCTAGAGTCTCCACAAAATAAAAAACGAAAGCCATCCACTGTGTTTGGCAGCCCAAACCTTGTAATAAACCACCTGATCCCATTGTAAAGTCACCTCCGCTTACTAATTGTATCCACACTGCACCCAACCACCCTAACTAGCACATAGGAACCCTGCATCTACTAACTATACTTCACACTCACAACCACATGAGCACTAATTAACTAACTAACTACATCACAGTTCGTCATGTTAATGTTATAACGGGGACACATGACCCCTTTGTGTCCATTTGCAATGTTAACATTCTTTTGTATATTCTCACAAAACCGGCGACCGCTTTCCTCAACATGGCCGAGGCTGCAGGAACGAGCTCCCAGGCAGGCACCAACCCTCAGATAGTAGACATTGAAAGTCTCCCTATTCAGGAGGAGTTGAAGGAAAGGCCACAGGGGTTGAGAGCACTACATGTCATACTGATTCAAAATCCACCCCAAGGGCACACATCACCAGTAAGCAAGAACTCCCATTGGTTTAGTGAAGTGGTAGGAACCCTTGGAGAAGGCACCTATTTATGGGAGACTGAGATAGAGTTTAACAGACGTTGGGGGCAGTATCATTTCTTTACACGAGAGTTTGAAAGGCTTCAAAACAGTGAAGGATTGCAACCAATATGGAAGAACGTTGGATTGTATGACTACTTCAAAGCTCAGTTACCAAAGTCGGACTTTCTGAGGTGTTCATACCTGATTAGCACCCTCACTTCCAACAAAGAGAAGAAGGGGTACAACACATTTGTGATTCTTTCTCTTACAAGAGGAAATGAATTGAAGCGCTTCAAATTGACTAACAATTTGGTAAGGGAAGCTCTAGAAATGAGAGGTATGCACATCCCCACAAAGAAGGAGACAATGATTCCGGACAACATGAAGAACATGAACTTAACTAAACTGAAGGATATGGTGGCGATGATGCCAACTATTGCCATTCATCTTCAAATGTGCATGCAACACTTTGCATTTCCTGCTCAAGAACGATTCACGATGCCACCCATAAAGATTTGGTTCACTCTATACTTAGCAGACACCTTCAACCTGACAATTAACATACCACATTGGATTATTGACCAAATCCATCTTGCACACCAATGTTGGTACAAGAAATAGAAGTCAGTGCTCTATGGATGCTGTGCACTTACCAGAATTGTATATCGATGCTTGGCATATGATGTGTCAATTCAAAGGGCGCTCATCTGGTGTAGGGTGCAAGATTTTCAGTGAAGGATATCAAAGAAAATGAGGGGAGCTGCTCAAATGCCATGTGCATAGGCCCGGGCCCCTACCCTGACGTCGAAAATGACTTCGCCACCCTAGAGGCGCATGCAGCCCTTTACCATTAGATTACCAAGGCACAGTGCAGAAGGGCCTAATCTGGTGTTCCCATCGATACCCACTAATTAAGAGTTCCCTCATGGCTTCACGCTGGAGGATTTGACTGATGAGGAGGTAGCAAGGATAATTAATGCAACTAATTTGGAAGTTGAAGCAGAGCAATTAAGTGGGCAACAAACTGTCACGGACCAACCTCATCCAACTCAACCAGAAGTCGTCGAAGTAGATGAAGATGAAGAGGAGACTATAGAAGAGGAACAAGATGATGAACAAGAAGGACCATTCGACGAAGGGGAGCATGAATATGAATAACATATTATACCAGAACTTGTACCTAGGAGATAATTTTGGACAAGGTCCCGTCTTCATGGTTTCAGACCTAGATGGAACTCTAAGATAGACTTGCTCTCCTACCTCAAAGTTGATATCTCTTCTTTGAGGGTCAACATAGGCTCTAGATCTATCCTGAGCTCTCCTAATGCTGTCCTTAGCAAGCCTAAGCATATCATTCATTTCTTCCAAGAAGTCCTTTGCAGCTTGAACTTTTTCATTCTGCAAGCCTACTGCATAAGGAGCCCTTGGCTGAAACCCATACATAAGCATAAATGGACTATGCCCAGTGGAAGAGTGCTTGGCACTATTATATGCAAACTCTACTATAGGTAAGTACTCCTCCCAATTAGTTTGCCTTTCATTCACATATGCTCGAAGCATATCCTCTAGGATTTGGTTAACCCTTTCTGTTTGCCCATCCGACTGTGGATGCTCGGCCGTACTCATGCTAAGCTTTGTATCCAACCTTTTGAAGACCGCTCTCCAAAAGTGGCTAGTAAACTTCCTATCCCGATCAGAAACTATGTCTAAAGGAAGACCATATAACCGATATAGGTTCTCAACAAAGAGTCTAGCCAACTCTGGTGTCTTCACTGTAGTACGTGTCGGAATAAACCTAGCCATTTTGGTTAACCTATCCACAATTACCCAGACCGAGTCGTGCCCTCTCTGTGTCTTAGGTAATTCGACTATAAAGTCCATGGAGATACTCTCCCACTTCCCATTGGGAATATCCAATGGGTGGAGTAGCCCTCCAATCCTCAACCTCTCAGCTTTGTTGACCTGGCATTTATTGCACTTAAGCATATACTCTAGGATGTCCTTATGAAGTCCAGGCCAATAAAATTGCCTCTTAACAAGATCATAAGTCTTGTTAACTCCTAGGTATCCCGCACTAGGTGTGTCATGACACTCATATAAAATATGCCGTCTCATCTCAGTATCTCTAGGGACACACACCTTACCTTTATATAACAGATATCCATCATGGACACTGTAATTCTTCCACTTGAATCCTTCTTGAGTACCCGTCGATACTCCATCCTTACTGGAAACCCGTATATCATGATCCCCATTCTCTATGGCTTCCCAAATTTCGGAATATGCAGGATCAAGCCTACATTTCCCTCTAAGAGACTCAAGTAGCTCACTAGTGATCTGAGTAAAACTCAGTCCATTGAGCATAGGCATGCGGCTAAGTGAATCAGCCACCACATTAAACTTTCCCTTCCTATACCTAAGCTCATAATCAAACTCTTGAAGGGTCTCTGCCCATCGAGCCTTATGACCTTTAAGGTCTGTTTGATTAGAGAGCCACTTAATGCTCTCTTGATCAAACACTATCGTAACTTTGGCACCATATAAATAATGACGCCACTTCTTCAAAGCATGGACTATTGCATACAACTCCTTCTCATAGACGGAGTAATTCTTTTGAGCCGGTTCTAGTTTCTTGCTCTCAAAAGCTACTGGTCGACCATCCTGTACTAAAACCGCTCTTATAGCAAAATCACTCGCGTCAGTCTCAACCACAAATGGTTTATTGGGATCTGCTATATGTAAAAGTGGAGCTGTAGCAATTGCTACGTTCAACTTTTACATACTTTGCTTCTGTTCGTCTCCCCAATGAAAGGCTTTCCCTTTCCCTTTAAGCTGTTCCGTCATTGGGACAGCAATTTTGGCATAGTTCTTAATGAATCTTCGATAGAAACCTGATAAACCTAGGAAGATCTGCAGCTCCTCCAGGTTCCGTGGATGTGGCCATTCCATAATAGCCCTTACTTTTTCAGGATCCATCTGGATTCCATCCAGGGAGACTATATGCCCAAGGTATCTAACCTCTTTCTTGAAAAATTCACACTTTGACTCCTTAGCAAAGAGCGAATTTTCTCTTAGCACTTGAAATACTTTTCTCAAGTGTTCCAAGTGCTCCTCTTCTGATGCACTATTCACGAGTTTCATGAAAGTGGCAGGAGCATTGGTGAGACCAAAAGGCATCACCAAAAACTCATAGTGCCCATATCTAGTCCTAAATGCAGTTTTAGGGACATCCTCTGTCCTAATCCTAATCTGATGATATCCTGATCTAAGGTCAAGCTTGGTAAAATACCTAGCTTGATGTAACTGATCAAATAGATCTTCCAACCTAGGCATTGGAAATCTATTTTTTATAGTTACCTTATTAAGTGCTCTATAATCTATACATAGTCTCATAGAGCCATCTTTCTTTTTAACTAGGAGCATTGGCGATGCCCATGGTGAGTTACTAGGTTTGATGAAGCCTTTATCTAAATAATCCTGCAATTGCTTCTCAACCTCCTCATGCTGAGAAACACTAAGCCTATAAGGTGGTCTACAAATAGGGTTAGTGTTAGTAACAACCTCTATGGCATGGTCAATGTCCCCTCTCTCAGGTGGTAGCCCTCTAGGTAAGTCAGTGGGAAAAACATCTCTGTACTCAAACATAAGATCCTTAAAACTTTTAACCACACACTCTTGCAAAAAAGAATAGTAGAAAGTCTTGTTCATATTTACATTCAAAGCATGAAAATATACATCAGATGAGCTGTCTGTACAATGCTCCATATCATGACTATACAATAAAAACATATCCTGTACATGCTGTGAACAACAGAGACTATACAACTCTAATGATGAGATGAGAGGTGCACTAGGTACATCTCTCTCTCCCTGAATATAAACTTTACTTCCCTTCTTTTCAAACTCGAGTGTGTTATTTTGATAGCTGCGTTTAAGTGTATCTCCCAACCCCCATAGCCACTCTCTTCCTAAGACTAGATCTGTCCTCTCCATGTTCATAATTTGGAAATCCATATGATCTGTATAATCCTGCATCTTGACTTCCAAATTGGATACCATAGTATCCCATATTCTTTTATCTTGCCCTTGCATCATAGATACAATGTATTTATGTGCACTAGGCTGCTGGGGAATCTTCAATTTCTTGACCAAAGCATAGTTTATGAAATTATGAGTTGCAGAGTCATCTATCATGACTCGCACCCTGGTCCCGTATACACTACCATGTAGCTTGACCAAGTCATGTGGTCCAAACTGCGGTGACCACAATGACTGAGTCAAACAACACGTGTGCTCTATATCCTCGTGCATCATCTCCACTCCCTTGCAGCTAGAGCTTCCATGAATGGGAAGGGTCTGCACTAGGTGGACCGCCTTTTTGCCCCTTTCAGGAGCCGTACTAGACTCTGGTCCTTTCTTCTTTTCTTCAACTTCTTGAGTGGACAGTTCCACTACGAATGGCTAGGGGATAGGCACCTAAAACACAGGTTCTCTCTTTTGGCCTTCTCAAACTGGTCTGTGGATAGCTTAGGCCCTTGTGATCTTTGTTTTTTAATAAAAACCTTGTTTTTCCCAAAAGCCAACTTTTTCTTAAATTTAGTGGTACTAAGAGGTTTAAGGGGCTGATCCGTCTCCATAGGAGTATACTGAGGATGGTTATGGTCCTCATATATCTGTGCATATTTGATCGCCTCCTCAAACGTCTTAGGAACATTCCTTCTGACTTCCCTCTTTATGGCTTTATCCAAGCCCCTAACAAACCCTCTGGTCTTCTGAAAATCATCTAGACCCTTAAGCTTCAAAGTGATCTCTCTATAGTGGGATAGATAGACTGAAAGAGGCCTGCCTCTTTGAGTAATCCTATCCCACTCATCCCAATTCCTCTCCTCTTCATTTTCAGGAAGAAACTCTTTTAGGAAAAGAGTCTCAAACTGAGTCCAGTCACTAGGGATAGAGTTCGCCTCCTTAAGACTCATCCACCACTTATAAGCACGTGGGCCGAGGGAAAGACTCGCCTCTAGCACACGATACTCAGGTGGGGTGCCCTTCAATTGATGCAAATCATGCCACTTTTGTAAAAAAGTGTAGATTGCGTCCTTATTCCTGTCTCGGTCATCCCCCGTAAAGGTAGGTGGCTTCAAGTCTTTCAGGAGGGGAGCTTCCCTAGAGCTCTCTCCTTTATGTTTACTAGGAAGAGAAGTCTCTTTCCTAGTAATCTCTAGAGGAATGGTAGGAGTCTCTCTTTCCTTCCTAGCTAGGAAAGAGGTGACACTAGTCTCAAGGGAGATCATTTGAGACTTAAGTTGCTGTATAAGAGATGTAATGCTACCCAAATCTTTCTCTAACTTAAGGGTTTGCTCTTTCAAATCAATGAATTGGTCACGAGTGACAAATTCATCTATAAGCTCTTCATAAGTATACTCTTGCTGTGAAGGCTCTTTTTCTTTTAAATTCTCTTCTATTTCTTGCCCTAACTCTACTTCTTCCATCCTAGCATCAGGATCCTATAGTTGCTCTCTAGGTGGAGAAGTGGTCTCAACTATTTGTTTGCCTTTAGTTTCCATGTTTAAGTACCCTTCCCCCATTTGCTAACTAGAGTATATGAAAATGAATGGAAGTAGAGTTTAAATATGCAAGAAGAAGAGAAATATAACACAAGAGCACTTCCCTGATACAAAGTAGAGTTGCGGAAGCGTAATCCAAGTGGTCTTTGATGCTTCAAGCCGCTGATTTTGATTCCTCGCCAGTCCCAAAAGAAAATTGGAAATGTCCGCTTGGTCCGGGGAGGTTCTAGACACCATAAACCATCCAAAACAACACCAAAAGTGCGTAGGAAAAGCCTCAAACGGGTAAACTGAGTGCAACTGAACAACTTTAGAGATATAACAATCCTCGCCAGTCCACAAATTGTTGCCCAGCACCTACACTTCAAGAATTTGAGACTATCCCAAGTGAAAAAATTGGATTTGGAGTCCGGATGACGAAAAACTAGGCCCGGGAGTGGCTGCCTAGTTCCTGCTGAAGTGCTGCAGAGAGATTTTGATAGAGCAAATCTCGTCCAAATCCAACACCGATGGTCTCTGAGCGAAGCTTAGGAGTGTAGCTTCGAAACGTGACCAAGATTTTTGAAATCCGATATCGTATGAGGAAGATATGGTCCGGAGAAGTGAGGTATGTCACCGGTGGGAAGTGAAAAGCTTCATCTTCATGGATGGATGACTTTGTAAAGCTCAAAACTGAGGAAGCAAAGCTTTTTTGAAATTACCCACAGCCCATACCCCATAAGCACAGCCCATAATACATATGTGCATCCTCATTTAACCAATATCTTGATCCATGACATCATCTTCATGCTCCAAGGTTTGCTTAAAAACTCGAATTTCTTCCAACCACAACCTGAAACCTCTGTACCTTCAAAAAAAATGGAGATAGCTGTCGACAGAGATCTTTATCCCATATATGAATAGCTTCCTGAAGAGTATGGATATATATAAAGGGTTAAAACCCCTCATTCCTCATCCTAGAGGAGGGGAGGAGGAAGAGAAGAGGAATCTCCTCTCTGAGCGCGGACGACAACTTCTTGTCGTCGTTTCTCTCTCTTCGCGGGCGTGTGTGGCTGGCAGCTGAGCGCCGATACCTGTGGCTCTGATACCAATGTTGTAGTATAACTTCCAGTGACTCCCCTCTCTTTTTTGGGGGGGAGTTCTTGCACAGAACACGAGAAGAATCTCTTTGTAGTCGCGCGAGCACGAAGACCTCTCTTCGGATTATTCCGCCCAGCCACGCGATGGATACCAATTATTCTCTCTCTCTCTTGGCCCTCTGAATGCCCCACATGGCCTCACACATGGGTGCCACTTGACAGTCATGTGTAAGTCCACCTACTTACAAACTTAGGGGTGGTTCACACCCCTCTTAAGGGGTATTCCATAACACTACCATTCCCCTGTGCACAATAACTCCCATGACCGCATTCACACATGACCTCATGGACATATCACCCACTTCTGCACCTCTCCCTCCCTCCATATTTCCACAATCTCCCATTCCCCCAACACCCACTTCACCATTCTCAAGCACAGCATACATGCTCCCTTTCCCTTTTCCCTACCCTCCTGCATTCAACACCTTCCCAACATCCACTCCTATCAATAATGTATTCAATACTTTGTATCAATGTATGTCTCAATTACAACATCATTACCAACATTTAGATGCTCAGCATATGAGCCTGTTCAGAACCCATGAAACGCTACAAGAAAGATTCATAAACTTGGAGAAGGACAAGAGGCTACTGCAACAGCAGTATGATACCTTACAGGCACAACATGATCAATTAGTGGCCAATCCCCCCCAACCAGATACAGAGGAAAAAGAACAACGCGACGAAATGCTACATGCCCAAATAACAGACAATCTCAAGCTTCGACATAATCTCGCATTACTACGGAAACACATGTCTGCAGCACTAGAAGAAAATAAAAGACTCCAACAACAACATGAAGAAAACCTAGAAGCAGCAATGGAAGGATCACCACAGGAGATCGACCCAGAGCATTTCAAAGCCATCCCGTCAGCAAACATGCAAATCATATTGGACACCCATGCCGACCTCCTAGAGGCATATGATGCCTTAGAAAAAGAGCGGGATGACCTACGCAAACAATTAGCCACTCAACGAGAGGGGCAGCCACAACTGACACATCCGAAGAGGTAGCACAACTGAGAGCACAACTGGCAGAGCTGCAAAATAGAATTCTCCAATATGAGCGTCAACCTTTTCCCCTTGTGGAGCCGGAGCTAGAGGACCTAGTTCAAATTGAAGTCGAGGAGACTTTCGAGGACCCTTATGTACCCATGCCTATACCAGGAGGTAAACAAACAGAGGAAGGAATGGACACATTTGAGATTGAAGCTCCAAAATGGATGCAAAGATTAGAAAAGGTAGGTCGAACCCATGATGATAGAGTTGCAATGCAGATACAGTCCATGTCCCCATTGGAAGAGGTTGTCATCAAATCGGATTACTTCAAAAACCTATCCCATCATCGATGGATTGGCACTTCAGATGATTTGTATGTTCCATTTTGTGTATTAATGGAAGATTATAATGCTGAGATAAAGCAGCGCACCACAAAAGAACCAACCTCAACAACACAATTTGCACCAGACGACATTCTTGAAAGTGCAATGCACGGCAACATATTTCAACCTACATGGAGAATACGCCTACTCAAAACATAGCCCAAAATGGTGCGTACATGGAATAATATGCCCTTATACATCTCGATTTGCACTGTTAAAAGTGCACGCGCGCTGTGACGCGAAAAACCAAAACTTGAGAAGGAGCTGAACCTACTCTTATACCATTGTTGGGTGTGTCTAGAAGTGCGAGAGACACACAAGAAGCACACAAAAGGAGCACAAATGCAGCAAGACACACAGAGAAGACGATCGCTGGAATAGCTCTCTCTATTGACGATAAAACTGAACTGAAGTAAGAGCTGAATAATATCCCTAAGTATAAAGTACCACCACATATGAGAGTATCAAGTATGTGGTAACATGGGGAAAAAACTTCTAGCTAGCACTAGAGTAAAAAGTGCCCATGTATAGGGAAAAGGCTTACATCAAAGCTACTCGAGGAACACATAAGTGTAACACTTATGAGGATGCTAATGATCACATGAGGATATTCATCTCCTTATGCCATGGACGAGGTCTGCAAAACCGAGAGGATGTAATGCTAGTTCTCTTCCCATCTATATTGGAAGGCCTTGCAGACAAATGGTATAGTCAATATGCTGACAACCACTTCACTACATGGGAGGCTCTAAAGACGGAATCCTTGTAGACATTCTAACCAAGTGACTCCTAGAAAAGGGCTCTAGATCAGCTAGAGAACATAAAGCTAAGATCAAGTGAATCCTTTCAAGAGCTTCACACTAGGACAAAAGCACTTGTCATACATCTACCACATGCTCTAGGTGATTTTCTGGTTAAAAAATGGATAGAGACGGCTCTACCCAGGTCATCTCAATAGAAGATTTGAGAGTCTCTTAGATTGGATGCAACACTGAATGATTTTGTCGCAGCTATGCATTGAGGAAGCTAAGCAACATTTTGAAGGGGATACTATTAGCAGTAGTCAAGGAACTGAAGGAGGCACAAGACAAGGAAGCCTACGTAGGGAGTCAGAACGAAGAGAAAGCACAAGCAGACACAATAGTCAAAGAAGATCTGGCAAGTAGGCCATTTAAATTTTTCAGGCATCAAAGAGTTGGGCACACAAGAAGAAGGAGCAAGTAGGGAGCTCCAGGAAATGCATGTCAAAATGTTAGGAGAAATCCCTACAAAAATAGTGATTTTCATCACTAAAAACCATTTTAAATACCATTTCATATTTTTGTAGCTCCATTTTGTGCAAGCCAAGGAGTCCTTGAGCTTGAGGAGCTTTAGAAGTACCTACCTATCAGTTTTCACATTTTTTAGACTCCGTTTGAACCTCCAAATAGGGTAGAGAACCTAATTTTTAACTAGGCCGGACACTAGGTCTGGACAAGGCCAAAACCTAGCCAAAAACTATAAATAGAGCTAGAGAGCTCATTTTTGAGGTTAGCTTGTAATTGATTTGGACTTGTATGAGCTTTTTGAAAGTAATCTAAAGAACTCCATTGCTTCTCACTCTTTATCTTGCCTTGTGTGCGCGTGTGTGTGTATTTGTGTGCATGTTAGTGTGCTTCGCACTCACGCACTTGTGCCTTCACTTGCTCGAGGTCATCATACCATCCTCACGTCTTCCCGGATTGACATTAAAGGAGGTGCTACTCATCACTGAGCTACACCAAATTTCGGCACCGTTGCCGGGGATCGAGCTTTGAGGACGAGCATGTGATTGTCACTCTAGCACAATGGTGAGTACCAACGTGAGAAGATTCACC
Organism: Ceratopteris richardii; assembly: GCA_020310875.1. Taxonomy (NCBI): domain Eukaryota; kingdom Viridiplantae; phylum Streptophyta; class Polypodiopsida; order Polypodiales; family Pteridaceae; genus Ceratopteris; species Ceratopteris richardii. The sequence continues at coordinate 159,158,141 of CM035422.1, forward strand.
TCATAATTGTCAATCCGTGGAGACGTGAGGACTAGTATGAAGACTATGAGCAAGTGAAGGCACAAGTGTGTGAGTGAGAAGCACACAAGCATGCACACACATGCACACACACGCGCACACAAGGCAAGAACAAGGAGAGGAACAATGGAGTTCTTTGCATTAGTCAAAAAGTCTCTTACATAAGCTCAATTCACAAACAATCTAACCCCAAAAATGAGCTCTCTAGCTCTTTTTATAGTTTTCTAACTAGCTTTGGTCTTGTCCAGACCTAGTGTCCGGCCTAGTTAAAAATTAGGTTCTAGAGCCTATTTGACGGCTCAAACAGAGTCTAAAAATTATGAAAATTGATATGTAGCTAGTTCTAAGCTCGAGGACTCCTCGGCTTGCACAAAATGGAGTCTATTCTACCAAAAACGGAATTTACAATGTTTGTGTAGTGATTAAAATCACTTGAGTTGTAAATGGTCCATGGAGAAAATGATTGGGCCTTGTTGCCGTATTGTGCATGACTCCTCCGTTGCACTAGTATGCTCTTCATCTGACTTGTATGCCAACACGCCCCCCTTCCTAGCGTCTGTCGCCCCTGACAGACCTCTGTTCTATCGGGTGGTCGATATAGTATTGGATGACATTGGTGGCAAGTTCGTGTTCTCCTATCCTTAAGCCTCTTGCTAGATCAGCTTCCAATGCATCCCAATTTATTGCGCCAGGGACCTCTGGTTGCAGTGTGGTGTAGTACTCAGAGTACATTGCTTGTTCACAAGCAAAGAGATGGAGCAGGTGTGTTGGCTTCGGTGCGAAGATCTCCGAGTGATACTCCCAGAAACCTGATGTGAACATTTCTTCGAAGGTCTGTTTGTAACATGCAGGGAGGTATTTGATGCGTGCATGCCAGGCGTAAGCCACACGAATACTGGGGGTGGTGCTCATGTCATACACCAAATCATAATTTCCATTGGTAAACCCCGGTAGACGTACCTGTGGTGCGGCTGCACTTCTAAAGGTTTTCAGGACTACCTACATCATATCTAAAATCTTAAGCATCATTTGAGCTACCACATCTGGCATGGGCTTCAATCGCGGCATCCAATGTCGAATTGTTCCCATCATGTATGCTACCGATGGTGGTCCCTGTGGTGGCGCAATGTACGGGTAGTTTAGCCATTCCTTGCATTGCGCGTTGTTGTGAGAACTCCCGATTTCCTCCACTTGACGTAGCCATGGAGGCCGTGGTGCTTCGAATGTGTCCTGAGCTTCTTCCGTTTGTTGGCCTCCTGGGAAGGGTTGTGGGTCGTATTCTTCTTCAAATGTCTGCTCCACAGGAATTTGTACTACTTCTTCGTCGGTGGGAGCCTCTGGAGGGGAAGGTGGTCTCTCATATTGTAGTAGACGTGCTTGCAATTCGGTGACCTGTTTCTGGAGATCTTTTAAGGCCTCTGAGTCTGTGAGAAGTGAAGCCGCGGAGGAGGTGGTTTGAGAGGCTGCTGTTGTTTCTTTTCGGTGTTTCTGCTTCAGTTGACCCAGTTCCTCTGATAGCAGGTCATGTGCTTCAAGCAGCATGGCATAGTCTTCCAATATGATCTTGATATTGTCGGGGGTCACTGCTTGAAACTTTGATGGGCTGATGGGTGCCCCAGGTGTGCTTTCGATAGCTGCTTCTAGGTTTTCCTGATTTTGTAAGTGCAGGCGTCGATTCTCTTCATGAGCGGCAGCAAGATGTCGCTTGAGTAGGGCCATATTTCGCTGAAGCTTCGAATTGCGTTCCAGCTGTGTCCGTAGATGACCTTCTACCACTTGTATTGCTTCCTGATCTGTGTTCTGTAACTGTACCTCCAATATGCTATGAGCCTCTTGGAGAGTTTGGAATTGTGTGTGGAGGCGAGCATTTTCCTCCTCTAGTGCAGCAAGGCGGTGTTGTAGTGTCTCCGAGTGCTCTTGCAGGCGTTCATTCTGTTGCTGGAGCTGATTGTAATCTGTCCTTAAGTTTAATATACAAGCTAGCATGGTGTCCAATGCATTTCCTATAGATGAGGGGGTGGTGTTTACAATGGAAAATGCATGGGAAGGGAATTGGGGAAGGGGAAGAGTGAATGATGTGTCTATTGAAGACGTGTGTGTGGGTGAAATCGGTGGAGGGGGAATGGGAGGAGGTGGAAGCGTGGGGGGAGGGGGAGGTGCCATGGGTGGTGAAATGTCCATATTTTCAGGAGTGGGAGCCAGTGTGGGGTCTACCATATACATTGGAATGGTAGGTGGTGTGTGTGTGAAAGTGGTGAATAGACGAGAAGTGGGGTGGGGAGCTGAAAATAAAGGGAATGGTTGAGGTGTCCTTGTTGTTGACCTTGCTGAGCGTCACTCCAATGTACATGGCGGCCGTCTGTAGATTTTCTTCTTCTTTGTGAAGATGTGCCTTGTTCTTCTACATCTGAATAAAACTCTACATCAGAGAGTTGTGTACTTTGTAAGAATGCTTTGAAGTCCTGGGGATCCATTCCTTCAGCATCTCCAGTTGTAGCAAATTCAAATTCAGATGGAGCAGGAGGAGCTGAAGGGGTAGCTTGTGTCGTAGTTCCAGACCTGGGTATCCTAATGGTAAAGGGAGGTACAGTGGTCTCCCCTCGTGGCGATACTTCAGGAGTAGTCAGAACTTCCCTTGTCTGGACACAAGGGATCGCACCCCTCATGCGCTTGGATTGATGTGTGGACGTCTTGAGCTTCTTAAACATTTGTAATTGTGCCCAAGTTAAGGCACGTTCAATGGGAACATCGTATGCTAGGCACCGGTAAATAATGCGTGTGATTGCACAGCAACCGTTCATCACTAATTTCCTAGAAGACATTTTATTTGTTTCATACAATTGATCTATAATCCATACCGGCAGCTTAATTGGTAACGCACCTGCCTCTGCTAAGTAGAGAGCGAACCAGATTCTTTTGTGTGGTTGTGTGAAGCGGTCTTGGCCGGGGAAAGAAAAATGTTGCATGCACATACGGAGAGGGATGGACACGTTTGGTGTGAGTGCTGCCATGTCTTTAAGCTTCAATAGTTTCCTATCCTTCATGTTAGTAGGAACGAGAGCATCCTTCTCAGAAGGTACATGTGTGCCGTGCATATTCAAAGCAGCGCTCACCAACTCCACAGTAAGTTCAAACCTCTTTAACTCGTTGTTGCCCAGCAAGGAAGGAAGAACAAATGATCCTAGTTTGTCCTTTTCTTCATTAGCTTGTAATGTGGAGACCAAATAATAGCATCGGAGGAGATCCGGTTTAGGTAGTGGTGCTTCAAAGTATTCTGCTAGCCCTGCACATTGCCATATGGTCTGGAGATCCTCGGTGTTCTGTAGAGTCTCAAACTCCTTGGAGAAAAATTGGAATCGAACCCATGATCTGTCATACTCGCACTTAGACTCCCATATATACTTGGCCTCTCCTAATGGACCTGGCATGCCATTGAACCAATGAGAATTGGCATGGACTCTTTCTGTGATCCCTGTGGGTAGATCCGGTACCGGGATCTGCTGAAGGTGTTGCAGCTCCACAGGTCGTTCAGTTGGTGGCACATCCATAGGTAGACTATCCACATCGATTCCTGCAGTAAGTATTCCTACTTGTGAGCTCGGACCTGTCGCTTCTGCCATGTTACTTCTTGCCTCCTGATTCCGTGAGAATATAGAAACATGTGTTAACATTGTAAAGGACAAGTTAGAACCGTTTTTGTCCCCATTACAACATTATCATGAGGTTCGGGAGAGATTAGTAGGTTAATAAGTGCTCGGTGCTTGTGTGTGTAGTTAGGAATTGGTTGGACCTAAGAACTAAGTGGAATGATGTAGTGTGAGAGTGACGTAGTTAGTAGGTGGGCATGGATTTACAACTGGGGTCCGGGGGTTTATTACAAGTTTTAGGTTGCCAAATGCAGTGGATGGGCTTTGATCTTGATTTTGTGGAGACTCTGAAGAGTTTGATAGGGGTATCTGCTTGAAGATGAGGCTTTTTAGGGACCCATTTACAAGTGATTCTACTAGTGCTCATGGAAGAATATGTGTCCGTGCGTGATGCGTAAGACTGGGCCTCAGATGTTCGAGTGAGTGAAACATGTTGTACCGGTTGCGGCCTTGGTGTAGCTATTTGAGCCCGCAAGCAAGCCTTAGGCACCCAGATTTGTCGTGATTGTGGGCTGGCCTTCATTGACTTCTTGGGTACCCAAATAGACTTCACCTTCGCAGAAGAATTAATGAAGGACTTCTCATTAGTGTCATGTTGTTGACTACTAATAAGAGGTTTTGGCCGTGGGGTTGGCCTGGTCTGAACAGGGTATTCGCCTTTTCGCCTCCATACTTGCTTCCAGGGCTGAAACAATCTGCTTTGCTCCTTTTTTTGGCATCCAGTATCGGTAGTGTTTTGCTTCTTCTGTATTTGATCTGCCGTGGGTTGTTGCAACCTTCTGGTCTTTGGAAAAGAAGGGAGTTTTGTCCTCTCCCTGGCTCCGTTGTTGAGATTAGCCTCTTTCTGCATCATACAGTTTTGGACAAAAATAGCATTGTCAACTTCATGTGTGCCCCTGGAAGGACCAGGAGTTTGTGCCTTGCCTAGTTCCTTGAGTGCCTCATTTTCCAATTCAACTGTAATTTGGCTATGATCTACCCATACCTGAAGAAGTCCACTTCTTAGGTTAAGGTTGACTGCATGATCATAGATCCAGTCCTCACCCAAGACAAGAGGCTCAGTGAGGTCCTCATCTTGACACACTAGTACTTTGACTGTCATCACTTCGTCTTGAATGGAGATGGGAAGATCCACCTCGCCCATGCAAGGGGTTTCCACACCTCCCAATCCTTGAGATATGCTTCTATAGGATCGACAGTTAATTTCAATTCTTGACAGTAAGACAACTTAACAGCACTAGTGGATGCACTTGAGTCAATCAAAGCTCTTACAATCTTTGCACCCTTTCCTTGTCCTACTCCTAGGGTTACAAAAGGCCATCGGTCGATTATTCTATGGGAATGCCCACCTGAAGTCTCGCACATGGCCATAGGATAGCCTACAGATTCTTGAGTGTCAAGCATAGGCGGGTCTCTACCTTGTCTCCTCAATTTCATTCGTCGGATGCGTTCTAAAGCTTCTGCATGTGCTTCTTCTCTAATTCGTTTCTCTTCTTCTTTACGTTTCTTGGCAGTGTTGAGTCGATTTAGCATCTCTTCAGTGAGGGGTTCCTGATATAACTTGACTCTGCATCCACTTATGTAACTTGGTAGAATATCGCCCTCTAAAGTGGCTAGTTGAACTGCGCCACTTGTGGAGATTCTATTGATAATCATTGGCCCGTAACCTCTTTTCTCTAATTTCCGTGCATGCTGCTTCAATGTGTAGACTAGGACTAGGTCGCCTGCTTTCAAGCCTTTATCCTTCACATGTGTATCAAAATATGCCTTTTGCCTCTTCTTCGCTGCATAGATTCCTGCTGCAGCTCTCAATCGTGTTTCGCCTAGACGTTCAAGGTCAAAGATTCGAGAGGAGAGTTCATGGCCTGTCCAGTCATGCTCTTGTGCTACTTTCAATGTAGGTATCAAGAAGTACAATGGTAGCACTGCATTTTGGCCAAACACCATTTGAAAGGGTGTGGCTTGGAGTACCATTTTATAGGCCACTCGGTATGCCCAAACAGCATGGTGTAGCTGTTTGTCCCAATCAGAGCGTTTATTATTCACTAATTTCGTCAGTACATTGCACAGAACCTTGTTTGTGCTTTCGGCTTGTCCATTAGCTTGAGGGTGATAAGGGGCAGACTTCTTATGAACTACCAAGAATTCTTGGAGTAGATTTTCAATCACTTCGTTCAAGAAGTGAGTGCCTCTATCACTTATTAGCTCTATAGGTAGCCCGTATCTTGTGAATACATTCTCAAACAAGAATTTAGCAGTTGTCTGAGCGTCGTTCTTTGTCGTAGCTTTTACCTCCACCCACTTGGTGAGATAATCCGTGGCCACAATGATATATTCAGCATGTGAACCCTTAGCTGGGGGATTAATAGGGCCTACAAAGTCTATTCCCCACTTAGAGAATGCACGTTCGCCCATCATAGGTTTCAGTGGCATCTCATCTTTGCGTATAGGATACTGAGTTCTCTGACAAACATCACACCGTTTCACATAGGTATGTGCATCCATGTGAAGGGTCGGCCACCAGAAACCTACAAATAATATTGCCTTGATCACCCAATCTAGTCCAAAGTGTCCTGCTACACCTTGGTGAGCAGTTTCCAAAATCTTTAGATATTCACTCTCATGAACACAAAGTCTCAGGTAACCATCCTTACCACGCTTGTAGAGATTATCACCAATGAGTGAGTACTCTAGGGCTTCTTGTTCTAGACTTCTTTTCCTAACCAGAGTCATGTCTGGAGGGAATGTTTTTGTCCTCAGGAAGGATACTAGTGGTTCACTCCAATCTGGCACTATGGACACTTGATAGAGAGTGGCATGTTCCACAGGTGGTTTAGTGCAACAGATTGGGCATTCCTTGCACAACTTTTGGACGTCAGCCTCCATAGTAGGCCAGTGCACTCCGAGTCTCCTTAGTGTCTGTAGGGTTTGTTGTTTTGAGTAGTGTTGCTCTAATGCACCTACATGTGCCAATTGCAACCACTTAGCGTACTCATCCTCTTCCACAAAACAGGCCAAGATCCCTTGATCTGTGTGCTTGTACATACTTCCTGCCATGATGTGGTACTTTTGGGCTTTTACTACCTCTCTATCCTGTGTGGCTATTACTGAGTGGTTAGGCCCGTACGTCAATACTGGCACTAATGGCTTAGCCCACTATGGCACCACTTCCAAATTAAACAAGTAAGCATCAGGAAGGTCCTCTGACACTCCTTGTGGGGCTTCTCCAGATGTGAGCCTAGAGAGATGATCCGCTCGCAAATGAGTCCTCCCTTTCCTTACCACAACCTCGAAATCATATTCCATTAGTAAGAGAAACCATCTTACTAATCTTCCTGTATTGCATGGCTTGTTCACCAGATATAACAATGCTTGGTGGTCAGTAAAAAATTTAAACTTGTTTGCAAGCAAATAGTGTCTAAATTTCTTAACTGCATATACCATGCCTAAGCCTTCTCTCTCAGTAGTGGTGTAATTTCGTTCAGCTGCATTCAATTGTCTACTTGCATAGGCAATTGGAAGATCCATATTACCTTCACCAGTAGGTTGAGCAAGCACACACCCAATAGCATAATTGGATGCATCCACGTGAACATGGAATGGCTTATTCCAGTCTGGAGTGGTTAAGATTGGTGCTGAACATAATCTTCATTTAAGCTCCTGGAAGGAATTCTCGCATTCATCAGTCCACTCAAAGTTAGTCAGAAGTCCATACATGGGCTTTGCAATGACATCATACATGTGAATGAACCGGCGGTAGTAACCACAATGCCCCATGAAGGCCTGTACTTCCTTGACGTTCTTTGGCCTAGGTAACTCGGCTATGGCTCTTACTTTCTCTTCATCGGTGGATATGCCATTCTTTGACACTATGTGTCCTAAAATCTTACCTTGCCTGACCATGAAAACGCACTTTTCTGGGTTTAGGTAGACTTGATATTCTCTACATTTGTCAAAGATTTGTCTCAGTTCAGGAATATGGGTTTGTCTGATGTTGGAATGGGCACAAAGATCATCAACATAGACTTCTAAGTTCTTCCTCAGGAACTCCTTAAATACATGGCACATCAGCCTCTGGAAGGTTGCTGGTGCATTGGTAAGCCCAAATGGCATTACCCGAAAGGCGAATATGCCCCATTCTGTGGCAAAAGTTGTCTTATGCTGATCCTCTGGAGCTATGGCTACTTGATTGTAGCCCGAAAATCCATCAAGGAAGCTGTACACTTCCTTGCCTGCTACTCTTTCTAAGAGATGTTCTGTGATGGGAAGCGGATAATTATCTCGAATTGTGGCTGCATTAACCTTCTTTAAGTTAATGCACACACGCAGCTTTCCATTTTTCTTGGGCACCACTACGATGGGGGATACCCACTCAGTGTGCTCAATTTCATAGATAAATCCAGCTTCAACGAGTCTATCTATCTCCTCTTTGATCTTGGCAGCGTAATTATCGTTATATGTATAGGGCTTTTGCTTAGAGGGTTTGGCATCTGAGGTCATGGGGATAGTGTGTGAGCATATGTCAGGGTCAACACCTTTCAAATCCTTGTAACTCCAAGCGAATACATCTCTGTATTCTCTTAGCAAGGCTATTAACGCATGCTCTTCTTCCTCTGTTAGGTCATGGCCTATGTATGTGCATCTCTCCTCTCCTTCTTCTAGGGCCACTACTATTTTTTTGGTGGTTTCTTTGTTATCATAGGCCTCTCTTGATTGTGCCTCTCGTTTAGGCATTCTTATCATGACTCTCCTGTCGTCTATCTCATACTTCTTAAAATTTTCCGGGACCTCAAACAAAGATTCTTCCTCTTCTGGTGAGACTTCTCTCTTCTTTCGTTTCTTTCCTTCTTCCTTCGGGGTCACATGTGTGGCTAATCTTACATCATTTGTAAGCTCTCCATGCCTCTGGGGTTGAAATTCTACTTCATGGAAGTATTCTTCATCTGATGCAAAAGGTGGATCCATAATGATTGACTCTAGATCAGAGTCGCTCGCATCTTCAACTGCATCAGGGCTAGGTTCGCATTCTTCTAGAACTGCCTCTCCCATGATTGGCTCTATGGAGAAGACTGAAATGTCATAGCCATCCTCATCACAGTGGGGTGTCCATTGTTCTTCATTGATGGCTACATCCATTGTTGCTAGGATTTCTGCCCAGCCGTGGGGTTCAAATTCCTCGTCAGGAAAGACTACCGGTGCATAGGCTGGGTCTTGAATTGATCTATGTGTTTCTTTTGCACCTACCTCTCTGGCTTTTTCTCTCTTCTCTTCTTCTACTGCTACTTTGCACATCCATAAATGGGTGTCTTCATGCATCCATGAGGATCCTGACCCTATGGAATGCAACGATTCTGTATCATCTTTGGCTCTATGGATGGGATTCCATTGGATGGGAGGGACATCTCTATGAGAGTAATCTTCGAGATTCACTTTGGTCGTAACACCTAAGTGTTGTAGGTACAAGGAGTTGGTTCCCCAGTCCTGTACCACGTGCAACTACCGCATAAATGGTCTTCCCAAAATCATCTCATAGGCTTGATTTTTGCTAAAGTCACAGATAGCAAATGTGTGCTCAAACTCTACACCACAAGTAGTGAGAGTTATCCCCTCGAGTAGTCCTAAGGGTCTTTCTATGTGCCCGTCAGCCATCTGCAATTTCATTCTCGTTGGCCTGAGAGCTGGCTTGCCCCATCGTTTCCATAAGGAAGTGGTAACAATTGCAACTCCTGCACCTGAGTCCAAGATGGCCTTGGTTGTGTATCCCTGATGAGTGATGGGGAGATATGTGTTTCCCTCTTCGCCCTCACTCATGTCTCCTATCTTGTCTAAGGGTATTTCTGGCACTGTTCTCTGGGATCCCACCTAGGAACGAGGTTTTGCTATCTCGGGCACTTGATTGGCTACATGTTTCCACACTTCTGGTCTAACCTTAAGTAGCTCTTCCAAAGTGAGATTGCACTGCACTTTGGTGTTCTTCGCTGCCTCTGTGTTCCTAGGTATGACTGAATCTTTGTTTCTTACCATTACTGTAGGTGCTCTCATACAGGTGGACTTTGCTTCCCATGGGCCTGTGAAATGGGGTAGTTCTTGTAAAGAATTAGACTCGAAGTCTAATCTTTCTTGAGATTGGGCACTCTCCTGCTCTCCATAAATGGAAGGAAGGTCTTGTGGGAATTGATCGTGTGTGTCATCCACAAGTTCAATGGGAGGAGGAACTTCACTCTCTTTAGCCCATTTCTCTTCTTGAATCTCTCGCAAGAATTCTGGTGTGTATTGATTCATAGAAGAAGAGGTGTCTGGCTCCGTAGAGTTAGGCACGTAGGCCTCAGGCACATAGGCTTTCTGGGTAGGAAGACCTGCTCTTTCACTAGCCTTGTCATGGTGTTGAGGGGCGGGCTCCTTTTGTGATTGTGCAATTAGATTCTCTATTCTTTCTAGGGAGGGGGGGTTGTCTGGTTCAGTGGAATTGGGCACATAAGCTTTCGGTGGGGGATGGGTCATGTTTTTACTTGCTTTATCTCTTTCTTGATTTTTTTCTTCCTTGGCAGATCTTGCAATTATGCCCTCTAACTTCTCTAGAAGTCCATCCAAGTGTAATTGCGTCTTGGCTGAGCCCGAGTAATTGAAAAGGCGACTGGCTTCAAACATAGTCTGAGCCAATGCGACCATTTTCGCACAAAGCTTGGTTCTTTCTATCTCTAGGTCAGCTCTGGGGTAGCACTTGTCATGATCCGTTACATTTGGCCCTTCCTGGATTCTGGCCTGATATGCTTTAAGCATCATATCTATGTCTTCAGGAGTGGGATCAGCTAATACTGATCCTGCTCGGGGTAGTGGATGGGTTATGTGGGGTGTATTAGAGGGTGGAGGGATGGAGGGTGATGGGGATGGTAGCGGTGGGAATGTGTGAGAGTGCGGTTGAGATGTGATCTCTATGATTTTGGCCTTGGTTTCTCGTAGACTTTCCTCAAGTTCACTCATCTTCTTTGCCCGTTGCCTTTTCATACGTTCACGGCTATCTCTCCAAGCTCTTGTTCTCTTCTTATTTTGGCTCTCAGTATCGCTAGCGTCTGGGCTCTTTTCCTGGCTTACCCCTTGGTTTTGCTGCAATGCTTGAGCTCTAGTGATTACCTGCACTGGTGCAGTGGAAGTGACACTTCCTGTGGAATTGACCACTAACCCAATAACATTAATCGGAGTGATTTTTGGCATATTGCTGGGATTCTTGGGACAATCTCGTAAGAGATGTTCTTTTTCGCACTCCTGGCAAAAGCCTTGGATCGTCACTGATTGGGGTTGTGTAGGTGCAGGCATGGGGCAATCACGTATGAGATGATCACCCTGGCATCTGAAGCAAGGTCCTCTAGGAAAAGGGGGTCGTATCTGCCTAGGTTGAGGTCTAGAGTTGGGGTTTGTGTACATGACATTAGCATATTCAGGCTCCCAAATAGGTTCACTCGGTTCCTCACTATAGTAAGACTCACCATGTTCAGGAGACTGCATGTAGTAAGCCTGGGGACTATCAACATGTGTAGAATCAAAGCTATGGTCACTGGGATCACTTTCTGAGATTAATGGTGTTACTAGGACTATCGCTCTATTCAGGTTTTCTTCTGCAGCAACATACTTGACCGGAATCACATTAGTAGGAGCAGGTGGTTGCTGTGCTAGCACTGGCTCGGGTCTCAGTTGGGCCTGATATTGCGGTTGGTAATTTTGCTGAGGCCTAATATACTGTTGTGGTGAATATTGACTCTGGTATCTGCCTTGTTGAGGGTATGGCTGAGGGTAGGTTTGCCTAACCGCTTGCTTATTGTATGGGCAGTCCTGTGCTGAGTGATTTGTGTACCTTCGCTCTATGGTGCAATATTGGCTGCTAGGGTTCACTTGGGGTTGAGCCGTGATGGGACATGCGTTTGCCATATGGTCACCACCGCAAGTATAGCACCTCTTTACTGGGGCAAATCTAGGAATTTGTTTACTAGAGACGCCTAGTTTTTGAGCTACTTTTTCCGCAAGTTCCTCAATTGATGTGGATTGTGAGGAAGAGAGGCTAGAGGTACTATCTGAATCTTTGTAGATTTTGGATAGCTCTAACTCCTCCCCTAGGTTATCCTCAATATCGATGCACATGCGTACACATTCTTCTATAGTCCGGGGGTCCTTCAAGTACACATATGATCTCAATTTGGTACTTAGCAATCCATCCAAGAATAAAGCCACTTGCTTAGCGGCTGTGGGTAACTCAAGACCAGGACATCGCTCAAGATATTGCCTAAATCTTCTTCCTGCAAGTCTCACAGTCTCTTGCGGGGTCTGCTTGAAGCTGTATGTCAATGAGGAAGTATTATGCCTTATGCCACTTTTAGAGAATTCGATAATGAATGCCTCTAAAAGTTGATCTATGCTTCTAAACTGCCTCTCGTTTAGTGGCTGAAACCATGTCAGGGCGGTGTTCCTAAGGGTTAAACCCAAGGCATTGTACTGTGTGAACAGGTCTTCAACTTGTTCAGCTCTCAAGACTTGCTTAAACTCGGCTACATGATCGTAGGGGTCTCCAGTGCCATCAAAGTAGTTTTTCATGGACATAACTAGCTGGGTCGGTCTCAAGGTCCTCGTGTGCTCTCTTGGTCTTGGCAAAGGGAAATCATCAGCATTTCTTCGGTTCCCTGGGGCTCTATGTCCCTCAGGTTCCCCTCTATTCGTTTCCATTCTCGTTCTTTCTCTTCCCCAAGAGTTGGCAAAGCTTACCTCAGGTCTCTCTCGACTCCTTTCTCTTTGAGTCCCCTGAGCTTGAGATGTTTCAGCTCCTTGGCGACCAAAGGACACATTCGATCTTGGTTGGGGGAAAATAAATTCTCCCTTCCAAGTGTAAGCATGCCTATCATTTTCTGTAACCCCAAAGATCCTCTCTGAAGAGTGATCTAAGTAGGTCACTCTTCCTGGAATATCAGGATCTTTGAACTCATATATCATGATTGTTCCTACCTCACTCGACTGACTAGGTCTATATCTCCAAAAGGCTTCATCTGTCTCTCGGTTCAAGAGGAGATCTATGCTTTTATTATCTTGGGGAATCCATTCTGGTGTGATAATCCTCGTGAGAACAGATTTGCCTCGGGGGGTTCTAGGTTCTTCGCCCATGTTTCCTTGCTCTAGGTCACCTAAGTCCGTTTCCGGGACCACATTCCCAAATTCATATGTCCTATTGGGATGACTGGTGACTACATATATTGTCCCTTCCTTGTCCAAGTATGCTCCATGTTCAAACTTGACAGCTGGGCGCTCTAGTCTAATGGATTGGTCAGGGTTTTTAATCTGGACCACCGCTCTTCCTAGGCCGTCCTCATAGATGCTAGCACCTAATCGGTTGGTCCTAAGGTACTCGAGTTGCATCTTGTAAGGGCCTTCCACCCTATGTAAATATGGCACCCCAGAACTTCCTGTAGGTCTCTCCATACCGTGGGACATCTCAGACTCGCTAGTCTCAGAACTAGGGTAATACGAATGATGGCTCAACTGCTGGGCCCAAGACCTCGCAGTATGATTGACACTAGCCTCTGAAGATCTAAGACTTTGTCTGTCTCTCCCTAGGTGTCTACCTGACCTAAGGTTCATATGCCCTTTGTACGTTGCTGATTCTTTGGTACCAGTCACTTGTTCCTTTTAAGTTCCTTTGGATGTGTTTTCTTGTTTTTAGTTAAGCATCATCAGGAGCACTTTCGTGGGTCGTACTTGATGTTCTGCGTCCGCTTAGTTTAAGTTCTTTTCCTTTAAGTTATCCCTTGACTACAATTTAGCCTACCCTTGCACTTGAGAAATTAAGGCTCTTCAAACTTGAGTGTTCCTATCGTACCCCTAGTCAATCAGAACAACTACTCGTGTGTCAACTTCCAAATATCCTATCTGAAAATCAACGCATTATTCTTATAAAAAACAGTTGAGGGCGTGTAGTATATGCCACGAGCTTTCCGACAAGCCCTAGAGCTCAAAAAACGGATTTCGTATGAAAAAGTTATGACCGTTCAGGGTTTAGGGGGTTAACCAGACAAACAGAACCTTTCAGGAGTTTTAATGCATTTTTCTAAGGCCTTTGCAAGTGTGTGAGTATTTGAGAATGCAAATATGCCCAAAATTTAGCCTAAATTTCCAAAAAATTTACCCCTTAATCTTTGCCGAAAATGTCTGTCTATCGCGATAGACGGTGTCTGTCGCGATAGACACAAACTATCGTGGGGGGCTGTCTGTCGCGATAGACGGTGTCTGTCGCGATAGAGTGGTCTGTCGCGATAGACGGTGTCTGTCGCGATAGATGGTGTCTGTCGCGATAGACGGTGTCTGTCGCGATAGACGGTGTTTGTCGCGATAGAGTGGTCTGTCGCGATAGACGGTGTCTGTCGCGATAGACGGTGTCTGTCGCGATAGAGTGGTCTGTGGCGATAGACGGTGTCTGTCGCGATAGAGTGGTCTGTCGCGATAGACGGTGTCTGTCGCGATAGACGGTGTCTGTCGCGATAGAGTGGTCTGTCGCGATAGACGGTGGTCTGTCGCGATAGACGGTGTCTGTCGTGATGAAATTTTTTGTGGAGATGGAGATGGAGGTGGGAGATGGTGGGGATGATGATGGTGATGATGGTGATGCGAAAGTAAGGAAAAAATGAAGAAAAATAAAGAGAAGGAAGGATATTACCTATAACTCCAATGTCTCAACTCGACGTCTTACCATCACACGCTCGTCCTCGAAGCTCTCTCCCCGGCAACGGCGCCAAATTTGGTGTCACTCTAGCACAATGGTGAGTACCAACGTGAGAAGATTCACCTCATAATTGTCAATCCGTGGAGACGTGAGGACTAGTATGAAGACTATGAGCAAGTGAAGGCACAAGTGTGTGAGTGAGAAGCACACAAGCATGCACACACATGCACACACACGCGCACACAAGGCAAGAACAAGGAGAGGAACAATGGAGTTCTTTGCATTAGTCAAAAAGTCTCTTACATAAGCTCAATTCACAAACAATCTAACCCCAAAAATGAGCTCTCTAGCTCTTTTTATAGTTTTCTAACTAGCTTTGGTCTTGTCCAGACCTAGTGTTCGGCCTAGTTAAAAATTAGGTTCTAGAGCCTATTTGAGGGCTCAAACAGAGTCTAAAAATTATGAAAATTGATATGTAGCTAGTTCTAATACTCCTCAAGCTCGAGGACTCCTTGGCTTGCACAAAATGGAGTCTATTCTACCAAAAACGGAATTTACAATGTTTGTGTAGTGATTAAAAAATCACTTGAGTTGTTAATGGTCCATGGAAAAAATGATTGGGCCTTGTTGCCATATTGTGCATGACTCCTCCGTTGCGCTAGTATGCTCTTCATCTGACTTGTATGCCAACAGTGATGGTAAGACGTAGAGTTGACGTGTTGGAGTTATAGGTATTTTCTTCACCTTTTTCCTATTTTCTCTTGTTTTCTCATCACCATCATCATCCTCACCATCTCCCACATCCATCTCCATCATCGCGAAAAATTTCAATTTTTGGTCATATCACCCCACCCATACCATTCCCCTCATTTCACTTGTGAGAGAGAGCGAGAGAGCATTTGTGTGCTTGTGATTTTCTCTGTTTTTTGAGATTTTCTGCAGGAATCAGCATCCCCAGCAGCTGCACCAGCTCCAGTAGGTAAAAAATTTGACTGTGCAGGTCCCGAGGCATTGACCTCTGTCAATCGCGACCGACACAAAAAATGATCTTTTTGCTAAACAAAGTACATAACCATAATCTACAGGCCTAGTGCTTCCCAAATGTGTGTTTAAAATTTTAAAATTCCTCAGATTTCTGTCAATTGCGATCGACAAACCACAACGGACACATGCCGACGGCTCTGTCAATCGCGACCAACACGTCAATCACGATCGACAGAGTCAACGACCGACTGACCATGACTGATATACCCTATGCGTGATACGTGTCAATCGCGATCGAGCCATCAATCGCGATCGAGCCATCAATCGCGATCGAGCCATCAATCGCGATCGACCAGTCAATCGCGACTGACAGCCTCGACGGACCTGTCAATCACGACTGACCTAGTCAACGATTGCTTGACCACGATGGACAGACCCTCGTGACGGACCTGTCAATCGCGATCGACCCATCAATCGCGACTGACAGAGTCCACGATCCTTTGACCACAATTGATTGAATTTTCGGGCCACGTGTCAATCGCGATTGACCCATCAATCGCGACTGACAGCCACGACGGACCTGTCAACCGCGACCGACACGTCGATCGCGACTGACCTATCAATCGCGATTGACAGAGCTTGCGAACGCGATTGACGGGAAACTTCGGCTAATTTTTTAGGGCAAAAAAATAGTGGTCTATTTTTGACAAATTGTGGAACAAATATTAGGGTTCATCATTGCTTGTGAGGCTGATACATCAAAGCATTTTGAGAAGTCCTGTCTGCCTGCTAACCTGTTTAAAATCCTGATTTGGCCCAAAAACCCTGAATGGACATAACTTCCTCATACGAAATCCGATTGCGGTGATTTTTGTTTTTTTGGAAAGCTCGTGGGGAGTACAACCAAAACTTTCACTGGTTATGGTAGAATTAATGTCAAGATTATTAGATAGGGTAATTTGAAGTGACCATATCCCGGGGTAGGAAAACTAAGTTTCCCTTGGGATTGTTTTCCATAGAGGCAAAAGACAATTGGGTCTGTGAATTACATGCATGAAAGTGATCTGTCTGTTAACTGAATTCAATTCTTGAGCTAATTGTGGACTTTTTCAGGTTCGTTGAGAGCATCGAAGGGTACTCGAAGCAAGAGTAAGTGCGAGCTTGGGAACACGCTTCCTGGGCATACAAAGGCAACCAAGGGAAGAAACCTAAGGTTGGAAATTCTCAACACCCTCTGTCAATCCCTAGCATAGGCTAAGTATGGATAGAGGTTTTGATTAATTAGGAACACGTTAAGAACAACCAAGTCCAAGAACTCTAATCACTCAAGTGCAAGTGCTAGGAGATTACAATTGCGAAACAACCTAAGGGAAAAGAAATTAAATCAAGTTTAGCCATCATTCGTATTACCCTAGCTCTAAGACTAGTGAGTCTGAGATGTCCCACAGTATGGAGAGACCTACAGGAAGCTCCAGAGTGCCATATTTACATAGGGTAGAAGGCCCTTACAAGATGCAACTTGAATACCTTAGGACCAACCGATTAGGTGCTAGCATCTATGAGGACGGCCTAGGAAGATCTATGGTCCAGATCAAAAACCCTGACCAATCCATTGGACTAGAACATCCAGCGGTCAAGTTTGAAAATGGAGCGTACTTGGACAAAGAAGGGACAATATATGTAGTCACCAGTCATCCAGATAGGACAGATGAATTTGGGAATGTGGTCCCAGAAACGGACTTAGGTTACCTAGAGCAAGGAAACATGGGTGTAGAACCTAGAACCCCCCGAGGCAAATCTGTTCTCACTAGGATTATCACACCAGAGTGGATTCCCCAAGACAATAAGAGCATAGATCAACTCCTGAACCGAGAGACTGATGAAGCCTTTTGGAGGTATAGATCTGATCAACCGAATGAGGTAGGAACAATCATAATATATGAGTTCAAAGATCCTGATAGTCCAGGCAGAGTGACCTACTTGGATCATGCTTCAGAGAGGGTCTTTGTGATTATAGAAAATGATAGGCATGCTTACACTTGGAAAGGTGAATTTATTTTCCCCCAACCAAGATCGAATGTGTCCTTTGGTCACCAAGGAGCTGGAACCTCCCACACTCATGGAACTCAAAGAGACAGACATAGAGATAGACTGGAGGTAAGCTTTGCCAACCCAGTGGGAAGAGACAGAACAAGAACGGAAACAAATAGAGTGGAACCTGAGGGACTTAGAGCCCCAAGGAACCAGAGGAATGCTAATGATTTCCCTCTGCCAAGGCCTAGGGAACACGCCAGGATTTTGAGACCGACTCAGTTAGTTAAGTCCATGAAGAATTACTTCGATGGCACAGGAGACCCATATGATCATGTGGCCGAGTTTAGGCAAGTCTTGAGAGCTGAACAAGTTGAGGACCTATTCACGCAATATAATGCCTTTGGTCTAACACTTAGGAACACATCCCTGGTTTCAACCATTGAATGAGAGACAGTTCAGGAGCATAGACCAACTCTTAGAGGCTTTCATCACCGAATTCTCTAAAAGTCGCATAAGGCATAATACTTCCTCATTGATATACAGCTTCAAGCAGACCCCTCAAGAGACTGTGAGACTTGCAGGAAGAAGATTTAGGTGTACCTTGAGAGATGCCCTGTTCCTGAGTTACCCACACCTGCCAAACAACTGGCTTTATTCTTGGATGGATTGCTAAGTACCAAATTGAGGTCCTATGTGTACTTGAAGGACCCTAGGACCATAGAAGAGTGTGTACGCATGTGCATTGACATTGAGGATAACCTAGGGGAGGAACTAGAGCTTTCAAAAATCTACAAAGATTCCGATAGTGCTTCTAGCCTCTCTTCCTCGCAATCCACATCAATCCAGGAATTAGCAGAGAAATTAGCTCAAAAACTAGGTGTCTCTAGTAAACAAATTCCTAGATTTGCCCCAGTAAAGAGGTGTTATACTTGCGGTGGTGACCATATGGCGAACGCATGTCCCATCATGGCTCAACCCCAAGTGAATCCTAGTAGCCAATATTGCACCATAGAACAGAGATACACAAATCACACAGCACAAGATTGTCCATACAATAAGCAAGCGGTTATACAAACCTACCCTCAGCCCTATCCACAACAGGGAAGATACCAGAACTAGTACCCTCCACAACAATATGGTAGACCGCAACAATCCTATCAACAACTCTACCAAAACCAACAAAGGCAACAACCTGTGTTAGCTCAACAACCTCCAACCCCCGCTAATGTGATTCCTATAAAGTATGCAGCTGCTGAAGAGAATTTGAATAGGGCTATAGTGCCAGTAACACCATTGCTTTCAAAAAGTGATCCCAGTGACCATAGCTTTGATTCTACACATATTGATAGTCCCCAGGCTTACTACATGCAATCTCCTGAACATGGCGAGTCCTACTACAGTGAAGAACCAAGTGAACCTAGTTCGGAGCCAGAGTACACAAACGTAATGTACACAAACCCTAACTCTAGACCCCAACCTAGGCAGGTGAGACCCCCATTCCCTAGAGGACCATGCTACAGATGTCAGGGAGATCACCTCATCCGTGGTTGCCCCTTACCTCCACCTACACAACCCCAGTCAGTGACGATTCAAGGCTTTTGCCAAGATTGCGGGAAGGAGCATCTCTTACGAGACTGCCCAAAGAATCCCAATAATATGCCAAAAATAACTCCAATTAACGTTATTGGGTTAGTTGTAGACTCAACAGGAAGTTTCACTTCCACTGCACCAGTGCAAGTGGTCACTAGGGCCCAGGCTTTGCAACAGAACCCAGGAATAGGTCAAGAGAAGAGTGCAGAAGTTAGTGAAATTGAGAGCATAGCCAAGAAACGGTCGAGAGCTTGGAGGGATAGCCGAGAGAGAATGAAAAGACAATGGTCTAAAAAGATGAGTGAATTAGAAGAAAGCATAAGAGAAACAAAAGCCAAAATTGTTGAACTCACCTCTCAAACCAACTCTCCCATACCACCACCACCCTCACTTCCCTCACCATCTAACCCACCATCTGTCCACCTACCTAAAACCATCCCACCATCCCCTAGAGTAGGATCAGTGTTAGCTGACCCCACTCCTGAAGACATAGACATGATGCTTAAAGCATATCAGGCCAGAATCCAAGAAGGGCCAAATGTGACGAAGCATGACAAGTGCTACCCCAGAGCTGACCTAGAGATAGAAAGAACCAAGCTTTGCGCGAAAATGGTCGCATTGGCTCAGACCATGTTTGAAGCCAGTCGTCTCTTCAACTACTCTGGCTCAGCTAAGACACAATTGCACTTGGATGGACTCCTAAAGAAGTTAGAAAGCATAATTGCAAGATCTGCCAAGGAAGAAAAAAATCAAGAAAGAGATGAGGCAAGCAAAAGAATAAGCCTTCCCCCACAAGAAGCTTATGTGCCCAATTCCACTGAACCAGACACCCCTTCTTCTATGAATAGGTTCACACCAGAATTCCTACGGGAGATTCAAGAAGACAAATGGGCTAAAGAAAGTGAAGTCCCTCCTCCCATTGAACTTGTGGATGACGCACATGATCAATTCCCACAAGATATTCCCTCCATTTATGGAGAGCAGGAGAGCACCCAGTCTCAAGAGAGATTAGACTTTGAGTCTAATTCTTTACATGAATTACCCCACTTCACAGGCCCATGGGAAGCCAAGTCGACCTGTATGAGAGCACCCACAGTCATGGTAAGAAACGAAGACTCAGTCATACCTAGGAATACTGAGGTAGTGAAAAACACTAAAGTGCAGGGCAACCTCACTTTAAAAGAGCTACTCAAAGTTAGGCCAGAGTTATGGAAACATGTAGCCAAACAAGTACCAGAGATAGCAAAACCTCGTTCCCAGGTAGGTTCTCATAGGACAGTGCCAGAAATTCCTCTAGACAAGATAGGAGATATGAGTGAAGGTGAAGAAGGAAACACCTATCTTCCCATTACCCATCAGGGGTACACAACCAAGGCAATTCTAGACTCAGGTGCAGAAGTTGCTATTGCCACCACTTCCCTATGGAAGCGTTGGGGCAAGCCAACACTCAGGCCCACGAGGATGAAATTGCAGATGGTTGATGGCCACATAGAAAGACCTTTAGGCTTGCTGGAAGGAATAACTCTCGCTACATGTGGTGTAGAGTTTGAGCACACGTTTGCCATATGTGATTTCAGCAAGAATCATGCCTATGAGATGATTTTGGGAAGACCATTTATGCGACAGTTGCAAGTGGTCCAGGATTGGGGAACCAATTCCTTGTATTTGCAACACTTAGGTGTTACGACCAAAGTCAATCTCAAGGATTACTCTCATAGAAATGTCCCTCCTATCCAATGGAATCCCATCCATAGAGCTAAAGATTATACAGAGTCAGTACACTCCATAGGATCAGGATCCTCATGGATGCATGAAGACACTCATTTATGGATGTGTAAAGTGGCAGTAGAAGAGGAGAAGAGAGAAAAAAGCCAGAGAGATATGTGCAAAAGAAACACATAGATCCATTCAAGACCCAGCCTATGCACCTGTAGTATTTCCTGATGAAGAATTTGAACCCCACGGCTGGGCAGAAATCCTAGCAACCATGGATGTAGCCATCAATGAAGAACAATGGACACCACACTGTGATGAGGATGGCTATGACATTTCAGTTTTCTCCATAGAGCCAATCATGGGAGATGCATTTTTAGAAGAGTGTGAACCTAGCCCTGATGCATTTGAGGATGCGAGCGACTCCGATTTAGAGTCAATCATTATGGACCCACCTTTTGCATCAGATGAAGAATACTTCTATGAAGTAGATATTCAACCCCAGAGACATGGAGAGCCTACAAATGATGTAAGGTTAGCCACACAAGTGACCCCTAAGGATGAAGGAAAGAAAAGAAAGAAGAGAGAAGTCACACTAGAAGAGGAAGAATCCTTGTTTGAGGTCCCTGAAAACTTTAAAAAGTATGAGATAGATGATAGAAGAGTCATGGTAAGAATGCCAAAACGCGAGGCCCAATCAGGAGAGGCTTACGATAACAAAGAAACCACCAAGAAAATAGTGGTAGCCATGGAAGAAGGAGAGGAGAGATGCACGTACATAGGCCATGACCTAACCGAGGAAGAAGAGCATGCGTTAATAGCCTTGCTAAGAGAATACAAAGATGTATTCGCTTGGAGTTACAAGGATTTGAAGGGTGTTGACCCAGACATATGCTCACACACAATTCCCATGACCTCAGACGCAAAACCCTCTAAGCAAAACCCATACACATATAATGATAATTATGTGGCCAAGATCAAGGAAGAGATAGATCGTCTGGTAGAAGCTGGATTTATCTATGAAATTGAGCACACTGAGTGGGTATCCACCATTTTAGTGGTGCCCAAGAAGAATGGAAAGCTACGTGTATGCATTAACTTGAAGAAGGTTAATGCAGCCACAATTCGAGATAACTATCCACTTCCTATCACATAACATCTCTTAGAAAGAGTAGCAGGCAAGGAAGTGTACAACTTCCTTGATGGATTTTTGGGCTACAATCAAGTAGCCATAGCTCCAGAAGATCAGCATAAGACAGCTTTTGCCACACAGTGGGGCATATTTGCTTTTCGGGTAAGGCCATTCGGGCTGACCAATGCCCCTGCAACCTTCCAAAGATTGATGTGTCACGTGTTTAAAGAATTCCTGAGGAAGAATTTAGAGGTCTATGTTGATGATCTCTGTGCTCATTCCAACATTAGACAGACACATATACCAGAACTCAGGCAAATCTTTGACAAATGTAGAGAGTATCAAGTCAACTTGAACCTAGAAAAGTGTGTTTTCATGGTCAGGCAAGGCAAGATTCTAGGACACATAGTGTCAAAGAATGGCATATCCACCGATGAAGAGAAAGTAAGAGCAATAGCCGAGTTACCTAGGCCAAAGAATGTCAAGGAAGTACAAGCTTTCATGGAGCATTGTGGTTATTACCGACGGTTTATACACATGTATGCCATCATAGCAAAGCCTCTGTATGGACTTTTGACTAACTTCAAGTGGACTGATGAATGTGAAAACTCCTTCAATGAGGTTAAAAGAAGATTGTGTTCAGCACCAATCTTGACCAGACCGGATTGGAATAAGCCCTTCCATGTTCATGTGGATGCATCCAATTATGCTATTGGATGTGTACTTGCACAACCTACGGGCGAAGGCAATATGGATCTTCCAGTTGCCTATGCTAGTAGACAGTTGAATGCGGCTGAACGAAACTATACAACCACTGAACGAGAGGGATTAGGCATGGTATATGCAGTTAAAAAGTTTAGACACTATTTGCTTGCAAATAAGTTTAAATTTTTCACTGATCATCAAGCACTGTTGTACTTGGTAAACAAGCCATGCAATACAGGTAGATTAGTAAGATGGTTTCTCTTACTAATGGAATACGACTTCAAGGTTGTGGTGAGGAAAGGGAAGACCCACGTGAGAGCAGACCATCTCTCTAGGCTCACATCGGGAGAAGCCCCACAAGGAGTATCAGATGACCTTCCTGATGCTTACTTGTTTAATCTGGAAGTTGTACCTCATTGGGCTAAGCCATTAGTGCCAGTACTGACCTACGGGCCTAATCACCCAGTCATAAACACTCAAGGTAGAGAAGTAGTAAAAGCCCAGAAGTACCATATCATGGTAGGAAGCATGTACAAACAAACAGATCAAGGGATCCTAACTTGTTGTGTGGAAGAGGATGAGTACGCTAAATGGTTGCAATTGGCACATGTAGGTGCCTTAGAGCAACACTACTCAAAACAACGAACCCTATAGACACTAAGGAGACTCGGAGTGCATTGGCCTACTATGGAAGCTGATGTACATAAGATGTGTAAAGAATGCCCAATCTGTTGCACTAAACAACCTGTGGAACATGCCACTCTTTATCAAGTGTCCATAGTGCCAGATTGGAGTGAACCATTAGTAGCCTTCTTGAGGACGAAAACATTCCCTCAAGATATGACCCTGACGAGACAAAGAAGTCTAGAACAAGAAGCCCTAGATTACTCACTCATTGGTGATAATCTATACAAGCGTGGTAAAGATGGTTACCTGAGACTATGTGTCCATGAGAGTGAATATCTCAAGATCTTGGAAACTGCTCACCAAGGTGTAGTAGGAGGACACTTTGGACCAGATCGGGTGATCAAGGCAATACTATTTGCGGGCTTCTGGTGGCCGACCCTTCACATGGATGCACATACCTATGTGAAACGGTGTGATGTTTGTCAGAGAACTCAGTATCCTATACGCAAGGATGAGATGCCACTGAAACCTATGTTGGTTGGACGTGCATTCTCCAAGTGGGGAATAGACTTTGTAGGTCCTATTAATCCCCCAGCCAAGGGTTCATATGCTGAATATATCATTGTGGCCACAGACTATCTAACAAAGTGGGTAGAGGTAAAAGCTACGACAAAGAACGATGCTCAGACAACTGCTAAGTTCCTATTTGAGAATGTGTTCACAAGATACGGGCTACCTATAGAGCTGGTAAGTGATAGAGGCACTCACTTCTTGAATGAAGTTATTGAAAATCTGCTCCAAGAGTTCTTGGTAGTCCATAAGAAGTCTGCCCCCTATCACCCACAAGCTAATGGCCAGGCCGAGAGCACAAATAAGATCCTATGCAATGTTTTGACTAAATTGGTGAATAATAAACGCTCTGATTGTTACAAACAGCTACACCATGTTGTTTGGGCATATTGAGTGGCCTATAAAACGGTACTCCAATCCACACCCTTTCAGATGGTATTTGGCCAAAATGTTGTGCTACCCTTGGACTTCTTGATTCCCACATTGAGAATAGCACAGGAGCATGAGTGGACGGGCCATGAACTCTCTTCGAGAATTTTTGACCTTGAACGATTAGGTGAAACCAGACTAAGAGCTGCAACAGGAATATATGCAGCTAAGAAACGACAGAAGGCGTACTTTGATGCCCATGTTAAGGATAAAGGATTAAAGGCCGGAGACCTAGTTTTAGTCTACACTTTGAAGCAACATGCAAGAAAATTAGAGAAACGTGGCTATGGACCTATGATCATAAATAAGATCTCAACGAGTGGAGCAGTACAACTAGCCACCTTAGAAGGTGATATTCTTCCGAGCTACATCAGCGGGTGCAGAGTCAAGTTGTATCAGGAACCTCTCACAGAAGAAATGTTAAGTCGACTCAACACTACTAAGAAACGCAAAGAAGAAGAGAAACGAGTTCGAGAAGAAGCTCAAGAAGAAGCTTTAGAACGCATTAGAAGGATGAAGTTGACACGGTAGGGTAGGGATCAACCTAGGACATGTGCCTATGAGGATCCAGGATATCATGTGGCAATGTGTGAAGTCTCAAGAATAAGTTCCCAAAGAATAATCGATCGACGTCCTTTTGTGACCTTAGAGATAGGACAAGGAGTTAGTGCAAAAATTGCGCGAGCATTGATTGACTCAGGTGCGCCACTAGTGCCGTTAAACTCTCTTACTGTCAAGAATTGAAGTTAAAAGTCAATCCTATAGAAGTTTATCTCATAGGATTGGGAGGTGTGGAAACCCCTTGCATGGGCGAGGTGGAACTTCCCCTCTCCATTCAAGATGTTCGCATGACAGTTAAGGTACTAGTGTGTCAAGATGAGGATCTCACTGAGTCTCTGGTCTTGGGTCAAGACTGGATCTATGACCATTCAGTCAACTTAAACCTAAGAAGTCGACTTCTTCAGGTATGGGTAAATCAGAGTCGAATTACAGTTGAGTTAGATAATGGAGCACTCGAGGAACTAGGAAAGGCACAGACTCCTAGTCCTTCCATGGGTACACATGAAGTTGACCATGTTGTTCTTGTCCAAAGCTATGTGATGCAAAGGAATGGTGATCTCAATAAAGAAGTCAAGGACTCAACGGAACTCCCTAATTTTCCAAAGGCCAGAGGGAGGCAACAACCACACGCAAATCAATTACTGAAGACTACCTATGTTGGAGGCCAAAAGAACGTGCGAAGCAGAATGACTCAGCCATTGAAACAATTGTGGGTGCGAAAAGGCGAGCGGCCTATTACACTCAAGCGACCACAAGCATCTCAACTTCCTATTAGTAATCAATGACATGATACTAATAAGAAGACTTCCAAAACTTCTTTTGAGAAAGTGAAATCTATCTGGGTGCCCAAGAAGTCAAGGAAGGCTGGCCCACAATCAAGACAAATTTGGGTGCCTAAGGCTTGCTTGCGGGCTCAACTAGTCTTGCACGAATCACATCATACACGACAGGGTTCACACACTCAAGGAGTTGTTACCCACTCTTGTTTAATACGCACGAACACACAGTCGCCCAGAAGCACGCACAGACTCACTTGTAAATGGGTCCCAAAAACGCCTCATTCCCAAGCAGACATACTCATAAAGCCCTCCAGAGTCTCCACTAAACCAAAACCAAAAGCCATCCATTGTGTTTGGCAGCCTAAAACTTGTAATAAAACCCCGGAACCCCATGTGTAAATTCATCCTCACTTGCTAACTACATCACTCATACACTCCATCTTTCCATCTAGCTCGTAGAACTATCCATTCATTATCTACACACACAACCATCGAGCACTCACTGACCCACTAACCCATTACTCACCTCATGATAATGTTGTAACGGGGACAAAAGGTGTTCTATCTTGTCCATTACAATATTAATGCATGATCTATATTCTCACAGAACCATCAAGCAAGCAATAACAATGGCAGAAGCAGGAGGCACCAGTTCCCAGGCAAGGTCTAGTGCACAGATTGTGGACATTGAAACCCTCCTCCTGGAACCACCACTCACCGAGAGGCCTCAAGAACTTCAAGCAGTGCATGTGCTCCCTATTCAGGACCCTCCTCAGGGACACACTTCTCAAGTGTGGAAACACGCTCATTGGTTTAGTGATGTCGCAGGGCCATTGGGTGATGGCACCTACTTCTGGGAAGCAGAAATTGAGTTCAATGGCAAATGGGCTACCATTTCTTCACTCGCAAATTTGAGAGCTATCAGAATGCAGAAGTGATGCAATTGGTTTGGACCAAAGCGGGATTGGATAGCTATTTCAGAGCATATTTGCCTAAGCCAGATTTCCTACGCTGCTCCTATTTTATCAGTACCATCACTCCTAGCAGGGCCAAGGGAGGCGATAGTACTTTTGTGCTACCCTCACTATTGCCAGGCCACGAACTCAAGAGATTCAAACTGACCCTCAATTTGGTACGGGCAGCATTGAACATGCAAGGAATGCATATTCCCACTGAGAAAGAAACAATGGTTCCAGGCAAGATGAAGCATAAGGATCTCAACAAATTGAAGGACATGGTAGCAATGACACCTACCATTGCTCTACACCTACGAACTATTATGCAACATTTTTCTTTTCCCGCCCAAGAACGATTCACTATGCCACCAAAAAAGATATGGTTCAGCTTGTACTTGGCGGAGACAGAGAATCTCACCATCAACATACTGCACTGGATCATCGTTCAAATACACCTAGCCCATCAACGATGGAATAAGAAACAGAAAAATGTACTTCATGGATGTTGTGCTCTCACAAGAATAATTTACAGGTTCTTAGCGTACGACGTGCCCATTCAAAGAGCACTAGTATGGTCCAGGGCCCAAGAGTTCCAAAGACGACTATCAACGGCGGGCCCTCCATCGAAGAAGATGAGAGGGGGAGTTCAATTACCATGTGCTCAACCAATGGGAGCCACTACCACACCCGAGGTGACTCCTCCACAAACGAGGCGTGTCCGACCATTTACCATTCGCCTACCCAGACCAAGTGCAGAAGGACCCAACCTGGTGTTCCCTCCTATTTCTTCAGACTTGGAGTTCCCTCAAGGTTACACCCTTGCTGATCTGACAGATGAAGAAATTGCCCGCTTGATCAATGAATCTAACCTGGATACAGAAGCAGAGCAGACCCAAGGACAACAACCCACGACTACAATTTCAGCCCCGACCCAACCGGGAGTAGTAGAAGTAGAAGAGGATGAAGAAGAGACAGAAGAACAAGAGGCAAACGAGGAGTATGATCAAGAATATGAAGAACTTTCAGAACTAGCAAGTGCCCCGGCATACTCGGCCCAAATAAAAAGATTATACAAAACCATGAAGCGGGTCCAAGAGCAACACAAACTGTCTCTCGAGACAGGAAAGATGATCATGAGCCAAATGTTAGCCGAGGAAGGTGTGGATGACATGTTTATCGAATCAATGAACATGCACGCTGACGTAGTAGGCTTAGATGAGGCTGTTCATGCAGCCATGACTTATATTCATCGATTTGAGAAACGAGTGCCTACCCGTCCCATGCAATCTGGCAAACAAATCCACATCAATGTATCAGAACTAGGAGGTAACACACAAACAGAAGAGGATCAGGAGGAGCCACTCTCACCACCCACCTCACCTCTCACTACACAAGTCACCTCACCACCTGGTACCACCACACCTATTTCTGCCATTACCACAGTCGTCATGGGAATTCCTCTCTCTCTCTCGGCATCCAATTTGGAGGAGTTAACATGCCCACCTTCACAACACTCTTCACAAATATCACATCCACCCCACCCATTGTTCCCATCTACACAGTCACACACACGTTCGACACAATGGAAACATCACCAGCCACAGCACCACTCACACCCCCCACGTAACCTCAATCTCCCATACCTTCTCCACCTACCTCACCACTTGACTCCACAGCATTCACAACTCCCTTCCCCTTTCCCATTTCCCCTGCATCTTCATCTTTCCCTGCATCGTTCAATGTAAATAGTATATTCATGGCATTACATCAATGCGTGTATCAACTTCAGAGTGAGTATCAGGCTCTCGAAGACCGTCATCATCAACTGACGGCAAATCATCAACAACTACAGAGACGGCTTACAAGTATAGAAGAAGAAAATGCAGAGCTCAATCAGCGCTACACCACTCTCGAGCAAGATCATCAAACCCTCCTGGAGACACCCCAACCATCACAATAGTCAGGTGTCAAACAAATCGAAGCCTTACTGGAGGTTTACCAAACAGATAATCTGATAGTCCGGCGAAATTTGACTCTACTTAGAAAACACATGGCTACAGCCCTTGAAGAAAACAAGCGTCTGCAGAAACAAAACGAAGAAAACCTGGAAGCTGCCATGGAAGGCTCTCCCCATGAGATCGACCCAGAACAATTCAAAGCAATTCCCTGAGAAACAATGAAAACAATCTTGGAAAGCTATGCTGATTTATTAGAAGCACATGACGATTTGGAAAGGGAACGGGATGAACTACGTCACCAGCTCAGGGAACAGGAGGCACAACCCAAAGTCATAGAAACGACCTCGACTTCAGCGGAAGTAAAGGCATTAACAAAGCAGGTGGCGGAACTGCAGAAGAAGTTACTGGAATATGAAAGGCAGCCCTCTCCAGTTGTAGAACCAGAGCCAGATGAATTGGTACCCATTGAGGTGGACGAAACGTATGAGGAACCATATGTTCCTATGCCGATGCGAGGTGGTCAGCAAACCTCGGAAGGAATGGACACCTTGGAAGTCGAAGTACCCGAATGGCTCCAGACATTAGAAAAGATAGCTACAACCCATGAAGATCGAGTGGCAATCCAAATCCAATCAATGGCCAAATTAGAAGACACCATCATAAAGTCAGAATATTTCTGCAGTATGTCTCATCATAGATGGATCGGCACCAACGACGATCAGTATGTGCCATACTATGTACTCCTGGCAGATTACAACGCGGAGATCCAACGCCGATGTGGCAAACCTCCTACTTTCGCCACACAATTTGGGCCCGATGATATCCTAGAGAGTGCTAAAAAAGGATCCATTCATCAACCCACCTGGAGGATCCGTCTTCTTGAGACCTACCCAGAGATGGTTCGTACTTGGACTAACATGCCACTCTTTATTAAATACAATCCCTGTTATGTTCCAGTCTTCCGCAGACGCACCTGGCCCGAGTTTACCATTGCTGTCAAGAACATCAAAGGCTGTGCAAAGTGTTTAAATTATGTTTATCTAGCACCCCCACAAGGACCTCCCACTGTGAATTATATGGTTTCTACCATCCATCACTGGAGCATTCGACTACGGAATACCCCCGATGTGATGGCCCAAATGTGCTTGGCACGCCAGAATCAAGTAGCTCCCAGCTTGCTTTAAACAGACATTCGAGGAGATGTTCGTAACAGGATTCTGGGAATATCACTCAGAAATATTTGTACCCAGGCCCTCACATCTCCTCCACTTATTCGTTGTGGAAAGAACCATCCATTCAGAACAATTGCGGGTGCCACATCCGGACATCCCAGGATTAGTGAATTGGGATGCATTGTTAACAGACCTAGCACGGGGGCTACGATTAGAAGAACACCACCTCGCTGCCGATGTTGTTCAATATTATGTCCAACGCACAGCTAGACAAGGGTCTGTTAGAGACGACAGACGCGAGAGAGGGGGGGTGTTAGCAGTAGTCAAGGAACTGAAGGAGTCACAAGACAAGGAAGCCTACATAAGGAGTCGGAACGAAGAGAAAGCACAAGCAGACACAGTAGTCAAAGAAGATCTGGCAAGTAGGCCATTTAAATTTTTCAGGCATCAAAGAGTTGGGCACACAATAAGAAGGAGCAAGTAGGGAGCTCCAAGAAATGTATGTCAAAATGTTAGAAGAAATCCCTACAAAAATAGTGATTTTCATCACTAAAAACCATTGTAAATACCATTTCATATTTTTGTAGCTCCATTTTGTGCAAGCCAAGGAGTCCTTGAGCTTGAGGAGCTTTAGAAGTACCTACCTATCAGTTTTCACATTTTTTAGACTCCATTTGAACCTCCAAATAGGGTAGAGAACCTAATTTTTAACTAGGCCGGACACTAGGTCTGGACAAGGCCAAAACCTAGCCAAAAACTATAAATAGAGCTAGAGAGCTCATTTTTGAGGTTAGCTTGTAATTGATTTGGACTTGTATGAGCTTTTTGAAAGCAATCTAAAGAACTCCATTGCTTCTCACTCTTTATCTTGCCTTGTGTGCGCGTGTGTGTATGTGTGTGCATGTTAGTGTGCTTCGCACTCACGCACTTGTGCCTTCACTTGCTCGATGTCATCATACCATCCTCACGTCTTCCCGGATTGACATTAAAGGAGGTGCTACTCATCACTGAGCTACAGATACACAAACAAATTATGCATTAGACCTAGACCCTATTGGGCAACTAAGGAAGGAACTGGGGGCCTTGAGAATGCAGCAAAATCACCAAGAAGAGAAGGTCATGCCACCACCACTGTCCCACAATGATGATGAAGTGGCTCAACTTCGCCATCAGTTAGAAGATTTGTAGACCACACAGGACATAAGGAGGTAGATTTGATGTACAATATGTAACAACATTGGACATTCCAATGTTGATTGTCCTAACAAGGTAAGCTATCAGTTTTGTGGAAAGGGCAGCCATGAAGCTAGAGACTGCTACTACCTCAAGGGTGCACAACAACGAGGCAACCCTCAAGCTCTGGATTCATACTATGCTAGTACTTCAAATGCACCTAATAGAGAAGAGAATCGTCCAACTAGGCCTAGATATAATAGGCCATTGATGTGTTATCATTGTGGTGAGTATGGCTATATGCAAAATTGGTTTTCCCTACCAGAAGGTGTGCCTCTTTGTGAGCATTGTCCTCATGCTAAGGATCACTATACCAGAGATTGCCAGAAAAGCTGCATGTAGCTCAGTGATGAGTAGCACTTCCTTTAATGTCAATCCGGGAAGACGTGAGGATGGTATGCTGACCTCGAGCAAGTGAAGGCACAAGTGCGTGAGTGTGAAGCACACTAACATGCACACACATACACACACACGTGCACACAAGGCAAGACAAAGAGTGAGAAGCAATGGAGTTCTTTAGATTACTTTCAACAAGCTCATACAAGTTCAAATCAATTACAAGCTAACCCCAAAAATGAGCTCTCTAGCTCTATTTATAGTTTTTGACTAGGTTTTGGCCTTGTCCAGACCTAGTGTTCGGCCTAGTTAAAAATTAGGTTCTCTGCCCTATTTGGAGGTTCAAACGGAGTCTAAAAAATGTGAAAACTGATAGGTAGGTACTTCTAAAGCTCCTCAAGCTCAAGGACTCCTTGGCTTGCACAAAATGGAGCTACAAGAATATGAAATGGTATTTACAATGGTTTTTAGTGATGAAAATCACTATTTTTGTAGGGATTTCTTCTAACATTTTGACATACATTTCCTGGAGCTCGCTACTTGCTCCTTCTTCTTGTGTGCCCAACTCTTTGATGCCTGAAAATTTTAAATGGCCTACGTGCCAGATCTTCTTTGACTACTGTGTCTGCTTGTGCTTTGTCTTCGCTCCGACTCCCTTCGTAGGCTTCCTTGTCTTGTGAATCCTTCAGTTCCTTGACTACTGCCAACACCCCCCCCCTCTCTCGCGTCTGTCGTCTCTGGCAGACCCTTGTCTAGCTGTGCATTGGACATAATATTGAACCACATCGGAGGCAAGGTGGTGTTCTTCTAATCGTAGCCCTCGTGCTCGGTCTGTTAATAATGCATCCCAATTCACTGGACCTGGGACGTCTGGATGGGGCACCCGCAATTGATCTGAGTGGATGGTCCTCTCCACAACGAATAGTTGGAGGAGATGTGAGGGCTTGGGTACAAATATTTCTGAGTGATATTCCCAAAACCCCGTGATGAACATCTCCTCGAAGGTCTGCTTGAAGCATGCTGGGAGGTATTTTATTCTTGCGTGCCAGGTTAATAATACCTTTATTGAGGGGGTAGTGCTCATGTCATATACCAGATCTTGGTTGCGTGTAGTGAAGCCAACTCCTGAAAAGTGGGGGTCCTTGATATTCTTGAATGTCCTGAATGTGATGAGCATTAATTCGAAGATCTTCATGCACATCTATGCCATCACATCAGGGCTGTTCCATAGGCGAATGCTCCAGTGACAGATTGTAGAAATCATGTAAGCAATAGTAGGAGGTCCTTGTGGAGGTGCTAGATAGACATAATTTAACCACTTTGCACAACCTTTGACGTTCTTTACCACAATGGTAAATTTGGGCTAGGTGCGTCTGCGGAAGACAGGAACATAACAGGGATTGTATTTAATAAAGAGTGGCATGTTAGTCCAAGTACGAACCATCTCGGGATAGGTCTCAAGAAGACGGATCCTCCAGGTGGGTTGATGAATGGATCCTTTTTTAGCACTCTCTGGGATATCATCGGGCCCAAATTGTGTGGCGAAGGTTGGAGCCTTGCCACATCGGCGTTGAATCTCGACGTTGTAATCTGCCAGGAGTACACAATAAGGCACATACTGATCGTCGTTGGTGCCTATCCATCTATGATGAGACATACTGCGGAAATACTCTGACTTTATGATGGTTTCTTCTAATTTGGCCATTGATTGGATTTGGATTGCCACTCGATCTTCATGGGTTTTCGCTGTCTTTTCGAGTGTCTGGAGCCATTCGGGTACTTCGACTTCCAAGGTGTCCATTCCTTCTGAGGTTTGCTGACTGCCTGGCATTGGCATAGGAACATATGGTTCCTCATACAATTTGTCCACCTCAATGGGTACCAATTCATCTGGCTCTGGTTCTACAACTGGAGAGGGTTGTCTTTCATATTCCAATAACTTCTTCTGCAATTCTGCCACCTGCTCTGTTAATGCCTTTACTTCCTCTGAACTCGTGGTTGTTTCTATGACTTTGGGTTGTGCCTCCTGTTCCCTGAGCTGGCGGCGTAGCGCATCCTGTTCCTTTTCCAAATCATCATGTGCTTCTAATAGATCTGCATAGTTTTCCAAGATTGTCTTCATTGTTTTTTAGGGGACTGCTTTGAATTGTTCTGGGTCGATTTCGTGGGGAGAGCCTTCCATGGCAGCTTCCAGGTTTTCTTCATTTTGCTTCTGCAGATGCTTGTTTTCTTCAAGGGCTGTAGCCATGTGTTTTGTGAGTAGAGTCAAATTTCGTCGGACTCTCAGACTATCTGTTTGGTAAACCTCCAGTAAGGCTTCGAGTTGTTTAACACCTGGCGCTTGTGATGGTTGGGGTGTCTTCAGGAGGGTTTGATGAGCTTGCTCGAGTGTGGTGTAACGTTGATTGAGGTCTACAGTTTCTTCTTCTATAATTGTAAGCCATCTCTATAGTTGTTGATGATTCGTAGTCAGTTGATGATGACAGTCTTCGAGATCCTGATACTCACTCTGAAGTTGATACACGCATTGATGTAATGCCATGAATATACTATTTACATTAAACGATGCAGGGAAAGATGAAGATGTAGGGGGAATGGGGAAGGGGAAGGGAGTTGTGAATGCTGTGGAGTCAAGTGGTGAGGTAGGTGGAGGGGGTATGGGAGATTGAGACTGCATGGGGGGAGGGAGTGGTGCTGTGGCTGGTGATGTTTCCATTGTGTCGAACGTGTGTGTGACTGTGTAGATGGGAACAGTGGGTGGGGTGGATGTGATATTTGTGAAGAGTGTTGTGAAAGTGGGCATGGTAACTCCTCCGAATTGGATGCCGGGGGAGAGAGGAATTCCCATGACGACTGTGGTACTGGCAGAAATAGGCGTGGTAGTGTCAGGTGGTGAGGTGACTTGTGTAGTGAGAGGTGAGGTGGGGGGTCAGAGTGGTTCCGCCTGATGTGCTTCTGTTTGTGTGTTACCTCCTAGTTCTGATACATTGATGTGGATTTGTTTTCCGGATCGCATCGGGCGAGTAGGCACTCGTTTCTCAAATCGATGAATATAAGTCATGGCTGCATGAACAACCTCATCTAAGCCTACTGCATCAGCATGCAGGTTCATTGATTCAATGAACATGTCATCCACACCTTCCTCGGCTAACATTTGGCTCATGATCATCTTTCCTGTCTCGAGCGATAGTTTGTGTTGTTCTTGTACTCGCTTCATGGTTTCGTATAATCTTTTTATTTGGGCCGAGTATGCCGAGGCACTAGCTAGTTTTGAAAGTTCTTCATATTCTTCATCATACTCCTCGTTTGCTTCTTGTTCTTCTGTCTCTTCTTCATCCTCTTCTACTTCTACTACTCCCGGTTGGGTCGGGGCTGAAGTTGTAGTCGTGGGTTGTTGTCCTTGGGTCTACTCTGCTTCTGTCTCCAGGTTAGACTCATTGATCAAATGGGCAATTTCTTCATCTGTCAAATCAGCAAGGGTGTAACCTTGTGGGAACTCCAAGTCCGATGGAATCGGAGGGAACACCAGGTTGGGTCCTTCTGCACTTGGTCTGGGTAGGCGAATGGTGAATGGTCGGGCACGTCGTGTTTGTGGAGGGGTCACCTCTGGTGTGGTGGTGGCTCCCCTTGGTTGAGCGCATGGTAATTGAACTCCCCCTCTCATCTTCTTCGATGGAGGACCCGCCGTTGACAGTCGTCAGGTGTCATTGCTACCATGTCCTTCAATTTATTGAGATCCTTATGCTTCATCCTGCCTGGAACCATTGTTTCTTTCTTAGTGGGAATATGCATACCTTGCATGTTCAATGCTTCCCGTACCAGATTGAGGGTCAGTTTTAATCTCTTGAGTTCGTGGTCTGGCAATAGTGAGGGTAGCACAAAAGTACTATTGCCACCCTTGGCCCTGCTAGGAGTGATGGTACTGATCAAATAGGAGCAGCGTAGGAAATCTGGCTTAGGCAAATGTGCCCTGAAATAGCTATCCAAGCCCGCTTTGGTCCATACCGATCGCATTACTTCTGCATTCTGATGTTTCTCAAATTCGCGAGTGAAGAAATGGTAGCGTCCCCACTTGCCATTGAACTCAATTTTTGCTTCCCAAAAGTAGGTGCCATCACCCAATGGCCCTGCGACATCACTAAACCAGTGAGCGTGTTTCCCCACTAGGGAAGTGTGTCCATGAGGAGGGTCCTGAATAGGTAGCACATGCACCGCTTGAAGTTCTTGAGGCCTCTCGGTGAGTGGTGGTTCAAGGAGGAGGGTTTCAATGTCCACAATCTGTGCGCTAGACCCTGCCTGGGAACTGGTGCCTCCTGCTTTTGCCATTGTTATTGCTTGCTTGCTGGTTCTGTGAGAATATAGAATCATGCGTTAATATTGTAATGGACAAGATAGAACACTTTTTGTCCTCGTTACAACATTATCATGATGTGAGTAATTGGTTAGTGGGTCAGTGAGTGCTTGATGATTGTGTGTGTAGTTAATGAATGGATAGTCCTACGAGCTAGATGGAAAGATGCAGTGTATGAGTGATGTAGTTAGCAAGTGAGGATGAATTTACACATGGGGTTCGGGGGTTCTATTACAAGTTTTAGGCTGCCAAACACAATGGATGGCTTTCGGTTTTGGTTTAGTGGAGACTCTGGAGGGCTTTATGAGTATGTCTGCTTGGGAATGAGGCATTTTTGGGACCCATTTACAAGTGAGTCTGTGCATGCTTCTGGGCGACTGTGTGTTGTGCGTATTAAACAAGAGTGGGTAACGGCTCCTTGAGTGAGTGAACCCTGTCGTGTATGGTGTGATTTGTGTGTGACTAGTTGAGCCCGCAAGCAAGCCTTAGGCACCCAAATTTGTCTTGATTGTGGGCCAGCCTTCAGCGACTTCTTGGGTACCCAAATAGATTTCACTTTCTCAAAAGAATTTTTGGAAGTCTCCTTATTAGTATCATGTCGTTGATTACTAATAGGAAGTTGAGATGGTTGTTGTCGCTTGACTGTAATAGGCCGCTCGCCTTTTCGCACCCACAATTGTTTCAATGGCTGAGTCATTCTACTTCGCATGTTCTTTTGGCCTCCAGCATGGGTAGTCTTCAGTAATTGATCTGCCTTTGGTTGCTGCCTCCCTCTGGCCTTTGGAAAAGAAGGGAGTTCCATTGAGTCCTTGACTTCTTTATTGAGATCACCATTGTTGGAGCAAGTCTATGACAAGCCTAAGTATTGGCTTGAG
The DNA here is from genome assembly GCA_020310875.1 of Ceratopteris richardii. NCBI lineage: Eukaryota > Viridiplantae > Streptophyta > Polypodiopsida > Polypodiales > Pteridaceae > Ceratopteris > Ceratopteris richardii. Next base: position 159,194,507 of record CM035422.1, read on the forward strand.
TCTCACAAAGTCTTAGAAGAAGCTTTAAAAACAAGACTATGTAAAGTTCACTTGTGAACTACCTCTTGTAACTTTTGAAGAGTTTACTTAATGTAAAAGTAAGAGAATCTTAAGTGGTTGATTCCACTTGATCAAGAATGGAAAGAGGAGCCACGAATTTGTGATTTGTGGTAGGTAGAAAATCAAGTCAATCATTGATTGATTGGAGAGTGATTGAGGGAAGTTAGCCTCCCAAACTCAACTATAAATAGATGGCAGTTTTAGTCGTGGTTAGAGAGACCTATGTGAAGACCTCCAAGAGCTGAGCTTTATGCCATATCAAGGTGTGATTACAAGGCACACATATGTATCAGTAAGTCATTGTATTGTACAAGAAATATACTTTCATTTTCATGATTATTTGGTTTCATCTTTTCATGTTCTTGTGAAGTGTACTACTCACTACCATTACTCTCAGTTTTCTCAGTCAGCTTGCAGAGATGTTTTCTCTGAGCTTGGTGCATCATTTTCAGTGATTTAACTTGGTAAAGTTAGCTCTATAAGCCTACTATATGCTCATAAGTTTTCATGTCATTTGGATGTTGCAATCTTCAGTAATGTTCATTTGAAGTCAACAGGGTCTATTCATCTTCACCTCTCTGTCAGGTACCTGACTTTTTCACTCATCTTGTTAGAGGTTTTTCTCAGTGGTTACTTATCCAAATTCAGTGATTTAAAGCTTGTTGGATTCAGCTTACTGTCTAGTATAAGCATACAAATTTGCATAATCATTGGATTTCTAAATTTGGAGTTATGTTGATTTTTCTGCTCACTGGTCTATTTCTATAGCAGCCCGTGAAAATCGGGATGATGTCATCACTTGTTAAAACTCATTCTCAGTGTGTGGTTCATTATTTTTTATGAGATTACTCTTGAAAGTTAGCTCTTTAAGCTAACTAGACTTCCCCAAGAGGAATTAAGCTAATTGCTGCTGTGCTCAGAGAATTATGTAAAACACTGGACAGGTGTATGAACCAAGAATAGCAAGTTTTCACCTCTGAGCTAACTCCAACTTATCTGTTTTGATCTATCTTTTTGAGAGTGATCTTCCAAGGTACATAGGGTGTCTAATACATCCATTTGCAAGCTAAAAGGGCCCACCATCTACTCCTGGAGTTCATTCGGCTGGTGTAGATCAAGGATTTTGCAACACCTCTTCATCTTCAAACACATACTTATCCATCTCTTCACAGTGGTATCAGAGCAAGGTTGGACGACATGGCAGATGGATTTCCTTCATCAATTGACAAATTAGACAGAGGTAACTACTCAGCTTGGTCATTAAGAATGGAAGCCTATCTCCAAGGTAGAAGTTTATATGGTTATGTGGCTGGAGATGAAGTTATGCCAAGTTTCAGGAACAAAAGTCAACCAACACAAGAAGAGCAAGAAAGATTGAGCACATGGTGCTCGAAGGATGCACTTGCAAGGTCTTATCTCCTCAACTCTATCTCAGATTTTTTGTTGCCTCACATTAGAAGTTGTAAGACATCTCAGGAAGTGTGGGATGCACTTGAAGCTTTCTTTTCTTCAAGTACCAAAGCTAGGAAGCATCAACTATGGCTGGAGTTCACAACTCTCAAGAAGGCTCCCAAACAAAATGTGACTGATTTTGTCACAAAGCTCAAGGACATAGCGGATCAGTTGGGAAGCATTGGAGAGGTAATAGATGAAGAGCAAATTGTAAGGCAGGTCATCAATGGATTGAAGGCAGATGATAAGTGGGAAGCATTCACCACAGCTATGGATTTGTACATGGACATGCATGTACCTGATTTCAACACACTCATTGGACAACTACTTACTCAAGAGGCAAAGCTTATCAAAAATGGAGAAAGCTCTAAAGGTAATCAATCTTTAGCTTTATACACGGATAAAAGCAAGTCTAAAGATAACAAAGGAAAGGCAAAGAAAGTGGACGATGAAGCAGGTACATATCAAGCTAACTATGTAGGTAGAGGAAGACATGGGAGAGGTAGAGGAAGAGGAGGTAGACAAGGCAGGGGGAGATCCCAAGACTCCAACTCATGTTCTATTTGTGGATTAACTAATCATACAACTGAAAATTGCTTTAGGAATTCCAGGAATCAAAGAGGCAGAGGATACAATAGAGGAAGTTATGGCTACTCAAGAGGAAGGTTCAACAACTACCATGGCAACTACAACAACTACAATCATTCAAACTATCAAGGAGGCTACAAAGGAAGGAGAGACTACAATAACTACACAGAAGATTCAAACAAAGAGGATTCATTATTGATCATGAACATGGCTATGCCACAAGGTAAATCTGATGAGCATATTTTCTACATAGATTCAGGTTGTTCAAATCATGTGGCAGGAAATGTGGCACTCCTATCAGATTTAGAAGATCCAAGGAATAAGCATGAGGTACAAACAGGAGATGATACAAATCATCCTGTGGAGAAAATAGGCAATGTCAAAGCACCTGATGGAAACATCAACCTACTCAGTAAGGTACTCTATGTCCCTACCATTACAAAGAATTTGATAAGTGTTGGGCAGATAGTAGAGAAAGGGTTGCAAGTGAGGTTCACAAAAGCAGGAGCATTTGTTGAAGATCCAAGTCAAGGATTCAGAAGAATTGCAAAAGGTGAAAAGATAGGTAGATTGTTCACATTTGAATTACAGGACACTAGAAACATTGCTCTCTTTAATTATGGTAGTCAGACACTCACAGAATTGGAAGTATGGCACAAAAGGTTAGCACATATTGGTGAAAGGTCATTAAAGCAAATCTGCAGGGACCAAAGTGTACTTGGACTTCCTAATTTGTCAAAACAACATATGATTTATAAGTGTAGTGCATGTCAGTTTGGAAAGTCTCACAGGTTACCATTCATGAAGAAAGGTTATATGCATGGAGATCTCTTGGAGTTGGTTCATACAGATGTATGGGGACCTAGCAAGGACGCTTCAATATCTGGATCAAGGTATTATGTTTCCTTTATTGATGATTGCAGCAGATGGACTATCCTATTCTTTATATGCATGGAGATCTCTTGGAGTTGGTTCATACAGATGTATGGGGACCTAACAAGGACGCTTCAATATCTGGATCAAGGTATTATGTTTCCTTTATTGATGATTGTAGCAGATGGACTATCCTATTCTTTATGAAACACAAAGATGAAGTTTTTTCATGTTTCAAAAGATATTTGGCTCTTGTGGAGAATCAAACAGGTAAATCACTAAAAAGGCTAAGGTCAGATGGAGGGGGTGAATCCTTCTCCCATGATTTTGATTCTTTTCTTCAAGAAAGAGGAATCAAAAGAGAGGTAACTACAAGGTACACTCCTGAGCAAAATGGAGTGGCAGAAAGGAGGAATAGGACAATTGTTGAAGCTGCAAGGTCTATGTTAAATGAAAACCATTTACCTAATTACTTATGGGCTGAGGCTGTATCTACAGCCACTTACTTGATTAACAGGTTGCCTTCAAAATCCCTTGATGGGATGACTCCATATGAGGCTTGGAATGGAAGAAGACCAAGCTTAGATCATTGTAAAATTTTTGGATGTATTGCTTTTGCTCATGTTCCTTCACAGGTTAGAGGCAAGATGGATCCAAAGGCAGAAAGGTGTGTATTTATTGGATATGACAAGAATCAAAAGGGCTACAAGTTATACAACCCTACCAACAAAGGATTCTTGGTAAGCAGAGATGTAGTTTTTGATGAGAACAATTCATGGTATGAAGATTCATGCAGGAAGATCAATTTACCATATGATCTTGAAGAAGATTTTCCAAAGTTTGGTAGAGAACAATCAAAGATTGAAGAACAAGACACCTCAGAGGATGATGAAGAATCTCACATGGAAAAGATCAAAGCATGGAAGTCTAAAGGTAAAGCAAAATTTCAGGAACTTGGACATGAAGCAGAATCATCACATCATGGCCTAAGAAGATCTATGAGGGAAAAGAAAAAACCAGAAAGGTATGGGTTTGACACCTCATTAGTAACTAAACATTCTATCTACATAGCACAGGACATAAACCAAGAGGAGCCATCATCATTTGAAGAGGCCAAAGCAAAAACAGAATGGAAGCATGCAATGAAGGAAGAGATTGAAGCACTTGAGGAAAACAACACTTGGGATTTGGTGCCCAAGACTTCATCCATGAAGGTAATAGGCTCAAGATGGGTCTATAAACTCAAGAAGAATTCTGATGGTTCAATTAACAGGTATAAGGCAAGGCTTGTGGCAAAAGGCTTTGCACAAACTCAGGGAATTGATTATGAGGAGACTTTCTCTCCTGTGGCAAAGATGCCTACTATTAGGGTTTTGCTTAGTATTGCCTCTTCCAAGAATTGGAAGATACTTCAACTAGATGTAAAGAATGCATTCTTGAATGGTTGGATAACAGAAGAGGTATATATGGCACAACCACCTCGTTTTGAGAATCAAGTTTATCCTGATTATGTGTGTAAACTTAACAAAGCATTGTATGGTCTCAAGCAAGCTCCAAGGGCTTGGAATTTTAGGCTTGTTTCATTCTTGCAGGACAAAGGCTTTCAACCAAGCAAGTCAGATCCTTCACTCTTTATTAAAAAGAGTAATTCCGAGGTCATCTATCTATGTGTATATGTAGATGATATTATATTGACAGGAAATGATGCAGATGGGATGAAGAAGATCAAAGATCAGATGAGAGAAGAGTTCAAGATAAGTGATTTGGGTTCACTTACCTACTTCCTAGGTTTGGAAGTTGTCTACAAAGATCATGGTTTGTTTCTCACTCAAAGGAAGTACATTAAGGACATGTTGGCAAAATTCAAGATGCAAGATTGTAAGATTGCAGGTACTCCAATGGAGGTCAATCACAAATTGAGCTCACATGAAGGTGAACTCATAGAGGACATCACATCATATCAAAGTCTAGTGGGTAGTCTCAACTATGCCACATTGACAAGAGTAGATATATGTTACAGTGTGAGTGTGCTAAGCCAATTTATGCACACACCAAGGAAACCACATATGGATGCTGCCAAAAGGATTCTCAAGTATCTCAAAGGAACCATAAATGAAGGACTTTATTATCCTTATGTATCTGATTTAGGTTTGAAGCTATTTTCTGATGCAGATTGGGCTGGCTCCAAGGAAGATAGAAGGAGCACTTCAGGTTATCTTACCTTTGCAGGTTCAAAGCTTATTTCATGGTCATCCAAGAAGCAACCCACAGTTGCTCTCTCTTCTACTGAAGCTGAATATAGAGGTCTTGACATAGCTACACAAGAAGCTATGGGGATGAAGACATTATTCAAAGATCTTGGATTGGAGTTTGGAACTCCAACTATTTTTGGTGACAATATGAGTTCTATTCACTTGGCTGCTAATCCTATTTTTCATGCAAGGACTAAACATATTGAAGATCATTATCACTATGTACGAGAGAAGGTTCTAAGCAAAGAGATTCAAATATCATATGTGTCCACTCATCAACAATGTGCAGATATTCTAACCAAAGCATTGGATGGTACAAAGCTTTGCAAATTCAAGGCTATGATTGGTTTGCAGGTAACCTTGGAAGATTGAAGACATCAAGCATACTTGGCTTGAGGGGGAGCTGTTGGAGCAAGTCTATGACAAGCCTAAGTATTGGCTTGAGTCTCACAAAGTCTTAGAAGAAGCTTTAAAAAGAAGACTATGTAAAGTTCACTTGTGAACTACCTCTTGTAACTTTTGAAGAGTTTACTTAATGTAAAAGTAAGAGAATCTTAAGTGGTTGAGTCCACTTGATCAAGAATGGAAAGAGGAGCCACGAATTCGTGATTTGTGGTAGGTAGAGAATCAAATCAATCATTGATTGATTGGAGAGTGATTGAGGGAAATTAGCCTCCCAAACTCAACTATAAATAGATGGGAGTTTTAGTCGTGGTTAGAGAGACCTATGTGAAGACCTCCAAGAGCTGAGCTTTATGCCATATCAAGGTGTGATTACAAGGCACACATATGTATCAGTAAGTCATTGTATTGTACAAGAAATATACTTTCATTTTCATGATTATTTGGTTTCATCTTTTCATGTTCTTGTGAAGTGTACTACTCACTACCATTACTCTCAGTTTTCTCAGTCAGCTTGCAGAGATGTTTTCTCTGAGCTTGGTGCATCATTTTCAGTGATTTAACTTGGTAAAGTTAGCTATATACGTCTACTATATGCTCATGAATTTTCATGTCATTTGGATGTTGCAATCTTCAGTTATGTTCATTTGAAGTCAACAGGGTCTATTCATCTTCACCTCTCTGTCAGGTACCTGACTTTTTCACTCATCTTGTCAGAGGTTTTTCTCAATGGTCACTTATCCACATTCTGTGATTTAAAGCTTATTGGATTAAACTTACTGATTAGTATAACCATTCAAATTTTCATAATCATTGGATTTCTACATTTTGAGTTATGTTGATTTTTCTGCTCACTGGTCTATTTCTGTAGCAGCCCGTGAAAATCGGGATGATGTCATCACTTGTTAAAACTCATTCTCAGTGTGTGGTTCATTATTTTTGATGATATTACTCTTGAAAGTTAGCTCTTTAAGCTAACTAGACTTCCCCAAGAGGAATTAAGCTAATTGCTGCTGTGCTCAGAGAATTATGTAAAACACTGGACAGGTGTATGAACCAAGAATAGCAAGTTTTCACCTCTGGGCTAACTCCAACTTATCTGTTTTGATCTATCTTTTTGAGAGTGATCTTCCAAGGTACATAGGGTGTCTAATACATCCATTTGCAAGCTAAAAGGGCCCACCATCTACTCCTGGAGTTCATTTGGCTGGTGTAGATCAAGGATTTTGCAACACCTCTTCATCTTCAAACACATACTTATCCATCTCTTCACAGTGGTATTAGAGCAAGGTTGGACAACATGGCAGATGGATTTCCTTCATCAATTGACAAATTAGACAGAGGTAACTACTTAGCTTGGTCATTAAGAATGGAAGCCTATCTCCAAGGTAGAAGTTTATATGGTTATGTGGCTGGAGATGAAGTTATGCCAAGTTTCAGGAACAAAAGTCAACCAACACAAGGAGAGCAAGAAAGATTGAGCACATGGTGCTCCAAGGATGCACTTGGAAGGTCTTATCTCCTCAACTCTATCTCAGATTTTTTGTTGCCTCACATTAGAAGTTGTAAGACATCTCAGGAAGTGTGGGATGCACTTGAAGCTTTCTTTTCTTCAAGTACCAAAGCTAGGAAGCATCAACTATGGCTGGAGTTCAAAACTCTCAAGAAGGCTCCCAAACAAAATGTGACTGATTTTGTCACAAAGCTCAAGGACATAGCGGATCAGTTGGGAAGCATTGGAGAGGTAATAGATGAAGAGCAAATTGTAAGGGAGGTCATCAATGGATTGAAGGCAGATGATAAGTGGGAAGCATTCACCACAGCTATGGATTTGTACATGGACATGCATGTACCTGATTTCAACACACTCATTGGACAACTACTTACTCAAGAGGCAAAGCTTATCAAAAATGGAGAAAGCTCTAAAGGTAATCAATCTTCAGCTTTATACACGGATAAAAGCAAGTCTAAAGATAACAAAGGAAAGGCAAAGAAAGTGGATGATGAAGCAGGTACATATCAAGCTAACTATGCAGGTAGAGGAAGACATGGCAGAGGTAGAGGAAGAGGAGGTAGACAAGGCAGGGGGAGATCCCAAGACTCCAACTCATGTTCTATTTGTGGATTAACTAATCATACAACTGAAAATTGCTTTAGGAATTCCAGGAATCAAAGAGGCAGAGGATACAATAGAGGAAGTTATGGCTACTCAAGAGGAAGGTTCAACAACTACCATGGCAACTACAACAACTACAATCATTCAAACTATCAAGGAGGCTACAAGGGAAGGAGAGACTACAATAACTACACAGAAGACTCAAACAAAGAGGATTCATTATTGATCATGAACATGGCTATGCCACAAGGTAAATCTGATGAGCATATTTTCTACATAGATTCAGGTTGTTCAAATCATGTGGCAGGAAATGTGGCACTCCTATCACATTTAGAAGATCCAAGGAATAAGCATGAGGTACAAACAGGAGATTATACAAAACATCCTGTGGAGAAAATAGGCAATGTCAAAGCACCTGATGGAAACATCAACCTACTCAGTAAGGTACTCTATGTCCCTACCATTACAAAGAATTTGATAAGTGTTGGGCAGATAGTAGAGAAAGGGTTGCAAGTCAGGTTCACAAAAGCAGGAGCATTTGTTGAAGATCCAAGTCAAGGATTCAGAAGAATTGCAAAAGGTGAAAAGATAGGTAGATTGTTCACATTTGAATTACAGGACACTAGAAACATTGCTCTCTTTAATTATGGTAGTCAGACACTCACAGAATTGGAAGTATGGCACAAAAGGTTAGCACATATTGGTGAAAGGTCATTAAAGCAAATCTGCAGGGACCAAAGTGTACTTGGACTTCCTAATTTGTCAAAACAACATATGATTTATAAGTGTAGTGCATGTCAATTTGGAAAGTCTCATAGGTTACCATTCATGAAGAAAGGTTATATGCATGGAGATCTCTTGGAGTTGGTTCATACAGATGTATGGGGACCTAGCAAGGAAGCTTCAATATCTGGATCAAGGTATTATGTTTCCTTTATTGATGATTGCAGCAGATGGACTATCCTATTCTTTATGAAACACAAAGATGAAGTTTTTTCATGTTTCAAAAGATATTTGGCTCTTGTGGAGATTCAAACAGGTAAATCACTAAAAAGGCTAAGGTCAGATGGAGGGGGAGAATACTTCTCCCATGATTTTGATTCTTTTCTTCAAGAAAGAGGAATCAAAAGAGAGATAACTACAAGGTACACTCCTGAGCAAAATGGAGTGGCAGAAAGGAGGAATAGGACAATTGTTGAAGCTGCAAGGTCTATGTTAAATGAAAACCATTTACCTAATTACTTATGGGCTGAGGCTGTATCTACAGCCACTTACTTGATTAACAGGTTGCCTTCAAAATCCCTTGATGGGATGACTCCATATGAGGCTTGGAATGGAAGAAGACCAAGCTTAGATCATTGTAAAATTTTTGGATGTATTGCTTTTGCTCATGTTCCTTCACAGGTTAGAGGCAAGATGGATCCAAAGGCAGAAAGGTGTGTATTTATTGGATATGACAAGAATCAAAAGGGCTACAAGTTATACAACCCTACCAACAAAGGATTCTTGGTAAGCAGAGATGTAGTTTTTGATGAGAACAATTCATGGTATGAAGATTCATGCAGGAAGATCAATTTACCATATGATCTTGAAGAAGATTTTCCAAAGTTTGGTAGAGAACAATCAAAGATTGAAGAACAAGACACCTCAGAGGATGATGAAGAATCTCACATGGAAAAGATCAAAGCATGGAAGTCTAAAGGTAAAGCAAAATTTCAGGAACTTGGACATGAAGCAGAATCATCACATCATGGCCTAAGAAGATCTATGAGGGAAAAGAAAAAACCAGAAAGGTATGGGTTTGACACCTCATTAGTAACTAAACATTCTATCTACATAGCACAGGACATAAACCAAGAGGAGCCATCATCATTTGAAGAGGCCAAAGCAAAAACAGAATGGAAGCATGCAATGAAGGAAGAGATTGAAGCACTTGAGGAAAACAACACTTGGGATTTGGTGCCCAAGACTTCATCCATGAAGGTAATAGGCTCAAGATGGGTCTATAAACTCAAGAAGAATTCTGATGGTTCAATTAACAGGTATAAGGCAAGGCTTGTGGCAAAAGGCTTTGCACAAACTCAGGGAATTGATTATGAGGAGACTTTCTCTCCTGTGGCAAAGATGCCTACTATTAGGGTTTTGCTTAGTATTGCCTCTTCCAAGAATTGGAAGATACTTCAACTAGATGTAAAGAATGCATTCTTGAATGGTTGGATAACAGAAGAGGTATATATGGCACAACCACCTGGTTTTGAGAATCAAGTTTATCCTGATTATGTGTGTAAACTTAACAAAGCATTGTATGGTCTCAAGCAAGCTCCAAGAGCTTGGAATTTTAGGCTTGTTTCATTCTTGCAGGACAAAGGCTTTCAACCAAGCAAGTCAGATCCTTCACTCTTTATTAAAAAGAGTAATTCCGAGGTCATCTATCTATGTGTATATGTAGATGATATTATATTGACAGGAAATGATGCAGATGGTATGAAGAAGATCAAAGATCAGATGAGAGAAGAGTTCAAGATAAGTGATTTGGGTTCACTTACCTACTTCCTAGGTTTGGAAGTTGTCTACAAAGATCATGGTTTGTTTCTCACTCAAAGGAAGTACATTAAGGACATGTTGGCAAAATTCAAGATGCAAGATTGTAAGATTGCAGGTACTCCAATGGAGGTCAATCACAAATTGAGCTCACATGAAGGTGAACTCATAGAGGACATCACATCATATCAAAGTCTAGTGGGTAGTCTCAACTATGCCACATTGACAAGAGTAGATATATGTTACAGTGTGAGTGTGCTAAGCCAATTTATGCACACACCAAGGAAACCACATATGGATGCTGCCAAAAGGATTCTCAAGTATCTCAAAGGAACCATAAATGAAGGACTTTATTATCCTTATGTATCTGATTTAGGTTTGAAGCTATTTTCTGATGCAGATTGGGCTGGCTCCAAGGAAGATAGAAGGAGCACTTCAGGTTATCTTACCTTTGCAGGTTCAGAGCTTATTTCATGGTCATCCAAGAAGCAACCCACAGTTGCTCTCTCTTCTACTGAAGCTGAATATAGAGGTCTTGCCATAGCTACACAAGAAGCTATGGGGATGAAGACATTATTCAAAGATCTTGGATTGGAGTTTGGAACTCCAACTATTTTTGGTGACAATATGAGTTCTATTCACTTGGCTGCTAATCCTATTTTTCATGCAAGGACTAAACATATTGAAGTTCATTATCACTATGTACGAGAGAAGGTTCTAAGCAAAGAGATTCAAATATCATATGTGTCCACTCATCAACAATGTGCAGATATTCTAACCAAAGCATTGGATGGTACAAAGCTTTGCAAATTCAAGGCTATGATTGGTTTGCAGGTAATCTTGGAAGATTGAAGACCTCAAGCATACTTGGCTTGAGGGGGAGTTGTTGGAGCAAGTCTATGACAAGCCTAAGTATTGGCTTGAGTCTCACAAAGTCTTAGAAGAAGCTTTAAAAAGAAGACTATGTAAAGTTCACTTGTGAACTACCTCTTGTAACTTTTGAAGAGTTTACTTAATGTAAAAGTAAGAGAATCTTAAGTGGTTGAGTCCACTTGATCAAGAATGGAAAGAGGAGCCACGAATTCGTGATTTGTGGTAGGTAGAGAATCAAATCAATCATTGATTGATTGGAGAGTGATTGAGGGAAGTTAGCCTCCCAAACTCAACTATAAATAGATGGCAGTTTTAGTCGTGGTTAGAGAGACCTATGTGAAGACCTCCAAGAGCTGAGCTTTATGCCATATCAAGGTGTGATTACAAGGCACACATATGTATCAGTAAGTCATTGTATTGTACAAGAAATATACTTTCATTTTCATGATTATTTGGTTTCATCTTTTCATGTTCTTGTGAAGTGTACTACTCACTACCATTACTCTCAGTTTTCTCAGTCAGCTTGCAGAGATGTTTTCTCTGAGCTTGGTGCATCATTTTTAGTGATTTGACTTAGTAAAGTTAGCTCTATAAGTCTACTATATGCGCATAAATTTTCATGTCATTTGGATGTTGCAATCTTCAGTAATGTTCATTTGAAGTCAACAGGGTCTATTCATCTTCACCTCTCTGTAAGGTACCTGACTTTTTCACTCATCTTGTCAGAGGTTTTTCTCAGTGGTTACTTATCCAAATTCAGTGATTTAAAGCTTGTTGGATTCAGCTTACTGTCTAGTATAACCATACAAATTTTCATAATCATTGGATTTCTACATTTTGAGTTATGTTGATTTTTCTGCTCACTGGTCTATTTCTGTAGCAGCCCGTGAAAATCGGGATGATGTCATCACTTGTTAAAACTCATTCTCAGTGTGTGGTTCATTATTTTTTATGAGATTACTCTTGAAAGTTAGCTCTTTAAGCTAACTAGACTTCCCCAAGAGGAATTAAGCTAATTGCTGCTGTGCTCAGAGAATTATGTAAAACACTGGACAGGTGTATGAACCAAGAATAGCAAGTTTTCACCTCTGAGCTAACTCCAACTTATCTGTTTTGATCTATCTTTTTGAGAGTGATCTTCCAAGGTACATAGGGTGTCTAATACATCCATTTGCAAGCTAAAAGGGCCCACCATCTACTCCTGGAGTTCATTTGGCTGGTGTAGATCAAGGATTTTGCAACACCTCTTCATCTTCAAACACATACTTATCCATCTCTTCACAACCATTCCTCTACATCACATAGATTTGGACAAGAACAACATGGTCAACTTCATGTGTACCCCTGGAAGGACCAGGAGTCTGTGCCTTTTCTAGTTCCTTGAGTGCTCCATTATCTAACTCAACTCTAATTCGACTCTGATTTACCCATACCTGAAGAAATCCACTTCTTAGGTTTAAGTTGACTGCATGGTCATAGATCCAGTCTTGACCCAAGACCAGAGGCTCAGTGAGATCCTCATCTTGACACACTAGTACCTTAACTGTCATTGGAACATCTTGAATGGAGAGGGGAAGTTCCACCTCCCCCATGCAAGGGGTTTCCACACCTCCTTATCCTATGAGATATGCTTCTATAGGATTGACTTTTAATTTCAATTCTCGACAGTAAGAAAGTCTCACCGCACTAGTGGCTGCACCTGAGTCAATCAATGCTCGCATAATTTTTGCACTAACTCCTTGTCCTATCTCTAAGGTCACAAAAGGACGTCGATCGATTATTCTTTGGGAACTTATTCCTGAGACTTCACACATTGCCACATGATATCCTGGATCCTCATAGGCACCCGTCCTAGGTTGATCTCTACCCTGTCGTCTCAACTTCATCCTTTTGATGCGTTCTAGGGCTTCTGCTTGAGCTTCTTCTCGAACTCGTTTTTCTTCTTCTTTGTGTTTCTTAGCAGTGTTAAGTGAGCTTAGCATTTCTTCTGTGAGAGGTTCCTGATACAACTTGACTCTGCATCCGCTAATGTAGCTAGGTAGAATATCGCCTTTTAAAGTGGCTAGTTGGACTGCTCCACTAGTTGAAACCCTATTGATGATCATAGGTGCTGCATATCGCCTTCTGTCATTTTTTAGCTGCATATATTCCTGCGGCAGCCCTCAGTCTTGTTTCTCCTAATCGCTCAAGATCAAGAATCCTATAGTATAGCTCATGGCCCGTCCACTCATGCTCCTGTGCTATTCTCAATGTAGGAATCAAGAAGTCCAAAGGTAGCACCGCATTTTGGCCAAATACCATCTGAAAAGGTGTGGCTTGGAGTACCGTTTTATAGGCAACTCAGTATGCCCAAACAGCATGGTGTAGCTGTTTGTCCCAATTAGAGCATTTATTATTCACTAATTTGGTAAGCACATTGCATAGAATCTTGTTTGTGCTTTCGGCTTGCCCATTAGCCTGTGGGTGATAGGGAGCAGATTTCTTGTGTACTACCAAGAATTCTTGGAGGAGATTTTCAATAACTTCATTCAAGAAGTGAGTGCCTCTATCACTTACTAGCTCTATGGGTAGCCCGTATCTAGTGAACACATTCTCAAATAAGAACTTGGCGGTTGTCTAAGCATCGTTCTTTGTTGTAGCTTTTACCTCTACCCACTTTGTTAGATAGTCGGTGGCAACAATGATGTATTCAGCATGTGAACCCTTAGCCGGGGGATTAATAGGACCTACGAAGTCTATTCCCCACTTAGAGAATGCACGTCCACCCATCATAGGTTTCAGAGGCATCTCATCTTTGTGTATAGGATACTGAGTTCGCTGACAAACATCACATCTCTTCACATAGGTATGTGCATCCATGTGAAGGGTAGGCCACCACAAGCCAGCAAATAGAATTGCTTTAATCACCCGATCTGGTCCAAAATGTCCTCCTACTACACCTTGGTGAGCAATTTCCAAGATCTTAAGATATTCACTCTCATGGACACATAATCTAAGGTAACCATCCTTACCACGCTTGTATAAATTATCACCAATGAGTGAGTAATCTAGGGCTTCTTGTTCTAGACTTCTTTGTCTCGCCAATGTCATATCTTGAGGGAATGTTTTCGTCCTCAGGAAGGCTACTAGAGGTTCACTCCAATCTGGCACTATGGACACTTGATAGAGAGTGGCATGTTCCACAGGTGGTTTAGTGCAATAGATGGGGCATTCCTTGCACAACTTTTGGACATCGGCTTCCATAGTAGGCCAATGCACTCCGAATCTTCTAAGTGTCTGTAAAGTTCTTTGTTTTGAATAGTGTTGCTCTAATGCACCTACATGTGCTAATTGCAACCAATTAGCGTACTCGTCCTCTTCCACACAACAAGCCAATATCCCTTGGTCTGTCTGTTTATACATGCTTCCTGCCATGATATGGTACTTCTGGGCTTTTACTACTTCTCTACCTTGAGTGTTTATGACTGGTGGTTAGGCCCGTAGGTCAGTACTGGCACTAATGGCTTAGCACACTGAGGTACAACTTCCAAATTAAACAAGTAAGCATCGGGAAGGTCATCTGATACTCCTTGTGGGGCTTCTCCAGATGTGAGCCTAGAGAGATGGTCTGCTCTCAAGTGAGTCTTCCCTTTCCTCACCACAACTTCAAAGTTGTATTCCATTAGTAAGAGAAACCATCTTACTAATCTACCTGTATTGCATGGCTTGTTTACCAAGTACAACAGTGCTTGATGATCAGTAAAAAATTTAAACTTATTTGCAAGCAAATAGTTTCTAAACTTTTTAACTGCATATACCATGCCTAATCCCTCTCGTTCAATGGTTGTATAGTTTCGTTCAGCTGCATTCAATTGTCTACTGGCATAGGCAATTGTGTTGGAGCAAGTCTATGACAAGCCTAAGTATTGGCTTGAGTCTCACAAAGTCTTAGAAGAAGCTTTAAAAAGAAGACTATGTAAAGTTCACTTGTGAACTACCTCTTGTAACTTTTGAAGAGTTTACTTAATGTAAAAGTAAGAGAATCTTAAGTGGTTGAGTCCACTTGATCAAGAATGGAAAGAGGAGCCACGAATTCGTGATTTGTGGTAGGTAGAGAATCAAATCAATCATTGATTGATTGGAGAGTGATTGAGGGAAGTTAGCCTCCCAAACTCAACTATAAATAGATGGCAGTTTTAGTCGTGGTTAGAGAGACCTATGTGAAGACCTCCAAGAGCTGAGCTTTATGCCATATCAAGGTGTGATTACAAGGCACACATATGTATCAGTAAGTCATTGTATAGTACAAGAAATATACTTTCATTTTCATGGTTATTTGGTTTCATCTTTCCATGTTCTTGTGAAGTGTACTACTCACTACCATTACTCTCAGTTTTCTCAGTCAGCTTGCAGAGATGTTTTCTCTGAGCTTGGTGCATCATTTTCAGTGATTTAACTTGTTAAAGTTAGCTCTATAAGTCTACTATATGCTCATAAATTTTCATGTCATTTGGATGTTCCAATCTTCAGTTATGTTCATTTGAAGTCAATAGGGTCTGTTCATCTTCACTTCTCTGTCAGGTACCCGACTTTTTCACTCATCTTGACAGAGCCATTTCTCAGTGGTTACTTATCAAAAATCAGTGATTTAAAGCTTGTTGGATTCAACTGACTGTCTAGTATAACCATACAAATTTTCATAATCATTAGATTTCTACATTTTGAGTTATGTTGATTTTTCTGCTCACTGGTCTATTTCTGTAGCAGCCCGTGAAAATCGGGATGATGTCATCACTTGTTAAAACTCATTCTCAGTGTGTGCTTTGTTATTTTTGATGAGATTACTCTTGAAAGTTAGCTCTTTAAGCTAACTAGACTTCCCCAAGAGGAATTAAGCTAATTGCTGCTGTGCTCAGAGAATTATGTAAAACACTGGACAGGTGTATGAACCAAGAATAGCAAGTTTTCACCTCTGAGCTAACTCCAACTTATCTGTTTTGATCTATCTTTTTGAGAGTGATCTTCCAAGGTACATAGGGTGTCTAATACATCCATTGGCAAGCTAAAAGGGCCCACCATCTACTCCTAGAGTTCATTTGGCTGGTGTAGATCGAGGATTTTGCAACACCTCTTCATCTTCAAACACATACTTATCCATCTCTTCACAGTGGTATCAGAGCAAGGTTAGACAACATGGCAGATGGATTTCCTTCATCAATTGACAAATTAGACAGAGGTAACTACTCAGCTTGGTCATTAAGAATGGAAGCCTATCTCCAAGGTAGAAGTTTATATGGTTATGTGGCTGGAGATGAAGTTATGCCAAGTTTCAGGAACAAAAGTCAACCAACACAAGAAGAGCAAGAAAGATTGAGCACATGGTGTTCCAAGGATGCACTTGCAAGGTCTTATCTCCTCAACTCTATCTCATATTTTTTGTTGCCTCACATTAGAAGTTGTAAGACATCTCAGGAAGTGTGGGATGCACTTGAAGCTTTCTTTTCTTCAAGTACCAAAGCTAGGAAGCATCAACTATGGCTGGATTTCACAACTCTCAAGAAGGCTCCCAAACAAAATGTGACTGATTTTGTCACAAAGCTCAAGGACATAGGGGATCAGTTGGGAAGCATTGGAGAGGTAATAGATGAAGAGCAAATTGTAAGGCAGGTCATCAATGGCTTGAAGGCAGATGATAAGTGGGAAGCATTCACCACAGCTATTGATTTGTACATGGACATGCATGTACCTGATTTCAACACACTCATTGGACAACTAGTTACTCAAGAGGCAAAGCTTATCAAAATTGGAGAAAGCTCTAAAGGTAATCAATCTTTAGCTTTATACACGGATAAAAGCAAGTCTAAAGATAACAAAGGAAAGGCAAAGAAAGTGGATGATGAAGCAGGTACATATCAAGCTAACTATGCAGGTAGAGGAAGACATGGCAGAGGTAGAGGAAGAGGAGGTAGACAAGGCAGGGGGAGATCCCAAGACTCCAACTCATGTTCTATTTGTGGATTAACTAATCATACAACTGAAAATTGCTTTAGGAGTTCCAAGAATCAAAGAGGCAGAGGATACAATAGAGGAAGTTATGGCTACTCAAGAGGAAGGTTCAAAAACTACCATGGCAACTACAACAACTACAATCATTCAAACTATCAAGGAGGCTACAAAGGAAGGAGAGACTACAATAACTACACAGAAGACTCAAACAAAGAGGATTCATTATTGATCATGAACATGGCTATGCCACAAGGTAAATCTGATGAGCATGTTTTCTACATAGATTCAGGTTGTTCAAATCATGTGGCAGGAAATGTGGCACTCCTATCAGATTTAGAAGATCCAAGGAATAAGCATGAGGTACAAACAGGAGATGATACAAAACATCCTGTGGAGAAAATAGGCAATGTCAAAGCACCTGATGGAAACATCAACCTACTCAGTAAGGTACTCTATGTCCCTACCATTACAAAGAATTTGATAAGTGTTGGGCAGATAGTAGAGAAAGGGTTGCAAGTCAGGTTCACAAAAGCAGGAGCATTTGTTGAAGATCCAAGTCAAGGATTCAGAAGAATTGCAAAAGGTGAAAAGACAGGTAGATTGTTCACATTTGAATTACAGGACACTAGAAACATTGCTCTCTTTAATTATGGTAGTCAGACACTCACAGAATTGGAAGTATGGCATAAAAGGTTAGCACATATTGGTGAAAGGTCATTAAAGCAAATCTGCAGGGACCAAAGTGTACTTGGACTTCCTAATTTGTCAAAACAACATATGATTTATAAGTGTAGTGCATGTCAATTTGGAAAGTCTCACAGGTTACCATTCATGAAGAAAGGTTATATGCATGGAGATCTCTTGGAGTTGGTTCATACAGATATATGGGGACCTTGCAAGGAAGCTTCAATATCTAGATCAAGGTATTATGTTTCCTTTATTGATGATTGCAGCAGATGGACTATCCTATTCTTTATGAAACACAAAGATGAAGCTTTTTCATGTTTCAAAAGATATTTGGCTCTTGTGGAGAATCAAACAGGTAAATCACTAAAAAGGCTAAGGTCAGATGGAGGGGGAGAATATTTCTCCCATGAGTTTGATTCTTTTCTTCAAGAAAGAGGAATCAAAAGAGAGGTAACTACAAGGTACACTCCTGAGCAAAATGGAGTGGCAGAAAGGAGGAATAGGACAATTGTTGAAGCTGCAAGGTCTATGTTAAATGAAAAGCATTTACCTAATTACTTATGGGCTGAGGCTGTATCTACAGCCACTTACTTGATTAACAGGTTTCCTTCAAAATCCCTTGATGGGATGACTCCATATGAGGCTTGGAATGGAAGAAGACCAAGCTTAGATCATTGTAAAATTTTTGGATGTATTGCTTTTGCTCATGTTCCTTCACAGGTTAGAGGCAAGATGGATCCAAAGGCAGAAAGTGATTTGGGTTCACTTACCTACTTCCTAGGTTAAATGGAAGTTGTCTACAAAGATCATGGTTTGTTTCTCACTCAAAGAAAGTACATTAAGGACATGTTGGCAAAATTCAAGATGCAAGATTGTAAGATTGCAGGTACTCCAATGGAGGTCAATCACAAATTGAGCTCACATGAAGGTGAACTCATAGAGGACATCACATCATATCAAAGTCTAGTGGGTAGTCTCAACTATGCCACATTGACAAGAGTAGATATATGTTACAGTGTGAGTGTGCTAAGCCAATTTATGCACACACCAAGGAAACCACATATGGATGCTGCCAAAAGGATTCTCAAGTATCTCAAAGGAACCATAAATGAAGGACTTTATTATCCTTATGTATCTGATTTAGGTTTGAAGCTATTTTCTGATGCAGATTGGGCTGGCTCCAAGGAAGATAGAAGGAGCACTTCAGGTTATCTTACCTTTGCAGGTTCAAAGCTTATTTCATGGTCATCCAAGAAGCAACCCACAATTGCTCTCTCTTCTACTGAAGCTGAATATAGAGGTCTTGCCATAACTACACAAGAAGCTATGTGGATGAAGACATTGTTCAAAGATCTTGGATTGGAGTTTGGAACTCCAACTATTTTTGGTGACAATATGAGTTCTATTCATTTGGCTGCTAATCCTATTTTTCATGCAAGGACTAAACATATTGAAGTTCATTATCACTATGTACGAGAGAAGGTTCTAAGCAAAGAGATTCAAATATCATATGTGTCCACTCATCAACAATGTGCAGATATTCTAACCAAAGCATTGGATGGTACAAAGCTTTGCAAATTCAAGGCTATGATTGGTTTGCAGGTAATCTTGGAAGATTGAAGACCTCAATCATACTTGGCTTGAGGGTGAGCTGTTGGAGCAAGTCTATGACAAGCCTAAGTATTGGCTTGAGTCTCACAAAGTCTTAGAAGAAGCTTTAAAAAGAAGATTATGTAAAGTTCACTTGTGAACTACCTCTTGTAACTTTTGAAGAGTTTACTTAATGTAAAAGTAAGAGAATCTTAAGTGGTTGAGTCCACTTGATCAAGAATGGAAAGAGGAGCCACGAATTCGTGATTTGTGGTAGGTAGAGAATCAAATCAATCATTGATTGATTGAGAGTGATTGAGGGAAGTTAGCCTCCCAAACTCAACTATAAATAGATGGCAGTTTTAGTCGTGGTTAGAGAGACCTATGTGAAGACCTCCAAGAGCTGAGCTTTATGCCATATCAAGGTGTGATTACAAGGCACATATATGTATCAGTAAGTCATTGTATTGTACAAGAAATATACTTTCATTTTCATGATTATTTGGTTTCATCTTTCCATGTTCTTGTGAAGTGTACTACTCACTACCATTACTCTCAGTTTTCTCAGTCAGCTTGCAGATATGTTTTCTCTGAGCTTGGTGCATCATTTTCAGTGATTTAACTTGGTAAAGTTAGCTCTATAAGTCTACTATATGCTCATAAATTTTCATGTCATTTGGATGTTGCAATCTTCAGTTATGTTCATTTGAAGTCAATAGGGTCTGTTCATCTTCACTTCTCTGTCAGGTACCCGACTTTTTCACTCATCTTGATAGGGCCATTTCTCAGTGGTTACTTATCAAAATTCAGTGATTTAAAGCTTGTTGGATTCAACTTACTATCTAGTATAACCATACAAATTTTCATAATCATTAAATTTCTACAATTTGAGTTATGTTGATTTTTCTGCTCACTAGTCTATTTCTGTAGCAGCCCGTGAAAATCGGGATGATGTCATCACTTGTTAAAACTCATTCTCAGTGTGTGCTTTGTTATTTTTGATGAGATTACTCTTGAAAGTCAGCTCTTTAAGCTAACTAGACTTCCCCAAGAGGAATTAAGCTAATTGCTGCTGTGCTTAGAGAATTATGTAAAACACTGGACAGGTGTATGAACCAAGAATAGCAAGTTTTCACCTCTGAGCTAACTCCAACTTATCTATTTTGATGTATCTTTTTGAGAGTGATCTTCCAAGGTACATAGGGTGTCTAATACATCCATTGGCAAGATAAAAGGGCCCACCATCTACTCCTAGAGTTCATTTGGCTGGTGTAGATCAAGGATTTTGCAACACCTCTTCATCTTCAAACACATACTTATCCATCTCTTCACAAATTGGAAGATCCATATTACCTTCACCTATAGGTTGTGCAAGCACACATCTAATAGCATAATTGGATGCGTCCACGTGAACATGAAACGGCTTATTCCAATCTGGTTTGGTCAAGATTGATGCTGAACACAATCTTCTTTTGAGCTCATTGAAGGAGTCCTCACACTCATTAGTCCACTCGAAGTTAGTCAAAAGTCCATACAGAGGCTTTGCTATGATGGCATACATGTGTATAAACCGTCAGTAATAACCACAATGCCCCATGAAAGCTTGTACTTCCTTGACATTCTTTGGCCTAGGTAACTCGGCTATGGCTCTTACTTTCTCTTCATCGGTGGATATGCCATTGTTTGACACTATGTGTCCTAAAATCTTGCCTTGCCTGACCATGAAAACACACTTTTCTGGGTTGAGGCAGACTTGATACTCTCTACACTTGTCAAAGATTTGCCTGAGTTCTGGTATATGTGTCTGTCTAATGTTGGAATGAGCACAGAGATCATCAACATAGACCTCTAAATTCTTCCTCAGGAACTCTTTAAACACGTGACACATCAATCTTTGGAAGGTTGCAGGGGCATTGGTCAGCCCGAATGGCATTACCCAAAAAGCAAATATGCCCCACTCTATGGCAAAAGTTGTCTTATGCTGATCTTCTAGAGCTATGGCTACTTGATTGTAGCCCGAAAATCCATCAAGGAAGTTGTACACTTCCTTGCCTGCTACTCTTTCTAAGAGATGTTCTGTGATAGGAAGCGGATAGTTATCTCGAATTGTGGCTGCATTGACCTTTTTCAAGTTAATGCATACGCGTAGCTTTCCATTCTTCTTGGGCACAACTACAATGGGGGATACCCACTCAGTGTGCTCAATTTCATAGATGAATCCAGCTTCTACCAGACGATCTATCTCTTCTTTGATCTTAGCAGCATAATTATCATTGTATGTGTATGGCTTTTGCTTGGAGGGTTTGGCATCTGAGGTCATGGGGATAGTGTGTGAGCATATGTCTGGATCAACACCCTTCAAATCCTTGTAACTCCAAGCTAATACATCTTTGTATTCTCTTAGCAAGGCTATTAACGCATGCTCTTCTTCCTCGGTTAGGTCATGGCCTATGTACGTGCATCTCTCTTCTCCTTCTTCTAGGGCTACCACTATTTTCTTGGTGGTTTCTTTGTTATCATAGGCTTCTCCTGATTGTGCCTCTCACTTAGGCATTCTTATCATGACTCTCATGTCGTCTATCTCATACTTTTTAAAAATTTTCCGGGACCTCAAACAAAGATTCTTCCTCTTCTGGTGTGACTTCTCTCTTCTTTCTTTTCTTTCCGTGATCCTTAGGGGTCACATGTGTGGCTAGCCTTACATCATTTGTAAGCTCTCCGTGCCTCTAGGGTTGAAATTCTACTTCATAGAAGTATTCTTTATCTAATGCAAAAGGTGAGTCCATAATGATTGACTCTAGATCGGAGTCGCTCGCATCCTCAAATGCATCAGGGCTAGGTTCACACTCTTCTAAAACTGCATCTCCCATGATTGGTTCTATGGAGAAAACTGAAATGTCATAGCCATCCTCATCACAGTGTGGTGTCCATTGTTCTTCATTGATGGCTACATCCATGGTTGCTAGGATTTCTGCCCAGCCGTGGGGCTCAAATTCTTCGTCAGGGAACACTACAGGTGCATAGGCTGGGTCTTGAATTGATCTGTGTGTCTCTTTCGCACTTACATCTCTGGCTTTTTCTCTCTTCTCCTCTTCTACTGCCACTTTACACATCCATAAGTGAGTGTCTTCATGCATCCATGAGGTTCCTGATCCTATGGAGTGCACAGACTCTGTATCATCTTTGACTCTATGAATAGGATTCCATTGGATAGGAGGGACATCTCTATGAGAGTAATCTTTGAGATTAACCTTGGTCGTGACACCTAGGTGTTGCAAATACAAGGAATTGGTTCCCCAATCCTGTACTACTTGCAACTATCACATAAATGGTCTTCCCAAAATCATCTCATAGGCATGGTTCTTGCTAAAATCACAGATAGCAAACGTGTGCTCAAACTCTACACCACATGTAGTGAGAGTTATTCCCTCCAGCAAGCCTAAGGGTCTTTCTATGTGACCATCAGCCATTTGCAAATTCATCCTCGTGGGCCTGAGTGCTGGCTTGCCCCACCGCTTCCATAGGGAAGTGCTAGCAATAGCAACTCCTGCACCTGAGTCTAGAATCGCCTTAGTTGTGTACCCCTGATGGGTAATGGGAAGATAGGTGTTTCCTTCTTCACCTTCACTCATATCTCCTATCTTGTCTAGAGGAATTTTTGGCACTGTCCTATGAGAACCTACCTAGGAACGAGGTTTTGCTATCTCTGGTACTTTTTTTGGCTACATGTTTCCATAACTTTGGCCTAACTTTGAGTAGCTCTTCTAAAGTGAGGTTGCACTGCACTTTAGTGTTTTTCACTACCTCCGTATTCCTAGGTATGACTGAGTCTTCGTTTCTTACCATGACTGTTGGTGCTCTCATACAAGTCGACTTGGCTTCCCATGGGCGTGTGAAGTGGGGTAGTTCCTGTAGGGAGCTAGACTCAAAGTCTAACCTCTCTTGACTTTGTGCACTCTCCTGCTCTCCATAAATGGAAGGAATATCTTGTGGGAATTGATCATGCGTGTCATCCACAAGTTCAATGGGAGGAGGGACTTCACTTTCTTTAGCCCATTTGTCTTCTTGAATCTCTTGTAGGAATTCTGGAGTGAACATATTCATAGAAGAGGTGTCTGGTTCAGTGGAATTGGGCACGTAAGCTTCCTGTGGGGGATGGCTTATGTTTTTACTTGCCTCATCTCTTTCTTGATTTTTTTGTTCCTTGGGAGATCTTGTAATTATGCTCTCTAACTTCTCTAGGAGTCCATCCAAGTGCAATTGTGTCTTAGCTGAGCCAGAGTAGTTGAAGAGGCGACTGGCTTCAAACATGGTCTGAGCCAATGCGACCATTTTTGTGCAAAACTTGGTTCTTTCTATCTCTAGGTCAGCTCTAGGGTAGCACTTGTCATGATCCGTCACATTTGGCCCTTCTTGGATTCTGGCCTGATATGCCTTAAGCATCATGTCTATGTCTTCAGGAGTGGGGTCAGCTAATACTGATCCTACTCTAGGGAGTGGTGGGATGGTCTGAGGTAGGTGGACAGATGGTGGGTTAGATGGTGATGGAAGTAAAGGTGGTGGTGGTATGTGAGAGTTTGTTTGAGAGGTGAGTTCAACAATTTTGGCTTTTGTTTCTCTTATGCTTTCTTCTAAGTCGCTCATCTTTTTGGACCATTGTCTTTTCATTCTCTCTCGGCTATCCCTCCAGGCTCTCGACCGTTTCTTGGCTATGCTCTCAGTTTCACTAACCTCTGCACTCTTCTCTTGACCTACTCCTGGGTTCTGCTGCAAAGCCTGGGCTCTAGTGACCACTTGCACTGGTGTAGTGGAAGTGACACTTCCTGTTGAGTCTACAACTAACCCAATAACGTTAATTGGAGTTATTTTTGGCATATTATTAGGATTCTTTGGGCAGTCTTGTAAGAGATGCTGCTTTCCACAATCTTGGCAAAAGCCTTGAATTGTCACTGACTGGGGTTGTGTAGGTGGAGGTAAGGGGCAATCACGAATGAGGTGATCTCCCTGACATCTGTAGCATGGTCCTCTAGGGAATGGGGGTCTTACCTACCTAGGTTGGGGTCTAGAGTTAGAGTTTGTGTACATTACATTTGTGTACTCTGGCTCCCAACTAGGTTCACTTGGTTCTTCACTGTAGTAGGACTTACCATGTTCAGGAGATTGCATGTAGTAAGCCTGGGGACTATCAATATGTGTAGAATCAAAACTATGATCACTCGGGTCACTTTCTGAGAGCAATGGAGTCACTAGGGCTATGGCTTTATTCAAATTTTCCTCATCAGCTGCATACTTTACAGGAATCACATTAGCTGGGGTTGGAGGTTGTTGAGCTAACACAGGTTGAGGCCTTTGTTGGTTTTGGTAGGGTTGTTGATAGGATTGCTGCGGTCTACCATATTGCTGTGGAGGGTACTGGATCTGGTATCTTCCTTGTTGTGGATAGGGCTGAGGGTAGGTTTGTCTCACTGCTTGCTTATTGTATGGGCAGTCTTGTGCTGTGTGATTTGTGTATCTCCGTTCTATGGTGCAATATTGGCTACTAGGGTTCACTTGGGGTTGAGCCACGATGGGACATACGTTCGCCATATGGTCACCACCGCAAGTATAACACCTCTTTACTGGGGCAAACCTTGGGATCTGTTTGCTAGAGACACCTAATTTCTGAGCTATTTCTCTGCTAATTCCTCGATAGATGTGGATTGTGTGGAAGAGAGGCTAGAAGCACTATCCGAAGCTTTGTAGATTTTGGAGAGCTCTAACTCTTCCCCTAGGTTATCCTCGATGTCGATGCACATGCATACACATTCTTCTATAGTCCTAAGGTCCTTCAAGTACACATATGACCTCAATTTGGTACTTAGCAATCCATCCAAGAATAAAGCCACTTGTTTGGCTGGTGTTGGTAACTCAGGAACAGGGCATCTCTCAAGATATTGCATAAATCTTCTTCCTGCAAGCCTCACGTCTCTTGAGGGGTCTGCTTGAAGCTATGTATCAATGAGTAAGTATTACGCCTTATGCCACTTTTAGAGAATTCAATGATGAAAGCGTCTAAGAGTTGGTCTATGCTCCTGAACTGTCTCTCATTCAATGGTTGAAACCACGTAAGGGCTGTGTTCCTCAAGGTTAGACCAAAGGCATTATACTGCATGAATAGGTTTTCAACTTGTTCAGCTCTCAAAACTTGCCTAAACTCAGCCACATGATCATAAGGGTCTCCTGTGCCATCGAAGTAGTTCTTCATGGACTTAACCAGCTGTGTAGGTCTCAAGGTTCTGGTGTGTTCCCTAGGCCTTGGCAGAGGGAAATCATCAACATTCCTTTGGTTCCTTGGGGCTCTAAGTCCCTCAGGTTCCACTCTATTTGCTTCCGTTCTCGTCCTTTCTCTTCCCACTAGGTTGGCAAAGCTTACCTCCGGTCTATCCCTATGTCTGTCTCTTTGAGTTCCATGAGCTTGGGATGTTCCAGCTCCTGGGTGACCAAAGGACACATTCGATCTTGGTTGGTGGAAAATAAATTCACCTTTCCAAGTGTAAGCATGCCTATCATTTTCGGTAACCACAAAGACCCTCTCTGAAGCATGATCCAAGTAGGTCACTCTGCCTGGACTATCAAGATCTTTGAACTCATATATCATGATTGTTCCTACCTCATTCGGCTGATCAGATCTATACCTCCAAAAGGCTTCATCAGTCTCTCGGTTCAGGAGTAGATCTATGCTCTTATTGTCTTGGGGAATCCACTCTGGTGTGATAATCCTAGTGAGAACAGATTTGCCTCGGGGGGTTCTAGGTTCTACACCCATGTTTCCTTGCTCCAGGTCACCTAAATCCACTTCTGAGATCACATTCCCAAATTCATCTGTCCTATCTGGGTGACTGGTGACTACATATATTGTCCCTTCTTTGTCCAAGTACGCTCCATTTTCAAACTTGACCGCTGGATGTTCTAGTCCAATGGATTGGTCAAGGTTTTTAATATGGACCACCGATCTTCCTAGGCCGTCCTCATAGATGCTAGCACCTAATCGGTTGGTCCTAAGGTATTCGAGTTGCGTCTTGTAAAGGCCTTCCACCCTATGTAAATATGGCACTCCGGGGCTTCCTGTAGGTCTCTCCATACTGTGGGACATCTCAGACTCACTAGTCTCAGAGCTAGGGTAATACGAATGATGGCTCAACTACTGGGCCCAAGACCTAGCAGTATGATTGACACTAGCCTCTGAAGATCTAAGACTTTGTCTATCTCTCCCTAGGTGTCGTCCCGATCTAAGGTTCATAAGCCCAATTGAATAATCCCAAATTTTCCCAAGTACACTTTGCGTTGCTGAGTTCTTTTGTATTAGTCACTTGTTCTTTTTTAATTGCCCTTAGGGTGTCACTTCTTGTCCAATTAATCTTCATCGCAAGGAACACTTAAGTTTTATCATACTTTGAGTGTGGTCGCTCAATTTAAGTTCTTTTCCCTTAGGTTGTTTCGCAATTGTAATCTCCTAACACTTGCACTTGAGTGATTAGAGTTCTTGGACTTGGTCGTTCTTAATGTGTCCGTAATTAATCAAGACCTCTATCCGTACTTAGCCTATGCTAGGGATTGACAGAGGGTGTTGAGAATTTCCAACCTTGGGTTTCTTTCCTTGGTTGCCCTTGTATGCCAACGGGTTTCGTATGAGAAACAAAACAAGAATCACAGCCAACGGGTTTCGTATGAGAAAGTTATGTCAATTCAGGGTTTTGGGGCTAAAACAGGATTTAAAACAGGTTAACAGGCAGACAGGACTTCTTGAAATGCTTTGGGTATAGGCCTCACAATGCTCTACTAACCCTTAAAAGTTCCCCACAAATTGCCAAAAATTAGACCACTATTTTTTGCCCTAAAAAATTGGCCGAATTTGCCCGTCAATCGCGATCGCAAGCTCTGTCAATCGCGATTGATATGTCAGTCACGATCGACGTGACGATCGCGATTGATAGGTCCATCGTGGCTGTCAGTCGCGATTGATGGGGCAATCACGATTGACACGTGGCCCGGATTTTCAGTCGATCGTGGTCAAAGGTTCGTTGACTCTGTCAGTCGCGATTGATGGGTCGATCGCAATTGACAGGTCCGTCGCGAGTGTTCAGTCGGTCGTGGTCAAGCAGTCGTTGACTGGGTCGGTCGCGATTGACAGGTCCGTCGGGGCTGTCAGTCACGATTGATGGCTCGATCGCGATTGACACGTGTCACACGTAGATTCTGTCGGTCGTGGTCAGTCGGTCGTTGACTCTATCGGTCGCGATTGACGTGTCGATCGCGATTGCCAGGTCGGTCGGCAAGTGTCCGTCGTGGTTTGTCGATCGCGATTGACAGAAAACTGAGGGATTTCAAAATTTTAAACACATATTCATGAAGCTCTAGGCCTATACATCACAGTTATACACTTTGTTTTGCAAAATAACCAACTTTTCTGTCGGTCGCGATTGACAGAGGTCAACGCCTCGGGACCTACACAGTCAAATTTTTTACCTGGTGGAGCTGGTGCAGCTCCTGGGGATGCTGATTCCTGTAGAAAATCTCAAAAAACACAGAAAATCACAAGCACACAAACGCTCTCTCGCTCTCTCTCACAAGTGAAATGAGAGGAATGGTATGGGTGGGGTGATATGACCAAAAACTGAAATGGATGTGGGAGATGGTGAGGATGATGATGGTGAAGAGAAAAACAAAAGAAAATAGACAAAAGTGAAGAAAATACCTATGACTCCAACGCCTCAACTCTACGTCTTACCATCACGCGCTCGTCCTCAAAGCTCGATCCCCGGCAACGGCGCCAAAATTTGGTGTAGCTCAGTGATGAGTAGCACCTCCTTTAATGTCAATCCGGGAAGACATGAGGATGGTATGATGACCTCGAGCAAGTGAAGGCACAAGTGCGTGAGTGCGAAGCACACTAACATGCACACACATACACACACACGTGCACACAAGGCAAGACAAAGAGTGAGAAGCAATGGAGTTCTTTAGATTACTTTCAACAAGCTCATACAAGTTCAAATCAATTACAAGCTAACCCCAAAAATGAGCTCTCTAGCTCTATTTATAGTTTTTGACTAGGTTTTGGCCTTGTCCAGACCTAGTGTCCGGCCTAGTTAAAAATTAGGTTCTCTGCCCTATTTGGAGGTTCAAACGAAGTCTAAAAAATGTGAAAACTGATAGGTAGGTACTTCTAAAGCTCCTCAAGCTCAAGGACTCCTTGGCTTGCACAAGATGGAGCTACAAGAATATGAAATGGTATTTACAATGGTTTTTAGTGATGAAAATCACTATTTTTGTAGGGATTTCTTCTAACATTTTGACATACATTTCCTGGAGCTCCCTACTTGCTCCTTCTTGTGTGCCCAACTCTTTGATGCCTGAAAAATTTAAATGGCCTTCTTGCCAGATCTTCTTTGACTACTGTGTCTGCTTGTGCTTTCTCTTCGCTCCGACTCCCTTCGTAGGCTTCCTTGTCTTGTGAATCCTTCAGTTCCTTGACTACTGCCAACACTGCCCTACTCCAATTCACATGATTGTAGTCTCCCCACAAGTAGAAAGTATGGCTCCATAGTCCTATGATGTTTCTTCTTTAGTACTCATGATGACTAGAGCCCGACAAGTAGCAACAACATGTAGGGAGGAACAAACTAGACTCAAAGATAGAGATGAGGAAAAGAAGGTTGGTTGGAAGGGCCAAGTAGAAATTGAAGGAGCTTATGAGAGGGAGACTACTTTGCTAGAGGACCAACCAGCAAGTTTGCAAGAAGACACACAAGTGGTGAACATTGAAGAAATCTTGAAAGGTATTGATCATAAGGTGAGCCTGTACGAACTCATAAAGAAGGATTCAAAAATAAGGAGAGAATTGTTGAAGATTATACACTCTGCCTACTTGAGCCAACCTCCTATAATAGATGGTTTTATGGTTGACTTTCCCCCTACACCCTTGGCAAACTACCAAAGCTCAAGGTTATCTATTTTTATAAAGGATGAAGTTCTCACAAGTGTGATTAGATGGTGGCTCTCGCATCAATTTGATGCCAGATTTCACAATAAGGAAACTAAACTTGATCCCCACCAAGATGGCACCATTTACAATCACACTGGCATATCAATTTTAGATTACACCAATTTTCATCATTGAGAAGGTATAGATGAAAGTACAGGGTTGTCAATTTTCTTCAGATTTTGTTCTTATTGCCTTACCAGAGGACACATCTAACCCGCTACTTTTGGGAAGACCCTGGTTGAGACAAGCAAAAGCATGACAAGATTGCGGATGGAACCAGTTTTGGAACCACAAAAGGTAACTCTAACTTCCATATACATTTAGAGGAGGGTTGCGACAATGCAAAGGCAGTTGGATATGCAGTAGATCCGTAGGTAATGCCTTCTTTAGTTGAAGAAGATGGTGCTCTATTAAATTGGATGATGGGGAATGATGAATGTTGTACAATGGAAATGTGTGAGGTAAATGAAGACTTTATAGAAGGAAAAACAACTCCTTCTTTGGAGCAAGGAGGTCAAATTCAACTCTTGCAGGAACCGACTACTTCTCTAGAGCAAGGGTTTCAAAACCAATTTTTGCAGGTATCTACAGAGAGAAAAAGAACACCAATGGACCATTTGACCTCTGTGATCAATTTTTACCAAAGAGGATTAGTGCTCTTCTTTCTCTAGGTGAACAAGAAAAAGTGACAATTTATTTGGATGTTGTTTTAAGCTATATAGACCATGACCACGCACCCCAGGCTATGTCTGATTATTTATTGGTATCTAAGGAGGTTCTCTTTCTTGAAATCTCTACATATTGGACAAAGGATCCAATCCTAATGCATGAGATAAGTATTGGTCTTCTAGTTGTTAATGAAGAAGAACCATTGTTGAAGAATGAGCAGTTTGAAGAGAAACGGGATTATCAACTAAGCAAGCCAACAAGCAATAGGATTATGCTACGACGAAGACATACTCCTAAGGTAAGATCAAATTTTCATGGTAGTGAGGTTAGAAAAAAGGAAAAACCATGAAGGAAGCAGCCTTAAGTTGCAAAGTTTTATTGAAAAGCAAAGGCTCATGAGAAAATTATTCCTCTTACTTTGAAGAAGAATGCAGGTACAAAGCTAGAAGCATCCAAAAAGATGGCAATTATGGCTTGGAAGAGGATCAGGAAGACAAACACTATGGCTTTACAAAGGTTTGATGAGATGAGGAAGGAATTAAAAAGGACTTATGGCAACACTCAGGGGCCAAAGTGGAAGACTTTGATGACGACAAGAAACCCTTGGATAACACTTCCAGGGTAGAGTCCAATTCAATTTAATTGTCCGTGAAAGAACCAATGCACTCATCATAGATACCATTGTTCAATTCAGTTCATTTCAGTTCTTGCAGTTCATTTTGTTTGATTGAATAAGTAGTTGCATCGGGACAATGCAAAGACTTGATATGGGGTCTCTAGAGCAGAGAATTTGAGAATTACGGAATTCAATGATGGTTGCAAAAGGAGAAGAAGACACAAAGAAGCATGTCAAGATGTGGGATGTTTTTGCACTAGCAAAGCTAATCGTCTTGGTCAAAGTGTGAAAGCCATTTTCTTGGAACCTTTTGCTAAGCAAAAGTGGAGTAACTTCAGTCATGTGAACACTTGATGATTTTTTTATCATGAATATAGTTAGCAATTGCTATCTCTTCCTCGGATAGGGAACCTTTCGGATAGCATAAAAGAATGAACCCAAAGAACATGAACATGAAAGATGGCCCCAAGCTTATTGATGCGGGTGGGAATATGTTGGAACATCAATCTTACACTATGCTTGAGGTGGATTTGATCTACATCAAAGGCTATCACATCGAAAGAATATCCATTGGAGAGTTCTTTTTCTTATGCTCATTTATTGTATTTTTTTGAGAGATTTTTGATGGTTCATTTACCGTTGTGAAAGCCTTGAGCTTTACACATGTAAAGGTAGAAAGATAGAGCCAAAATCCCACAAATTTGTGGTGGTTGAAGTTGCATTCAATCAAGCAATCAATCACCTAAAAGTAGATCAAACTAGATCTTCACTTTTCCTAGATTGTAGGAAAGTGAATTGATTCCCTCCAACAACCATTCCCACCTTCATTTGAATTCAAATTTCACTTGTAGAAGTCGTGGAACACTCCTAGAGTCTATATAAAGACTTGAAATCACTTGTACATTACATAGAAGCAATATACATACATTTGTGACCATCATTGTCTTGCTCCTTCAATTCTCTACATCATCTTCTTCACCAACAGTAATCTTGCAGAGGCTTCTCCTCTCTCTCCATAGCTCCAAATTGAGTGCACAATGGCTGATTCAAAAGGTATAAGTGTCTAGTTTATGATTATAAATTTTCAAAGCATTTGGTTTAGCATATTGGGAGAAATCTGAGTTTTTCTGTCTCGGGGTCAATCTCTACGTATTCCTGAAAAATAGGGAGTACCACCGGTGAATGACTCATTCATTCCTATAGCATATTTTGCTTATTCCTTATACTTTTGTGCATTCTATACACTCAACCATATGTGTATCACTCCCATAAAAGGTTTTTTTCTAATTGTAATCACGCTGATCGCTATGGGCATTTGAAGTTCATTGTCTCTTCCATAGATAGTAAGTTTTTTTGAGTTAGTCGACCCGCGAACCTATCTATTTTGTATCAACTCATTCTCCTTGATGCTCCAAAGTACATAGTGTGTTTCTTTGCACTTATTGCATGCTTATAAGGTCTATTTGAGTCTCCATAAGCTCAAGGGTTGGTCTTGTGCCGGTTGGCTTGACCAAAGTTCATCGCTTCGAAACACACTTTTCTACCTTCTACAAGCTTCTCCAAGTCTTTCAGTGGTATCAGAGCTAGATCAAGATGGGTGAAGGCTTTCCCTCAATGATCGAGAAGCTTGATCGACACAACTGCGCGACTTGGCAAATCAGAATGGAGGCCTATTTGCAAGGTAGAAATGTTTATGGAATTATAGCAAGTGATGAAGATATGCCTATTCCAAGATCCATAGGAGGACCTACACAAGAGGAGATAGATAAGCTCACACTTTGGTGTGCAAGGGATGCTCAAGCAAGGTCGTACATACTAAACTCTATCTCTGACTTTCTATTACCACATATTAGAGGATGCAAGACATCTGAAGAGACTTGGGATGCCCTCGAGACTTTCCTTTCTGCTAGTACCAAAGCAAGAAAGAATCATCTTTGGAACGAGTTCAACCAAATGAAGAAGACACCTAAACAAACCATCATAGAGTTTGTTACCAAGGTCAAGGAGGTTACGGATCAGTTAGCATCCATTGGAGAGCTGATTGAAGAAGAGGTCATCATGAGGCAAATTCTCAACGGCATTCGAAGTGATAAGCAATGGCAATCCTTCACGACAGCTTATGATCTCATTATGGATGTGTAGACTCTAGACTTCAACATCTTTCTTGGACAACTCTTCAATCAAGAAGCCAACAATAGCATAAAGGAAGGTAACTCTTATCATGGTAATTGAACTAGTGCTCTATATGCAGATAAGAAGGATAAGAAGCAGAAAGGCAAGAAGAAGGAAGAAGATGAAGAAGAGACTTCTCAAGCCAACTTCTGAAGCAAGAGCAAGTGGAAAGGGAAGAAGAAAGGACCAAAGCAAGAAAAAGCCAAAGGTCAGAATGTTCAACCTTGTACCATATGCGATAAGACCAACCACACCACTCAGAATTGCTGGTTCAATGGGAAGACCCCAGAAAGGAAGTGGAAGCGGTGGATATGGAAGCAATAGAGGCAGAGGTGGACACAACTTCAACAATAACAATAGAAGCTATAATAGAAGGGACTACAACAATTATTCATAAGATCAACCACACGAAGACTCATTGCTTCTCATGAATCTAAGCCACAAAGAAGGTAAACAAAATGATCATTTGTTCTACATAGATTCAAGATGTTCGAATCATGTTGCAGGAAACACTGCTCTTCTATTTGATTTGGAAAGTCCAAAGCATAGACATGAAGTGCAAACAGGGGATGACACGAAGCACAATGTGGAGAAGATTGGTAATGTCAAAGCTTCCAATGGCAGGACAAACATTCTGAGTAAGGTTCTCTATGTACCCACTATCACTAAAAACCTAATAAGTGTAGGCCAAATAGTTGAAAAAGGCTTGCAAGTTAGGTTCACCCAACATGGAGCTTTTGTGGAAGATCCATGTCAAGGCTTCAAAAAGATAGCCCGAGGTGAGAAGCATGGTAGGCTCTTTACTTTTGAAGTAGGAGAAACCAGGAACATAGCTCTATTCAACTTTGGGTCTCAAACCCTAAGTGAGCTTGAAGTGTGGCATAAGAGACTTGCTCATGTGAATGAAAGAACCTTGAAGGATATATGCAGGGATCAAAGTGTTCTAGGACTGTCGAACATATCAAAGCAACACATGATCAATAGGTGTGATGCATGTCAGATTGGGAAGGCACAAAGACAACCATTCAACCACAAAGGCTACATCCACAACAACTTATTGGACTTAGTACATATAGATGTATGGGGACCAAGTCAAGAACCTTATTGGCAAGATCAAGGTATTATGTCTCATTTATTGACGACCATAATAGATGGACTGTTCTATACTTTATCAAGAGTAAGAATGAAGTGTTTGATTGCTTCAAGAAGTATCTTGCACATGTGGAGAATCATACAGGTAGATCACTAAAGAAGCTCATATCTGATGGAGGGGGAGAATACTTCTCCAAAGAGTTTGATGAGTTCTTGCCGGAAAAAGGTATCAAAAGGGAAGTGACTACTAGGTACTCTCCTCAACTAAATGGAATAATTGCAGAGAGGAGAAACAAGACATTGGTTGGATCAGCCCGAACAATGCTTGAAGAGAAGAAGTTGCCACATTATCTATGGGAAGAAGCTATTTCAACTACTGTGTACCTTGTCAATAGACTACCATCCAAATCACTTCAAGGTATGACTCCTTATGAAGCATGGCATGGAAGAAAACCTAGTCTTGGATGTTGCAAGGTTTTTGGTTGTTTAGCTTATGTTGATGTACCATCACAAATAAGAGGTAAGCTAGATGAAAGGGCAACAAAGGCAGTGTTTATTGGATATGATTCAACTCAGATGGGTTACAGGTTCTTCAATCCTTCAACCAAGCAATTCAGTACAAGTAGAGATGTTGTGTTTGAAGAACACAGGTCTTGGTATGATGAAGGCAAACAAAAGGTAACACTACCATATGATAGTGATTCTCACTCCCATTAATTAGGAAGCAAGCATGATACACAGGTCTAGGATCCAAGAAGTGATACAGACGATGACCAAGATGAAAGAGAAAAGGATTACAAGCTATGGAAGTCAAGAGGCAAAGCAAAGATGCAAGAGGTTGGAGAATGCTCCAAGTAGGTACCTGGAAGATCAGCAAGAGAGAAGCAACAACCAGAAAGGTATGGATATGATTCCACATTTGTTACAAAGCATTCAATATACTTGGCAAAAGACTCTATTTCAGAGGAACCCTCAACCTATGAAGAGGCAAAGGGAAACCCTAATTGGGAAAAGGCCATGAACGAAGAGATAGATGCATTGAAGGAAATGGACACTTGGGATTCGGTCCCAATGTCCCCGAATCAAAAGGTAATTAGCTGCAGATGGGTATATAAAGTTAAACGAAAAAATCAGATGGATCATTTTGCAGGTACAAGGCAAGATTAGTTGCCAAAGGATGCTCACAAACTGTATAGACTATGAGGAAACATTCTCACCAGTTGCAAAGATGACTACAATCAAGACATTGATAAGTGTAGTTGCTGCAAGGAATTGGAGACTACTCCAACTTGATGTGAAAAATGCATTCTTAAATGGTTGGATAAGTGAAGAGGTATACATGTCACAACCGCCAGGTTTTGAAAACCCTAATCATCTATCTTATGTTTGCAGACTTAAGAAAGCATTGTATGGATTGAAACAAGCTCCTAGAGCTTGGAATTACAGGTTGCTTACACATCTTCAAGATCAAGGGTTCAAAGTTAGCAGCTCAGATCCTTCTCTATTCATCAAAAGGGATCACAATCAGGTTATCTATCTATGTGTATATGTAGATGATATTATTGTGACAGGTGATGATCTAAATGGCATTCAAAGGATCAAGAGACACATGCAAGAGGAGTTCAAAATCAGTGACCTAGGTGAGCTCACATATTTCCTAGCTATGCAGGTGATATATACATATGAAGGAATGTATTTGACTCAAAGAAGATACATTCAAGATCTTCTTCTCAAGTTCAAAATGGAGAACGCTAAACCTGCAGGTACACCTTTGGAGATGAATCATAAACTTAGTGCTTATGAAGGTGAGAAAATTGAAGACATTAAAGAGTATCAAAGCTTGGTAGGTAGCTTGATATATGCTACTCATACAAGGGCAGACATCTCATATAGTGTGGGAGTGCTTAGTCAGTTCATGCACTCATCGAGAAGACCACACATGGATGCAGCTAAGAAAGAGTACTTAAGTATTTCAAAGGTACAATCAACGAAGGTATATTATATCCTTACTCTTCAGATTTGGATATCAAAATCTACTCAGATGCAGATTGGGCAAGAGCTAACGATGATAGAAAAAGTACATCTGGTTACTTAGCATTTGCAGGTTCGAAGTTAGTGTCATGGAGTTCCAAGAAGCAACCAACAATTGCTTTATCTTCAACTGAAGCAGAGTACAGCGGCTTGACCATAGCAACTCAAGAGGCAATATGGTTAAAAGCATTGTATACAGATTTGGGACTAGTGAGTTCCAAACCTCACATATTTGGAGATAATGTAAGTTCCATGCATCTAGCGGCAAATCCTATTTTTCATGCGAGAACCAAGCACATAGAAGTCCATTACCACTTCATCAGGGAGAAGCTAATGGCAAAGGAGATTGACATTTCTTTTGTTCCTACTGAAAAGCAAGTAGCAGATATGATGAGGAAGGCACTTGATGGAGTAAAGCTTTGTAGATTCAAAGTTATGGCAGGTATTCAACCTATCAAAGAATGAAGACTCAATCATACTTTAGCTTGAGGGGGAGCTATTGGAACATCAAGCTTACACTATGCTTGAGGTGGATTTGATCTACATCAAAGGCTATCACATCGAAAGAATATCCGTTGGAGAGTTCTTTTTCTTATTCTCATTTATTGTATTTTTTTGAGAGATTTTTGATGGTTCATTTACCGTTGTGAAAGCCTTGAGCTTTACACATGTAAAGGTAGAAAGATAGAGCCCAAATCCCACGAATTTGTGGTGGTTGAAGTTGCATTCAATCAAGCAATCAATCACCTAAAAGTAGATCAAATTAGATCTTCACTTTTCCTAGATTGTAGGAAAGTGAATTGATTCCCTCCAACAACCATTCCCACCTTCATTTGAATTCAAATTTCACTTGTAGAAGTCATGGAACACTCCTAGAGTCTATATAAAGACTTGAAATCACTTGTACATTACATGGAAGCAATATACATACATTTGTGACCATCATTGTCTTGTGTTCCTTATCCAGTGTTGGAATATTTTCTCAAGTAATGATTCAAAGCTCTAATATTGGTTCAAAGTAATGTTTTCTCTCCTAAAGCAAGTTGCTATCATAGAGATACCATCTTACATGTAAAAACCTTACATGTAATAGAAATTGATGGGTTAAAAACTGAAAAACAAACATCTTATAGGATATAAATTTTTTATCAAAGTAGTAAAGTCTCTTAGAAAGCAACTTTATGGAATACTATAGCTATGAAAGATGGCACCCCTAAGATTTGTTGAAAAACACAAATTTAGCCAAAGCATGCCCAAGTTCTCACTTATCCAAAGGAAAGTATGAAATTCAAAAGGATTTGTAGTTCAAAGTTTGTAGTCTGCAACCATGGTTATGGTAATTAAGTCTCTAGAAGGTGAAACTAAAGTTTGCTCATTCTTAAAGAGATTTTTTAAAGGTGAAATCCAAAAGAATTAGTGGATGTTCAACTTAAGTAGTAGAAAGATTCTTGTAAAATCCCCTAGGTAGATACTTAAAGCTCAAGTCAAGAAGGAATCTAAAGACAAGAAGTAATAGAACTCTTATAACTACAAATTGGTTGAGTTAAAACCAATAGATCTTGAGTATGATAAATTCATGCAAAGTGGAACTATATTGGTTTTCTTTTGGGACCATAGAAAAGGAGGATGGGTGACTACTTCCATCAAACAATTTCGAGTTTCCAAAACAAAGTACATTTATAGTATAACATCATGGAATGATCTTGTGATGGAAGCACTTGAAGCCTAGCAAAGATAAAAGTCGAGGTAATGCATTGTTGTAGCTCAGTGATGAGTAGCACCTCCTTTAATGTCAATCCGGTAAGACGTGAGGATGGTACTATGATGACCTCGAGCAAGTGAAGGCACAAGTGCGTGAGTGAGAAGCACACTAACATGCACACACATACACACACACGCGCACACACGGAAAGACAAAGAGAAAGACAATGGAGTTTGTTTAAATTACTTCCAAAATGCTCATACAAGTTCAATTCTGTTACAAGCTAACCTCAAAAATGAGCTCTCTAGCTCTATTTATAGTTTTTGACTAGCTTTTAGCATTGTCCAAACCTAGTGTCCGGCCTAGTTAAAAATTAGGTTCTCTCGCCTATTTGGAGGTTCAAACGGAGTCTAAAAAATGTGAAAACTGATAGGTAGGTACTTCTAAAGCTCCTCAAGCTCAAGGACTCCTTGGCTTGCACAAAATGGAGTTACAAAAATATGAAATGATATTTACAATGGTTTTTAGTAATGAAAATCACTATTTTTGTAGGGGTTTCTTCTAACAGTTTGACATACATTTCCTGGAGCTCCCTACTTGCTCCTTCTTCTTGTGTGCCCACCTCTTTGATGCATGAAAAATTTAGATGGCCTACTTGCCAGATCTTCTTTGACTACTCTGTCTGCTTGTGCCTTCTCTTCGCTCCGACTCCCTTCGTTGGCTTCCTTGTCTTGTGAGTCCTTCAGTTCCTTGACTGCCAACACCCCCCTCTCTCGCGTCTGTCGTCTTTGATAGACCCTGTTGAGTGGGTTGTTGGATGTAGTACTCCACCACGTCCGTGGCTAAATGATATTCTGCTATTCTCAACCCTTTGGCCAAATCAATGAGTAGGGCATCCCAGTCTACTGGCCCTGGAACTTCTAGATGTGGCATACATAGCTTTTCTAAATGTAGGGCTTGTTCTACCGCAAATAACTGTAATAGATGAGATGGTCTGGGAATGAATATCTCTGAATGATATTCCCAGAACCCTGTGATGAACATTTCTTCAAACGTTTGTTTGAAGCAGGCAGGTAGATACTTTATACGAGCATGCCACGCATATACGACGTTAATGGATGGTGTGGTGCTCATATCGTAGACAAGGTCATGATTCCCTTCATTAAATCCAATAGCCGAAAGATGAGGTTCTTTGATATTCTTAAATGTCCTGAATGTAACCAGCATGAGCTCAAAAATTTTGAGGCACATCTGTGCCATGACATCTGGGACATTTTTGAACCTGACTGCCCAGTGTCGGATGGTTGAAATCATGTAGTTGACTATGGGTTGGCCATGAGGAGGTGCTACGTACACATAATTTAGCCACTTTTCACATCCTTTAATCGTCAAAATTGTTTTGGTGTACTCCGGCCAAGACCTTCTTCGAAAGACAGGGCAGTAGCAAGGATTATACTTGATATATAAAGGCATGTTATTCCACGTGCGTACCATCTCAGGGTAGGTTTCAAGCAGGCGGATCCTCCAAGTAGGTTGATGTATATTCCCCTGCTTGGCACTTTTCGGGATGTCATCCGGTGCAAACTGTGTCGTTGAGGTTGGTTCTTTTGTTATGCGTTGCTTGATTTCCACATTGTAATCTGCCATTAATACACAGAATGGAACATACAAATCATCGGACGTGCCAATCCACCTATGATGGGAGAGGTTTCTGAAGTAATCCGATTTTATGACGACTTCTTCCAATCGTGACATAGATGCTATCTGAACGGCAACTCTCTCATCATGGGTTGTAGCAACCTTCTCCAACCTTTGCATCCATTCAAGAGCTTCGATCTTCAATCGTGTCCATTCCTTCTTCTGTTTTCTTACCTCCGGGTGTTGGCTTGGGAACATATGGGTCTTCAAAAGTCTTCAAAATTCTTCAAAAGTCCATTCCTTCTTCTGTTTGCTTACCTCCGGGTGTTGGCATGGGAACATATGGGTCTTCAAAAGTCTCCTCCAACCTTTGCATCCATTCAAGAGCTTCAATCTCAATCGTGTCCATTCCTTCTTCTGTTTGCTTACCTCCGGGTGTTGGCATGGGAACATATGGGTCTTCAAAAGTCTCCGGGTGTTGGCATGGGAACATATGGGTCTTCAAAAGTCTCCAATCTTTGCATCCATTCAAGAGCTTCGATCTCAATCGTGTCCATTCCTTCTTCTGTTTGCTTACCTCCGGGTGTTGGCATGGGAACATATGGCATCTCCCATGATTGGCTCTATGGAGAAAACTGAAATGTCATAGCCATCCTCGTCACAGTGAGGTGTCCATTGTTCTTCATTGATGGCTACATCCATTGTTGCTAAAATTTCTGCCGAGCCATGAGGTTCAAACTCTTCGTCCGGAAATACTACAGGTGCATAGGCTGGGTCTTGAATTGATCTATGTGTTTCCTTCGCACCTACATCTCTGGCTTTTTCTCTCTTCTCTTCTTCTATTGCTACTTTGCACATCCATAAGTGGGTGTCTTCATGCATCCATGAGGATCCTGATCCTATGGAATGCACCGACTCGGTATCATCTTTAGCTCTATGGATGGGATTCCATTGGATAGGAGGGACATCTCTATGAGAGTAATCTTTGAGATTAACCTTGGTTGTGACACCTAAGTGTTGCAAATACAAGGAATTGGTTCCCCAATCCTGTACCACTTGCAACTGTCGCATAAATGGTCTTCCCAAAATCATCTCATAGGCATGATTTTTGCTAAAGTCACATATAGCAAATGTGTGCTCAAACTCTACACCACAAGTAGTGAGGGTTATTCCTTCTAGCAAGCATAAGGGTCTTTCTATGTGACCATTAGCCATTTGCAATTTCATCCTCGTGGGTCTGAGTACTGGCTTGCCCCAACGTTTCCATAAGGAGGTGGTAGCAATTGCAACTCTTGCACCCGAGTCAAGAATTGCCTTGGTTGTGTATCCTTGATGTGTGATTGGAAGATAGGTGTTTCCTTCTTCTCCTTCGCTCATGTCTCCTATCTTGTCCAAAGGTATCTCTGGCACTGTGCGATGAGATCCTACGTGGGAACGAGGTTTTGCTATCTTTGGTACTTGTTTGGCTTCATGTTTCCATAGCTCTGGCCTAACCTTGAGTAACTCTTCTAAAGTGAGATTACATTGCACTTTAGTATTCTTTACTACCTCCGTGTTCCTAGGTATGATTGAGTCTTCATTTCGTACCATGACTGTGGGTGCTCTCATACACGTGGACTTTGCTTCCCATGGGCCTGTGAAATGGGGTAGTTCTTGTATGGAATTAGATTCGAAGTCTAATCTCTCTTGAGATTGAGTGCTCTCTTGCTCTTCATAAATGGATGGGATGTCTTGTGGGAATTGGTCGTGTGCATCATCCACAAGTTCAATGGGAGGAGGGACTTCACTTTCTTTAGCCCATTTCTCTTCTTGAATCTCTCGTAGGAATTCTGGTGTGAACTGATTCATAGAAGAAGATGTGTCTGGCTCCGTAGAGTTAGGTACATAAGCTTCCTAGGCGGGAAGGCTTAGCCTTTCTCTTGGCTTGTCCTTACTTTGAGAGGCGGGTTCCTTTTCTGATTGTGCAATTAGCCTCTCCAATCTTTCTAGCGGTCCATCAAAGTGCAACTGCATCTTAGCTGAACTAGAGATGTTAAAGAGGTGACTGGCTTCAAACATGGTTTGAGCCAGTTCCACCATCTTAGCACAGATTTTGGTTCGTTCAAGCTCTAGCTCGGCTCTAGGGTAACACTTTTCATGATCAATTACGTTTGGCCCTTCTTGGATTATGGCCTGATATGCTTTAAGCATCATATTTAGGTCCTCAGGAGTGGGATCTGCTAGTACTGATCCTACTCTAGGGGTTGGTGGGGTCGTATGAGGCGGGTTGGAAGGGGTTGGATCAGATGGAGATGGGAATGGTGGTGGTGGCGTACTGTGTGATATACTGCATGAATAGGTCCTCAACTTGCTCAGCTCTCAAGACTTGCCTAAACTCGGCCACATGATCCTAAACTCGGCCACATGATCATATGGGTCTCCTGTGCCATCGAAGTAGTTCTTCATGGACTTAACTAGCTGAGTCGGTCTCAAAGTCCTCGTGTGCTCTCTAGGTCTTGGTAGAGGGAATTCATCCGCATTCCTTTGGTTCCTTGGGGATCTAAGTCCCTCACGTTCCACTCTATTTGTTTCCGTTCTCATTCTTACTCTTCCCACTGGGTTGGCAAAGCTTACCTCTGGTCTATCTCTATGTTTGTCTCTTTGAGCTCCGTGAGCTTGGGATGTTCCCGCTCCTCGGTGACCAAAGGACACATTCGATCTTGGTTGATGGAAAATAAATTCACCTTTCCAAGTGTAAGCATGCCTATCATTTTCTGTAACCACAAAGATCCTCTCTGAAGCGTGATCTAAGTAGATCACTCTGCCTAGGCTATCAGGATCTTTGAACTCATATATCATGATTGTTCCTGCCTCATTCGGCTGATCAGATCTATACCTCCAAAAGGCTTCATCAGTCTCTCGGTTCAGGAGTAGATCTATGCTCTTATTGTCTTGGGAAATCCACTCTGGTGTGATAATCCTAGTGAGAACAGATTTGCCTCGGGGGGTTCTAGGTTCTACACCCATGTTTCCTTGCTCCAGGTCACCTAAATCCGTTTCCGGGATCACGTTTCCAAATTCGTCTGTCCTATCTGGATTACTGGTGACTACATATATGGTTCCTTCTTTGTCCAAGTATGCTCCATTTTCAAACTTGACAGCTGGGTGTTCTAGTCCAATGGATTGGTCAGGGTTTTTAATATGGACCATTGATCTTCCT
Source organism: Ceratopteris richardii (assembly GCA_020310875.1). NCBI lineage: Eukaryota > Viridiplantae > Streptophyta > Polypodiopsida > Polypodiales > Pteridaceae > Ceratopteris > Ceratopteris richardii. The sequence goes on from CM035422.1 coordinate 159,237,069, forward strand.
AGGCCGTCCTCATAGATGCTAGCACCTAATCGGTTGGTCCTAAGGTATTCCAACTGCGTCTTGTAGGGGCCTTCTACCCTATGTAAGTATGGCACACCTGAACTTCCTGTAGGTCTCTCCATACCGTGGGACATCTCTGACTCACTAGTTTCAGAGCTAGGGTAGTGCGAATAATGGCTCAACTGCTGGGCCCAAGACCTAGCAGTATGATTAACACTAGCCTCTGAAGACCTAAGACTTTGTCTGTCTCTTCCTAGGTGTCGTTGTGGAGGTGATCGCAATCCGGGTGGATCGGGTCCGGTCGTGGCACACACAGGGTGTATGAAGCTAATGAATGTTGGATGGTTTAAGGACATGAAAGTGAAATTAATGTTGAGTATGGAGAAGAGAGAGATGTTGAAATGATTATGGGAATGGGAAAGTAGGAGTGCAAGTTAGATTTATGAACATGAATGATAAGAATGAAAGAGAACCATACACACGAATCAAATTTGGAAGGAAGAATGGTCCATTGAAGGAGATTCTTAAACACTTCCTAATTCTAATCCATATACATAGTCTTCTTTGGATGATATGTATGCATGACGTGAATAGATGGAATCCTTACACATAAACCAGTTTCGAAAGGAAGAATGGTCCAATATTGGAGCTTCTTATACACTTTCAGAAACTAATCAATATGTATGGGTATGTATGGATTATATGCATGCAAGTGAATTATGATGATAGAGTTTACTCACAAGCTCAAAGAAACATCCTCACTGGTTCAACGCAATACTGCGGAGCCTTCTCACACATAGAAGAAATAGAAGACATGTAAAAATACTTAAGAGACTGAGAGACATGCGAGAAGAGATAAGTGACAAGTGACATGAATTAAAAGAATTTGAATTAAGTTACATGTATAAGATCGTCGTGGTACGTCATGCTAAGTATTCTACTGATCAAAGGTGGTTCCGACCCTCAAACCATGACAGTTCAACCGAATGTCACACGTAAGAAGGTGAGTTCGACTCCAGTGACCCTATGTCTGTCTAGGCTCGTAACATCTAACTAAAGAAGTCTAAGACTCATTAAAATCAGCTCTAACTCACTCACACGCTCCAGCGAGGGTGAGTCAAGATAGAGATGCTGGTTTCAAGAGCCTATCCTAGATTGGAGTTCTAACTTAAATATGAAACTAGGTACTATACTCATACTAGCTCACCTTGGATCCTCACTCGCTCAACCGAGGGTGATCGTCTCAAGGAAACCGTAAGCTAGCATGAGCCCTATGGATGCCTAACAATGATGCTCTAGGAGTTTGGAGGGGGGTTTATATAGTTTTTTGAATGAATTTGGGCCCTTGGATCTAGAGAAATCAACTCTCAACTCTAGGATCACTACTTTCGATTACAACCATTTGATTAATCAAATCAATGGCTTGGAATTGTTCTTTCAAATCTAGTGTAAAGGAGTGAAATTTAGGCGCCCTCATTCTCCACCATTGGATCTGGGGATGATCTGGACCGTCGGATCAGTGCTGACATCAATTCGGATAAGATAAGCCACTATTTTTGGAGAAACACTGCATTATTGATCTTTGATTGCAAAAAAAAGTCTTCTTTTATGGAAAAACTCGTGGATCCTCCTTGCTTTAAGCATAAGTGCATCTCCACCCTTGAATTTGAGCTCATCTTGATCATACAACATGGCTTAATCAGCTTTCGCCATGTGGTGGCCCTTCAACCCTTCAATTTGCTTAAACTAGAAAACTGCGGTGATCTTGAAAACTGGACTTTGTACTCTTTGACCCTCCAAATAGGCTTTGATGAAGATGAAACTTTGTAGGACTATGTTTCCAAAGATCTCCTTCAGGAATATGCAGAAAAAACTCCCATCTGAATCTCCCTTGTACAAGTTTGACTACATTTGGAAGCTTGCAAGGTGGCATTAAGGTCTCTAGGAAGCTCTGATAGCCTTGAAAATTTGTACAAATATGTAGCCACATATGATCTTTATACATGCCAAACCATATGGCTAATATAAATTTCTATACAAGAATTTGTAGGGTCAAACTAGAAAAAATACATTTTTACAAAATGAACATAGCATATCAATGTGCTACAAAATCCATTTTCTGCTGAAATTTGGGCTATAGATTGCCTTTGACAATCTTTACAAGTATATGGATTTTCATCTAATTTGGTGAAAATGAAATTTTTGCCCTAATTTCCCAACTTTGACCAGCTTTGACCGCTACCATGGACTTTCTTGATTTCTTTGAAACTTTGTATGTGACCTTCCTTTGACATCCTTGATGCATCCTGGACTTCTCGGGGAATTCCGGCTACCTTCACCAAATATGTTTTTTGTAGGCCTTCATAAGTGAGAGAGGAGAGAAAATCTCGACGACATTCGCCCCCAGTAAACCTGCGATTCCTCCGGAAGCGCCACTCTAGCATCTGTGAAAAACAAAATGTTCCAGGCATCAAATTCTTTTATAGGCAACATAAGAAACATGGAAGGAAAATTGATTATATGCATGAATCAGTAGGTAACGTGACATGAAGCAAAATTTGCATGAAAGAAAGAATTGAAACAGGCAACATGAATATGCATGAACAAATAGGCAACATATATGCAAGTGAACAAGCAACATTGGCAACAAGAAAGAAAAAAAAAAGCATCAGTATGAAGTGGAAGTGGATGTATTGAGTCGTTTTAAGCATCAGTTCCTCTCATCTTGAAGAAAATTTTGTACCTTTTTCATAAAGCAATCTACCTTAAATATGATTATAAACAAAGATTTAGGATTTTCAAGAGACATCTTTCATCTTTAGCTTATTTTAGATCAACTCCTTTCCTACATAAATATGAATATGCTCTTTCTCTAATAACATGCAAGGAAATCTAACTAAACTCCACTAATGCATAAATCTGCCTATATAGCCCGTGATTTATTCTACTATGCCTCTTTATCCTCCTTTGGCTTGCTCTTTTTTTTTTTTTTTTTTGATGATGATGATGATTCGGCAACTTTATGGTTACGATCACTTTTTTGGGGTGGAAGAAAGTGTAAACTTCTTGGTAACATGTAGCAACTTTTTTTTTTTTTTTTTAATGACGGGGAAAAATTAAACCCCGATACAAGGTACAACCATTTTTGATGACGGAGAACAGTCGTTTAAACTCCGATACAAGTGTTGTGAGGTGGACTAAAGATGTAGAAACATGCAATAGCAGGAGCTAGGATTTCAACAATTATGCTTTCGATATAGGATACATATGCATGTTTATATATGAAAGTCATGTCACCAAAATAAACCTCCAAATCTACATGCCCTATCTTTCCACAATCCTAGATTATAATCAGTTTCTTAGTAGAGAAGTTACTACTTAGGATACAATTTTACACAAGTAGAGAAATCATCATTTGCTTTTCTTTTTACTCAAGTGATGTGGATATGCAATGCAATGCAAAGACTGAAAAAAACATGCATGAAACAAGCATGGAAAAAAAATAGAATGAACTTGAAAAAAAAAACAAAGCAACATGAACTTGAAAATTAATGTTTTTTTTTTTTTTTTAATAACATGGATACTCCTGTTTATGAATCGGCCTCATTGTTGTCATCTTCTTCAATGTCCTCATCCAAAATGTACTCGTCATTATCACGCTTCTTGAATAACTTTATCCTTTTACCTGCAATCAAAGTTTTTAGTGCAACACCATTTAATTCACAAAGAGCATACGTACCATTGTTGTTGACTTTTGATACTATGTATGGCCCAAACCACCGTTGAGTGAGCTTTTTGCGTGCATCATATTGAGAGTCGAATGTACTATCATAAATGAGCACCCAATCTCCTACTTCAATTGGCTTAGGACGCAATCGATGAGTTTTATCAAAATAATGCTTATTCTTCATTTTAGATTCTCTTAATTTTTCAACAGCATCATCAAGTCTTAATTTACCTTGTTCTAACTGTTTAATACGCAAACTCAAAAAATCATCAGTAGACATGTTTTCAGACCAAGGAAAATTTGACCATGCAGAAATATGAGACTGAATTGGAAACAATGGTTTTTGACAGTACATGAGTTCAGCAGGCATATATCCAGTAGTACGTGTGCATGTCATTCTATCTGCCCAAAGTGCAAAAGGTAAGAATTTAGGCCATTGTTTGATGTCACCGTTACATGCTTTAGATATGGCTTTCACAATAGGTGGATGCCCTCTCTCTATTTTACCATTGGCCTCTGGATTATATGCAGTAGTGAGAGACAAACGAATACCGTGACGCTCAAAGAACTCTTTAGCTTCTCTAGCATTTAACTCTCCACGATCGGCAACTACTTTCTCTATGTACCCAAAGCGACTTATGACATCTTCAAGCAAGAATTTGCAAACATTGTAAGTGGTCTTAGATCGTAATGCACGTCCCTCTACATGATTAGTTAAATCTTCTCTTGCAAGTACAATGTAACGCATTTTGTCAATACCTTTAGGCATAGTTACAAGATCTACTACCCACTTGTAGTGACTACAAGGTGGATAAGTAGGATGCAACGGATCTCTATGTTTGACTGATGAATGAAGTTGACAAGTAGAACATGTAGAAACATAGCTACTAATGTCAACATACATCCTAGGCCAATAATAGGTACTTCTAATTTTTTCATATGTTCCAAAAAATCCTTTATGACCGGCCCATAATGTCTCATGCATTTCCTTCATTACTTGCAATTGAAGACCTCGTTTTCCTAGGACTCATTGTGGATTCTTAACCTTACCCTTAGCATGTCTCCAAAGATAACCATTACATAGGAAAAAGTTATAAGCTCGTTTCCTAATGTTACGGAATCTATTCGTAGTCCAGTTAGGTAATGGTTGTAGTGTACTCAGATACTTTCCTATGTCTCTCCATTCATTTTCGTACTCAGACTCATGAAATTGCTCATACTCATATATATGTGGAACATAGTCAATTAAGTTCACATTCTTTATTAGATCACTTTCAAGATCATCATCAAATCTAGCTCTCGATAACATATCAGCAACTGAGTTTGACTTACCTGAAATATGAACTAACTCAGGATTTATGAACTTAATATATGAGATCCATCTAAGCATGGCTATATCAGGAGATGAACAATTGGCTATCACTCCAATGAGAGGCAAACAATTAGTCTCAACTTTGACATTTGCACCAATGAAATATTCTTTGTCTATTTTCAAAGCTGTTACCATACCCCATAGTTCTCGTTTGATCTGTGGATATTTTCGTTGTGTTTCATGTAGAATTTTGGCACCAAACCTAATTGCATATCTATTCCCTTCACTATCGTCTTGACTTATGACCCAACCTATACCAATAGGACTAGTATCAACAGTCAATATAATAGGTTTGTTAGCAGAATAGTCTACACGCTTAAGGATGGGAGCTTTAAGCAATAATTTCTTCAATTTACGCATAGCTTGAGTGTGTTTTTCAGTCCAAATAAATTTTCGTTTCTTCCTCAACAAGTCATAGAGACAATCAGCAACATTATCAAAGTGTGGGATCCAAATAACATAAAAGATGCAAGCACCAAGAAATCTATGTACCTCACTCACGTTGTTACATGTTTCAGAAATCTTGCTAATGGCATCAACTTTTTGTGGGTATGGCTTTCGACCATAATGGCCACATAAATGTCCAACAATAAGAACCTCGTTGACACCAAAAACAGATTTTTCTATGGAAAATGTGAGACCTACCTCTTCAAATCGTTGAAATATTCTTTCACAATCAGAGATATGGTCAAGAACAAATTTACGACATCCAGATGAATCTAAAGTAATGTCCTTTACACGTTCCTCACTCCCTTTAATTGGAATATCATCAATGAATGGCATAGTTATATGAGGGATAAAGTCATGTAAGACCATATTCATAGCACTCATCATATGAGCCATAGAATTAGTCGCTCCTTGAGGTAAAGTACACATTCGCACTAAGCCTAAAGGAGTTTTCATTGTGGTTATGTCACGACTATCAATTGCTAATTGGAATTGGTCATATCCCGAATATAAATCACCCATTGAATAGATAGAATGTCCTGAAAATGATTCAGCAAACTCATCTACAATGGGTCCTGTTCCTACATTCCTTATGGTGACTTTATTGATAGGTTGGAGATCTTGAATAAAACGTAGTTTCCCATTCTTTTTAGGCACAGTGAACCATCGGTTTGAGTAAGGTGCAAATAGATGGCTCTAAAATTCTCATGTTTATCTTCTCCTTAAGTAGTTTCATTAGCTCAGGTAAGTGAGCCTTTGGAACAGGTATAGGACGAAGATTCCATGGAATATGTGGAATAGTAAAGATTATCATGGATGCAACTAGCTTAGGATCTACACAACCAATCTCATGAGGATACATAGTAAAGGCTTTTCCATGGCTACGTATGACTCTCTCAAATTTATCTCTCTCTGCTGGCAAAAGAAAGTCATCATCTCTACCAATTTTCACCTGTTTGATTGTCTCATCCGTGAATGTATGTCCTATGTTTTTCTTATCCCGAAGAGTTGGATCATTTTTCACATCAATAATTTTTTCATTACTTCCTTGAGGTAATGGTTGAGCTATGGGTTTGATTTTTTTGTCTACAGTTTTGTACTTTGTTTCAACTAAGGCATCATGTGTTTGGTTAAATTTTGAGCACTTGTAAACATTGAGAGCATACTCTTGGATTAGAGCATACTCATCAAGGGAAGAAATAAGAATAATATGGGAATTAGAATTTTGTTGAAGGCATAACTCTAACTCCTCAAGAGTAGAGAAACAATGAGATGTTTCAATCACATGCTCAATGTTCTCATCATGTTCCATGATTTTGTTGTTTTTATAATTTTTTTGGGTTTTTTGGATAAAAGACTTGGACAATTGACTCTTATGAAGAAAATCTAATCTAGAATGTGGAAAACAAAGTGACAAACTATTGTACATGTTGGTTGGATGCGAGATGTCAAACCAATATCCACTGTTGTCCCGCTCAACAATGGATTCTATCCGAAATTTTGATCATATGTAGCTCCAAACATGAATCGAGGTGCACAATAAGTTTCTTTCTAACTGACAATCGATTCCTAGGATGATTAACTCCTACTGTCATGACTTGAAGTGATTGCATTCCATCCTTAGACTTGAATCTAGCATAGGTAGACCCATCACCCATGGCTTTAGTTTCCATACGACTCTCACAAATAAAGGGTTGACCTAAGAGAACTTCATAGGAGCAATTATCTTGAATAAAAAAGTAAAATTCTTCTATGATTCCTCCTATGGATATGGGCACACTAGCACAAGCTCCATACAGGGTACCTACACCATTATCTGCAGTTCTTATACGCCATCCACAATCTTTATCTATGGGCCATCGAAACTTATCATAGACTTCTCTTGAAATCACATTGATTTCAGAGTCGGAATCTACTAATGCATTTACAGTGATAGTGTTCTTATCATTTCCTATTTTAACATGCATCTCTGATGTACCTCTAGACCAAAATGTTCTTTTAAAGTGACTTTCAGGATTGTTTTCATGATTTTCATGATCAGGTTGAATAGGTCCTAAGAAATTTTTATTAACATTTACTTCATCATCATCAAATTCCTCTTCATCAGATTCATCAAAGTTTAAGGCTTCATTCATAGCTTGATCTTGATCTAGAGAATCTTGCATCTCAGTATCTAGATTAAGCAGAAACCTCTTCCTTTTAATTAGGCCGATAAATTTATCTTTAAAAACAGGCTTTGCAATAGAGAAAACTTGTTCTAAAGACATAGTCACTTGACTCTTAAGCAAAATGTCATCTAAAATCTCCATAGGATCTATTTTTCTCTCAATTTCTGAAATCAAGATGGCTTTAGGTTTTCTCTTTGGTTTCTTTTGTTTTGCTCAAGATTTTGTTTTTGTTCATGTTCTCGTGTTTGGTCTTCTGTTTGTTTTGATTGTTCTTGTTTATCTAAAGGCTTTGGTTCTGTTTTTCTTTGCTTTGTCTTCTTCCCTTTTTGTTTCTCCTCTTGTTTTTGTTCATTGGGTTCCGATTCTTGTTTTTTATCTTTGGATTGTGATGTTTCTCCTTGCTCTATGATTGTTTCTATTCCCTCTGAGGTTTGTTTTCGAGTCACTCTTCTTTCACTAGGCTCAGCTTCATCTCTTTTTCGTTTTTCTTCTACATTGGATATGTGAGAAATAAGAGATTGATCTTCTATCGGTGACTCCCAAGCCGTTATTCTCCTAATCTCATCCCGTGCTCTTACTAAAGCCTCTATGGAAAAATCACCTTCCTTTGTGGGTTTACTTGATTCTACTTGTTTTTCATCAAGAGCTTCTAGTTTCACTCCTCTAGTTCCTACGTCCATTATGGTTATATTTTCATAATGTTTTTTCATTCCTCCCTTACCATAATTTCCTTGCAAAGGTAGCCTAGATCGATAGTCACTGATTTTCTTGTCTATGTCTATTACTAGTCGTTGCTCCTTAGCAGCCTTCAATAATTCACAATCTCTCAAAAAGTGCTCTAATGAATCACACCAAGGACACCTACGAGGGCCACGCACAAAACCATTTTGATTTTGAGGATTTTGATTAACTTGTGGTGGGAAATTTTGAAATTGAGGATTTTGTTGATAAGGTATTGCTTGAACAGGATAATTAGGATTTTGAAAATGCAATTGATGTATTTAAGGAGCTTGGGGAGCAACATGTGGTACTTGAGGTGCAAGAGGAGCTTCCATATTATACGGTTGATGATTTTGAAAATTTTGATTTTGAGGATTTTGAAAAGCTATTTGAGAAGCTTGAGGATACATGTTTTGATACATTTGAGGATTTTGCACATGAGGATGAGGATTTTGCATTGAAGGATTATGCATTGGAGGAACTTGATATGCTTGAGTGGGAGCTACTTGTGGATTTTGATTGGTAGCTATAACATGTTGATTAGGCTCTTGAAAAGTCATTGGGTTCATTTGATTTTGGAAAGTTTTGGTGTAATTAGATTGTAAAGCATCTATAGTCTTGGCCAAATTGGATTGTGTAGCAATAAGACTTTCCATTTGCTTAGTGAGAATATCCACTTGAGATTGTTCAACTACACTTTTATTTGGCTCTACTTTAAAACCTTGATTAGGCTCCATCATTTGAGGAATAGGAGTAGAGTCAAAAAGCATAGCATGGGATTGTTTTCTAACTTGCTCCTTAGTTTGTGGAAGGCTAGCTTGAGGAAGGCTAGTTTGCTCATAAAGCATGGATTGTCTTTGATGTCTATGGGCTACAGCCTCTACTACTTTACGCACTTTTTGCCAAGTGTCAGTAAGACCATAGTGCTTATCTGGTTCTTCTAATCGCCGTTCAACTTCCCTACGAGTTTCAGGATGAGGAAGCTTAAGAAAATTGATCACAAGATCAGGTTCCAAAGTTATCTTATCCTCATCAGGAAGTTGTTCATAGCGTCTAATATACTCATTTTGTAAGTGAGTAATAGAGCTACTAGGCTTTGGAGAATTGACCCATCGTAAGAATCCATCTCGATTATGTTGGCTATAATCTTCAAGATAGAATTCTTTGAGCATCTCCTTTCTAAAATCACTCCAAGGAAGACTATCATATTGAGTGACACGGTTTATGATAGAGCTATCAACAATTCGTTCAAAGAATGATATCAAAAGATCTTCGGGAAGACCAAAAATCATAGCTTGCTCTTCAAACAAATCTAAGTAGCTTGTGATGTTGATGCCATTGAATTTTCCCTTCTCTCTCAACATAGAAGAGACTATTCTTTGGCCTTGTTTCTCAACAATAAGGGATTTGAATCCTTCCTCCATCTTATGTGAATAAGCAAGTGATGCACGATGCTCTAGATCTCTCACAAATGCGTTTACTTCATGACGAAGATGTGCACGATACTGTGAGAAATCCAGTGCAACACTCAAGACTGATGATGATGATATGATGAGGATGAAAAACATGAAACAAAGGATATCACAACCTCCCAACAAGATCAGAAGCAAATGCCACGAAGCGTTTCACGTCGGGTTCAAATGTGGAGGTGATCGCAATCAGGGTGGATCGGGTCCGGTCGTGGCACACACAGGGTGTATGAAGCTAATGAATGTTGGATGGTTTAAGGACATGAAAGTGAAATTAATGTTGAGTATGGAGAAGAGAGAGATGTTGAAATGATTATGGGAATGGGAAAGTAGGAGTGCAAGTTAGATTTATGAACATGAATGATAAGAATGAAAGAGAACCATACACACGAATCAAATTTGGAAGGAAGAATGGTCCATTGAAGGAGCTTCTTAAACACTTCCTAATTCTAATCCATATGCATAGTCTTCTTTGGATGATATGTATGCATGACGTGAATAGATGGAATCCTTACACATAAACCAGTTTCGAAAGGAAGAATGGTCCAATATTGGAGCTTCTTATACACTTTCAGAAACTAATCAATGTGTATGGGTATGTATGGATTATATGCATGCAAGTGAATTATGATGATAGAGTTTACTCACAAGCTCAAAGAAACATCCTCACTGGTTCAACGCAATACTACGGAGCCTTCTCACACATAGAAGAAATAGAAGACATGTAAAAATACTTAAGAGACTGAGAGACATGCGAGAAGAGATAAGTGACAAGTGACATGAATTAAAAGAATTTGAATTAAGTTACATGTATAAGATCGTCGTGGTACGTCATGCTAAGTAGTCTACTGATCAAAGGTGGTTCCGACCCTCAAACCATGACAGTTCAACCGAATGTCACACGTAAGAAGGTGAGTTCCACTCCAGTGACCCTATGTCTGTCTAGGCTCGTAACGTCTAACTAAAGAAGTCTAAGACTCATTAAAATCAACTCTAACTCACTCACACGCTCCACCGAGGGTGAGTCAAGACAGAGATGCTGGTTTCAAGAGCCTATCCTAGATTGGAGTTCTAACTTAAATATGAAACTAGGTACTATACTCATACTAGCTCACCTTGGATCCTCACTCGCTCAACCGAGGGTGATCGTCTCAAGGAAACCGTAAGCTAGCATGAGCCCTATGGATGCCTAACAATGATGCTCTAGGAGTTTGGAGGGGGGTTTATATAGTTTTTTGAATGAATTTGGGCCCTTGGATCTAGAGAAATCAACTCTCAACTCTAGGATCACTACTTTCGATTACAACCATTTGATTAATCAAATCAATGGCTTGGAATTGTTCTTTCTATCAAATCTAGTGTAAAGGAGTGAAATTTAGGCGCCCTCATTCTCCACCATTGGATCTGGGGATGATCTGGACCATCGGATCAGTGCTGATATCAATTCGGATAAGATAAGCCACTATTTTTGGAGAAACACTGCATTATTGATCTTTGATTGTAAAAAAGGTCTTATTTTATGGAAAAACTCGTGGATCCTCCTTGCTTTAAGCATAAGTGCATCTCCACCCTTGAATTTGAGCTCATCTTGATCGTACAACATGGCTTAATCAGCTTTCGCCATGTGGTGGCCCTTCAACCCTTCAATTTGCTTAAACTAGAAAACTGCGGTGATCCTGAAAACTGGACTTTGTACTCTTTGACCCTCCAAATAGGCTTTGATGAAGATGAAACTTTGTAGGACTATGTTTCCAAAGATCTCCTTCAGGAATATGCAGAAAAAACTCCCATCTGAATCTCCCTTGTACAAGTTTGACTACATTTGGAAGCTTGCAAAGTGGCATTAAGGTCTTTAGGAAGCTCTGATAGCCTTGAAAATTTGTACACATATGTAGCCACATATGATCTTTATACATGCCAAACCATATGGCTTACATAAATTTCTATACAAGAATTTGTAGGGTCAAACTAGAAAAAATACATTTTTACAAAATGAACATAGCATATCAATGTGCTACAAAATCCATTTTCTGCTGAAATTTGGGCTATAGATTGCCTTTGACAATCTTTACAAGTATATGGATTTTCATCTAATTTGGTGACAATGAAATTTTTGCCCTAATTTCCCAACTTTGACCAGCTTTGACCAGCTTTGACCGCTACCATGGACTTTCTTGATTTCTTTGAAACTTTGTATGTGACCTTCCTTTGACATCCTTGATGCATCCTGGACTGCTCGAGGAATTCCGGCTACCTTCACCAAATATGTTTTTTGTAGGCCCTCATAAGTGAGAGAGGAGAGAAAATCTCGACGACATCGTCCTGATCTAAGGTTCATATGCCTATTTGAGCAATCCCAATTTTTACCCAAGGTACAACCTCGTTGCTGAGTTCTTTTGTATCAGTCACTTGATTCTTTTTAGTTGATTATTGTGTTTATGATCTTGTCTGATATCACGTCATTAGGAACACTTGAGTTAATTTCCGCATTTGAATGTTGATCATCTCACGTTAAATTCTTTTCCTTTAAAGTTGTCGGTCACACACAGGTTATCCCTTGACTTGAACTTGATTTCTTAGATAGTCTTGACGTGTCTCATGCCTATCGTTGCCCTGACTTACTTCTAGCACTACTCGCACTTAGCCTAGGCTAGAAATGGACATAGGGCATTGAGAATTTTCCAACCTCTCTTGCAGATCCCGTGCTCTTTTGGTGTTCAAGAACCCAGTTCTCAAGCTTGCAGATTACCCTTGCTTTGGATGCCTTCTGGTGCTCTCAGTGGACCTGTAAAAGTCCCAAAGTTAGCTCAAGACTTAGATTAAAAGGACACAAAAAATCACTTTCATTCATGTAATTCATATGTCAATTTGCACCATGTCTCTCTGGAACACAATTCTAGAGATCCGTGAGTTTTCCTCCCCCTGGATATGGATCACTTAAAAATACTATGTCTAATAATCTTGGTATTAATTTTACCGTAACTAGTGGAAGTTTTGGTTGTACTCCCCGCGAGCTTTCCAACAAAACAAGAATCACAACAATCGGATTTCGTATGAGGAAGATATAACAGTTCAGGGATCTAGGGTTAAAACAGGGTACAACAGGTCATCAGGAAAACAAGATTTTCTCTCAAGTTAAAGTGTTGAAACCTCACAAATCACTATTTGCTTGACAAGCATGCCTAGAATTTTTCCCAAAATCAAGTAATATAAACCCTAGAAAATTGGCCGAACAAGCCTGTCAATCACGATCGACAGGTCTGTCAATCGCGATTGACAGAGGTGTCCGTCGAGGCCTGTCGGTCACGATCAACACGTCAGTCGCGATTGACAGTGTCAATCGCGATCGACAGAGTCGGTCGTGAGTCTTGTCAATCACGATCGATGGTGTCAATCGTGATCGACACTTTTTTCGGGATTTTCACCGTAATTTCAGTCGATCGGGAATGTGTTCGTCACGATGGACACGTGGCAACACGAGTTTTGGTGTCAATCGTCAAATTTCAGTCGGTCGCGATCGACAGTGTCAATCACGATTGACTGAATCCTACGTGGTAGTCAGTTGGTCGTAGGGGTTGTCGGTCGCGATCGACAGATCTGTCGGTCACGATTGACAGGGTCTGTCGATCGTGGCTATCGATCACGATCGACGATGTCAATCTCGATTGAGAGAAAAACACGGAATTTTTTAGTTTTGTTTAGTGATTTGGAATGTGCTCTTCATGTGTATAAGATGGTGCACTTTGTTTTACCAAAAGGTGAAATTTTCTGTCGATCGCGATCGACAGATGTCTGCGACACAGAGACAGTTTCGAGCTTGTCCGTAGCCTGCTGGACAGGGTGATACAGCAACAACCTGCAAGAGTGCTCAAGAAACAAGAAAAAAATCCAAGCACACAAGTTGCTCTCTCGCTCTCTCTCACAAGTGGAATGAGGGAAATGGGAGGTAGAAGATGATATGATCAAAAACTGAAATTTTTGCGATGATGGAGATGGAGATCGGATATGGTGAGGATGATGGTGGTGATGATGATGGTGAGGTAAGAAAGAGAAAAAAAAGAAAAATAAAGAGATTACCTACAACGCCAACGTCACAATTGTACGTCTTACCATCACACACTCGTCCTCAAAGCTTGATCCCCGGCAACGGCGCCAAAATTTGGTGTAGCTCAGTGATGAGTAGCACCTTCTTTAATGTCAATCTGGGAAGACGTGAGGATGGTATGATGACCTCGAGCAAGTGAAGGCACAAGTGCGTGAGTGAGAAGCACACTAACATGCACACACATACACACACATGCACACACACGGCAAGACAAAGAGAAAGACAATGGAGTTCGTTTAGATTACTTCCAAAATGCTCATACAAGTTCAATTCTGTTACAAGCTAACCTCAAAAATGAGCTCTCTAGCTCTATTTATAGTTTTTGACTGGCTTTTGGCCTTGTCCAGACCTAGTGTCCGGCCTAGTTAAAAATTAGGTTCTCTGGCCTATTTGGAGGTTCAAACGGAGTTTAAAAAATGTGAAAATTGATAGGTAGGTACTTCAAAAGCTCCTCAAGCTCAAGGACTCCTTGGCTTGCACAAAATGGAGCTACAAAAATATGAAATGATATTTACAATGGTTTTTAGTGATGAAAATCACTATTTTTGTAGGGGTTTCTTCTAACAGTTTGACATACATTTCCTGGAGCTCCCTACTTGCTCCTTCTTCTTGTGTGCCCACCTCTTTGATGCATGAAAAATTTAGATGGCCTACTTGCCAGATCTTCTTTGACTACTCTGTCTGCTTGTGCCTTCTCTTCGCTCCGACTCCCTTCGTTGGCTTCCTTGTCTTGTGAGTCCTTCAGTTCTTTGACTGCCAACAATTGTCTTCAAATTCTACTACATGATTTCAGTAAGAAGGTACTCTATAGAAGTGTTTGGAATTTAGGTTAAATATCACTCACACATCAATGAGAATATAAAGCATGTGGTATGGAATGCCAAATTTTATACTCAGATTGATGTAAGAAAGATGGTATGCGACATTGGGTCATGGGATGCTAGGTATCTTTTAATTTTGGAATGATTCCAAAGGGGATTGAAAATTCAAAAGTGAAGTTCAAGTTCAAGTGGTCAATAGCATGACCTAAAAAGGCACTTCAAGAACAAATAAGTTAAAAGATCATGAAGTACGACAAGGACGCTCTTACTTGAATTGTGAACAATTCAAGGTAAAGTTTTTATGTCAAAAATATTACATAAATTTTTGAAGAAAGAGAACTTTTAAATGATCCTTTCAATCAAGGTCAGACATACTAAGTTCGTTTGAAGCACCCAATCGGTAGAAGAACTCGGTGAAATTCATCGCCTGACTTAAATCAATGCACAAGATCATGGTATGGTGGAGAGTATGCCTACTTTTTCTTTACCAGATGATGCAGATACATGTGAAGGATGTCTTGAACAAAAGTTTCACAAACTTCATTTCAAGAAGCATGGATACATCATGGCCACAAGGAAGTTGCAGATCACACATTCAAATGTAAATGGTCATATGAGAACGGATCCCATTCAAGGTTTTAGGTATTTCATTACTTTCATTGATGTTTTTTCAAGATATTCATTGATTTATGGTCTTAAAGTAAAGTCAGAGGTCTTTCCTATTTTCAAGAAATTCTTAGCTATGGTTAAAAATGAGATTCATTCAAAAATTCAAATTCTAAGAAGTGATAGAGGAGAAGAGTACGTGTCAAAAGACTTTAAGTGGTGTATATTATGGAATCATGGAAGGCTAAATGGATTTCTAATGTTTTAAATGTCCAGAAGTTTTTAATGTGGTTGTGTTTGATCTAGCAGGTGAAGAAGCATGAGGGCGTGGATACAAGTGGATGTGCATAAATAAATAAATTCAAAGACTAAATCGAAGACTTCTAGAATAGTTATATTTAGGTTTATCTTGTTGTAAAAGTAGTGATTCGCTTTAGAAAGCGATGCCTTTTGTAAATAAAGTAGTTTTTTCTAAAAGACGCTTCCAAAAGTGATGGCCCTCATGTAACTTCTATTTTTAGGACATAATAGAAATAAACATATAAATACGTGTACTCTGAGAGACTCGTCCATCATAGTACACGGGGGGAGATTGCACCCAATATCACGTAGATTGTCTCTCTATTTCTGATTCTTGTTTTGTCTCCTTTCTGCATCTCTGTGTGCGTGCACTGAAGGTCCTGACAACAATGGTATCAGGGCCTAGCACATATCACTTCAGAGGAGATTGTTTTCCGAGGGGATTGTTTGCGTTCTCTGTTCGCGATTCGCATCCGCTCTGTTTGCGTTCTCTATTCGCGATCCAAATCCGAATCTGAATCTGAATCCGTGTCCGCTTCCGCTTCTATTTCCGTCTCCGTCTCAGTTTCAGTTTCAGTTCCAGAACCAGAACCTTCATTTACACCTGCGGAGTTTGTTTACACCTGCGGCTTACTCCAAGGCGTCGACTAAGGCATCGACTAAGGCAAAGAACTTAGGCAAGAACTTAGGCAATACATTGGCAAAATTGGCACCCAAGGCTCCCTTGGCGACCGTTGGCTACGTGTGAGGCAATTTTAATTTTGAGTGGCAATAGAGAGTTTTAGATTCCCTAAGGTAGAAGGATTTGAACCCACAACCTCCTACTTACAAGAGAAATACTTTAATCACTACTCCATCTCTTTGAGTTATCACTCTATCTCCCTTTTGTCATATTTACATCAACTTTCACTTCCCTCTTCCTTTTACAATTCCCAAGTCGAGCTCACACATGTGGAAGCGCCCGTCGATTTTCCTAGGGGAGTGCATCATAAAAGGAGCATAACTTTCATTATATAACTCAGATTTTAGCATATAATATATCATTGGAAAGCTCTCGGAACAAGCTTTTAGGCTAACATATTAGATTGAGGATCCAACATAGTCTGAAAGAAGTATTTTGTGCTCTAGATATGGACCCTACAACAAAGGAGGATTTTGGCAATTCACCTTTACCTAGGTTTCATTCGAGCAACACTTAGAGATTATGCGATAAGAACTTCAAGAAATCAACAAGCTATACAAGAATGCTATGCTATGCTCCAATTTGATGGACGAAAGGATGGCCCATTTGTCCTGTCATGGCTCTCTCTATTCGACAATTTCTATTTCGATGAGTCATATTCAAAAAATAAGAAAGTCAAGTTTGCTACCAATTATTTGGGTAGGAAGAGCTCAACTATGGTGGAATGATCTTTGTCATAGTGCAGATTGTCCAAGCACATGGAAGGCCTTTCAAGAAGAGTTTAAGGATTTTTTTCTACCCTTAATACATGTTCAACAATTGTGGGCTAAATTTACATGGATGGAAGGTGATATATTTACAACCAATACGGACCGGTTGTACCAATACTTAGTAACTCTTCGCTTGCTTGAAGATGTTTCCAACGATACTATGAAGAAGAAGTATGATGATGGGATATATAAGGAGGTTCAAGCAAAGCTTCGCTCATGCCAACCTACATCGCTTCATGAAGCCATTGCCTTTGCTCATGATGTGGAGAATGAGTACCAATTGCTTATCAAGAGGATCTATTTGCAGCAGCCACATCAACAACAACAATCTTTTTGCTAGCCTAATTTTCTTTGATCATATGTAATGCATTTACACATAGAATTTAGTATGTAGGATCATACTTTAGATATACTTTTGAAAATGAATTAGAATATTGACTTATTTAAAACACAATTATCACTTCACTATGATCATTTAATTTTTGGATATCATTCCCAATTACATTAAACTTTCAGGTTTCCGATTCCATGCATGTGTTTTATCAATTGAGGTCAGTTGCTTGTCAACTGGGAGGCATGTTGTATATTATGGAATCATGGAAGGTTAAATGGATTTTTAATGTTTTAAATATCAAGAAGGTTTTAATGTGGTTCTATTTGATCTAGCAGGTGAAGAAGCATGAGGGTGTGGATACAAGTGGATGCGCATAAATAAATAAATTTGAAGACTAAATCAAAGACTTCTAGAATAGTTATATTTAGGTTTATCTTGTTGTAAAAGTAGTGGTTCGCTTTAGAAAGCGACGCCTTTTGTAAATAAAGTAGTTTTTCCTAAAAGATGCTTCTAAAAGCGACGGCCCTCATGTAACTTCTATTTTCAGGACATAATAGAAATAAACCTATAAATACATGTACTCGTAGAGACTCGTCCATCAGAGTACACAGGGGGAGATTGCACCCAATATCGCGTCAATTGTCTCTCTATTTTTTATTCCTGTTTCGTCTTCTTCTTGCCTCTGTGTGTGTGTGTGCACTGAAGGACCTGATAACATTAAGTCTTTTCTTGACAAAGATATCTCTCATCAACTCATTATTGCTTACACTCCAAAAGAGAATGGTATTGTAGAGAGAAAGAATAGGATATTTATTGAGATGATGCATAGTTGTTGATATGCTTAGTTAGTGACATGTGTTAACACACTAGGACCATCGGGGCATTTTTTTCCCTCTTTCGGAGGTTTTTTCCCCCTAGCTTGTATATACACCTATAACCCTAATGGGTCACTTATCTTTGTATATTCTCTTGGTAATACATTTAGTATTGTGTGTTGTGCCCCAAGCTTCTTCTTCTTCTTCTTCCTTGTATTGTTCACGTGCTTCTGTAGACCTCAAACTCCAGTAATTGGTCTCAGAGAAGGTCATCGTTTATCTAGGGCATCATCGACACCCCTCCAATCACAGTCTCAAAATCACATGGAAATTTCTCAGCATGCTCAAGGCAATGAGGGTTCAAAACAGCTTCGCTATGTTGTATGGAAATCGCGATCCGAGCTCATTTCATACTCCAAATGCACTATCACAGAGCTTATGTAGGTAATTTTTCCTTTTTGTGACAAAGAAATATACATGTTTTGGTTCGCCAATATAAGCACCTCAAAATCTGCTACAAGTTTAGTAGAACTCGACATGGTAGTTCTATTCAACTTTTTGAGATACATTCATTTTTCTGCATCAGGGTATTTTAGTCAATGGCCATGGTTGAAAGCAGTGATATATTTTATATGTTGAGGATAAGTTAGATGGTACCAATTATATGGGCTTATATGATGCATCATGTATTGATTGCAAAAGGACTCTGGAATATTATGCAGGGTGTTGAAAAATGTCCTATTACACCTACGAATGTAGTTGTTGAAGGTGATGTAGATGGCATTGAAGATTATGATATTCTTCATATTCCTCTTTGTGTTGCGGTTCTTGTTGCACCTACTATAGAGCAACTTCATTAGGATGGCAAAGATGCTCAAGCACATGCATTAATAGCCTTGTCTATCAAACATTCCATTATTCCTCACATTACTCTTGCAGAATAGCAAAGGATGCTTGGGATACACTTACAAATTTATACCATGCAAGGAATGAGGCTTGTGTTTCTTACCTTTGAAAATAGTTGGAGAGTGAGCACATGAATGAATGAGATTCCATGGACAGTTTTTTGACAAAGATCAAAGATTTGAAGGGGCATTTGATTTTTGTTGATGAAGTCTTGCTAACAATTCACATGTGTAGACTGTTTTGAATGGTCTTCCATATTCATATCAGACTTTTGCTTCTACTCTTTGAATGATGATGAAGGCAATCCAAATGCCTTAACGTTTGAGGAGTTAGCAAATCAAGCTTTCTTGGCTAGTCAGAAGGGCAAAGGTAAATGTAGTTCTTCTACTAGTAAGCAGAAATTTGCTAATTCTACAAAATCAAAGAAGGATGACAAAGACCAGAAGAAAATGAAAAGCAAAAATTGTTTTGGAAATACTGTAAATGAAATGATCATGTCATAAAGATTTTTCCAAAATTGGTTGCAAAGAAGGCAAAGAAAAAAGAGGCTAGAATGGTTGTTGCATAAGCCTCTACACCCAAATCAGAGTCTCCTTTCAACAATGTAGAAATGAATGATGCATCCGGAATAATCTCATCTATGTTTGCCAATTGCTCTTTCAAGTCCTTGATGCTTGTCACATACACATCCACGGACTCATTTTCATCCATACATACATCCTCAAGTTGCTTCCTCAAGTATGCAACAGGTGCTTCATTACGAACAGCGTACAAAGAAGCAAGAGTGTCCCATGCCCGTCAAGATGTAGAAATCAAAGCATGAGCTTGAGAAACTTTTCCATCCCATCTAAGCTTCTCTTGTGTAGGTGGAGAAGGAGAAACCACTGTACTCGAAGAATAAGCTCCATCTGTGACAGTAGACTGTGAAGTAGAAGCACCTGCGGGTCTTTGATCTACATCTGCCACTATGTTCCAAAGATGTTTAGCAATAAGAACATGCTTCATCATGTAAGATCACATCGGATAGTTGGTCCCATCAAGCTTATCTTCAACTTGAAGCATGCCAAACAAGTCATTATTGCCCGCCATTTCACTAAGGAACAAGAAAGTGACAAAAACTTTACTTCGACGAAAGTTAAAATGAGTGCTAAAATTTCAGCTCACAAACGGTCACTCTAATGGCAATTTTGACTACATGAATGGCTTTGAAATGGGGTAAAACCCCAACGCACCTGCTGAAAATGTTTCTTGGCTCCTGAAATTCACAGTTCTATGCTTCGAAGTCAATTTGCATTGTTAAAAGTGTGTGCGTCCCACGAGGCAAAAAACCGAAACTTGAGAAGGAGCTAAACCTACTATGATACCACTATTGGGTGTGTGTAGAAGTGTGAGAGACACACGAGAAGCACACACAAGGAGCACAAATGTAGCAAGACACACGGAGATGACGATGGCTAGAATAGCTCTCTCTATTGACAATAAACTGAACTGAAGTAAGAGTTGAATAATATCTCTAAGTACAAAGTACCACCACATATGAGAGTATCAAGTATGTGGTAACATGGGGAAAAAACCTCTAGCCAGCACTAGAGTAAAAAGTGCCCATGTATAGAGAAAAGGTTCACATCAAAGCTACTCGAGGAACACATAAGTGTAACAATCTATGTGTTGGAGATGGCCCATACTTGAGCAGCAGGAGGTCATTTTTTGGTTGACAAGACCGCAAAAATGATTCTCTTTGTCAGTTTATGGTGGCCAACTTTATATGAAGATGCGATGATGTATGTTCAGAGGTGTGATGTGTGTCAAATAACAAAATATCCCATACGAAGAGATGAAATGCCACTACGACCTATGATCAGTGCCAGAGCTTTCATTAAAGGGTATAGATTTCATCGCACCAATTAGCCTTCCAGCTAAAGGGTCTCATGCTGAATATATAATACTAGCCACGAATTATTTAACCAAATGGATAGAAGCAAAGGCCACAAGGAAGAATGATGCAAAAACTACGGCCAAGTTTCTCTTTGAAAATATATTCATAAAATTTGGATTACCCATTGAACTCGTGAGTGATCGAGGAACACACCTCATTAACAAAATAATAGAAACTTTGATTAATGAATTCCTAGTAATTCATAAGAAATCGGCCCCTTATCACCTGCAAGCTAATGGAAAGGAAGAAAGTTCCAATAAAGTGTTATGTACCATTTTAACCAAGATTGTAAATAATAAACGATTAGATTGGGATAAACAATTACATCATGCCATTTGGGCTTTTTGAGTTGCGTATAAGACTACTATAGGCACAACACCTTTCAATCTTGTGTCCGATCAAAATGCAATCTTATCAATTGATTTCTTGATTCCTACTCTTCGAGTAGCTAAAAGATATGATTGGAGTGGACACAAATTGTCCCAATAATTGGATCATATCAAACGATCACATGAGACTAGATTACAAGCAGTAGCAGGTATTTATGTGACCAAGAGGCGACAAAAGGCCTACTATGATGCCCATATTAAAGATAAGGGACTCAAAGAGGGTCACTTAGCCTTGGTATACACTTTGAAGCAACACATGAAGAAGTTGCGAAAGTGAGGGCATGGACTATTGGTAATTAATCGTATTTCTACTAGTGGAGCAGTAAACCTAGCCACCCTAGATGGAGAAGTCCTACCAAATTACATAAGTGCTTATCGTGTGAAGAAATATTTAGAACCCTTAATAGACGAGATGATGAGTAGATTACTACAAGCAAGGAACTGAAAGGAAGAGGATGAGAGAATTAGAGGGGAAGCAAGGATTGAATCATTGGAACGCATACATGGATGAGAGAAAGAGATGAGAGATATCACCAAGGAGAGGAACCAATTCCCATAGCCAACTATAGGGCAGCAGAGACTATGACTGTAATACGACAAGTCACGACCATACCTAAATCTAGGAGTCGCAATGGAGGAATACCGCTTAGTACATGTGTTGATTGATATCGGGGTGGCATTAAGTTGCATATGTGTTTTGTTAGTTAGACAATTAAGTGCGTCATTCAATCCAACTAAGGCCTAAATAGTGGGCATAGGAGGAAACACCATTGAATGTGTAGGAGAGGTCAGCCTATCTCTACACTTGGGTAACAATTCAATGCATCAAAAGTTTTTAGTTTGTAAAGATGACGATCTAGTGGAAGAGCTAGTGTTAGGTCAAGGCTGGATATACGAATTTGAGGTAACAATCTAGTTAGCCTTAGGCTACATATCTGTGAAGATTGGAGAGAAGTCTTCAGTCTAGTAGATGAGAAGCCTCTAAAGACGATCTGTCAGAAGTATAATGATGCTGAATGTGTGTCTGCATGTGAATCTACACTAATGACAAGCCTTGATCAACTAGTTTCCACTCTTGTCTCAAGCCCAAAAACCCCTACTCTCATTACTCATGATATTCAACTCAGCTCGTCATCTCAATTTAGCCAATCGGAAGGAACCAGTGAGGATCTTACTAAAGACAAGTTACTGGTAGCCCAACAACCAAAAATGGATTTATTATCAATTCATTCACTAGTGAGGAAAAGGACGTGGTAGATATGGATTTGCAAGGATCAATTAGACAACCACAAATCTCAAGTAAAGGAGAGCCAAAAGGAATTCAATCGAAGGTGACATCGATCTAACCCACCGTTCAAAGATAGATCCACACACGTAGTGCAAGTATGGATACCAAAGATATTGAAGGCAGCTCAAACTTCAAGGAATCAAATATGGATACCCAAGACAACAATCAAAATCATCAAGGAGCAGCCTCCAAATTTACTTAGAGATCAAAGGTAATACAGTCAACTTATTCGAAGACAAAGAACTCCCATGAAACAAATGCCACCAATGGAACAAGGAGGACCTTCTACTAATAATCGATACGAATGGAGAGTGAAAGTACAGCAAAACCAAATACCTTCAGCAAACGTAAGAAGCTCCCAAAGGGACATTCAGAGCACCAAAGCTGCGAATATGTGGATTCTAAAGTCAGGAATAACATCACCAGCGATCAGAGCAAGAAATTCTGCTTGCACTCATGATGAGTCCCATGCACCTCAAGTAAGCATAATATGGCCACATTACAAAGCCATGCATTAGGCACAACAGCATCATTGTACTACTAAGAGATCACATTTCCCTCAGGAGGAATAGGAAACACCTTGTACAGTAAAATAAAAAAAAATAATAAATTGCCTCGGCTATGTCACTAATATTTTTTGTTTACATTGTAGCTTATATATATATATATATATATATATATATATATATATATATATATATATATATATATATATATATATATATATATATATATATATATATATATATATATATATATATATATATATATATATATATATATATATATATATATATACATATACATATAGACCAGGTACGATGTTCCTTATACACTCTGTGGGGACACAACATCGGAGTGAATGATCAAAACACCAAGAACTTTCTCCAAGTTTGGTACTAATCATTAAATCCTCCAATTGTAGATGGCTTCCTCTAATTTTGAAGCTACACAAGAAGCATCCTTTGATTTTGAAGCCACTCATGAGGCTAAAATATTAGAGTTTCCTCAAGAATCGGCTATTAAGACCCGAGGACACTGGTTCAGAGATGACAACCCAAAAAGCGAGCATTTATTCCTCATTATGATTAAAATCATGGATAGAGAGCATCAATTCCCAATGATGACTCAAGACTTCATAATCCTGCATGAAATGCCAAGCATAGTGGATGTGTGGACACGAGCTCGAATTGAGGCCTATTTCAAGCTTCCTATCCACAAACCTGACTTTCAAAGATGCACCCAAGTCATGAACACTCTACGTCCTGCACATGATAAGCCAACGGTCCCTAAAGCTATGGTATTAGATTGCAATGGGGAATCTCAGACTATTTGCTTCACACATGAATTGATCAAGATAGCATTTGGATGGACCATGGCTAGTCTCACTGACCTGAAGGACGAATGCCATGAGGTGAAGAAAAGAACTTTCTTCGATATCAATAGAATCGATATTGAAGAATAAGTGAGACTAGTGCATCAACACTTCTGTTTCCCCAATATGCATAGATATACAGATCCACAAAAGGTGGTTGTACAATAGTTATCCCATGCAGTCAAGCAAATTGGGAACCAAATCAATCTGACCCCATACATTCAAGAGCAGATATTTGAAGCTAAAAAGCAGTGGGGCCACAAGAAATTCTTAAATGGAAGCTCTGCTTTGACCCTGCTTATCTATCAATCATTAAACATGAAAGATTGTTTATGGCCTATGATATCAATCATCGAAATGGCAAAATATGTGAAGGCTTCCACTATATCAAAGAAGAGGAAGGGTGTAGCCCTAGTGGAGGAAGTTGGCACTAGCTCAAAAGCAACCATGAGAGGTGCAAAACGAGCTCGAATGGTTGAAGCATGAGAAACCCCACAGTCCAAGAGGACACATGAACTTCCGAAGGTACCATTAGTAGCAACACCAGCCATCACAAGAAGAGATCTCTCCACAGCCCTAGAGGCCACACATGTTTACATGAGAGATCAAATCAACCTTACGGTACAAGGCCACCAGTACCATCAGTCAAGTAAACAAAGGTTATCATAGGCAGCAAAGACTGCATCTCAACAAGAAAGGTATAAAGAATTGGGGTTAAATTATTCAAGTTCGGATTATGAATCATGTTGGAACAAACCATCACCGAGGTACAAGATGAACAAGAACCGGTATTACCTATCGAAGTCATTGTTGAACCATCACCCTTGGACGTGGTGGTCGACTCTCATAAAATGCCCTCTGAGGAACTGGCAATACAAGACACCACCAACCCCATTGAGATGGCTAAACCTAGCATTCACTTGCATATAAGGCACCCACACCATGAAACATTACTTGTGGCATAAGGCAAAGATGTGCAAACAGGAGAAGAATTAGTTATATCAAAAACTTGGCTAAATGTTGATGTAAACCAACTAAAGCCTATAGTCTGAAACATGATTGACACGGCCATGACTGCTCAAACCCTTTTGGTGGATGAGGAGAAGGAAAAGGCGGAATTATTTGAAGCAAGAAGTCGATTCTAGAATATAAGTGAAGAGCTCTCTGCCAAGAATATAGCCATTCAAAAAGAACTTGCTCAGAAAATAGAAGACTTGACAAGCAAGACAGAAGAATGCAATCGTGTCCAAGAGAAAAATGTGTCGCTAAAAGACAAGTTATAGGAAGTGACTACATCTATATTAGAACTTCAAGTTGAAGTGAAGACACTGAAAAAGCAACAAGAAATGTATGAAGCAGAAAAAATAAGGATGATTAATCACAGCAAATTACTAGAAAATCATATTAAAGTGTATATGGATGAAGCCGACAATCTGC
Source organism: Ceratopteris richardii (assembly GCA_020310875.1). Taxonomy (NCBI): domain Eukaryota; kingdom Viridiplantae; phylum Streptophyta; class Polypodiopsida; order Polypodiales; family Pteridaceae; genus Ceratopteris; species Ceratopteris richardii. The sequence continues at coordinate 159,262,736 of CM035422.1, forward strand.
GTATGAGGAATAAAGAATTAATGAACTCTATATTGTTGAATCAGCCATTGGAAAGCACTGATAACACAAGATTGCAGGAGTTGCAGGCAAGGTTGTCAGTGATGGAAGATCAGCTTACACAAGAGAAGAGAAAACAGGCCGAGTTAGAGATCAAATATAAAGCGGGGGCCAAAACATGGGAACTTAAGCGGAATGAAGCAATACACAAATACATGGAGCAATGTAATGAGGATGCTGATCAGGTAAAGGCCATTTGTGAAGCAAAGGCAAAAGTTGAAGATGAGCTCAAGGATAGCAAAGAACACAATGAAGAGAAAGACAAAACTATAGCAGAGCTCATACCACTATTAGAACAGGCCAAGAACTTGGGGACACCAGTAGTGCAACCATCCATGATGACTACTGTCGAGACTGAGGTACACCTTCTTTCTCCCCCAATCATTCATTCACCATTAAGGGAGCCAGCTATAAAGGAATATGATGATCATCCAATGCCATATAATGCAGAACTAAGTCAGAAAGAACGAGCACTACTGGTGTCTTGGCTTACATAAAATTTTGAAAATGAAGTGGTAAAAGTCATGAAAGAGGCCCAAATCAAAAGTAAAGATCTAGATGCAATAATGAAGCCCTTAAATCTCCCCTATGGAATAATGAAAGAGAAAACCCAAAGATACATCAAGAAGACCACGGGAAAGGATCCTGATGAGAAGCTAAATTTTAAAGCAGCCACTTTTAATTACACTCAATAGGAGTTCAAAGCTTCTGATCCTATCTGGTAGAGAAAGTTTTTTGAGAAAAATCCAACATTGCAGGTGCATTGGCAGGAAGCACCATATTTACTCCAAGTCAATCCAGCTTTTTGCCATGTGCCACATCGATGATACTAGCCATAATTTTGGGAATCGCAAAGTCAAGGTAAACTGAATAAACAGTGGCTCAATTTTCCCTTAATTTTGAGCCCGTCGCATAACTACCTGCCCATGAAAGAGTACATGGTTAGAACCATAGAATTTTGGCTATCCTGGTATGCAAAGGTTCCTGATCTAACAATCAAGCAAACGAATAAAATACTCAGCATGTTTTTTAAAGTACTCAAAGTCTTCAAGCACGTAGAATATACCTTTTTTAATTTTATTGGCATTAATCAGGGAATAGATATTTTGATATTTGATCTTTCTGTCATACTGAGTAGATTAACTATTATGGCCTACTACTCCTAGCTCATGTTTTTACCTAGTAATTATATGCAGACCTTTGAAGAAGCATTCTTCACAGGCTTTTTTCAAATTGATTCAGAAGTTTTCCTCAAGATGTCTAGTAACCTAAATGCAAGGCTAGTAGCATATGAAATGAGCTTTTTTGTTGATCATCGCCAATCACCCCACGACAGTGTTAAGTCCAAACAGTGGAAGCAATTAATGATACGTGAAGCCAATCTGCTAAATGAAATAGGGTAGAAGATATACAAGATGTACTCCCGTCAACTTCTAAAGCATGTCAGGGATGATAGAGTTCAGGAGGGGGGGATCTGTGGAAGGAGAGATGGGAGAATCAAGCAAAAGAAGAAGAAGAAGAAAATAAAAAAGAAAGACTATTCAATAGGAAGCAACTCCCTCTGCCCAAAGTCCTACAGGGGCATGCATTAGGCTGCAACACCAATGGACCAGGTCTCGAAGAGTGGTACCAAAGAATCACAACCAGGACCTTTCAAGGAGAGGTTGTATACCACCTACTCCTCTACTAGGTGCGTGTGGCAGAAAGAAGTAAACAGGCTAGAGAAATACAATAGGGTCAGATGTGTGAGAACAACAAAATATCCGAAGACCAAAAGTTAGAAAGGGGAGAGGCTGAAAAGTTGAAGAGGGTGACTAAGAATATCACATTCTTAGTCACTAAACGCATGTGTGGCAGCCTCAATTAACACCACAAATGAAGATATGAAGCAAAACCTGTCAAGGGACGACAAAGACAAAGAGGGGGAGAGTGTTCTAGAGTAAAGGAGCACAAAAGAGAAGCCCCAAAAATTTTCAAATTATGGGCACCTTTTTTTCTTCTTCAAATTCCTATGAAAACCTCATGAAGCCATGCTCATGCACCAGAGGAGTCCTCTGGATGCATAAACCCCAAACATTTGTATCATACTCTTTGTAAAATGATAGGAATTTAGGCTTTTCTTTAACAAAATGTTGGTCTCTTGTGTGAAAGGACCATTTTTAGGGCACATGTATATAACTCATTTGAGGAAACTTTGTAAGGACTTTTTGCCATTGTGAGTAAGAGAGAACTCAGTTTTTCGAATTTGCTTCTTCTTCCTCTTGTACCTCCATGTTTGTGAGCTTGCATGTGTGCTTGTAGCTTGGGAATGAGTGCATGGAAGTGTTTTCTATCCAATTCATTGCTTTTTGAAGTGTGTAATGCTTGTGTGAAGTGTGAAGAGGTGTGGTTAGACTAGTTGAGTTGCGCAGCTCTGTTTTTTGCCCATATCTTGAAGTAGGTTTGTTAGAATCAAAAAACGGTGCCATTGGATGCGTCTCGTCCAGAGCTTCAAAACAAATCCGCTATTGACCATATTCCAAGTTCGGAGCTGAGAGAAAAGTGTGTTTTTGTGCTTACTGATGTTTCATGTATCACGACACCATTTCCACCTGTGTGAGTGATGAATGTGAAAGATGATACTCATTTGTCTTCCATGATAGCTACCTCACTTCATTGACCATTGTGCAAGTGCAAGTCTTCATACACTCAGTTAGGTTCAAGATACTTCTCGGATTGATAATTTAAAGGTGTGATCCCCACTATATGCACTTATCAGTGATAGAGGAATAGTCTCTTTCATCACAAGTGCCTCAGTTATTGCTTAGGTACACAATCATGGGCTGTATAAGCTCATAGATTATGCAAAATCTATGAATGATTCAGCATGTGTAATTCAAGATTCCCAAGCTATGTCAGATGCAAAGCTTTGGCATGCACCCTTTGGTCATCTGAATTTTTCTAGTTTGCTACACCTGCATAAATTTGAAATGGTATCTTCTCTGCCCAAACTTGAGACTCTCGTTAAGCATGTCTGTGAAGGCTGTATTTTAGGCAAAGTGTAGTGTTCCTCCTTCTCAAAGGATGGTTAAGTACGAGCTACTCAAAAATTGCATGCAAACACCTTCTTTTGGGAACTATCTTTACTTTTGGACTTTCATTGATGATTTTTCTAGGCCTGCATGGGTATATCCATTGAAAGCAAATTCTGAAGTATTTGTGCTTCAAACAATTTCTAGTTTTGGCTAAAATCTATTAGCATGTAAAATGGGAACCCTCCATTCTCGTCGAGGGAGAGAATATATATCTTTTTATTTTAATTCATTTTTGGCTAAACATGGGATAGAACATCAGTGTACAGTGCCATATATACCTCAACAGAATTGATTTTTTGAAAGGAAGAACATGTCACTCATGGAGATGGCGAGGTGTATGGTCAAGATTCAAGCTTTATCACATAGTTTCTAGCTTGAGGTTGTTATGTGTGCAGCATATATACTTAACACATGTCCCACTAAGGCATTGCAATCTATCACTCAATATGAGGCTTGGCATGGCTGCAAGCCATTTGTTGCTCATCTATGTGTCTTTGGTTGTCTGGCATATGCATTACTGCCTGAACAACAACGTAGGAAATTGGATGATAAAGCATTGAAATGTTTTTTTGTTGGGTATAGTTATGAAGGCAAAGGCTATGGTCTGCATTTTGCTTAGTGATTATGTTGTTTTTGTGGAAGATGTTATTCAGCCATTACTTTCATGTACCAAAGAGATATCAGTTAGCTCCAAAGACATGTATGATACTTTGCTGCCTCATTTTACAGGTGGCCAACCTAGTGCTGGTCCAAATTAGGTGATTTCTCAGACTTTAGAGGTTTCACATAATGATGCACATCATGCCACTTCTGATGCAAATTTACATGATGTACTTATTGATGAGAGAATGGATAGAGTCTTTGTGATGAGAATGAACCAGTTTCATTTGATGAAGCAAAAAATTCAGAAAATTGGATGGCTGCTATGCAATCAAAATATGATGCTACTATGAAAAATGGTACATGGTGTTTATGTGACTTGCCTATTGGCAAGAAGGCTATTGGCACTAAGTGGGTATACAAGTTGAAGTGTAAGGCTGATGGAATAGTTGATAAGTATAAGATGAGGCTTGTTGCAAAGGGTTATGTTCAAGAAAGAGCATTGATTTTTATGAGACCTTTGCTCTTACATGTCAAATGACTACTCTTCGTAGCATCCGTGCACTTGCAGCTCTTGGAACGTACATTAGTTGGACATTAATAATGCATTTCTAAAGGGTGACTTGCATAAAGAATTTTATGTTTTTCATCCTCGTAGTTGTATAGAAAGGGCAAGAAAACAAAGTGTACAAGTTGAAAAAGGCATTATATGGTTTGAAGCAAGCACCATGTGCTTGGTATGAAAAGATACATGCCTACTTGATTACACATGGTTTTGAGAATAGTCCAGCTGAGAGACCTTATATGTTAAGTGTGCGAATGATGTGCTTTTGATCATTATTGTCTATGTTAATGACATGTTTCTCATTGTTCCTCATGAGAAGCATATTGCTAATTTTAAAACTCATTTGCATGCCTCATTTGAGATCTCAGATTTGGGGCATTTGCATCATTGTTTGGGCATTCAATTTATGCAAGTTGATGGCGGAATGGCTTTGTGTCTAACAAAATATATTGACACATTATTGCAGCATTTTGTCCTTGAAGATTGCAAACCTATTGTCATTTCTATGGAAACAAGTTTACGGTTGAGTTTTCATGATGCTAGATATGCATTTGATGTTGTTCTCTATCAGTATGTTGTTGGATGCTTGAGTTATTTATGTATTACTCGGCTAGATATTCAGTTTGTTGTCTCACAAATGAGCAGATTTATGCATTGCCCAGGTGCAAAGCATTGGCAAGTCGTTAAGCACATCTTTCACTACTTGACTAGTACCCGGATACTTGGATCATTTTATCCCAAGGGGGGATTACTACCACCAGATTTACATGATTTTTTTTACTCTGACTTGCCTAGTTGCTATGACACATGTGTCCACTAGCAGTTTTTGCTTCATGCTTGGTAGCTCATGCATATCTTGGTTGAGCAAGAAGCAGCCTATTGTGGCCACTTCTAGTTTTGAGGTTGAGTATAGGGTAGCTGTTGAAGCTCAAGGTCAAGGACAAAGCATGGAAGTGCATCAAAGAAGTGGAAACACAAGAAAAGGGAGCAAGTAGGGAGCTCCAAGAAGTGTATGTCAAATTTTCAGAAGAATCCCCTACAAAAATAGTGATTTTCATCACTAAAAACCATTGTAAATACCATTTTCTATTTTTGTAACTCCATTTTGTTCAAGCCGAGGAGTCCTTCAGCTTGAGGAGTATTAGAAGTATCATGCTGCCAATTTTCATAATTTTTAGACTTCGTTTGAGCCCTCAAATAAGCCCTGGAACCTAATTTTTAACTAGGCCGTACACTAGGTCTGGACAGGGCCAAAACTACTCAAAAACCTATAAAAAGAGCTAGAGAGCTCATTTTTGAGGTTAGCTTGTTAGATAATAGAGCTTTGTAAGAGAACTGATTTGCAATCAAAGCTTTCCATTGTTCCTCTCTTTGATCTTACCTTGTGCACGTGTGTGTGTATGTGTGTGCATGTTTGTGTGCTTTCACTCACGTACTTGTGCCTTCACTTGCTCGTGGTCTTCATACCATTCCTCACATCTCCATGGATTGACAAGTAAAGGAGGTGGTGCTTACGCTTGAGCTACACCAAATTTTGGCGCCGTTGCCGGGGAGAGAGCTTCGAGGACGAGCGTTGTGATGGTAAGATCGTAGATTTGCGACATTGGAAGGTTAAAAAAAAAACTGTCATTTTTGTTCATTTTCTGATTTTTCTTCTTCATCTTCATCATCATCACCATCTCCATCTTCTTCCATCTTCTTCTTCATAGAAATTTCTTGTTTTTTAGTGCATTTTCACCATTTTCATACCATTTTTCATGCATTATTGTGTGAGAAGGAGTTAGGAGGTGCAAGGGAGAGCAAGCATTGTGTTTTTTCATGCTTTTCTGCACATACGGAGCTCACCATTGCTCGGCGCTCAGAAATTTGAATTTCCTGCCAAAAAACATGATTCTGTGATGAAAATCACGATTCTGTGAAAAATTCAAAATTTTTTTTGAAAATCGTGATTTTCTATTTCCCGCCTAAAAGCTTGCTGAAAGAATCAAGATTCTGTGCTCATTCTCAGAATCGCGATTCTCTGGTTGTGCTCAAAATCGCGATTCTCACAAATCACGATTTTCAAAAACACGATTTTGTGAAAAGACGATTCTATGAAAACACGATTCTGTGAAAGCACGATTCTCTGAAAACACGATTCTCTGATTTCATAGCATCGCGATTCTCAAAAAACACGATTCTCTAAAAACGCGATTCTCTGGTTGTGCTCAAAATCGCGATTCTCACAAATCACGATTTTCAGCCAAAAACACGATTTTATGAAAAGACGATTCTGTGAAAAGATTCTGTGAAAACACGATTCTCTGATTTCATAGCATCGCGATTCTCAAAAAACACGATTCTCTAAAAACGCAATTCTCTGGTTGTGCTCAAAATCGCGATTCTCACAAATCACAATTTTCAGCCAAAAACACGATTTTTTGAAAACGCGATTCTCTGTTTGCAATCGCGATTTTCATGTCAAAAACACGATTCTAAGAAAACACAATTTTCAAGGTACAAAACTACGATTCTCTGATTTCACACAATCACGATTCTCTGATTTCACACAATCGCGATTCTCTAATTTCATACAATCGCGATTCTCTGATTTTACACAATCGCGATTCTCTGATTTCACAAAATCGTGATTTTTTCCAAAAGGTCCTGTTTGCCTATTTTGACCCCTAGGAGCCTGATTTGACATAACTTTTTCATCCAAAGTCCATTTTTTTAGCTCTATAGCTCGTTGGAAAGCTCGTTTTGAATCCTACAGGGTCTCAATTGTTTTTTATAAGAATAATGCGTTGATTTTCATATAGACTAATTTGAAGTTGACCCTCAGGTGGGACTAGGGAACCAAGGGGACTCCAAAGGGTTTTGAACCATACCAAGGGAAAATTTGGGACTCTTAACCAAAGCTTATGAATCTGAGATCTGGTAGACACCTAGGCAAGGATAGACAAATCATTAGATCTTCTGAGGCTAGTGTCAACCATACAGCTAAGTCTTGGGCACAACAACTAAGTGGTTATTCTTACGTACTAAGTTCAGACACAAGTGACTCGGAAATGTCTTTTAGCATGGGGAAACCTGGAGGTAACTCAGGAACGGCCTATCTGCAAACACCCGAAGGTCCATATAAGACACAGTTGGAATATATTCGGACCAACCGGTTAGGTGCTCGCATCTATGAGGATGGCCTAAGGCGATCAGTGGTTCAACTCAAAAATCCAGATCAACCCTTTGGACTTGAACACCCAATAGTCAAGTTCGAAGAGGGGTCGTACATTGATAAGGAAGGAACCATGTGTGTGGTCACCAACCTACCAGATAAGACCGATGAGTTTGGAAATATCATTTCTGAAAACGATATAGGAGACCTAGAGCAGGGAGATGTAGGACGAGAGCCAAAGACTCCTTGAGGTAAGTCAGTCTTGACTAGAGTAATCACTCCAGATTGGATTCCTCAGGACAACAAAAGCATAGAACTATTCGTGAATAGAGAAACGGAGGAAGCCTTTTGGAGATTCAAGCCAGATCAACCTTGCCCACTAGTCATCATCTACGAGTTCAAGGATCCTGAGACACCAGGCAAAGTTGTCTATCTAGATGGCACATCAGAAAAAATGTTCTTGGTAACCGAGCAGGATAGGCATGCCTAGACTTGGCAAGGTGAATCAATTTTCCCGCCACCAAGAGCCAGTGTTTCCCATAGCTTCCAAGGAGCAGGATCATCCAAGGCTCATGAAGCACACCAAGAAAGAACCAGAGAGAGACCTGAGGTAAGCTTTGCAAACACTGTGGGCAGAGACAGATCAAGACTTGAAGGTGGAAGACGTGAAAGGGAGAGACATCGAACTCAGAGGCATCAAAGAGATGAACATGATTTCCCATTGCCCAGACCCCGAGAGCACTCAAGAACCCTTAGACCCTCTCAAGTGGTCAAGGCAATGAAGAACTATTTTGATGGATTCGGAGATCCTTATGATCATGTGGCCGAGTTCAAACAGGTGTTAAGAGCTGAACAGGTCGAGGACTTGTTTACCGAGTTTGAGGCATTTGGTTTGACTCTTAAGGGTACTGCCTTAGCTTGGTTTCAACCTCTAAACAGTTGCAACTATAGAGAGATAGGTCAATTGCTAGAAGAATTCATTGTAGAATTTTCCCAGAGTGTTATCAGGCATAACACATCATCCTTGATCCACAACTTCAAGCAGACACCCCAAGAAACAGTGCGACTTGCAGGGAGACGATTTAAACAATACCTAGAAAGATGCACTGCTCCAGAGTTACCCACACCTGCCAAACAAGTGGCATTGTTTTTAGATGGCTTACTGAGCACAAAGTTAAGGTCATATGTGTACTTGAAAGAGCCTAGATCCATAGAAGAGTGTGTGCGGATATGTATTGACATAGAAGACAACTTGGGTGAGGAGTTAGGGCTGTCCAAACTCTATAAGGATTCAGATAGTTCTACTAGTCATACCTCAAGAACCTCCACGGAGATAGAGGAGATAGCTGAGCAAGTTGCCAAAAAGCTAGGAGTTCAAAATAGACAAGCACCAAGGATCACTTCATTGAAGCGATGCTACAACTGTGGAGGAGACCACATGGCTAATGTTTGTTCGATGAGGGCTCAACCCCAAGGAAGCTCTAATGCTCTGTATTGCACTATTGAGAGAAAATACACGAACCACACGGCTCAAGATTGTCCATACAACGGGCAGGCTGTCAGGCAAAATGACCAGCAACCTTACCAGCAGGGTAGGTATCAGAATCAATACCAACAGCCATATTATAGGCCCCAACAGCAATATTAGGCACCACATAGGCCACAACCAGTCCTAGGAAACCAACCACCAGCTCCTACCAATGTGATCCCAGTTAAGTATGCAGTGGCAGAGGAGAACCTTAATAGAGCATTGGTGCCAGTGACCCCTTTAGTCCCAGAAAATGACTCTCATGCTCATAGTTTAGACTACTCCCATGAAGGTAGCCCACACGGTTATTACACAGAGTCACCTGAGCATAGTGAGAATTATTCATATCAATATGAGTCACCATCTATGGAACAAAATTGGGAGCCAGAATACTCTAATGTCATGTACACGAACCCCAATCAAGACAAGTGAGACCACCAGCCCCTAGAGGACCATGTTTTAGATGTCAGGGTGACTATTTCATTCGTGAATGTCCCCACTCACCGACTCCGGGACAAGGACAAAACATCACAATACAAGGCTTTTGTCTTGAGTGCGGCAAAGAACATCTCCCGAGAGATTGTCCTAGGAACCCCTCTAGTGCATCCAAGGTTACACCCATTAATGTAGTCAGCTTAGTGGTGGATTCAAGTTCAAGTAGTAATAATGTGGCTCCTATACAGGTAGTTACTAGGGCACAAGCTTACAACAAGAAAAACCGACTGAGCAATCGGAGTCGAGTGAATCAGGAGAGCCTAGTAAGAGGAAAACAAGAACATGGAAGGATACCAGAGAGAAGGCCAATCGTAAGTGGAATAAAAAGTTATCTGAACTATAAGAAAGCTTGAAAGACGCAAAAACAAAAATAGAAGACATTGCATCTCAAAACCCCTCGCATGCCGACGCTCCATCCACGCCACCTCATCCCACCCCACCACCCATTGTAAATAAACCGTAACCAAGGTCTGTTCTTGCAGATCCAACCCCAGAAGGCTTGGACATGATGTTCAAGGCCTACCAGGCTCGACTTCAAGAAGGGCCAACATCTGCAAACCTAGACAAGAGTTACCCTAGAGCAGACTTAGAGATTGAATGGACAAAAATGTGTATGAAAATGGTAGAACTAGCTCAAGCTATGCTCGAGACTAATCAAAAGTTCAATCAGACAAACTCTATCAAACCGGATTTGCATTTCCAGGGCTTACTAGAAAGATTAGAGCAGTTGGTAAACAAGCCGCATGTTTCTTTACCTCCACAGGCTCAACCAGTTATTGAAAGAGAAAGCTTACCACCAAGGAAAGCTTATGTTCTTGATTCCATAGATGATGGAACACCTCTTTCAATCCAACAATACTCTCAAGAGTTCTTGCGGGAAATACAAGAGGAGAAATGGGCCAAGGAGAAGGGTAATCCCCCTCCTATTCTTGAAATTGATGATCTTCACGATCAATTTCCCCAAGACATTCCTTCTATCTATGGAGACGAACCAGAGCTACAAGAAGACGAGAGATTAGAGTTTGAATCTAATTCTTTACAAGAGTTTCCACAAGTCACTAGCCCATGGGAATCTGAATCTCTTCATATCAAAGCTCCCACAATATTGGTAAGAAATGAAGACTTAGTGGTTCCAAGAAACACTGATGTCGTGAAGAACACTAAGGTTCAGTGTCATCTCACTGTAGAAGAGCTGCTCAAAGCAAAACCTGAGCTATGGAATCATGTGAAGGATCAGGTTCTAGAACTTGATTCCAATATGCCAAAAGCAGGCTCTAAGCAAAAAGTTCCAGAGATACCCCTCGACAAAATAGGAGACATGAGCAAAGGTGAAGAAGGTAATACTTATCTTCCGATCACCTATCAGGGTTACACAACCAAAGCAATCATAGATTCAGGTGCTGGTGTTGCTATTGTGACCACCTCCTTGTGGAAGCGATGGGGCAAACCCACATTAAGACCAACTAGAATGAAGCTTCAAATGGCAGACGGTCATTTTGAAAGACCTCTAGGATTGCTCGAAGGGATAACTCTAACCACGTGTGGTGTAGAGTTTGAACATACATTTGCTATATGTGATTGTTGGAGTTAGACGTCTGCAGAAGCACGCAAACAGCACAAGGAAGAAGAAGAAGCTTGGAGCACAAACACACAATACTGAATGTATTACTAGAGAATGTACAAAGATAAGTAGCCCATTAGGGCAATAGGCGTATATACAAGCTGGGGGGAAAAAACCTCCTAAAGAGGGAAAAAAGTGCCCCGGAAGTCCTAGTGTGTTCACACACATCACTACCTAAATATATCAACAAATCCCCCCTGGGAGTGATGCGGTGAACAAGGGGCTGGCACTCATGTATAAGGAAGTGCCAAGCTATGTGGAAATCACTCCACAAAAGGAAGTAAGCCCAAAGCTTTGCGGAAATCTTCAAACTTCTCCCTAGGCAGAGTCTTCGTGAAAAGGTCTGCAATGTTCTCCTGCGTGGGCACATATGCCAAGCTGATCTCCCCAGCAGAGAACCTCTCCCTGACATAGTGATAATGCACCTCAATGTGCTTAGTGCGAGCATGGAACACAGGGTTCCTCGCAACTGCCAATGCGCTCTGACTGTTAGTGAAGATGGTGGTGGCAGAAGACTGGCCAACACCCAAATCAACCATAAGGCATCTGAGCCACACACACTCAACAGTCGCTGTGAAAGCTGCCCTATACTCAGCCTCACAACTGGAAGTGGCCTTAGTAGGCTGCTTCTTGCTCAACCAAGATATACATGAGCTACTGAGCATGAAGCAAAAACCACTAGTGGACACACGAGTGTCATAGAAACCAGCCCAATTTGAGTCAGAAAAAGCATGCAAATCTGGCGGTAGTGATCCCCCCTTGGGATAAAACAACCCAAGTAGCCGAATACCACTCAAGTAGTGAAAGATGCGCTTAACCGCCTTCCAATGCGTGACTCCTGGGCAATGCATAAATATTCCATTGTTCCTCTCTTTGATCTTACCTTGTGCGCGCGCGTGTGTGTGTGTGTGTGTGCATGTTTGTGTGCTTTCACTCAGGCACTTGTGCCTTCACTTGCTCATGGTCTTCATACCAGTCCTCACATCTCCGCGGATTGACAAGTAAAGGAGGTGGTGCTTATGCTTGAGCTACACCAGTAGCTTTCATAGAGATTGTTGAGTGTGTGTGGCATAGACGCATTATGGCTGATTTGGGTGTTGGTTAGGCTTCTGTCACCACCATCTTCACTACTCTCATGCAATGCATATATTTCGAGAATTCGATTTATGATAAGAAGACAAAGATTTCATATTTCATAAATGCAGATGATTATGTATTTTTTTAGAAGGAATTTGGATTCTTATATTCAGCCATACAAGGGGGGTGATGAGCCTCCTCAAACCTTAAAAGATGCACTTGATAAAGGTGGAGAGAAAGTTTTATTACCTACATAAGTACCTAGTCCATCATTATTACCTCTTGATGTTCCAACTTATGAAGTTGGAGAAGGTTCCAGAAGAAAGAGATACTGAAAAACCAGAAGAAATTTCACCACTTTTCAAAAATACTTTGAGGTGGTTATATCAAACTTGGAAGGATAGTGGTATAAAGAACTTCACAGGACGAACCCAAAGTTGTACAAGGAGAGAACAAGTAGATCAAGTAAATTACGAAGAACATTTTGAGATTCATTCAATTTTAGCACTAACATCAGTTGAGAATGAACTAGCAAATGTTAGAGATGCACTAGAAAGTCTTGTATGGAAAAAAGCTATCCAAGAAGAGATTGATTCTATTCATAAGAATAAAAAATGTAAGCTTTATGAGTTATCAAAAGATAAGAAGGCAATTGGTGTTAAGTGGATATTCAAAATCAATAGAAAAGCATATGGCACCACTGACAGATATAAAGCAAGGTCAGTAGTCAATGGTTATGCACAAAAGAAAAGAATTGACTATGATGAAGCTTGTGCACCTACTTCTAGAATGATAGTAGTCAGAACAGTACTTTCTCTTGTTGCATTCTTTGGATGGAATGTATACCACTTAGATATCAAAACTGCCTTTCTTAATGATGATCTTCATGAAGATGTCTACATCAGTAGCTAGAAGATTTTGAAGAGACAGGTAAAGAGCATTTCGTATTCAAGCTTATCAAAGATTTGTATGGACTAAAGCAGGTACCAAAAGCTTGGTACATATCTATCTCTTATGAAGTGGGGTGGGCCTCAATACAATAATTCACAAGTTTACAAGATCTTCCAATAGGTCCATCATTCTTCTACTGTAATTTGGAGTGGATATTCGCCATCTATCTAAATCAACAATGTTTTCCTTGTCAATCTCCTCAAATGCTTCAAGATCGATTCCATGTACAAAATACATGTATAATTAGTACATCAAAATGAGTGTGCATGTGATCTAGAGCCCATTCTCAATGAGCATCCCAAATGTGATAGCCTCAATTTTTTGGTCAAGTGGCATGGTGGATTAACTATAGACACCCCATGGGTTTCGTTGTTCAATTTGTAAATAAGAATCTTATTATCACTCAATTATATAACCACGATACGTTTTGAGTCCTAGGGCCACTCACATGTCAAGGTAATCAAGCTCTTCAAGCCAAGGGAGAATGTCATAACCCAAACCCACCTTCCTTTGTATTCTTAAGGATTATAAGTGGTACTAAATTCTAAAAAACTATAAAGGGTAGTATTACTTCTAGCTCCAAAATGTTTTCCATGTCAATCTCCTCAAATACTTCAAGCTTAATTCCATACAAAACAACATGTATCATTAGTCCATCCAAATGAATATGCAAATGACCTAGAGACAATTCTCAATCATCTCAAATGTAATCATCTTATTTTTTTTGGCCAAGTGACATGGTAGAAATTGTAGATAGCTCATGGGTTCTATTAGTAAGTTTGTGTATAAGAATCTTCTTGTCATTTTGTTCTATAACCACCTTCATTTTTTATTCCCTAGGGTCAAGTCACATGTGAAGGAGATCAAGCGTTTCAAGTTGAGGGAGGTTTGCAAAAATGTCTTATAAAAGGACCTCTCTCAGCCGTTGATTATCTATACAAAGTACTTCACATTTCTAGAATATAATACAAAGAGGATCAATACGAAAAAAGAACTAGAATATACTTGTAATCACTACTCTTGAACTTTGTCCTAAGAAGATAAAGGGATAGAGGTGATCTTCAATAGAAAAAGCATAGTCACGTAAAAGAAAAAAATAGGGGAGAGAGAGAGAGAGAGGAACTAAAACATAGACTAAATCCAAAAACTTAGAACTAGTTACACTACAATAGATATCTTCTTGAATAATCTAATGAGCTTTCGAGATGACTTAGATAAATGTTGGATGGGCATGGAATGTTTTTCATATTCTTCAACAAGGGGACACCTAGCTTACATATTCCACGATAGATTTAGAATTACCTATCATGTGTTAGAAATGGATCCAAACCAGTGTTGGAGATAGACGTCTGCGGAAGCACGCGAACAGCACAAGGAAGAAGAAGAAGCTTGGAGCACAAACACACAATTCTGAATGTATTACTAGAGAATGTACAAAGATAAGTAGCCCATTAGGGCAATATATACAAGCCGGGGGAAAAAAACCTCCTAAAGAGGGAAAAAAGTGCCCCGGTAGTCCTAGAGTGTTCACACACATCACTACCTAAATATATCAACAAATCCCCCCTTGGAGTGATGCGGTGAACAAGGACCTGGCACTCATGTATAAGGAAGTGCCAAGCTATGTGGAAATCACTCCACAAAAGGAAGTAAGCCCAAAGCTTTGCGGAAAGCTTCAAACTTCTCCCTAGGCAGAGCCTTTGTGAAAAGGTCTGCAATGTTCTCCTGCGTGGGCACATATGCCAAGCTGATCTCCCCAGCAGAGAACCTCTCCCTGACATAGTGATAATGCACCTCAATGTGCTTAGTGTGAGCATGGAACACAGGGTTCCTCGCAACTGCCTATGCGCTCTGACTGTCAGTGAAGATGGTGATGGCAGAAGACTGGCCAACACCCAAATCAGCCATAAGGCGTCTGAGCCACACACACTCAACAGTCGCTGTGAAAGCTGCCCTATACTCAGCCTCACAACTGGAAGTGGCCACAGTAGGCTTCTTCTTGCTCAACCAAGATATACATGAGGTACCAAGCATGAAGCAAAAACCACTGGTGGACACACGAGTGTCATAGCAACCAGCCCAATCTGAGTCAGAAAAAGCATGCAAATCTGGCGGTAGTGATCCCCCCTTGGGATAAAACAACTCAAGTAGCTTAGTACTACTCAAGTAGCGAAAGATGCGCTTAACCGCTTTCCAATGCGTGACTCTTGGGCAATGCATAAACCTGCTCATCTATGAGACAGCAAACTGAATATCTGGCCAAGTAATGCATAAGTAAATCAAGCATCCAACAGCCTACTGATAGAGAACAGCATCAAATGCATCTCCAGCATCATGAAGACTCAATCGTAAACCTGTCTCCATAGGAATGGCAATAGGCTTACAGTCTTCAAGGCCAAAACGCTGCAATAATGTGTCAATATATTTTGTTTGACACAAAGCCATTCCACCATCAACGTGCATAAACTGAATGCCCAAATAGTGATGCAAATGCCCCAAATCAGACATCTCAAATGAGGCATGCAAATCAGCCTTAAAATCAGCAATATGTGTCTCAATAGGACCAGTGAGCAGCATGTCATCAACATAGACAACAATGATCAGAAGCACATCATTAGCACGCTTAACATATAAGGTGCTTTCAGTTGGACTGTTCTCAAAACCATGTGCAATCAGATAGGCATGTATCTTCTCATACCAAGCACGTGGTGCTTGTTTTAAACCATATAACGCCTTCTTTAACTTGCACACCTGGTTTTCATGCCCTTTTTGCACAAAGCCACGGGGCTGAAAAACATACACTTCTTCATGCAAGTCACCATTCAGAAATGTTGTTTTAATGTCCAACTGATGTACATTCCAACCATGATGGGCTGCAAGTGCACAAATGCTCCGAACATTAGTCATACGGCATGTAGGTGCAAAGGTCTCATCAAAATCAATGCCTCTTTCCTGCGCATAAACCTTTGCAACAAGCCCAGCCTTATACCTATCAACTGTACCATCAGGTTTACGCTTCAGCTTGTATACCCACTTAGTGCCAATGGCCTTCTTGCCAGGAGGCAAGTCACATAAAGACCATGTACCATTCTTCATTATAGCATCATATTCAGATTGCATAGCAGCCATCCAATTTTCTGAATTATGTGCTTCATCAAAAGAAACAGGCTCATTCTCATCACAGAGACTAGATGCAGCCATAGCATAGCAATCTGATGCAAAGGAGGCACTATGAGAGCCTGAACGAGTACGATATGACAAAGGTGCATCTAATTTGCTGTCACGCAAAGTCTGCACCAGCCATTTTGGCATAGTTTTTGCCTGCTCAATATCAGCTCTCTCATCAGCAAGTGCGTCATGTAAATCTGCATCAGAAATGGAATGATCTGCATCATCATATGAAACCTGAAAAGGCTGAGAAGTTGCCTCATTAGGACCATCACTAGACTGTCCACATGTAAAAAGAGGCATCAAAGTATCATACATGTCTTTGGAGCTAACAGATGTCTCCTTAGTACATGAAAGCAATGGCTGAATAGCATCTTCCACAAATACAACATCACGGCTAACCAGAATGCGTTTAGTCTGTGGATGATACAGGCGATAGCCTTTACTTTCAGAACTGTATCCAACAAAAATACATTTAACTGCTTTATCATCCAATTTTCTGCGATGTTGTTCAGGCACTAGTGCATATGCCAAACAACCAAAAACACGCAGATGAGCAACAGATGGCTTGTGGTCATGCCAAGCCTCATATGGAGTGATAGACTGCAGTGCTTTAGTGGGACACCTGTTCAGTACATATGCTGCACACATGACAGCCTCAAGCCAGAAACTATGAGGTAAAGCCTTACTCTTGACCATACACCTCGCCATCTCCATGAGAGACCTGTTCTTCCGTTCAGCAACTCCATTCTGTTGAGGTGTATACGGCACTATACACTGGTGTTTTATCCCACGTTCAGCCAGAAATGCATTAAAATCTGAAGACATATATTCCCCCCCTCGATCAGAACGGAGGGTGCCCATTTTACATGCTGACAAATTTTCAGCCAAAACCAAAAACTATTTGAAGCACATGAACACTTCGGACTTTGCTTTGAGTGGATATACCCATGCATGCCTGGAAAAATCATCAATGAAAGTCACAAAGTAAAGGTAGTTTCCAAAAGAGGGTGTCTGCATAGGACCACAGACATCACTATGTACAAGCTGCAATTTCTGCGTAGCCCGAACTGAACCATCTTTTGGAAAGGAAGGACGCTGCATTTTGCCCAAAACACAGCCTTCACAAACATGTTTTCCAGGTGCCTCAAGTTTGGGCAAAGAGAACACCATTTCAGATTTCTGCAGGCGTAGCAAACTAGCAAAATTCAGATGACCAAAGCGTGCATGCCAAAGCTTTGCATCTGACATAGCTTGAGAATCATGAACTGCACATGCCGAATCATTCACAGATCTTTCATAGTCTATGAGCTTATACAGCCCACGACATAAAATGCCAGAAGCAATAATCACATCGCCATTTGAGAGATCATGGACTGTACACCTGTCATCAAAGAATTTCACAACCAAGCCAATCTTGGCTAATGCAGAAACTGATAACAGGTTCTTTTTTATCCCTGGCACAAATAAAGCATCTGACAAAGTGAAAGAACTACCATCAGCTGTAGTCAGAATGATCTTACCAACTCCCATAACAGGATAAGAGGAGTTATTGGCGCATGTGACAGTATTCCCTGTAGGGGCAGGCTCGAGTGAAGAGAAGAAACTGCGCTGCGAGGTAATATGTTTGGTCGCCCCACTGTCAAGTACCAAACATCTGAGTCTACTACAGACATGCACTGATCATGAGAAGATGGGTCAAAACTGCAGACGGTAGTAAACGCCCATTCTTCTTCCTGCACAAGATTTGCAGACTCTGTCTTTGGTGTAGAGGCCTCTGCAACAACCATTCCAGCCTCTTTCTTCTTTGCCTCTTTAGCAGCCAGTTTTGGACGGTTCTTTATGATATGATCATTTCCTTTACAGTACTTGCAAAACAATTTCTGCTTTTCTGATTTCTTCTCATCTTTATCCTGGTTCTTCGATTGTGCAGCATTTGCAGATTTCTGCTTACTAGTAGAAGAGCTCCATTTTCCTTTGCCCTTCTGACTAGCCAGGAAAGCTTGATCTGCAACACGCATAATGGACATGTTCTGCCTGGATTGATCTTCCTGCAACAGAACAGAGACTAATTCCTCAAATGACAAGGCATTCGGATTGCCTTTCATCATCAACCGAAGAGTAGAGGCAAAACTCTGATATGAATCAGGAAGACCATTCAGAACGGTCTGCACAAGTGAGCTATCTGGTATAACCTCATCAGTAGAAATCAATTGTTCATTCAGGTCTTTGATCTTTGTGAGAAAACTGTCCATAGAATCACCTTCATTCATGTGCTCACTCTCCAACTGTTTTCGGAGGTAAGCAACACGAGCCTCATTCCTAGCCTGGTACAAAGTGGTAAGTGTATCCCAAGCATCCTTTGTTGTTTTGCAAGAGCGAATGTGAGGAATAATGGCACGTTTGACAGACAAAGCTATCAATGCATGTGCCTAGGCATCTCTGCCATCCCAACGAATCTGCTCTGCAATAGGTGCAACAGAAATAGTAGCACGAACAGGAATCTGCACAATATCATCTTCGACACCATCTTCATCAGCTCCAGCACCTCCAGCACCTGTATTTGTAGTACCTGTAGTCGCAGGTGTAACAGGACGTCTTTCAACACCCTGCACAATGTTCCACAGTCCTTTTGCAACCAGTACATGTCGCATCATATAAGCCCATAATGGGTAGTTGGTACCATCCAACTTATCCTCAACAGCCAACATACGGAATACATCACTGCTTTCAGCCATGGCCGGTGACTAAAATACCTTGATGCAGAAAATTGACTGTATCTCAAAAAGTTGAACGGAACTACCCAGACGAGTTCTGCTAGACCTGTAGCAGACTTCGAGATGCTTAAACTGACGAACAAAAACTGGTATATACCTTTGGCACAAAAGGACGAAATAGCCTGCACAAGCGCTGCGATAGTGCGTTCGGAGGCCGAAAACGAGCTCAGATCGCGATTTCGGCACCACAGAACGAAGCTGTTTTGATCTCTGAAACACCCTGAGTATGCTCACCAAATTTCCTGCGAATCTGAGACTGCAAATGGAGGAGTGTCGACGGCGCCCTAGAAGAAGCGACGACCTGCTCTGATACCAATTGTTGGAGATAGACGTCTGCGGAAGCACGCGAGCAGCACAAGGAAGAAGAAGAAGCTTGGAGCACAAACACACAATTCTGAATGTATTACTAGAGAATGTACAAAGATAAGTAGCCCATTAGGGCAATAGGCGTATATACAAACCGGGGGAAAAAAACCTCCTAAAGAGGGAAAAAAGTGCCCCGGCAGTCCTAGAGTGTTCACACACATCACTACCTAAATATATCAACAACCAGATCATATATTAGTGTGTGTGGGACAAGGGCTAGCATAGCCATAGTCCTAAGCTTGGGTTCTATCCTAAGGTTCCTATGGTGATAAGAGAGTAAGTGTGCATGATGGCGACCTGCCCACATTAGACTACTCTAGATACTATCTATTTTAGGAGCAAGGGGATAAATAGGATGTGAGGACATATCACACATGCCATTTTTTATTTCTAGAGTGAGAAAAGTCTCACATTTAGTATCAGAGCATCAATTTAGGATCACAAATATGAGAGAGGGAGAGAGAGAGAGAGAGATGATTTGTGTTCTCTTTCTATAATTCTTGGCAAAAGAAGCAAGTCACATGGGTATTTTTCGGATGGTCTCCTTTATCCTCTTCGTCATAGAGCTACTAAGTCAGGGAGCAATGGCATGTTCATGGCCTTCTGCAAAAAATAGAAGGTTTGGAGCCCCTTAAAGGAGAATTGAACCCCCCCCCAGGAGTTCAACAACACACAATGGTGCTTCTACAAAGAGGATTTCTCCCACGAACATCCGACCAACCTCACAAAAGCTCGCCTAGGCACCTACATGTGTGAACAAGTAAGGAACTCGTGCTCTTCACCTTTTTCGTGAGGATATGGGAATATAGAGTACACGGCTAGTTTTATACCCGTTTTTTGTGTTGTTGGTCGCATATGTGGGATTATAAGGAGCGGTGTGCACCATTCTTGGTCTCTATCTCTACATGGATACCATGGAATCTCCATAGGAGCTCAATTTATCTTCATATCCTCTCTGCAAAGAGCTTTCATAAGCACCTACATATACTCTATTGACCATAAATTTCTCCATGGAATCTCTAGGAGCTTTTAGATGATTATTGTCTGACAAGGAACCTTTTTTGAATGACTTGAGTGTTCATCCACAATACTTAGGACTTCTTATTCACATCTAACATCATTTGGGATAGGAATGCATTTATTTTTATACCTTTGCATCATATTTTTGCTCTTAATTCCACTCATTGGATACATCTTGGCATTGTAATTCATAATTTTGCATGGTTCTTCCCTTCCAACTTTATGAAAGTAACATTGGGATATGCATGAAATTACGATTTGATATAACTCCATCTTTGCACATGCAATTTCATTAATTTATGTTGGTTAACAGACACATGCACATGTCTCCTTTTAATTTTTAAAACCTTTTTTAGATATTGGAGCAAGAAAAAGATACTTTCATGAGGTTTGGTAGTGCCCAACAAGATATATTATAGACGTTTGTTGCAAGAGCAAAGAGAGAGTGGTTTTTCCATCAGTAGACTTATGCCTTTTGATTATCATGGTTATTATTTTTTATCGGCTTCATTTCTATGGGGAAATGTTGCCAACAATTTTGTAGCCACATCGCCTTACATTCCATGGAAGAACTAGAGAGATATATTGTCAAAGAGAGGAACTCTTATGCATGTTTTTGAAAGTAATAGCATAACTTATTGCTTGTAGAGTAATCTAAATAGATTAGATGATGCATGAGTCCATGCATGCATACATAGATGGTATGATACCTAAAATGTGAAGTGTATAAAGGATTTTTTTTTTTTGAAGAAGATCATTTCATTTTTTCTTTCATCACCAAGATGAGTTAGCATGAGCATGCCTAAGTTAATGAAGTATATGGTAACAGTACCATGAGAAAACTAAATTATTTATAGAGAGATGATGACAAAGATAAATTGTATTTTGTATTCATGTAAGAGATGTTTAGAGAATAGAATCCTTAGAACAACCAAAACTTCCTTCAAGTGAGCATTTACTTCAAGTAACTAGTTGAAGTAGTAAAAACTATGTCGAAGAAAAGGTCTAGAACATGATTAATGGCAAAGAAATAGTTGTCTTGATTGCCACAGAAGATCAATAAAACATCTAGATATAGATTTAGCATATTAACTGTAAGAGTCTATACTTAAGATAGTTTTAGAGTACAAGAATAAGAGATTAAGTTTGTGCCTAGTTTATGGACACACAAGAATCTAACTATATTAGTAAAAGCTTTAAAGTTAGAGTAAAAATTGGAAAAAAGTGGGAGAGAATGTTAGACATGGATCTAAGTCGGGTCATATATTAGTGTGTGTGAACAAGGGCTAGCATAGCCATGGTCGCAAAGGTTCCTAAGGTTCCTAAGGTTCCTAAGGTGATAGTAGAGTAAGTGTGCATGATGGCCACATGTCCAAACTAGGAGCATGGAGATAAATAGGATGGGACGAGAGTAGCACACATGTCATTTTGCATTTCTTGAGTGAGAATAGTCTTACATTCGAATCATATATTAGTGTGTGTGGGACAAGGGCTAGCATAGCCACGGTCCCAAGCTTGAGGGTTGTCCTAAGGTTTTGAAGGTGATAGTATAGTAGTTGTGCATGATGGCCACATGTCCACACTACATTACTCTAGTTACTATCTATTGTAGGAGCCATAAATAGGATGGAGAAGAATAGCACACATGCCATTTTATGATCCAGCTTGGATCCATGTCTAATATCATGGGTCCTACTGAGCAACCTCAACTTTTATAGAAACGTAAAGGGAGTGTTTTGTAAATGTTCCCACCATTATTGGTTCAAGGGATCTTTCCCTTGAACCCTTGCATTGGGAGACCACTATACCCCCATACCTCTTAGCTAGAGCACTACCTTGGGCTCAAGTTATTGCTTGAAGAGCAATGTGACCTCTACCCCATGTAAAATAGATACAAGATTTGTAACTAAGAGCTCACCATCACATAAAAACAATCATATATGGTGCCTAAACTAGGATCTTCTTTTGACACATATATGGCTCTCTCGAGGGCCTTACAATTTGGTCTCTTGCTATATGCATACACCTTAAAGGTGGATATTCACTTCTAGCACCCCTCCTCTACTTTCACTCAAAGATTAGCTAAAAAGATGGTGTATCAATATTAGACCAATGTAGATGACGCAATAGCTCATCATTTCATAATGCATTCATAAAGATGTCTCAGAATTGACCTTCATGTGTATGTACTATGTCATTCTATATTTATCATTCTTCCACTTCGATTGTCATGAAATAACCCTCAAGGAGCCTTTGCATGATACATAGTATCAAGTAGAAAGGAACTTCTTTGATGCTTGCCTTCAAGAATGCTTCTTATATACCTATGATTATTGTATGAAGATTTGCAACCATTTTTTCTTCATTTCTACATAAAGTATAAGTGACCAAGTAACTCACTCCACAACGTAGTAATGCCTTTGCTTGCAATATTTGTGAAGATGTAAGTAGAAAATCATGCAAGTTTCCATGCCACATTGCATTGACAACTACCTTGATGGAAGCATTGATTATTTTATCTCCAATCTTCTTGATGTGGACATCCAAATCTGAGACAATCAAGGAAGGAACTTTTGATAGTATATTGGTTTCATCATAATTTTCCATGAAAGAACTATACTTATCTTTCCACAAGACGTTGCATTGTTGTCGTTCATCATGGTCATTGGCTCTTCTATAGACTTCATGGCTATACCAATCTTTCTTTCTTGTCATGTGCTATTTCACTCCACTATTTGATAGCCAAGAGTATTTGAAATTTAAAGAAATAAAAAATACCTCTTTTGTGGTCACCACCCATAGCTCTAATCCTTCTTTGACTATAACAACATATATTTTGCCCTTGATTGTGCAATTTTGCTCATCTCTCTCTTTCTTTCTACAATCTTTGGTCATGTGGCCAATCTTACCTAGTAATGGCACTTGCACTTGAATTTTCCTTTTCCTTTCTTAACACCTTTTTTACTTCTATTTTCCTATAGGAGAATGGAGAATCATTGGTTTATGAGTGTTGCTCTTCTTGCATCTCCTTATCAAGTAAGATAAGTACTCCTCAAAAGTGATATGAGTCCTAACATGAGTATTCAAACAAGTCACCTGACACCAATCCATCATATTTTGGTAGAAGAACACGAATGCACATTCTTGCTAAATAATTAATGTTCTTTTGAATGTCTAGTAGTGACATTTGATCTAATGGATTTTTTATTTAAGTGATGAAGCTCTCCATAGGCTCCCCATCAATAATCTCCTTTACATCAAGTTAATCTCACAATAGTTGAGCCCCTATCTTATTTTGGGTTTCATTTTGAATACTTCGTATGCTTTAAGTCGCTACAACCTTGAAGGCATAATGAGGTCAATTCAAGAGTAACTTTCTAGAGCTAGTGACAATCACAAAAATAGCATCTTCATTTTGCACTCCCACTCATGAAGATATGCAATATTGGGTTGAACAATCTATTAAGGATTGGTGAAATTGAAGGTAAAACTTGGCTCAGTCTTGGTTCCATCACCACATCCAAAGGCTCATAAGATTCAAGGAAAGTAGATATTTTGAACTTTAATAGCGTGTAGTTCATTCCATCACTTTTACCCTCTGCGAAGAAAGATGGTTGCATGTGTAGAGATTGAAATCTTATTCTTTCCATATTAGCTTGTGTTCCTACATTGTTGAAGGCATTGCCTTTCACAACATAAATATTGGATGAGGATGGTGTAGTTCCACTTAAATTACTACTTTCCATCTCTTGTAGCTTTATTGGCTTACGAAATTTTTGACTCACTCATGAAAACATGATTCATATGATGCATCTATAATCTATCATCATGTACGAGAAATAAAAGAAGAAAGGGATAGAGAGAGAAAACAGAGGAAGAGAACTACAATGTAGAATAAAAATTAGAAATCCAAAAGTAGTTACATTGTTGCAAGTATTCTTACATATGATTTAGAGATATTCTATGGTACTATGGATATATGTTTGATGGTAGGAAGTGTATCTCATATTCATCAAAAAGGGGGCACCCAACTCATACAGTCCATGGAAGAGTTATGCAGACATAACATGGGTCCTAGTTGACCACAATTGGCTGATAGAAAAGTACGATTAGGAAGGGAATAATATAAAACTCTTCCTTTTATCATTGACTTGCAAGTACTATAATTAAACCCCCATATCCGCTAGTCAAGGCATTCCTCCAAGCCCCAAATATCATTGAAGGATTGTTTGCAACCTTTTGCTCCATGAAAGTTTAAGTAGCATAATACCATCTCATAAACATACCCAATCAAATCTAGTGTCTAAACTATGATCTCTATTCGGTGCCCACATGGCTCTTCTCATTCAAGGGACTTACAATATGAGAACTCAATAGAGATGTACATATGAAAGATAGATATGTGATTTAAAGTTCTACATATATGATAAATTGTTCAAATAAAAGTGGCACGAAAGAGTTGCTTTAGAATCGTAAACATGATGTCTTATTGACATCAAGGATGATGGATCACTCGCAAATGTCAACTTGTGTATATGACCTCTTTACAAAGAACCAAGAAATGTCAAGAAATAGGGAGAAGACACACAATTCTCATGATGAAACCGTAGAAAACATAAGGAAATTACTCCTAGATAGTGGAAAACAGGTTGCGATGTCACATTCCACCATGAAAAGAGGATATGTGAAGGGAATAAACACACACACAAGCTTGAGCACAAATTTTTCTACTCAATTATTGACAATGCAAACGGAACTCAAAATCCCCCATACAAGTTTTGGCCATTATTTTTTATACTTTTTGGGTTGGCCTTATTTACACTAGAATGTCAACCTAAAGTTAAAAATACTCGTGGAGGCCCAAAACACCTTCGGTCTACAATCTAAAAGAATCAACAAAACTCTAGAAAAGTATGCTATCTATCCAAAGGCTCGAGCCTCCTTGGCCTTTAAAAATGCAAATAAAGGTAATATTTATGTAAAAATATAGCCCAAGTGTAAATAAAAAAATGTTGGGCCTTCCTTGTTTGGATCTTCCTTATGTCTCTTGAGCCAATTTTCCTTGCAAGCATTGGCTTTTCCTTTCTTCTCTGTTAGCAAAATGGCATCAAGATTATGGATGAAGCCATTGTATCATTATTCCTTACACGGTTCAAACGAATGTATATATTTTAAAATCCTTTTTTAACATCCAATAAGTCTTTTATTTTTTCTCATTATTTGGACAAAATCCTTTCCAAATGAGCTACAAAAAGGAGAAGAATATCAGCCACCCATTTTTATTATTTGTCATTTGCAAGGGGTTATGGTATCTCATATTGTTGAGCTAGTAACTATCTCTCGTGACTTCTATATTCCTTATGTAAAAGATCCTTGGTTATTTTCAAGGTGTATGTAGGTTTCCAATATGTAGGGTCTCTCTCTCTCTCTCTCTCTCTCTCTCTCTCTCTCTCTCTCTCTCTCTCTCTCTCTCTCTCTCTCTCTCTCTCTCTCTCTCTCTCTCTCTCTCTCTCTCTCTCTCTCTCTCTCTCTGTGTGTGTGTGAACATTTGAGGCATCTATACAGGATATGAGAGAGCTTGGTACACTCAGGTTAGAGCCTGGTTTGATAGTCATGGACTTGATATGGACAAATTGTCTCCCTTTTAGTATGAACCCTACTCACCTAACATCCACCTCTCCCGTAGTGAGAGGAACGTTGTGCTTATATAGGATCTCTGGCAGCTATATATTAGTCAGACATGGCTCACACCACACATGGGATCGAGACTCTCACACTACTGAGACCAGTTCTTAGACATACTAGCGAACAGTTTCATCCAGCTAAATACTTACATGCCTGATAGCTTGAGGGTAGCAGTTGACCAGGTGAGGGTCCCATAGAGATTGAGACGGGCAGAGCCGCAGACATTCCCAGAGAAGAGCCGTAATGCAAGATATGCAGAGTAGAGATGGAGGATGAGGAGCACCTTGTATGCAGATGTAGCACATATGATGACATCAAAGGCAGATACAAGACTCTGTTTACAGGGAAGCCCACCCCTCGAGATATAATGGACTCTAGAGATCAGGGACAGCTCGGGAGATTCTTACTAGAGATACAGAGTCACAGAGATTCCCTGCTCCAGCCCACCGAAGGAGCCCAGACAGGAGGGAGACAGAGTCAGCTCACTGACTTCTTTGTTCTATGACGTGCAGCAGCCCGCCCTCCGTCAGCTCACACATCGAGAGGGGTGACTCTTCAGCAGGCCCAGACATCTCGAGCTAGGAGACGACCCCATGCTATAGGATATCAGGCCCCGAGACTTCACCGACACTACATTGCAGAGATCCAGGCCCATGAGCATTGCGCCATGGAGGAGAGACAATCCCAGATGATGGTTGATCCCCCTGACTCAAAGATAAAAGACAACTACTCAAAGATAAGAAACTAATGAGCCGACCGCATCCAAATCAATGTTTCAAAGAGTTACAATGGAGTTTTTTTATTCAAATCAATGAGTTCCACTGTTTCACATGAGACAAGCTGGTAAATTTCAGCACCTGCTATCACCCAGGTACTGATTTTTGAGGACAGTTAATATTCTTCGGCTTTTTAATGTTCAAAAAGAAATCAGCTTTTCCTACCTGCTTCACCAACTATCAAAAATAGAGAGTCCCCCTAAATACTTTTGTTGCCCTCACACTTATGATTTTTCCCATCATCCATCAGCAGACTTGCATACATTCTCTCTTCAACAGCTGCGTTTCTTTTTTATGTTTCCTTTAAGATCAATAACCTACCTATAGCTTCTGCTTCCTTGGTTCTTCATCCATCAAAGCCTTTCTCCAAGGATTACCAATTTTTTTCTGACAAAATTTCCGCTTTGTTTTCCTCATCATCATGTCCCTAGGATCCCTGCTTGTTTATAACAGGCCTCTTCTATTTTCTGAGACCATAAATTTGCGTATCTGAAGCTCATACTTGCAACTCTTTTGATCTTCATCATTCTGACAATTTCTCTCATGCTTCAAACATGATTCTATCTATGCTCATAATGATCTAGCTTGTTTCTTTGAAACTAAGATCCTCCAAAGTCACGTGAATAATCGATAAGAGCAACACATGCCACCATTGAATGGTAGAAGATGTCACCCACAGAAGAGCAGCATTGCCAACTGGAGTCATCACATACAACAGCCATGCTGCAATCCATTCCAGACTTAAACAGCCCACTAAGTTGTTGAGAGTGAAATATTGATTTCATGTCTTTCAGCCCCTCCATGGACATTGTGAAGCTGAAGATGAACAGTTGCAAATTGCTTGCAGCCATATGTCCATGTCCAACCTAAGCTAACTCTCTAAGTATCATCTTGTTACAAAGATGACATAAACCTAGGTGCCAGAAGTGAATGTACATGCACAGAGATAGGGCAGGCAAAAAATGAAAAATCTCCATCAACAATTGTGAAACATAATAAAATAAAAGAAATAAAAGATTGCATGTGAAATCCCATGCCATAAAACAAAACCATCTGAAATCTGAAACTCCAAGAGATCCATCCGCAGTTCCAAGCAAGAACCAGTTTCAATAACCAATCAAGCAGAAACGAGAAGACGTGGAACGTTCTGTGGTGAGATACAAAAGAAATAATGGTAGCCATAAGGGTACTTTCACATAAGATTCCCAACAAACATAGAAACTATCATTTAAGAAACAGTTAAATGGATAAAAGCTTACATTTCTAAAAAATAAATGCAGTAATAATTCAATTATCAAAAGAAACCTATCTAGATGGCATTCCAAATAGTAATACAGCAAAATTGCAATTTCCAACGATGAAGAATCTGTAACGTATAAAATTCCTGGATAATAAAAGGTAGGGCAAACTTCAGGTTCAAATGATACCCGCTTAAATACAGTCAAAGTGGAAAAAAATAATAATAATAAATCCAATGATAGCCACAGGACTAAAGCAAAGGTACACTGTTTCCAACAACTTTGCCTTGCCAACACATAAGATCGTAACAAATTCAATATAAAAGAATTTGAGAAGACAATATAACCAAATCATCACCGCATGAATTAAGACAAAAAGTGCGATAGTCAAAGCACTTCAATGAGTCTCTTTCAAAGGCCTACAAATTACAATGTCTTGCACGAAATCAGAAACCATTACCGACATCAAGTCCACTACCTGCAAAGTGGATACCTGAAGGCCAATAAGGGAATGTCTATAAAGAAACGAGCTCAACTGCCGTCCTTTTGATGATAAAAATGCGGTCCTATTGTCTCAGTTAACCAGAAGTCACACTCATGAACAATGTAGAAGACCAAGATGAGTTGTCCAGGCATAAATACAGCATCAATGGCAAATTGTCCAGCGAAAAGCTCTCCGAGCGGAAGGAACAGTTACTTGACTTCGTCCCCTAGATGAGTCTTCAATACAACATTTGTAAGTGGATAAGCTACGCAGGTCAGCACGTATCCATCTTTTATCTGAGCATCAGTAAGGAAAGAACCATCCGATTGGTCCACCTCACCCTCGAGTGGCGCAACAAGCTGAGCAGGCACCGGAGCGGCACGAGGAAGGGATTTCCAACCCCCTCTCCTCCGCTGTGTCAAGGATATATTCATCATCAAGTGCTTCGAAGGTCTGCTCTTCGCCTCCAGGCATCAGCAGCTTTACCGTATACGACACATTGGTTATCACAGATCTCCGCGGGCCCAGAATGAGACCGCTAGCGGTGAATGAAAGCTGCTGCGCTGCACAGGTTCCTGGGCTGGTAAAACTACAAACGTTTTTCTCACACACGGGCTTCAGTGCTATGGAGTTAATCGCTAAGGTCGCCATATCCTCTACTGTTTGTCAACAGAGGACAGAGGAAACACACTTACGAGTCACGGCGCTATCTTACGCTTCCAAAAAATTTAACCATCTCCGTATACGAGATGTGTATTCTACACATGATTTTGCGAGTGTGTATGTGTATGTCTATGTCTATATATGTGTACTGTTGTGGGGAATGAACCTCCAATTATATTTATACTCTTGTCGGGAATTAATCTCCCATTATATCTATATTGTTGTGAGAAATGAACCTTTGAAGTATATCGATGCCGATGCACCACAGTGCAGTCTCTTTCTCGAGAGTTCCACGATGATATGCTCGAAGTAGAAAATCGAGCTCCTGAGGCTGCACACAGTACTTCGCACAGTTGCTGCAGAATGCACAGAAAACACAGTACACAGAGGAGCATGAAGACAGACTTCTTAGGTTTTACAAATGCGGTCGAACTTACAGTCTGTGACTGACCAGGCCACTATATGTTTTATTAAAGAACATATACAAGGAAGTGTCTGGTGGCCATTTGGCCTTTCACATGGACACTAACGATAACAATCTTCCACTACAGGCCAACATGGCCAAAGTAACTATAGAAGAAAAATAAAGAATGATAAAGAATACTTGAGTGCAAGTATATAAACTATACCTCCCACCTGATGGGCATGTTACACAGTGTACAAGTGACTGTGTAAGATCAAGAATCAAGTAACCCCCATCAAGTGACAACAGTGTCGAAAGCTATCCTGTGGTAGAGCTTTAGTTAAAGCATCTGCAGCATTATCTCGAGTGTGAACCTTCTCAAGAATAATGCACTCAGTGGCTAAACAATCTCTAATGAAGTGATACCTCACCTCAATGTGCTTGGTCTTTGCATGATAGACTGGATTCTTAGCCAAAGCAATGGCACTCTGTCTATCATTAAGCAAGCGAGGTACATGCTGAGGTAAACCAATATCACAAGCAAGACGAGAAAGCCACAATGCTTCCTTACATGCCTCACTTACTACAACATACTTTGCTTCTGTGGTGGAAACAGTTGTACATTCTTGAAGACGAGATCACCAGGAGATAGCACCTCCAGCAAAATGAAAAATGTACCCTGATGTAGACTTACGATTGTCTACACAACTAGCATAATCAGAATTTGTGTAACCAATAATGGATGCTTTCCCTCTACCTAAGCATAGACACTTGTCCTTAGTGCCACTCAGATATCTCAAAATCATCTTGATCACTTCCCAATGTTTCTTGCCAGGATTAGACATATATCGTCTCACAACTCCCACTGCAAATGCAATGTTTGGTCTCATAGCTACCATAGCATACATGAGACTACCAATAGTAGACTGATAGGGAATTTTGGTCATGAATTCCTTTTCCTCATCTGATTTGGGGCAATCATCCTTGCTCAATTTCACATATGTGGGTAAAGGTGTACTCAATGCCTTTCCATCCTGCATATTGAACCGGTGAAGTACTTTGGATATGTACTCACTTTGAGACAAGTATATGCATCTTTTACTTCTATCACAGGTAATGTGCATGCCAAGAATATGTTTGGCATCCCTCAAATCCTTCATATCAAATGTCTGACTCAATTTGTTTTTGAGAACTGACAAATCATAAGAGGACTTCCCAGCAATCAACATATCATCGACATAAAGTATCAAGCATATCAAGCTACCATATGAGCATCTCTTTGTGTAGAGACAATGATCCTCATTGCTTTGAGAATAGCCTTGAGATTTCATAAAAGCATCAAACTTTTGGTACCATTGTCTAGGGGACTATTTAAGTCCATACGAGCTCTTCTTAAGCTTATAAACTAGACTTTCCTTGCCAGGAACTACATAAGCCTCTGGTTGTTCCATATAGATCTCATCTGTAAGATCTCCATGCAAGAAAGCGATTTTCACATCCATTTGGACTAGCCCTAAGTCCTCCATTGCAACGAATCCAAGCAACATGCGCAAGGTAGTCATCTTGACCACTGAGAGAAGATTTCCTCGAAATCAACACCATGTTGTTGCTTAAAACCCTTTGCAACGAGTCGTGCTTTATACTTTGGAGAAGCACTATCTGATGTGAATTTCAGCTTATATACCCATTTACATGGTAAAGATTTCTTTCCCTTTGGCAAAGTTACTAAATCCCAAGTACCATTCTTGTGAATAGAATCCAACTCACTCTTCATGGCACGCTCCCACTTGACATGATCCTCTGTCTGCATAGCCTCTTTGTAGCAATAAGGCTCACCGGAATCTATTAGCATAACAAAATCTAAACCTGGAACATATCTATCAGGTGGATGTGAGACACGTGCAGATTGTCTTAATGTTTGTTGAACAAGAACATGTGCAGACTTAACTGAATGGACATTCTCTTGAACATCCCTATGTGCAGCATTTTTATGCATGTTGATCGGAGGACTAGTATCCTCAAACACCACTCTTCTCACTTCAACCTCCTTAATAGGCTTTTTTTGATGGAGAATGTTAATCTCCAAAAGAACAACTTACTCTTGTGATTAGAGCACCTCTATACCAAGAGTAAGTCAAACACTTCACTAACTTAGAGGATCAATTGCTAACTTATCAGAAATTAACAAATCTGTGAAGAAGATGAAACACAGAAAAGTCTGCTGCACTATTTTTCCACATTGAACTATCAAACGTGTAAAGTTTTTTATGAAACTTTGTAGGAAGTATCTCCTAGAGATTGCGCATCTACTCCAAGTTGAATCTCTTCAAAAGATTAAGTATAGCTTGAGAAATCAACTTCTCAAGTTACCTATGTCAGAAACTGTTACTCAGAACAGTCGACTTTACACCTGTAACTTTTAAGACTTGGTTCTCCTTGAATAGAACCCGTTTTACAAAATGCTTCTAGATATGAGTAGCTTATCTTCCAACTTAAAGATCAAGCCCTCACTCATGCAAAACTTTAAACTGTGCTAGGAGAAATGACCAAAACATTGACTTCGAAATCTGCGCCTGTTTTAGGAACTAGTGAACATGCTTCACATATGAATGTTCCTACACTTAATTCACTCCGCCTGATTACAATTGGAAGCTGAAACTTTGCACAGAGGTCAAGCAACTCTCAACTTAGACTTGTACAAAAGCATTCCACAATTGATCTACTGTAAAAGGAGAACACGCAGAAACATCGGGCGCTAAATTTTTCATTTACTCAGAGAAAATACAACTGAGTGATGAGAGCTAACTCAAATTCACTTTCCTCTATCTTATGACTTCTATCTCCCTCATTCTTGACTTCTAACTAATGTCACATAAGCTCTCATACATGCCCCGACTTTTCTCAAGGTATTTATAGATAATTTGTACATAATTCTTACTGAACAAAAGATCTAAGTCATCTATGACTATGCTAATGTACATATGTGTACACTTCTCTTGTCCTCTGATTGTGATCTTCTTCCACACTTTAGGAATTGATTCTTCCTTCATCATTTGATCTTCCAAGCCTTCAATTGGTGATTGGTATGCACCAACAGCTCCCCCTCAATCATCAATTGAGGTCTTCTCTGTCTTCTTGATACTTGCCATGTCTTTGAACCTTTGTAACTTAGGTCCATCCAAACTCTTTGTCATCATATCTGCCACCTGTTCTTTTGTTGGAGTATACATCACTTCAATCTCTTTATCTAGTACCTTTTCCCTCAAGAAATGATACTGAATCTCTATATGCTTAGTCCTGGCATGAAAAACAGGGTTAGCTGCCAAATACAAAGAACTCATATTGTCTCCAAAAATTATTGGAGTACTATGATCAAACTCAAAACTTTTCATCAATGTCTTCAACCATATGACTTCTTTTGCAGCTTCTACCATTCCCTTATACTCAGCTTCTGTGGATGATAAAGCAACTGTATGTTGCTTCTTTGAACACCAAGACACTAACTTGTCTCCAACATAACATAGATATCCATGGGTAGACCTTCTATCATCTGAGTCACCTGCCCAATCTGCATCACTAAACACTTTGATTCTTGTGTCAGAAGTGAAACCATAATACAAACCTTCACTTAGGGTTCCTTTGATATATCTGAGTACCCTTTGGGCTGCAATCCAATGAGTCTTCTTTGGACAATGCATGAATTGTGATAACACACCTACTGCATATGATAAATCTGGCCTTGTCAAGGTAGCATAGATTAAACTACCTACCAAACTCTGATATTTCTTCATGTCATTGAACTCTTCACCTCCATACCTGCTTAATTTATGATTTACCTCCAATGGTGTAGTTGAGGTTCTGCAATCTTCCATGTTAAACTTGACTAGAAGATTCTTCAAGTATCTCTCTTGTGAAACATATACTCCATGTTGAGTATACACAATCTGCATTCCTAGAAAATAAGATAAGTTTCCCAAGTCACTTATCTTAAACTCCTTCTCTATTTGCTTCTTGAGTTCATTGATTCCTTGAGCATCTGTTCCTGTAACAATAATATCATCAACATAAATGCACATGTAAATGTATCCATTTTCACTTGCCTTCACTAGCAAGCTACTATCTGCCTTTGATGCTTGAAATCCACATTCATTCAAGAACTTGACCAATCTGTAATTCCAAGCTCTTGGGGCTTGCTTCAACCCATATAAAGCTCTCTTGAGCTTACACACATAATCTGATCCAATTGATTCCATGAAGCCTTCTGGTTGCTCCATATATACTTCATCTGCAATGTAACCATTAAGAAATGCATTCTTCACATCCAATTGTGATAATTTCCATCCCTTGCAAGTAGCAATAGCAATCAATGTCCTAATTGTAGACATCTTAGCAACAGGACTAAAGGTTTCATCATAATCTACCCCATAAGTTTGGGCATAACCTTTAACCACTAGTCTAGCCTTATATCTAGACACCTTACCATCTGCAAACCTCTTTGTTTTATATACCCACTTGCATCCAATGACTTTCTGATTCTTTGGTCTTGGTACTAATTCCCAAGTTTCATTTTCAAGTAGAGCATCATACTCTTCTTGCATTGCCTTCTCCCAATTCTGTTTATCTTTGGCTTCTTCATAAGTGGTTGGATCTTCTTCTGTTTTAACAATGTAGGCATAATCTTTTGTTGTTAGGAAAGATGTATCATAACTATACCTTATAGGCTCTTTCCTTTCTCTTGTAGATCTCCTGATTTCTGCACTTCTTGAAGTTTCAGCCTCATTTGATTCTGGATCAAATCTTGGCCCTTCTTCTACATGATCCTGCACTCTACATCTAGAGTCAACTTCATCAACAATTTCTTCACAAACTTTTACCTTTGCCTTTCCTTTCCTTTGAATTTCTTCAACACCTGTATACTCATTTGGTGATCCTGTATACCACATGTTTTGCTCATCAAATGTTACATCTTTAGTAACAAGAAATTGCTTTGTGGATGGACTCCACAACCTGTAACCCATTTGTCTATCATCATATCCAATAAACACATACTTCTCTGCTTTTGGTTCTAGCTTATGTCTTAATTGTGAAGGAACATAAGCATATGCAATACATCCAAATACTTTACAATGATCAAGACTAGGCTTCTTACCCCACCATGCTTCATAAGGGGTTCCTCCATCCAAAGCTTTGCAAGGCAACCTATTCACAAGGTATGTTGCAGTGTTAATGGCCTCTGCCCATAAGTAATTTGGACAATTCTTTTCCTTCATCATGGCTCTTGCAAACTCTACAAGAGTCCTATTCCTCCTTTCTGCTACTCCATTTTGTTGAGGGGAGTACCTGCAAGTCACTTCTCTTTTGATACCTGCATTCCACAAATAATCATCAAACTCTTTTGAGAAATACTCTCCCCCTCCATCTGATCTTAACCTCTTTAGCTTTTGTCCTGTGATCCTTTCTGCATAAGCATGGAAATGTTTGAATGTCTTGAAGACTTCTGATTTATCCTTGATTACATACAAAGTAATCCACCTGGTTGCATCATCAACGAACAACACATAATATCTGGATCCATTTATGCTATAGTCCCTTGAGGGACCCCATACATCTGTATGAACCAATTCAAGCATGTTTGAATACTTGTACCCTGATTTGTTATAAGAACTCTTATGTGCTTTACCTAATTGACAAGCTTCACACTTGTACACCATATGTTGCCCTTCAATGTTTGGCAATCCAAGCACCACCTGATTCTTTGACATCTCCTTTATAGCTCTCTCATTGAAATGACCTAGCCTCTTATGCCATAGGTCTAATTCAGATACCTTTTGACCTCCATAGGTAAACAATGCATGTCCCACATTACCTTGGACTTTGAGAGTAAACAATCTTCCTTCCTTTTTACCTGCAATTATGTTTCTATATCCCTGATTTGGATCTTGTACATAAACACCATCATTTGTGAATCTTACCTCATATCCTTTCTCCACAATTTGCCCTACACTTATCAAATTTTTAGGAATAGTAGGAACATAAAGTACCTTGCTCAGAAGTGTACTTCCACTCTTTGTCTTCACTGATCCAATGCTCTCCACTTTATGTTTGGTATTGTCACCTGTTTGAACTGTGTGTCCATTCACCCTTGCTTCCATATCAGTCATCAAGGATAGATTCCCACTCAGATGGTTGCTGCACCCTGAGTCAATATAAAACACTCTTTGATCTTCTCCCATTGATTCATGAGTTGCATTCAAGATAAGAGTCATGTCATCCTTCTGATCTGATGCATAATTGTAATAATTATTGTTGTAGGACTGAGATTGGAAGTTCCTTCCACCTCCTCTACCATATGATGTCCTACCACCTCTTCCTCTGAAGTTACCTCTTTGGTTTCTGCCTCCTCTACCTCTTTGACTATAATTCTGATTGTTGTATCCTCCACTTTGATTATTATACCAACAATCATTTGCCAAATGATTTGTTCTGCCACAAATCCAACAAGCTTTAGCATTATCTTTGTTCTTACCTCCTCTTCCTTTACCTCTGAAATTTGTCTTCCCTTTTGTGAAGTTGGCTTGATTTGAATTCCCTTCATCATCATTTGATTGCTTTCCTTTGCCATTCTTTTTCTTGTCTTTGGAGT
This sequence comes from Ceratopteris richardii, assembly GCA_020310875.1. Classification (NCBI taxonomy): domain Eukaryota; kingdom Viridiplantae; phylum Streptophyta; class Polypodiopsida; order Polypodiales; family Pteridaceae; genus Ceratopteris; species Ceratopteris richardii. The sequence goes on from CM035422.1 coordinate 159,299,081, forward strand.
ACATAGCTTGACTTGTACTTCTATCATTGTCTCCTTTAAGATCCTGCTCAAAGGTTAGCATGTGTCCTAGCAATTGATTAAGGTCAGGAGTAAAGTGATCAAGTGACAACTCTATGGACAAGATAAAAGGCTTCCACTTCTCATCACCTCTTAGACCTGTAAGTATTTGTCTTACCAACTTTTCCTCTTCAATATCTTCATCCACTGCTCCCAAGCTATCTGCAATATCTTTCATCCTTGCCACATAATCTGAAATTGATTGTGAGCTCTTCTTCTTGAAGGTTGTGAACTCAGCCCATAGTGAGGACTTCCTTGACTTAGTTGTATTTTGGAAATGCTCTTCCAAGGCATTCCAAACATCTGTAGCACTTTCCAAACCTCTGATGTGAGGTAAAAGATAATCATTTACAGCCATGTAGATGATACTCCTTGCTTGAGCATCCTTTCTCATCCAAGTCTTCAACATTGCAAGTTCTTCCCTAGTAGGAATACTTGGATCTGCAAATTCTGGTTTTTCTTCATCTCCTGTAATAAATGATATAAGATCTTTGCTCATGAGGTGTGATTCCATCCTCATGGACCATGCTGGATAGTTCTCCCTATCTAGCTTATCAATCTGCAAGCTTTCTCCCATCTTGTATCCACCTGTGTATTGAAACTTCAAGCTTTACAAACAATGTATATACCTTTACTTCGAATTGAACTCCTTTTGCCTTTCTTGATGTCAATTTGTCTTCTCCCCAAGCTTTGACTCCAAGCTTTCACTTCTTGATCCTTCAAGTGTTGAATCTCTTGAATCTGCAGCAGTCGAGATCTTTCTTTCTTCAAATTTCTTCAAATTGATGTCTCCTGCTCTGATACCACTGATGGAGAATGTTAATCTCCAAAAGAACAACTTACTCTTGTGATTAGAGCACCTCTATACCAAGAGTAAGTCAAACACTTCACTAACTTAGAGGATCAATTGCTAACTTATCAGAAATTAACAAATCTGTGAAGAAGATGAAACACAGAAAAGTCTGCTGCACTATTTTTCCACATTGAACTATCAAACGTGTAAAGTTTTTGATGAAACTTTGTACGAAGTATCTCCTAGAGATTGCGCATCTACTCCAAGTTGAATCTCTTCAAAAGATTAAGTATAGCTTGAGAAATCAACTTCTCAAGTTACCTATGTCAGAAACTGTTACTCAGAACAGTCGACTTTACACCTGTAACTTTTAAGACTTGGTTCTCCTTGAATAGAACCCGTTTTACAAAATGCTTCTAGATATGAGTAGCTTATCTTCCAACTTAAAGATCAAGCCCTCACTCATGCAAAACTTTAAACTGTGCTAGGAGAAATGACCAAAACATTGACTTCGAAATCTGCGCCTGTTTTAGGAACTAGTGAACATGCTTCACATATGAATGTTCCTACACTTAATTCACTCCGCCTGATTACAATTGGAAGCTGAAACTTTGCACAGAGGTCAAGCAACTCTCAACTTAGACTTGTACAAAAGCATTCCACAATTGATCTACTGTAAAAGGAGAACACGCAGAAACATCGGGCGCTAAATTTTTCATTTACTCAGAGAAAATACAACTGAGTGATGAGAGCTAACTCAAATTCACTTTCCTCTATCTTATGACTTCTATCTCCCTCATTCTTGACTTCTAACTAATGTCACATAAGCTCTCATACATGCCCCGACTTTTCTCAAGGTATTTATAGATAATTTGTACATAATTCTTACTGAACAAAAGATCTAAGTCATCTATGACTATGCTAATGTACATATGTGTACACTTCTCTTGTCCTCTGATTGTGATCTTCTTCCACACTTTAGGAATTGATTCTTCCTTCATCATTTGATCTTCCAAGCCTTCAATTGGTGATTGGTATGCACCAACATTTTTTGCATCTTAGACTCGTTGAAAATGACATCACTACTTCTAATCACTGTCTGTGTTTTAGGATCCCATAAGCAATATCCAAATTATCCTTCTCGACCATATCCAAGGAAAATGCATTTCTTTGACTTATGATCCAACTCTTGTCTACGATTCTTGGGTATATGAACATATGCTTCACACCCAAAAACTCGAAGATGATCATAATATGGTGGCTTCCCTGTCCACAACTCTTGTGCCACTTTCAGACCTTTTGCAATACTAGGTGAAAGGTTAATCACATGAACTGCAGTCAATACTGCTTCTGCCCAAAAGCCTTGTGAGAGGTTTGCATGATGCAACATAGAGATTACTCTATCTTTAATAGTTCTATTCATCCTCTCACCTACACTATTTTGTACTGGGGTATAAGGAGCTGTAAACTCTCTAGGAATCCCTTTAGACTGATAGAAAAGGCTGAATTCATGTGAGGTATACTCACCCCCGTTATCTGAACGTAAAGCCTTAAGCTTACTTCCTTTTTCAATCTCAACTGACGCAAGCCATTTTCTAAAAGTGGGGAATACATCATCCTTCGATTTGATAGGATATACACAAACTTTTCTAGTAGCATCATCTATGAAAGTGACAAAGTAGAGAGAACCACCTAAGGACCTAGAGGGCATAGGACCACACACATCTGTATGAACGAGATCTAAAGGCTGAATTGAAGAGTCAATATGCGTTCTATGCCCATTTCTGGTTTGCTTTCCATATTGACAATGCTCACAAAATGAAAAATCAGAGAAAGATAACACATGTAAGTAGCCAGAACAAGAAAGATTTTCCATTCCACTATGAGATATATGGCCCAAACGACCATGCCAAATACAAGCCATAAGCTGTTCAGTAATAGCTAACAAGTGTTCTTTCTGTGATACAAATAAAGGATAAAGTGAAGCAACTTTGCTTCCTTTTGCAATAACCATATTGCCCTTTGATATGCAAAAGGACTGAGCATAGAAGACCACCTTGTAACCAAGGTCATCAAGTTGACCAACTCACATCAAATTGCATGATAACTGAGGTACATGGTGTACATTATGCATAGTAAATTTTGAACCATCAATGAATTGCAGAACCACATCTCCAATCCCCACAACATCACACTGATAAGAGTCACCAAGTCTCACGGTACCAAGAGACTTTGCTACATAATTAAAGAACCATTCT